>OY041601.1:12935872-14185872 GCA_955876795.1 Eupithecia tripunctaria
GCGCTATCTGGCCTCGCGCGCCAAAATAAAATCACCCGCGTAATCTTGACCCCTATGAAAGAGATGCATAAATTCACATTTTTTATAGAGTAAAAGAGATTGTTGCATATTTGGCGCCATTTCATCAATCAGTCACTTGTCGTTTGTTTATTGAGGTCAAGAGGTCAGCGAGGTTGTGTCTGTTCCTGGTTTTTTGATGAAAAATATTGTTAAATACTATGAAAAGTTGATAAATTAGTATTTAAGATGTCAAAAAAACGTGGCCGTGACTTAGTTGCAATGTGTAATAATGGAAACAGGGGTTACAATGATGATGAAAGTAAGTTATAAAACATTTTACATAATTACCTACAATAACTCGATGTGATAGTTTTACCAGTTGTTTCTGGGTCTGGGTGTATGTAATATGTATTATAAATGCGAAAGTAACTATGTCTGTACCTATCTGTTAAGTTTACATTAAACCGCTGGACCGATTAAGATGAAATTTGGTACAGAAGCAGGTGGGGCCTTAGGGCAGAACACAAGATAGGAAGATACTTTTTATCCAGATCACGATGCCGATCCCACGCTAGCAATATTATAAATTCTAAAGTAATTCTGTCTGTCTGTCTGTTACGCTTTTACGCCTGAACTGCTGCTGTACCGATTTGCATGCATTTTTAGAGTTGGGTGGGAACTTAACTTATATAATTTATATTTAGACTGTTTGAAGCATGATGTTAGAACTATGGAAATAGTACATACCCAAATATTTACCTACCTACTTAAATACATTTAAGTAGATAGGTACACTGTATTGTATATTTTACATAAGATTATATTTAATTATGCATTTTTTTCAGTAGTTTCGACACATGGTCATTTCAATGAAGAACCATTGTCATATGAATGGTCTAGAAATGATCCTTCTCATGCTGGGGTAGAGTGTATTGATGTATCTACTAACGAAAATGTTAGAATTGAAGAATTTGGAGCAGAAAATAGGTGTGAACCAGAAGTGGAAGATGAATCTCCAGATTTAATACAACTTGTCGATCTCTTAAATGTTCATGAAGGATCTAGTCAAATTTCTAACTATACAGAACATTTACAAACAATGGTTTATGAAAAAAACGGTTACGGAGATATTATAATGGAACAAACAGACGGTAAGATCATAATAGTGATAAGATAATATTCGTGAAAATGTATATATTTAAAGTTATCTCCCTTCTATCTCCATCTCCCTACAGTTAAAAACTAAACTAAGTGATAGGTAGCACTAGAAATTATTAACTTTTCATTTTTTTGCAGATGGACAGGGCAATATCATACAAGTATTAGACAGCACTCCAGATGTTCGCATAGAGTACAATGATAACCAAATCTCCGGTAATAATAGCCCTGCCAGAAATCTTGTTGAAATACCATTTGAAATACAGAATAACACAGAAGCTGAAGAATGGGTAGTGTTGCAAACCGGCAGAAGCAGTAAATGAAGTAGAAGAAGTTCAAATTGAGCAGGTGTCCAGAAAAGAGAATAAAAAATCTAGGAAAAGAAAAATAAATAAAAGCGAATGGAAATTTGAGAAAATAAAGAAGGCTAGAGAGTTATTTTCTTGTATTCCAATAAATATTTTAAAAATACTCTGTCTTTTGTTGATTAATGTATTGGCTAGTGGTAGAGTATGTAGGTACAGATTCATAGAAAATAACTTGATATAGTAACATTATTTATAAAAAAACTATTTAAAGTCCAATAATGTCAAACGAAGGATAGCAAGTTAGTTTATTTATTAGTGGAATGAGGATGCTCCGATCAATAAACCGTTCTTACACTCAACAGATGCATTAATATTAGTAGATAAAGTCGGGTTAAGTGAAAAATTGTATTTTTCTCATAGTAATTGTATTAAAAGTGCTATTTTTTACATACCATTAAATAGAAAATACATTATTTGTATATTTACAAGTTTATTCATAGTTTTTACTGCAGTTTTCATTTGTAGAATTGAAAACAAAGCTGTCAATATTTAAAGTTGAATTGCGAGAAATTACAAATTTGTCAGATAACTCCTTCTCGAATTAAACCCTTCTTATGGACTTTTGGAATGTTTTAAAGCTTAGAGAGAGCTGTAAATCATGTAGCTTTTTATGAATAATACCTGTCACCACTGGCCTTCTTCTAAACAAATTTCAATAAAATCATTGAAGTAGAATATTTCTACAAGATATACTATTTCGTTGCTCAGCCAATAAACTTATATTGGTATTTTAGAAGAACGCACATATTGCCAACGTCATTTTACTGTAGGGTACTTATAGCCTTTAAGAACTAGGTACTTACATCACTTAACGTACTGTTTTTCTAGTTACCCTCTTAAATTATATATTTTGTCTTTCAACAGTGTTTCAACAGTCCTCTAAGTACATAAGTTTCAGTTTCTAAAAGTCCAATGTAATTTAAAGGTGGCCGAAACAAAGGCCTATTAAAATGTTCGTCACATCGTGTGATACTCATTCTGTCTGGCACCTACTTTCCACGATTGAGTGTGCCTCTACAATGTTGCCATATCACTTTTAATCAACAAAAGATCTGTACACAAAAAAATCTTTGAACACATTCTACCAAAATTAAGCTTTCCAAAATCCTTAACGCTGCTTTTGTCTGATTAGACTGAAAATGAATATTCAAACTAGCTGCGCCCCGAGTTTTCGCACGCGTTGATACTATGGAAACGTTTATATGTGATTTTTATCCCACGGGAACTGATTTATAGGATAAAAAGTGGCATATGTTTGATTCCAGGATTAGAATAAACCTATACAACATTTTTGCCCGACCCGTTCAGTAGTTTTGGCGTGAAGAGGTAACAAACATCCATCCATACATCCATACAAACTTTCGCATTTATAATATTAGTGTGAAAACCTAGACCTTTTGACGTGACATTATCTAGCTGGTAAGCAGAGATAGACGAACGACGTCTCCGTCACACAAAGCGTCCGCAGAGGGCAGATCCACCTATTGTAAAAAATAGACTTTTCCAATAGCTCTAACTTGAAAGACAGGAAGGGCCTTCCATCAGGCAGAATCTCTTAAAAGAAGAATCGTAAGTCAGTTTGTCTTACATTGTTCTTTGGTGTGAAACATTATCAAGCTGGTACAACATCTTCTGTGGCATTGCGCACTTGCCGAATTTGCGCAGACCTCATGCGCGTGAGTGGGTTGCTAATACCAACTGTTATGCCAGTCATCCGTCTTGTGGGGTACATCCTCACGTACCCACTGCAACTTTGTTGTTGCGATGAATTTTTATGTATTAAGTGTAGAAGAAATCCGGTAATATCGAAAGTTTCAAATCCACCTAACCTACCTTCTTTTAGCCTTAGAAGGCTTAACCTTTAAGTCTATCTTAAAATCATGATCATCATCATCCTGCCTCTAAAAACGCAGGTGGGCTTTGGTCAGATCGAGTAAATTTAAATCTTAGGATAGGCATAGGCTATAAGTTGCTTTTGAAAACGCGTGCTCTATTGTAGACTTTAGGTACCTTTCCAAAAAACAAAACTCAAAACGTAACGAAAAGAAAGCCACAATAAATAACGTTCCAGACGTTGGGATTAACTCAGAAAATCGACATCGACGGTATTTGAACCCACAACCTTCCCTCAGTGCGGGAATGCGCTACCAATTGCGCTACAAGGTCAAGTAACCGACGACGAGTAAAAAATATTTGAGACTTCCTACGGAGTTTTAGAAATTACCCTGAGTGTGAAGGCTTACGCGCAAAAAACAAAAAACAATAGGCCTAATGGGAAAAAAAGATGTTTTGTCTGCTAAGACATGATTGAGGTAAAGACTGGTAAAAAGATCGTATGGTAATAATCTCTCCTCTAATCAATAATTTCCTAATGACATCTGCAAAATCATAGCATATTATCAACTCCCAATGGGATAAATAGATGTTTTGTCTGCTAAGACATGATTGAGGTAGAGACTGGTAAAAGATCGTATGGTAAAAATCTTTCCTCTAATCAATGATTTCCTAATTGCCTCTGCAAAATCATCGCATATTATCAACTCCCAATGGAAAATAATGATGTTTTGTCTGCTAAGACATGACTGAGGGTGAGGTAGAGACTGGTAAAAAGATCGTATGGTAATAATCTCTCCTCTAATCAATGATTTCCTAATTGCCTCTGCAAAATCATCGCATATTATCAACTCCCAATGGAAAAAAATGTTTTGTCTGCTAAGACATGACTGAGGGTGAGGTAGAGACTGGTAAAAAGATCGTATGGTAATAATCTCTCCTCTAATCAATGATTTCCTAATTGCCTCTGCAAAATCATCGCATATTAGCAACTCTCAATGGAAAAAAATGATGTTTTGTCTGCTAAGACATGACTGAGGGAGAGGTAGAGACTGGTAAAAAGATCGTATGGTAATAATCTCTCCTCTAATCAATGATTTCCTAATTGCCTCTGCAAAATCATCGCATATTAGCAACTCTCAATGGAAAAAAATGATGTTTTGTCTGCTAAGACATGACTGAGGGAGAGGTAGAGATTGGTAAAAAGATCGTATGGTAATAATCTCTCCTCTAATCAATGATTTCCTAATTGCCTCTGCAAAATCATCGCATATTAGCAACTCTACATTGACGCAAATTGACGATGACCACAGGTAGCTGATCTGCAAATAATGATACCCAAATAATGGCAGCATGATTACATAGCTCCTTAGTATAAGGAGCGGTCATTTAATTCGCATTAGGCACGATTGGAGTGACGAGGACGTGACAGACAGACGTAAAATCTTTTCAATGGTAGGTATTGAATAATAATGGCTGCATTTACAAGGTAAGAGGATTAACTCGCCCTACTACCATGACCGCTCTAGAAAATAACTTGAACATAAAACAGCGACCCTTATTAAATTCCTACACCGTACCTACATATTATATGGCCTATGCATGACCTTAATACATTTTTATGCCTAGCCAGGCCTTACCTAGGCAAGCTCTATCTAGACTCTAGAAGTCTAGTCAAAAGACTTGCCTTTGTAATGTCTAGCTAGGCATACATTTTTTACTAGGGTCGATGTTTTATGTTCAATTTATTTTACATAACGTATTCTATTTATGTAAAAAAGTTGTCTTATATACCTTTTTTCTATTCTTTCTCGACAAAACGATGTCTATCTATGGTGTAATGCCTCTCAATGATTTAGCGTTATTTAAAAATTATAAACAGACTTCAGCCTTTCAATGAATTGAAAATATACTACAATTAATTTATTTTTAAGTTTTACGGGTTAAATACTTATTCCTCGGAAATAAAAGAAAGGAAATAAAGTTCCTTATGGGACAACCTCGGGATTATTTTCTCTACAATAATGAAACAATCAGCAAAATCGGCTAACTATGATAATATCAATATATAGCGGGTTTTTTTATTTATATATGTTACACATAAATAAAAAAACATACGCGACGATTAGAGAAACTCCTCCTTTTTAGAAGTCGGTTAAAAAATCAGGACCAGGGTTACTTTAGTAGCATAGTTACTAAAGTAACCCGTAAAGTAAAGTAAAAGGGTCACTTTAGTAGCATAGTCACGAAAGTAACTCTCGTCCAGATACGCGTTTATGGGCCTTAGAAAGTAGTTAGTAAGGTGCGAATACTAGAAAGATTACTTGACCCCTGGTTTTTATGTAAATGCTGGCTTGGTCCACATGCCCACAACCCGGTAGGTCGAGATGACTCATTCTCTGTCAGTTCGTGCAGTGTGCGAGCACTTTGACAAAGACTGATGTAGACTTTCGTATTTCAATGTTAGGGCTGCAACTTTTTTGATATGATCTTTTCGCATCGTCATCTTTTTGAAATACCTATGCTTTTGAGTAAAGATCGACAAATGTAGTTTACTGAGGGGTATGTCTATTTGACTTTAGTAATGAGACGTGGTCGTGACGTCTCCTATTTCCATACAATTTGGTACAGGCGCTTCTATCGTGTGAACAGGGAAGGAAATACCATACAAAAAGGAGATGTAACGTCTCGTTACGCCCAATAGACTCACCCCTCTTGGTCTTTTAACTTCTGCGTGGCTCAGATAACTAAGATATAAACCAAATCAATGATGGTACGAGAAAACCATGTTAAATTTGGGTTTGAAGTAACTGAAATTCTAGGTTCCTACAAAATTATCTAGGTTACCAGTGACGTTTTTTAATAAAAATCTTTTCGGCCCACCTAAAGTTGAATTCGCTCAAGTGGTCGCTTAAGTGACGACCGGTGTATGTAAGCGGAACAGAATAGCGTAAACGAACTCTAGGGTGAAAGGGGCAACACACGACCGTGGGTGGGATAAATAACATTGTTAAACGAAGCCTGAATACGCCGCTACCGCACAGGCATACTCCGCAAACCTCATTCATCAGGGCTGATTGATTGCAACTGTCAAAGTGTAATGGCGCCGAGTGGCCCTCCTTGTTGGGCGCTCACCTAAGCCGTACAAGGCAGTGACCCGATAAGTTTAGCTGACCTGATGCTTTGGATAGCTTGATTGTCAGGGTGCATAAATAGCTGACCTGTGTGTCTACCATGAGTTGTCACAGTTAAATCGCCTGACGTTACTACAGTATTTTTTTACGTAAATACGCATTAGTTATCTACAGCGCATTTTAGTATACAACTATCCGCTGTAGGAGCTTTAGAAATTTCCATACATTTTTCAACTACAGTCGCTAGCGAGTATAGATTGTCAAAACTCATGGTAGACACACTGGTGATTAACTACCAAAGTTAGTGTAGGTAATTTCTCTAGGAGCGACTCTCTCGTAGAAACCTCTGGGCATGGATGGTTGGTTAGGTACCCGTTTCTATGCGGAAACAGCTGTTGTGGTTGTGAATGTTTCACGAGTGGATAAAAAGTCATTTATTTTATTTTTATTTATTTAATTATTTAAACATCAAATATAACAAATACAGGACTTAGCATAAACCGTTACATAATGTCATATAATAAAAAGAAAAAGAAAAAAAGAACAACACTTTCACAATACAAATTACAGAGTAGAAAAATATTTATCTAATTACTGGACTTTGTGTGTCCAGTAATTAGATAAATATTTTTCTACTAACAATATTTACACAAACACTTTAAGAATCGCAATAAAAACATTAAACAGAAAAATGAAATTTAAATAGAATTTACAAATTCAAAAGGAAAAAAAAACATACGAAAAATATAATATAATTTACAGCAAATTAAAAGAAGCAACCTCATTAGCCACATAACATTATAAAAACATCATAAAATCAGCAAAATAACAGAATAAATCGAATAAGTCGATAGGGTACACACTTAAATTCCGGTAAGTATTTTAAATTCCATTATTTTCGGAATATTCCAGACATGATATTTGTTGTTATATGAGGGGAGGACGACTTTTTATCCACTCGTGTAACATTTGAGTCAAGTATCTACTGGTTCAGGAAGTAGGAAAGTGAGTGGAACTCATTAGCCGGAAAGGATCTATTGAATTGTTAAACATTATTTTATGACTAGCATAGACAGGAGGTAGCGGGTTCGACCCGCATCAGGACAAATGTTTGTACGATCTGCAAATATTTGTTCAGGGTGTTCTGGGTATTTTCAATGTATTATAAAAACCCGCAACCTCCTGCGTCGCAGGCAGACCTTCGTCCACCACGCCACCGAGGTCGTCTGTATATTATACTGTATGTATATGTATATTAGTGGGGTATCTATATAGTGCCCGTAACACAAGCTTTACTCAGTTTGGGGCTAGATAATACTGTGAATTGTCCAACATTGTTCATTAATTTATTTTAATTATAAGTCGTTCTTTTAAATGCATATTATACCTATTTAATGCATAATGTGCCTACTCTAGATATTAAGTTTTATCTATTCACGGTGTCTTGATGAGTTTATAAAACCTCGTGGTTTACTACGGCAAATGAGCACCATTTGCTTGAAATTAGCGGTAATAACGTTATGTAGGAACTTAAACGTTTAACGTTTGTGAAGTGGCGGCTTACTTTGTAGTAAGGTAAGGCACCTACTCGTGATAGGTATTTAGGTGCATTTGTCTCTAGACCACCTACGATGCGATGTGTAAAATTATGTAAGAGAAATAGAGAAATATGCATTGCAAATCAAGCAATGCAACACCTACGTTTAATAGCCTGACAAGTTTTGAGCACTTGAACTGAATATACCTATGTATGTGGGCATGTGGGTAAGGAAGGACCCTAGAGCTTAGAAACTCATTTCCATACATCGATGTCACTGTTCTGATGAGGACCAAAGATATAGTCACACTGATATCATAAATGAGAAATTTTGGATGGATGTACCTATAGATAGGTAGATGTTTGTTACCTCTTCACGCCAAAACTACTGAACCTCAGACCGAAATTACGCATTAAGGTTATTATAATTCTGGAATCCATCTGTAGACTACTTTTTATCCCATAAATCAGTTCCCGTGGGATAGAAATCACCTTTAAACGTATCCATAGGAAAAACCCGTGCGAAACCGCGGGGCGCATCTACCACCCTACCTAATAATTCCGTGTCAGTGTATTTTTTTAATATGATTTGTCCTTTTCTAACTGGACATTTATTGTATTTATGGAAATAAATCATTTTTTAATTTGAATAAAATTAGGTTAAGTTTGGTTGTTTTTTGTGTCTTGTTTGTAATAATAAATTGTAAAAAAGTGATGCAAATAAAAATTAAGCTCAACTTTGTACAAAGTAAAATTGTTGTTATGTAATTGATTCACTTCACTTATATTATGGTTCACACTCAGATTCCTTTTGTCTGAGGGTCCACAAGCGGAAAAAGTAAAAATGAAACCAGCGTCGGAACAGCTGAGGATTTAATTTAGCTGTCAACTTTGAAGTTTTTCTATTTATTTCAGAGTTCATTAGGTATTTGCTAAAGTACCTACTTAAAACTTATTATTTAAGTATTAACGTTAAAAGGCCCTACCGTACGTACCCTACCTAAATTAACGTAGTCTACAATTCCACATAAGTAGTTAAGATTCTGTAACCACGTTCAAACACAACTTCGCTAGGTACCACAAATGGCTTTCTTAAAACCACCTACTTAACGTTCAAATGCTGTAGTTGAATCTATAGACGGCTGTAGGTCGCAGTCAGCACGTAAATAGTAAATGGCGATGTGGTAAGGTGATGGATGTAATAAATCTTTAATTGAATTGGTGGCTATTCAGTGCCAGTCTGCATGTGCAATAAAATGTGGGGATTAACAGTTCAGGGGCTACGTCCACTAAAGAAGACTATAAAAGAGTATACCCGGTCAGGTCAGAAAACAGATAATAACTCGTGTACTTAATTATATTGAGCTAATATTAATGTCCTAAGAAATTATAATTAGTCCGTCAGATAATCAGAAGGACACGTATTTTTTAGTGGTGGTCAAATGTTAAAACATTTGACCAACTCCAAACATTTAATCGCCTCCACCGTAGTCTTAGCCAAATACACCACGGCAAAAAATATAGCTAGGTACTTGGTTTTTCTCGCTGCTTCGCACGCGTTATTTCTAAAGAAACATTAAATGTAAGTAAGTATAACCTATAAGATGATTTCTATCCGAAGATGGGACAGTTCCCATCGGATAGAAATTATTTATGGTAAATCAGTGTTTATGGTATAAAAGACCTTTGTTTCTTTGCCCTACCAACCAATTTTATTATTTCAGCCCGATCCGCTCTGTGGTTTTTTACGTGAAGAAGTAACAAACATCCATCCAAATTTTCGAATTTATAATATTAGTGTTATAGTTTTTTTTTATTTATGGACGTTGGAATTTATGTGGGCCTTAGTGGCCAGCGTACCTATACCTACATATATATAGAATTCCTTAGAAGTCCGAGTATCAATCTTCAGTATAAAGCGTGTCAGTGTTTTGGCAGTGTAAAATGAGGGGCATCAATAACCAACTCGTCAATGTTCAACCACCACGATGAATGTAAAGAAGCAAGAAATCTGCGTTTTCAAAGGGAATTAAACCGATGAAATGCTTTTGATGATGAATGATTGCTGTAATTAGTCTTAGTTATGGATTTGGAAGTTTGATTTACGTGGTTGGTTCTTAAAATCGAGATATTTTGACACGTAACACAATTCATCCATTTTATTTGTATATTACCTGTGTGGTAAACTAATGGTTAAAATGCATAGGTAACTCTGACTTAGGTTACGGGTTAATTACGAACCTAGTTCGCGTTTGAAGAACACCAACATTAGAGACTTCTTCAGAGTGAGTGCTGTTCTTGTCGCACGCGAGTTCCGCATCTCGGCGAGCACTGACTTTTCACGGATAAACCATTGAACATTGAATTAGATTGATTCCTAGAGAATAATAATCTGTCTAAAAAAATATATCTTTAAGGGAATGCCCCCTTATGAGATATATTTTTTTAGACAGAATATATATTATATATTAAAAAATATCCATCTATGTAGTGTATTGTATTATGTATATCAGTTAGGTATCTAGTACCTACCCATAACACAAGCTCTGCTTAGCTTGGAGCTAGATAATCCTGTGTGAATTGTCCAACATTAGTTATTATTTATGTACGAGTAGTTACCTACCTAATAATTATTTTATTAAACTATAAAAACTACGCATTTTATCGAATTCAATAAGAATGAAAGCGGATTTGATCTTACAAACCTAGTTTAGTTTATGTTGGAATAACACCAACGTTTCATCCTTTAACGAGGGGCATTAGGGACATCATCAGTGAGTGCGTTTCTAGACAAAACAAACAAGGTTCGTAGTTAACCCGCTTACGTAGGTACTTAATAAATCTTATAAAAAGTTATTTAAACAACAACTTTATCTATATAATGGGCATTTAATTACAATTTAACGATGTGTTATTATTTAAAAGTTTCGTAATTACCTAGATGTAGGTAGGTACCTAAGTACTTGCCAACAACAACAACCTAAACTTATCTATATAGGATGTTTAAAAACGTATTCAACAAAATGGGAGCTTCGAAAATAGGCATTCGTTCGTGATTTCTTCTGGACCTTATAGGTAGTATAGGTAGGTACCTATAAATACTTGCAAAATACCAGTTTTCACCGGTGTGGTCCTTGCACGATTCGTCGCTTGTGCTTGTATCAAATCAGAACTAGTTATCTTGGATATGTTCACACTATGCCTGTCATTGTAAAGTAGGCTCTACACGCTGAGACTGGTTCCAAGAAAATTATTCGGAGTATAGCAAGTTACCTAGATATTATTTGATAGTTAGCTGACGAGTCGCATTTGTTTTCACAACTTTATTCGGAAGTTACGGAACCCTGTTATCGTTAGATTTTCATACTATGTGCCTAATTAACTTTTTGTATATTTTATATTGTCGACTTTTTCGTCTATCACCGATGCGTTAAACAATTAATTAGATAGTACAATCCATTGATTTAAAAAGGGAAGATAGGTTACGTTCTCCCAGCGCTTACTCAAAAATTGGCATGTGTTACAACTACACGCAAACACATACGCTCACAGTTATATTTCCAGTCCTGTGCAATACAAAGAAGAACAAAGACGGAAAGACGTATCTAGGACCGAAGTGAGACTGAGACAACAATATTTCACGCGAATCACGACCGCCCGTGCCGCCGGTCAGACGGTGACTGATGTGGGAGAACACAATTTTACACAATTTGAGGTTGCCACTTTCGAGCAACCAGTGCCTCATCTTCGTTTTTAATAAATCAATGGTACAATCTCATAATTTTGTTGCTATGCGTACTACCGTGTTACTTCTTGTTTTTTTTTTGTTAATCAATTTGGCCTAATGAATTAAGAGAAAGTTAATGATTCATTTTGTTTTAAAAAACTATAAACTGACTTAAATTTGTATACTTAGTTTTTTCATGCATTTTCATGGATCCCACTGTCAGAACTGAACAAAAAAAATGGGACCACAAGGGAAGCACCAGCTTTCATATAAAAAAAGAATCATGAAAATCGGACCGTAGTCAAAAGATCTGAGGTAACATAAAAAAAACGAATTGAGAACCTCCTCCTTTTTTGAAGTCGGTTAAAATGAAAGGCATTTTCCGACTAGTACGACAGTGACGGCTAAAAATAAATAAATAATAACCTACTTACCCCGCACAGAAGAGTAGGTACGTCAACTCCGGTGGTCGTCAAAGATAGCATCGCTGCCTCGCTCGTCCCGCTTCACATCACTAGCCTAGCTATCTCGATCTTCACGCTGTAACTGTCTTCTCTTTATCGCGTATTTTTTTTGTCAAAATTAACATTCACCCTGTATAATAGTTGCGTCAACTCCGGTGGTCGTGCTAGGTTGTTTATAATACGCCGTGGCGTGGCCGGACCGTGATTTGACAGGGGCTGGAAATTGCGCCGAGTTTTTGTGACGATTTCGTAAGTTATAAATTCACTAGTTTCTGCCCGCGGTTTCGCACGCACTTTTAAAGTAAAAAGTATCATTTGTCTATGTCCCGTCGCTGACGATATCTTTTTAATGTATGTTTTCCAGGCGGAAACACTGGGACTCAAACTAGCGGCAGACGACATGCTTCTGGAAACGACCAACAGAGAGCTAGCCAGACAGATGCAGCTGGTCTTCAAAACAGACAGCGCTGCACTAACAAACGCACTCAAACGGACAGACACAAGATCAAAAGCAATTGTAGAATGCCATAAGAGTCTACAATAAGAGTCAAAAATATCTAGCTATTTTAGCCTAGGCAGCTAGTTCCGAATATTTAAAAACGGAACGCAAGCGTTCGAAGCCGGATACGTCACGGCGCGTTGTAACAACCCAAACTACGTGATATCACTACACACTGAAGCTATCACGATCATCTTCACGCCATAACCCGAAACAGAGATTATTGATCATAACCAGGCAGTTTTATAAGTGACACTTGATATTTCTGAAGGGATAACGTACAATACGTGATAAAATAGCGGCATTGTACGTGTTAAGAATATATTTTGTTTTATTTATTTGTTCTACCAGTGGATGTTACAATTAATTATTATAAATAAAATACACACATCAGAAGAAATCCATTTGCATAACCAGTTATATATATATAGGTGGACACTGCATGTAAAATAGTTGGTTATCAGAGGAAAAAAATAGAGTAACAATAAGTGTGAATGATGCCATTATTCATTTCCAAGAAGTTAATGTCAATATTATTGAACAAGGTCAACAACTGGCTGAATGACCACAATCTACAATTAAATTTTAATAAAACTAAACTCATTCAATTTAGGCCTTATCAGAAACGCGCCTTGCATATAAAATATAATTTTCAAAATACTGAACTAGAAAATGTAAACACCTATCCTCTTTTGGGAATGCACATAGATTCACATTTAAACTGGAAAGAACATATAAAACAAGTAACAACCAAATTGTCCAGGTTTACTTATGCACTATTTGAACTTAAGAGATCTACTGATATAAAAACCGCCACTACTGCATATTATGCCTATGCGCATTCATGGTTACAGTATGGAATTATTCTTTGGGGAAATAGCACGGACTCTAACAAACTATTTGTCTTACAAAAACGTTGCATTAGAATAATACACAACCTTGATCAAATGTCTAGCTGCAAACCATATTTCATAAAAGAACAGATCCTCACACTAACTTGCATTTATATATTAGAAATAAGTTTATTTGTTAAAAAGAACATAATTTTCTTCAAGCCATACCACCGACCACAACAGTTAAGACCCCAAAATCGTTTAGATATGCCGTTTTCAAAGTTACAACTCTTTCACTCTGGTCCACAAGCCATGTCAATAAAAATTTACAATAAGATCCCGCAAGATATAAAGAAAGAAAATAATTTACCTAAATTTAAGCTACTTTTAAAAAAATATTTAATTAAAAACTGTTTTTACTGCTTGCAGGAGTTTTTGGATCTGTAAATTTGTATTTAGTGTGTTGATTTGTTTATTATTCCATTTTTTTTACTTATTTAATTTGTTATTTTTGTAATTTGTTTTATAAAAAAAATATAGTAGCATTTAATTTTTTTTGCTATGACATGTTAAATTTAAGTCTACAACTCCTTAATTCTAATAGGTACATAAGTACCTACTATGTTACTAATATTAATATTGAAGTGCCCTAACCGGGTCCATGTTTGAACTATTTGTACCTATTTCCTTCTTGTCTAACAGCATGGTCTCAATAAACATTTTGAATTTGAATTTGAATTAGGTTGGTCTTAGAAGAAATAAAAATGTGCACGATTTTATTTGACAGGCTTGTAGGGTTTAATAAAATCAAATTTAATAAATTTGTCACATTTATTAAGTAGATCGGTAAAGTATACTGTATACAAAACTAAAAATTTGACACCTTGATCATGTTTTAGAAATTTTATATTAGATATTTACAGTTTACAGTCAGTTCAAAGGGTTTAACCAAAAATATATTTCGTATAATCACACATATATTTATAACATCGATCCAAATACATAGATAACAACATTTATTTACACTACCAAAGTTTACCAAACACATTTATAGAAGAATTTACCTTTTTAATATTTAACCTACATGAATCTCTAACATTTAAAACAGAATAAAACGCCACAAATTCATTAAAACTTTTAATGGTATGCTCGTTGCATGCCTACACATTTTTTAAACATTTACATATATATTAAACTACGAACAGTTATAGGAAGGTATCGAAATTAAACGACAACAATGGTGTCGATTCTGTTGTTTTAACTTAACTAAACTAATTAGGATTTACGAATGTCAAATAGACGATAGCTTTTTAAATCGAATAGTTACCTTATATTTGACAAAATCGCTGAAATAAGGATTTAGTTATCGTTAGGAATCGTTTGACATTCCTAAAGCCTAATTTTAGCTAATTCTAAAACAACAGAATTGTCATCATTATTAACAATTACATGTTATGGAAGATTCAATTGTGGTAAGTTCATAATTTTAGTTTTGTCTACAAACATTTGACTTAGTGGTCATAGTAAAACATTCATTCGGTCAGATTTATTTTGTTATATCAACTTGTACTTTGATTTAGAGACATTTAAAAATGATTTGATTAGGTACGAAAAAGTAAGAATTTAAAAGGTGGAATTTTGAATTCACAAACCGGATTTCGGTTGGAACAACCTCGAACCAAATATTATACTACATATAAATAACGGGTATTGTTTTGTTTATGTTTAAAAACTAAATAAATACCTATTCACATTTGACATAACCCATGTAGACTATCATACAAAGTTTCTCGTAATATTCTACTATCACAATGAGATACAATGGTATTATTACTACGATAATCGTACGTGGAAGAAACTATGTACAATATACATTTTGAAAATATATTAAATACAAGTAGTAAGTACCTGAAACAAGAAAAGACGTTTTAGTTCAACTTCAACGTCGCGATGAAAGGAAATAAAAATTGCTTACAATTATATCTGAAACTCGACGCCAAGCAAGTGAGATTTTGTTATTTGTGTCGTATTTTGTTTACTAACATGCTCCATTCAACGTGGATAAACCATAGTTAAGATTAATTAGGCTGAAAAGCTTGTGTAAACATGCGAGAAGCACTTGAAAAAGTGGGACCCCTGTTTGTAATTCCCCGCCGTTCACTGTCATTAACAATGTGGATTCGATCAAGAGTCGATCTCATACTCGATTCTAATTTCAATCTCGATTTCGTTCCAGAGTGCCAATTTTACGTTTGGTGAGATTGAAACTGATTCGGATTAGAATTGGATTGAGATTGGGATTGGATTCAAGGGTAAGCCCACAGGTCAGTTCAACACGGTATTCTTTATTATATGAATGTATACAGGTTGGTTTTTTGAGAAGGCCGGTGATTGCTAAGTCCAAAACCACAAGAGTTAGAGAAAAGTCGTGAAAGGAGTTATGTCCTCGATTTATAAGAATACAATATTTGCATGTTAAGAGCGGTCAACCCGTCTTACTTTTCATACAAACGCTCTTACATGATTATGGCGTTGTAACAGATATTTTGTTTGAAACTTTTAACTAATAGGTACCTTGTGCACTATATCTAGGTTTCTATCGTAACAAAAAAATCTAAATTTGGATAAACAAAATCAGTATAAACCTCCAATAATCTGTTTTTTTGCACAAATTTTACCTGAACCTTGGGCGTTTACAGTGTACTTACTCATAAATAGTAAAAGTAAAGAAAATATTCGTACAAATGTAATGAAGATTTTAAAATTTATCGAATTTAAAATTTTGTGGATGTTAATTTTTTTCGGTTATGTATTAAGCTAAATAATCGATTTAAAAAAATTAAAAAATCCATTTATTTATATTTAGTGAGCCTTAGTTATTTCTGGTTTGTTTGCAATTGCAAACAGTCTAAATTGAGTTTGGCTTTATAGGGTATAGGTTCGTTTACCCGCTTACATTCATAATAAATAGTATTCTGTGTGAATTGTTCAACGTTATTTATTATTATTATTCTACTCACAAGTTAGCTGAGCTCGAAGCCAGCGCCCGACTGTATGGCGTATAGTAGCTTCTCGGACAGCAATTCTTTCGAAGGGAACTCTGGCAGCTTCAGCAGATTCATGCAGGTGGAGGATGAAGGGAGTCGCTCTACAGGGCCGGCTGATTGTATGCAGAACGGGGGCTGGAGGTCCTGCGAGAGAAACAAATTTTTACTATAATTAGAGAGCTAACTTTACATTATTTTTACTAGCTTATATCAGTTGGTTATCATATTACATTCCCGTACTGAGGGAAGGACGGGGAGTTCAAGCCTCGTCGAAGTCTATAATTACCGAGATATTATTTGATTTCAAGGTATTAATAAAATTATCACACTATCACACTAATATTATATAGGCGAAAGTTTGGATGGATGTATGGATGGATGTTTGTTACCTCTTCACGCCAAAACTACTGAACGGATCTGGCTGAAATTTTGCATACAGGTAATGCTAATACTGGAATAAAACATAGGCTACTTTTTATCCCATAAATCTGTTCCCGTGGGATGAAAATCACCTTTTAATGTTTTCATAGGAACAACGCGTGCGAAGCCGCGGGAGTTTATCATATAATGAAACAGAACATTACAATCCCTCGGTTTCTCTCTCTCGGTAAACTCTGTTATTTGATATCTTAGAAATTAAAATGACCCATAGTGTTTACTATAGTAAATAAAAACAATACCTTGAATCCAAGCAGCGGCGGCCTGCTACAACTCGTTACAAACTTCAGGAGTTGCCGTCTCTGCGCGTCGTCGAAGGTTTCCACCACGCTCCAGAATAACTCCACGGTGGGGTGCGTAGATGAGAAACCTCCTGTAGATAATATTTTATATTATGCATTTATTCCTTCACAAAACAGATTAGTAAATACAGTAGAATGCATTAATAATGATTTTATCGGGTATTTATCGCGTACCTTTTGTTATTATTTACCGCGTTACAGCGATGGGCGCCGATAATTTTTTTATTAATTAACAAATCGCGCCACATTCTGAATTGATATTTTATGTTTTTTACTTCAAATTGGTCATTGGTTTTTACGAAACATAATGCCGGTATGTTTTTTATCGATATATTTGTTTAGTACCGTCAAAAAAATTTGCTTCCCTATTAAAATTTATAATATTCAAATGGATATTAAAAAATATAGGTCCATGACGTCTATAGAAACGCGAGTTACCTACAAGTCGTGAGTAAGTAAACGAGTTCTTGAGTGGAGACCGCGACTCGGCAAACGTAGTGTAGGAAGCCCTCCGGCCAGGTGGGATGACGATCTGCGAAAGACTGCAAGCAGATGCTGGATGCGTCAAGCTGAAGACAGGGCGCTATGGCGCTCATTAGGGGAGGCCTATGTCCAGCAGTGGACTACTATAGGCTGATGATGATGATGATGAAGATGACATAAAAGCGTTTACCAACCTCCATACAATGTGTGTACTTTGAGATCCACCAAGTCGATGGGCACCTCGGCCCCAGATATAAGGAGCTGCAGCTCTCGACACGAGAACATTCGCAGCCAGTCCAAGTTCACCACGGAGGTTAGGCCTCGTTTGAACGCTGCGCACTGTGATCTTATTTGCCTGAAAAATTGAGAATTGTTGAGCTTTTTTTCTATTAAATTCGTAAGGTTAAATCCATAAGTCTGACATGTTCAATATATTTTTATTTCAATTTGTCGATATTTAATTACTTACTAGTACTTACGCCTTTAGACAAAATTCTAGAATAAAAAGATTGATCCTCATGCAATGCACGTGAACGTCATATTCTTTATGAGATCTAAATGTCTTAATAAATACCTATTACAGATTGTAATTCTACCAAAACGATGTAGCTGTATTTCGTTTAGGAAGAAGTCGATTCAATTTCTTGCATAAGATTCTATCCAAATCTGATTTCTATACTACATCAATATAATTCAAGAGCGACAAATAACAAAAATTTTCTCTTTAGCTGCACCATTAAGTGTTTAAATAAAAGAAAAACATACCTATTTAATTTATAATCTGCGACTAGATGTATGTATTCTATTCTATTTTCAGCTGTAACTGGAATGTTTGTACCGCCGGGCTTCAACTCTTCCACCTAGAAAAGAAAAATTATCATAAATCAGTTTGTTGGAAGAGATTTGGCACATATTTAAAAACAACTGACTAGCGGCAAATCGCCTGTCAATTGTTTTAAAGACAAGATAAACGAAGATTCATATATCAAACAAAAGACTATCAGAGTATTGGTTTACTTCTTTACAAAATTTAAAAAATGTAGCTTCTCAATGAAGGCGAGGCGTTTTTTTAGCCCGTTGAAAGCAATGCTGGGCTGATAAAGCCTTCTCTTTTACACGCCGGCACTTTGTTTGGTTCTGTGCGAGCCTCCGACATTCTTCAGCGTGCATCCACAACAGAACACCACAACAGCCTGCATTGGTCCACTGTTGGACGCAGGCGTCCCCCTAATAAGCGACTTATTGGCTTTAATCTCATGAGGTAATGCCCATAGTCCCACACTGGGCATGCGGAATAGGGAGCGCAGTTCAGTAGAAGAATTGTTCTGAAGGGGCGCTGCTGCCCGCCTACGGTGGATATCCCTTAGTCGCCTCTTACCACACCTGCAGGAAGAGTTGAGGTGATGCAAATTCTAAGCCACCACACAGTCTGCTGAGCAAGAACCAAACCTAAAGGAATACTGGCTAGGTTTCGCAAAATAAGGGCTGTTCTGCACTCTAGTTAAACTGTAAATAAAACGAAATCTTATCAAGAAAGCCTATTACTCCGTAGATGACTACATCAATGATGTTAATGCTTGGCCGGATGTCGCCCAGTTCCACACCGACAATAGTATGTAAGACCAGTTAGAATTAGTTATCCTAAGATTGTATTAGTTGATAAGCGATAAACTTGCTAGTGGTTTCTTTTTCACTTCTTCCGCTAGTGGACAAAAAATTGAAGTGAATTAGAGTCAATTGCACCTTATTTCTTGTTTGATAGTAATAACTATTTATAAAGCTGTTTATATACTAAAAATGTGACTTGTACCTCTATAAGTACTTATTTTGTAAGTCTAAAGAAATAAACGATTTGACTCTGACTCTGACTCTCTAGCTTTTTAAAACCATCTTTATGTAAATATCACTCACCCTTTGCTCCCCCAACTCGTCACTAAGCACAGTAAAGTCCAAGTTGAGTTCAGGTACGTCCTGCCTCCGATGTGCCTTCAGGAGCAATAACCCTCGGTACAGAGCAGGGTCTAGAGAGGCCAATGCGTGTACGCCCGCCTCGCGGCTTGAGCATAGCTTGCCGAGGAAGAACTCTGCCAAGGGAAGCTCCACTAGCAGATTTTCGTATAAGGCCTGTGGAGTAAAATTTTGAGTGTTTATGAGCGTAATGGTAGGAAGATTTTAATCTATAGGACCAGCCGGCCTACGGGGAATGGCACGGGAATAGGGTATATGCATGGATTTTTTTTATTATTTTAATCGATTATTTAGGTTAATACATAAACGAAAAAAAATATAACACACTAAATTATTGAGGTAAATAACTAAAAGTAAAACTACACTCAGTTTCGGGTGATAAAAACGCTGCCATGTTAGACATTGCATTTTATGACGTCACGGATCATAGAGTCCCATTATGTAAACTCAAAGTCAAAACTTCATGCCCATACAAAAATGTTCAAGTATGACGTCACGCTTCACATGCCAATAGCGTTGCGTTTAGACATTTTGCTGTTGAGACTTAAAATATCTACTTTTCAATGATCAAATTTCACAATAAAAACATCATAAAATACAAAAATAAATAAAGACATATTTCTATATCAATAGAGAATACGTAAAAAAAATATTAGCTTTTTTGAAGTCAAATGCATATACCCTATTGTTGTTTAGGTCTAGGGTAGAAAAGATAAACATGACATCGCATAGTCATACATTGCGTAAATTATTGAAGTTGACGGAATGAATTTCAAACATTTTACGCATTCGATGACAAAGTGACGTAATTTTTTTTCTATTCTACCTTATACAACAATCCCGTGCTAGGCCTACAGTTTCTGTCGAAGAAGGATAGAAACTATATTGGTTTAAAAGTTGCTACCTGCGGGCTTCGCACGTGTTGTTTCCAAGGAAATGTTTTATGGTTATTTGATAATAACTATGTATATATTATCCTGTAATGTTAAATAAGCCCGACCCGTGCAATAGTTTTAACGTCAAGAACTAACAAACATCCATCCAAACTTTCGCATTTATAATATTAGTGTATTTTTACGTTTCTCAGGTTCGATTTGGTAGAAACCGGCAGTAAGTGGAGTTTTCCATGCTAGCTACTAGTTTTATACCTACTGTAATGTACCAATTCAAATGGATATAAATAACAACTTTACGTAAATTATAAAATTGTAACTAAACCTAAAATTGTAATTCATATCCCTGAGTAAGAGAATAGGATGTAAAAGAGTGTATTTTGTGTGGCGAATCTGTTAATAATAGTTACGTCTCGAATTTTAGGCAATTTCAAAGCTTTGTTTGCTTTGTTTAATGCAAGCAACATTGTTTTGTATGTTCTTTGGAACAGTATAATGTACGTGTCAGACTTACCTTTCCTAACATTCTGCCGATAAAGAAATAGTGCATCGGAAAGTCATCGTAGAGTAAATGCACAGCCGGGTTGGGGTAAAGCATGTTGTCTTTGGTTAGTCTGAACAAGCCGCGGTTCGGGTCGAATGCTGATCTGAAAATTACAATATATTTTACATAAAGTTTATACATAGTTTACGTTGAAAATATACTTCTATGGAACCAGCAATTAGATAGATAGATAGATAGAAAATTCTTTATTGCACACTTAAACATAATTAACAAACAAAATAAACATTACAAAAATGTGACAATTGGCGGTCTTATCGCTCAAGAGCGATCTCTACCAGACAACCGTGGATGGATAGGATCGTTGGATTGAACAAAAATTATCCGCTTGTATGTAACATGTTCCATTCCATTACGATACGATGGCAATTCTAAACCTTCTTATTCCCATTTCATTGTTCTCTCATTCCATCATACGATGACACCGACATAACATAATTAATGATTATTTATCGGGTATTTATTGCGTATTATTATTTCCCCTACGTTTATATCGCGTTACAGCCATCGTGGTCACGGGGCGGCTGGATGTCGAACAAAAAGGTTTGCGATAAATACCCGATAAATAACCTATACTTAATATAAGGTACTTAATATAAAATAATTATATTATAATAAGGAATGATTTGATTGTTTGTTTGTTTGTATTGAATAGGCTCCGAAACTACTGGACCGATGTGAAAGCTTAGTACTAGGTTAACCTTACGTTTTTTTTAACCATTTTTAAAGTAATTTTGAATAATTTTATGTTCATACACATAAAATAATTCAAAATTACTTCGACATCGAGACATCCATCTAGTCGACAGAAAGTCTCCCAATGTAGATTTTACAATACAAGACCTTACAATAAATGACTCAGTGACTAACTTCAACAGTTCCGACAGGAATTCCCTGAACAATCCACCGCCGTCGACGCCTGCCTCTTCCGCGCCCACTTGGTTTATCAACTGCACGCGCAGCTTTAGCTTCATATCTGGCTCTGTAAAAGGACGTTTTGATGTAAAACCTAATTTTAGGGGGAAATTCTCTTTACAACAAACTGGTTTTAACAAAAATATTAACTTTAAAGAATGGCAGCTCTGATTATCTTTAAAAACAATATGGATTAAGTCACCTTTCAAACCTAAAAACAGAATTTAAACTCGTTCATTCATTTAGGAACTCTGATGCTCACTCACTCATACAGATTCACACATTAAATTATAAAATTCGCTCTTTTGGGTCCGGCGGAGTTAAAATCTGTGTTCTAAATTATAATTTAACCCATCCCACAGCATTATTTATAACTTTATTTATCTACATATCCTATACATATAATATATCCACTTTCGGTAATTAATGTCATATGTAATGAGTTATACATACCATTATCAGGACGAAGTTTATCAAAGGCGTCTTCGTATAAATGCGTTCTTCTTACACTGATGTTTATTGAAGGACCTTCATTGAAATTCGTCAATTCATACCAATGGTCAATCTTCTCCCTAAAATTATATAATTATAAATTATAAACGACATTTTCCTTGTGATAACCACAAGATGTAAAAAGAATGTCTGGCGACATTTTTCTAGCACTAGGACATTTTATAAGTTAGTGAATTATTATTTACTTACTTGGCTAATAAACTTTGGAACATTAGCACTCTAGTAGAAAAAGGCACTATGAACGGTATTTCCTTTAGAATTATTTCAGCCCTCAATTCCTTTACAGTAAGCGGTGGTCCATCCTCTGTAACAAAATGAAACGTATGTTACAACATAAAAAGCGCTATTATCTCGCTCACTATTTATTCGGAACTACCTTAACCATCTCGAACGCTGTATTTGTTTAATAATTACTCAGTAGTACCTACGCTGAAAAGAGTCTAAAGAAAAAAAAATGTTATCATCTCACAAAACAAAATTCCTAAATTATCTTCTTATCGTCGAGTTTGAAAAATAATCGCCGGTAAAATTACGATGGTATGTACTTAACTTACCTATAATTACCACTTAAGTACTGTGTGTTGCAGAAGCAAATAAATGTTTATCTATCTATATATCTATCATGGGGCGACACGCACAAGACCACTGAGGTACGCGCCTGGGCTTGGGCTGTCGCCAGCTGCTATGAGAAGAAAGAGGTTTAGCCATAGGTTCACGAATGCACCCATGGTCCTGGGAAGCAGGAAGTTCTTCGACCCCGCCCGCATCCGGCGGGGTAGGTTTTTGGTGGGCTGTGAAGTGTGCGAAAACGAATAGGTTGCAACCACCTCCGGGTTAGTAACGGATTTTTAGATAGTATCGTAAGTAAGTATCTATGGAGTTTAACTTGCTTTGTATATATCTAGTAACGTTCTATAACACACACGTACCATCGCCAAACGTAATACCGATCCAGTTTGAAGCTATTTTGCTTTGCGTTAAAAACAAAAGATATCTAGCAAGCCGGGGTTGGCAACTATACACTTCACAGAAAAATCACCCTAGTGGTGGTAAGGCGCATTTTTAGCTGACTATACCTTGTCTCGGCTCCGTGCGTATGGTGGTGATGGTAGGCAGCGAGTGCGGGTTCGCGTACCCGTGTCGCGAGGCGCGGTGCGCGCGCGTCACAGCCAACACGCCGCCTGCGCCCTCGCTCACGACGCCCTCGACGGGCCAGGCTGCAGCGCCGCAGAACTGGAGCCGCGCGTCACGGACGTACAGCGCTCGCATTAGGTGAGTTACAACCTGTAAGGGGAAAAACACACAAATAACTAAGGGGACTTGAATGTAAATGTTGTGTCTATCTTCGACGACCTTGGCGTGGTGGGCAAAGGTCCGCCTGCGACGCAGGAGGTTGCGGGTTCGATTCCCGCCTCGGGACAAATGTGTGTACGATCTGCATATAATTGTTCAGGGCGTTCTAGATGTTTTCTTTGTATAATAAAAAGTAGCTATTTAAGTCGTGTATTGTATTAAGTATATCGTTTCTAGTACCCATAACACAAGCTCTGCTTAGCTTGGGGCTTAACAATGCTGTGTGAATTGTCCAACATTATTTATTTATTTTAATATTTAAAATTATACAAAATTATTATCTTTGTACATTTTGAGTCAAAACGTCACTTACTTCTTAGTTCAAACGGAAAAGAAAGCCGAGAGGATTTCGATGGTTAAGAATCCGCCAAGCTAATGCACTTGGTTCTACCTACCCCCTGTCAAGTTTAACACACGTTCTGACAAACATCCTGTATAACAAACTCACAAAGATAGATTTTATGAAACCTTGACATACCTTGAATAAATGTGACCAGGCTGGCGTTAGTTTCTTAGCCGAGTCATCCATGGCATGTCCTACCGCATCCGCGTACTGACCAATAGTCGCTAACCTGAAACACAATAACAAACAGGTTCTTATCTCCAACTTACCTCATTGAAAGCAGCTACTTTCTATCTTTTAAATATAGGAGATGTTAACACATCTGGAATAGGGTATATGCATGTGATTTCAAAATGGCTAAAAAAATATATACGTATTCTCTATTGATATAGAAACATATCTACATATTTATTTTTGCATTTTGAGATGTTTTTATTGTAGAATTTAACCATTGAAAAATTGATATTTTAAATCTCAATCGCAAAATTTCAAAACGTTACGCCATTGACTAGAGCGGACGTGACATCACTGTACTCATTTTTTCTTTTTTTGTTCTGCTTGCTGCACCTTGATTTGACACTATTCTGCCCACTTGACATTTCGTATTGTCGATTATTTTCATTTTTTTCGGAAAACCTCTTTCCTGAGATGATCACTACCGAGGTCGTCACCAAAGGTTTTAATCAAGTGTGTACGTCGACGTCACATAAACATGGCGCCAATATGGCAGCGTTTTTATCACCCGAAAATGATTGTAGTTTTGATTTGTTTTTTTTACCTTGTTAATGCGAAATTCAGTGAGCGTCTTATCATTCCTCGGTTAAATAATGACCTAAAGAATCGATTAAAACAATAAAAAAAATCGATGCATATACCCTATTATTATGTTTATTTTGAAGAAAAAAACAAGCGTGTTTTTCATTATTTTTTGGCGATCTCGTGGCGTGGTGGGCACAGGTCCGCCTGTGACGCAGGAGTTTGCGGGTTCGATTCCTGCCTCGGGACAAACGTGTGTACGATCTGCAGATATTTGTTCCGGGCGTTCTGGGTATTTTCTATGTAAAATAAAAAATATCAATCTATGTAGTGTATTGTATTAAGTAGGTATATCAGTTGTCTATTACCCATAACACAAGCTCTGCTTAGCTTAGGGCTAAAGTGAATTGTCCAACATAATTTATTAAAAAGTATACAGTCAAGTTCCAATGTTACCAGTTGATATCCATCAACAATATGTTATATCCCACCTACACCTAAATTTTCCATACAATTTCAGTCGGTAAGTTATACACACCCACCTAAATTATTTGTATTATTGCCATGCCAAGATACTTAGGTAAGAGTACAAAGCAAGTTAAGATTAAAAGAACCTACATGGGCATTAACCCTATACGGCGCAAGAAAGTGTTTTTAAATTTTGTTATTAAAAATAGGTTAAGAAGAGCTATTTATTAATGGGAAAAATAATGAAAAAAATCGTATATAAGAAAAAGTATATATTTTTGAAGAAAAACCAGGCGATGCAGATCTGCATCATGGTGTTGTGTCAAACTTGGCACCTATACATGTTAATTACCTAGCTGTGTGGCGCTGGCTTAGAATTTGTACCACCACAACTGTTCCCGCGGGTGTCGAAGGTAAGAGGCGTCTAAGGGATATCCACCGAGGGGCGGGCAGCAGCGCCCCTTGCAGAACAATTATACCACCAAACTGCGATCCCAACCCGCATGCCCAGCGAGGATATGGGCCTTACCCTCCATGAGATAAACGCCAATAAGGCGCTTGTGGGGAGACTTGCGTCCAGCAGTGGACCAATACAGGCTGTTGAGGTTAAGGTTGAGAGAAAGCTAATTAAGACGTTTTAATTTTGGTAGAGTTTATAATACCTTGTCTCTGGATAAGCAAGCTCGACCAATCCAAGGCACACTCCACGTAAAGTGCGGCACAGTGCGCCGAGCTCCGAGAAATCAAATGCGTGTACACGATTGCCGCTGACTATACTCGTTGAAGATGCGGCCGTTGGCACTGAAACAGAGGGTCTTTGTTACAAACTCAAACACCAGGAATAAGCCCTTCTGCGGGACCTTACCACGCCGGAACCACCCATGAGTCCGTGGGTAATATATTTAAAAAAATAAACAAAAAAAACGGGAAATGAATCTTCTAGAACAAAAAAACAACAGCCAAAAAATTAGAAAATTGAACTGGCAAAAAAAGAGCATTTTTGCCATCCCTCGCCGGAGCGCGGGGTAAAAAGGACAAAGCCCCTCGAGGCCCCTCTCCGTGGGTGTAAAAGGGCCGGAAAGTAGTTCAGGAATAGACTAGTCTTGTCAGTTACATTATCAGACGATATTGGATAATATACTTTTTCTTTTGTCTATTAAACAAAAACTGAAGAACAGTCCACTGATGAGTTCGCCCATAAAGGCTTATGTAGCCTTAAGCCGAAAAATAATAATATGTAGCTCATGAAGCATTTGGAACTGCCTTTTCTTCGTCAATAGAGAAAGAGCCTGTGTTAAAATTATGCACCCATTCCTCAGGATAAACCTAATTTCAATAAGCCTAACATGTATGTATGTTATTTATAATGCATGCTGTGTCGGCCTGTAATAGGTTGGTGCACTTAGCATTTGTCCTCATGTTAATTATCTACCTTATAATTTTTTGTGTACTCGCCATAGGCTAACCTAACTGTATAAATAAAATAAATAGAATTTAGATAAGAATATATCTAAAATATAAGTTTGGTTCTCATGTAAGTGAATGTACATATTCATTATGAGAAATAAATGTCGTTAACCTGAAATAAATAAATAAACAATCTTTGAGACAAATAATACTCACAACCCACCAAATCCTCAGCATTCTCCACATCCCTGCTGAACTCTGTATCGTGCAACGTTCCAATCAAAAGGTCGAACAGCGAACAGAACACGGCTAAAGGCGCTAGTATCTTGTTCACAGGTATGACGGTGGTGTCCGCACCCATGCCTCTACTTAAGGCGGAGAGGAGAGGGGTCACTGAACCCCCGAACGAGGATTCGTGGCTCATGCCGGTTAGCCAACGCCAGAGGCCGCGGAGGAAGACAGGTTTAAATGCGAGAGTGTACAGTAACCTGGAAATGAAATAATTATTGCCTTTAAATGAAGAATAAATATACAAAAAATTTACTCTGACATGACAGCCACTCGTTTGTATTTTTGTTGTTATTTTATAGTTACTATCACATATTTGACATGATTATTTTTATTTTTTATTTTAATATATTAGACCTACTCTTTGGAAGAAGTATATTTTTTTGTAAATAGTCATTAGCGAGTTATCAAAATTTTAATGGATGGATGTATGGATAGATGTTTGTTACGCCAAAACTAATAAACGGATCGGGCAAAAATGTTTGCATACAGATGATTATAATACTAGAATCAAATATCGACTACATTTTATCCCATAAATAAGTTCTCGTGGGATAGAACACTCCTTCAAACGTTTCCATAAAATCAACGCGTGCGAAGCCGCAGGACGCAGCTAGTTATTATAATTAGTATAAGATAGTAATGTGTTGTGTTGATCATACCTATATTTATGCAGCGCCATCCGATGACTCAATAACATATTATGGCAGATCTCCGAAACGCAATCAAGAAAGTCTTCACTCAGCACGTTCTCCGTTATCATAGAACAAGTCGTCATGACTATCCGATCTGGTTCATTCAATAGCTCTATACATTTAGTTAGTAAAGTTTGTTCTCTGACAGTAGTCGGGTTTGGTTCCACCTCATCATCGCTTTCTTCATTTTTATCGGCAGCTGTTTCTTGACTGTAGAGGGAGTCTTCATATTCATAGGTTATTTTCTTATTGCAAACGTTGACTGTTAGTCTGGCTAAGACTTTGAGGTATTCTATGATTATTGGGTTGTTTGGCAGTCTTGTGTTGTCTATGTTTAGTATTTCGTTGACTGAAACAGAATAAAGACGAATAAGATTTATTTATTAATTTATTAAAATTACATATTTACATTGACATTACAGTTATTACACTAATGCGACAATGAAATATAAAAAAATACATTAATACATATATCTAAAAAAATCACAATATTAAAATTACAGCAAATCAACAAACTATTATCTATAAAATATTTTACGTCCTACCCAAAAAGTAACCTAGGTCTTCGGCGCGCGTAAACATACTTGTTAGGTACGTACAGTCCTACGTTCATTAAGACTAGAGGGTTGTGTATCATGCCTCTAATCAGACTAAAAATGTAGGTTGTTAACATAATTTCCCTTCTGATTTCAAGTTTATAGTACCCCACCATACCTAGAACGAATAAAGTGGGATACTTTTCTTCGGATACTTATTAGTGGAAAAAATGAGTAAACTCCGTATAACTTTAAATATAAAAACCTTAGATATTTATTCTGCATTTTTTCCACCATACTGCTATACTTTTTTTCATGAGGGCTCCATATCATGGCTCCACACTCCAACCTACTTCTGACATTATACAGTACTTTAATAGTACCGATATTGCGAAAGTCGCCAGATTGTCGTAATATAAATCCCAGATTTCTGAAAGCCTTTTTACATATATTGACTATATGACTTCGGAAATTTAATTCCGTGTCCATCTGAATGCCTAGGTCACGAACAGACTGCACTCGATCCATACGATCTGAACCCAGCGAATAGTCATATATAACAGAATTTTTTGCACGGCCGTAGGTAATAGAAGAGCACTTTGAAGTATTAAAAAAGAGCCTGTTATCATGACTCCACCGGGAATCACGGTCTATGTCACGTTGCAAACGCTCGCAGTCCGAGACCTTCTCTACCCGCATAAGCAGCTTTAGATCATCGGCAAACAATAGACAAACGGAGTCTTTGACGACACAAGGCTGGTCGTTTATCATTATTAGAAATTCAAGCAGGCCTAGGTTACTTCCTTGACTTACGCCTGAATTCGTGTAAAAAGGTTCCGAAAGGTGCCCACAGTAGTCCACGTATTGCATTCTACCTTTCATGTAGCTAGCAAAAAGTTCAAGTAGATCTAGAGTAAATCCCATCGATGCCAGTTTGGCCAGTAAGACGTCATTGCTTTACTATAGTCGAAGTACGCCGTGTCCACCTGATCCCCCGAGTCCACAGCTGGGACTGCATATGCCATGAAACATAGCATATTACTGTCCGTACATCGACTCGGCCTAAACCCGTGCTGGGCATCCGACAGTTGACAATTTATCTGGCTGTAGATATATCGATGCATGATAGACTCCAAAATCTTTGCGCAGGATGAAAGTAGAGCAATTGGTCGATAGCCTTCAAAATCCGTACTCGCGCTACCTTTTGGTACTGGGATCACACGAGTTATTTTCCATTCCTCAGGGTACGTGCACGATTCTAGGCTGAGATTATACAGATGCAAGAGTGGATCTATAAACGCGTCTCTACAATCTTTAAACACAAAGGGGGGTGTATTCCGTCCGGGCCATAAGATAATTTAGGCTTAAGATTTTTAAGGGCTACTTTTACATCGAGGTAGGTAAACCTATTTATTGCCACTCGGTGCGACCCACTCGCTCCGGCTGTCTCCAAGGCTTCCCTAACACTAAGTAGTAGCTTGTCGTTGTAGACTGAATGGAAATAATTAGAAAATTCTTTAGCGCAGTCTTTAAGAGGGAGTTCTCTACCTTCCTTTGTAATGCATGTACGGTTTATTTTTGTCTTCTTAGATTTTATGAATGACCAAAAAGATTTAGGGTCACTTATGAAGCGATCCTGTAACCCCCTTTTGTAATTGTCATGGGCATCTTTTATCAAGATTTTAATAAGCGATCTTTTAAGATTTATTTAAGAACTAAAGTTTACGCAGCGTTAACTAGCTATAGGTATTCAAACAGAGTATTTAGAGATATGCCCCAAAAGAATGAGTTTATTCGATTATTTCGGTATATACATAACCGAAAAAAATATAACATCCACAAAATTTTAATTTATTGAGGTAAAATCCAAAAGTAAAGCTGCACTCAGTTTCAGGAGATAAAACGCTGCCATGTTAGCCCTTGCATTTTATGACGTCACGTTTCATCGAATCACCTGTATCAAGTAAAAGTCAAAGATTGATGAACATACAAAAAAGCACAAGTGCAACGTCACGGTTCAGCTGCCAATAACGTTGCGTTCAGAAATTTTGCGGTTGAGATTTAAAATATCTACTTTTCAATGATTAAATTCCACAATAGAAAACATCAAATAATAAAAAAATAAATATACAGATATATTACTATATCAATAGAAAACACGTAACTAAATTATTAGCTTTTTTGAAGTCACATGCATAATATACCCTATTAGATATACAATACATATACTAGATTTTCTACATGAACGAAAAATCTCCCTAACTCCAAAAGTTAATTCACTAGGGCCAAAAGATGCCTGGATGACGTAATGCCCATATTCTCCACGCATGCGGGTTGGGATTGCACCTACAGGGGGGCTGCTGCCCGTCCTGGGTGGATATCCCTTAGTCGCCTCTTACGACACCCGCGGGAAGAGTTGTTGCAAATTAAGCCAGCAACACACAGCTATTAAATAAATAATAATCTATTTTATATTTAACCTTAACAATGATTGCTTACCAAATCCAGCCGGCTCCAGAGACAGTACAGAATGCAGCAACCAAGAGTCGTTGATCAGTCTCCGACAGTGGAACTTGTTCTCGTCTCTCAGACACCTGATGAGGGAGAGGAAAGGCACGCGCCCCGCGCCGCTGGCTAGCGCTGGTATCACGAACATCTCAACTGGTTCCGGGTACGGATTGCAGAGGAATGCTGAGGCGAATTCTGTCATTATTGTGTCACTGAAAAGTAGGAATAGAGGTTGTCGTATATCTGGACCGCAACACTGCACAGCACAAAATGTGCATTCGATTATGGGCTTTGAACTAGAAATAACATCATCATTTTCGTTGCAAACTTTAGGATTTCGGTAAAGGTACTGCGAGCAAATTAGACAGCCCGATAAGTTTGTAGCGATCCTTCACCGAAATCGTAAAGATAGCGGTTGCTTGAGACAAAAATTAATAGTTCCGATGGTAAATCAATATGAATATTAGAAATTTTTTATGTTAACCTACTGTATTTATGGAAATAAATACTTATTGAATCATTTGAAACTCAAAATATATCCGGTAAAACTTTGCGACCGATGTCGGTTGTCATCTATGTCGAGACTGCTTGCCCTGGCGTCTTCACATAACGTGTCCACAATGACAGTAATTACAAGTAAGCCTGTATATTGTATATTAAACGACCTCTGTTCTGTACCGCGGCGAGCGAAGGACAGGGACAAATGTGTGTACGATGTGCATGTATATTGGTTCAGAGTGTTCTGGATTTTTTCTATGTATAAAAAAATATCTATCTATGTAATGAACATATTTAACAGCCGCACTAAGAGACGGTAATGAAAACATGAAACTGTCACTTGGTAAAAATTTCAATACAGAACCTTTACTTAGTGACAGTTTAAGTAAGCATTACCCTCTCTAAGTGCGGCAGTTAATCCCCGAAAATTCTAAGATAAATTACAACCTGCATCAGGATCATGTATACGCCGCTTTTTATTGTAAAATACCCGTAATTAATCTGCAGATCGCACAAACATTTGTCCCGAAGCGACAATCGACAAAACTTACTCATATTCCATAATATTGACTCGCGTGACCAAAACTAGCGGCCTTTGTATAAGGTCCAGCAATGCGTTGCAAAGCGGCGTCGGTGGATTAGGCGACGGGCCGTACAGTGGTGGCGATTTCTGACTTATCAACATACATAGGTCTTGGAAGTATCCTGTAAAGAGGATTGGATTAAAACAAGGATTTAAAAACACATTAGTAGTATTACAGTAGAGCACATAGATCAAAAAACCATAGCTGCAGTCCTACTTATTTTTTTAGAAATGTTTGTTGCCATGTATACCGTAACTACTAAACCGATTTCGATGAAATTTAGTATCTATGTAGATTGTTCACATACCATGACATTTTTATTAGATTTTGATATTTTATACAAGATATCATCCATCCATGATTCACTCAAATATTTCAAAGGATGGTGGGCTTATTGTGGGATGTACTATATAATATAAAATTATATATAATACTTTGCTCCAGCTCAACACATGCTACTTCAATGTGGCTTTCAACGGATAAGTTTATTATATCTTTCCATTCTTTGAACTTGTATTTAGTAATATTAGAGAGCCTCCACAAATAGCATGCGATCTGCTAAAAGAACTACCAACCTGGTGGTTACTGAAGTAGTAAGAAAAGAAGCTAGTTACCTCGTCTGACAAGATATAGGAGAGTGTTTCCAACAATGCACAGTCCTTCCACTGGCGTGTCCATAGGGTTAGTTGATGTGAAAACCTCCAGCATTCTGAGAGGTACTGCTAAAGATAGCTGGAGAAAATAAGATAATAAATTTTGTTTAATAAACTATAAGCCGACTTCAAGTTTTATAGATTTTTCATGGATTTTTGGATCAAACTGTCAGAACTGGACCAAATTGAAATGGGACCACACAGCACCAGCTTTCATATATATAAAAATAATCATGAAAATCGGACCACCCAGAGGTTACAAAAATATTTAAAAAAATCGAATTTAGAACCTCGTCCTTTTTTTGAAGTCGGTTAAAATTTATGAGTTTGTACAGAGAGCGTCGAGAAATATGTAACCCCCCTACATAACATATACAGGTTTAAATCCAAACCTGTTATTAGGCATGTCGACTAAAAAAATAGAATTAGTCCGTCAGTTAGATATTGGTCACATATTTGTTATTTTGTCGATTAAACAAAAAATGATGAAGATGTAGCCAGTTAAAGTTCCGCGTGACGTCACGACTAAGTAGAAAGTGTCAAACTTTTTACGGAGCCGTGACGGCACTACCCTCCACTCTCAAACTTTGCCGCGCTTTATTTTTGTAACTTTCTTTTTTTTATTCATAAAATAAAAATTATATTTATTTGAAACAAAATTTTTGGACAAATTGGAACAAATTATATTAATAGGTAACATAATAACAGAAACTGCCGTCAATTCTCGGCTATAACTCCGTGTGAAACGTAGGGGAAATAATAACAGAAAGTACGTGATAAATACCAGTAAAATCACTGATAATGTTAAGTTAACACATCCCGAAAGTTTAATAAGTTTTATTGTAAGGTTTATGCTGTGATACAGACTTAGGCCATACACTGGAATAAATGCCTAACAAACTGTAGCCTAAGCCACAAACCCACATAAATTTTAATTATTATAAAAATTATATATATGTATATGTATATAAATATATTATTTTCTAATATAAATAATATTTATAAACATAGACTAATGATTTATACTTACTTCTGTATTAGAATGCAACAACCGAAGATGCAGAGAAAGCAATCTTCTAATTTGAAAACAGGATCCAGTATTTTGGAAGAGGTTGTGCCAGCTATGGTGGTGCTGTTTTAGAAGAAGTTGTGAGATGGCAATCTACAAAAATAAATGCATTTATGGTTATGTACCTAATTTAGAAAGCTACCTACCTCCCAATAACTCATTATTGGGAGTATTAGTCCAGTCATTTAAGCTTAAATTAGGTAATAATCTCGGAATTCGAGATACCTAGCTGTAAGTCTGTAAAACAAACATCCATCCATCTATAAACCCGTACAGCTTTCAAATATTCCACCAACAAGTGCAGCTGCTCATCAACATTTCAAACGTGTATATTATTATGTTCAAACTTGTTAAGGGCATGATTTGGAACCCCAAGTATGGGGTTGGGCAATGCGAAACGATTTTCTGGAGCCTATCATGACAATTTTACCGCTGTACGGGTTTATAGATGGATGGATGTTTGTTACCTCTTCACGCCAAAACTACTGAACGGATCTGGCTGAAATTTTGCATACAGGTAATTCTAATTCTGGAATTAAACAAAGGCTACTTTTTATCCCATTAATCTGATCCCGTGGGATAAAAATCACCTTTAAACGTTTCCATAGGAACAACGCGAGCGAAGCCGCGGGGCGCAGCTAGTATAATATAGTAGTTAATAAAAATTGTCAAATATTTATAATCATCGATTTATTGATAGTTCATCAACTATATATTATTATGGCGCGTTTTCGACCGGAGGCACCGGTTGACCTGAAGTGATGCTGTGACCGCGCGTTCTCCGCCCTCTATCTCCAAAACGGTTCACCGTATAAAAAAAACTTTTAAACCAAATTTGTAGAAAATTTTGTATTCTACAATATTGATAATAAATACAAATGGCAAAAAACCCATAGGAAATGAGATATTTGCAAAAAAAGCGCACAAAGCCAATTTTTTGTGACCTTTGACCTTGAAATTTAATAGTTGCGCACACCCTACCATATGTAGGTTTTGAGACAACTTTAAGGATGTCGATATACAAGTATTTACAGACTTACAGCTGGGTATCTCAAATTCCGAGGTGAACTTACTATAATGACTGGACTATATAGGATTAAAAGGAATAAAAATAAGCATTTTAAAATTAGATAAGTACTAGCTGCGCTCCACGGCTTCGCACGCGTTGTTACTATGGAAACGTTAAAATGTGATTTATATCCCACGGGAACTGATTTATGGGATAAAAAGTAACCTATGTTTGATTTCAGGATTAGAATTTCAGCCCGATCCGTTCAGTAGTTTTGGTGTGAAGGGGTAACAAACATCCATCCATACAAACTTTCGCATTTATAATATTACTTAGTGTGATTAAAATATAATCATTATGTTGGGTACATCAAAGAAAAAGAGTTTGATTTACACTGAATACGATTTATTGCAATACTTTAATAATAATTGATGGGAAAGATGTGTTAATGAGTCGCGATGTGAATGTGGACTGGCGCGGGGTCACTGCATGTCGCCCCGCGTCGGTGCAGCGTGAAATGCTGACTAGCGTTCCCGTAGGTACTTATTGTACGACGTACAGCATAGAAGCAATCTACTACATATTTTATACTTACCAGGGAATACTCAAACGCAACTCAGACATGCTTAATTCTGTCATGATTTTTTTTGTAGTTTTGTATGAAGTTCAATCATAAATTCATTGTTTGAGACATGCTCATAGCTGGCTTGTCGTTTGACCCTCAAATACTTGAACGCAACTCAGATTTAAGTTGTAAGTAATTGTAAGTAATTTTGTAAGTCTAAAGAAATAAACTCTGACTAAGCACATGTCAGGTGCGATTTAAAGAGATTTCCATGAAATTTTAACAAACATTGGTTATTTGGGGGGTTACCTTAATAAATAATTGACAAAGAAAACTTAAAATACTATGTGATAAATTATTGCCTTATCCCTGAAATTGTGACCTCTACCAGACAAACTTTTTACTTTAGAAACTTTCATGTTTCTTTTGTGACAAATTCATTATGAATGTAAGCAGGTTAACTATGAATCTTGCTTGTGTTGGAAGAAGTGCTCAAAGGATGTGGTTAGTGCGCATCTAGAACTGCTCTCACCCTGAACATGTCCCTTGTTACAGGATGACGTTGGTGTTAGAGATGCGCATATCTTATCACTATAGTGAAAAGAGTGATATAGCTCTTTTTGATCTAAAGATATATATCACTCATTTAGCTCATTAGCTCATTTAGCTCAGTAGATCAATGATGTAGTCCTGTTGAGTAGCTCATGAGCGAAAGATAAAAAAGATAATATAATGTCTCCGTTCAAATCAGCTACGTAGTACTAGAGTGAGAGATGAAAATAACTTAGGTACACTATTATCACACTAATATTATAAATGCGAAAGTTTGTATGGATGTAGGGATGGATGGATGGATGTTTTTTGTTTTTTCACACCAAAACTACTGAACGGGTCGTCGGCTTTTTATCCCATAAATCAGTTCCCTACTAGTATCCAGTAATCAGATGAAAATCACCTTTTAACATTTCCATAGGAACGTGTGCGAAGCCGCGAGGCGCAGCTAGTGTTCTCTATAAACAAACTTTCAGAGAAAATACTCAAAATTTAACATTGAAACTGTTTACGATTACGCTCAAAATAATTACAGTCAAACATTTTTGCATAATCAGGCCTGAACTTGGGCTTGCTATCTCTTTTTTCACATTGTATCTGACATCGTGCATTTCACTCCATCAAATCACTCGCCTGTCGCTCACTGCTCAGTTGTCTTCGCTCTCACTCATTTGCTCATCGCTCAGCACTGAATCAATGAGCTAAATGAGCTAAAGATATAGTTGAAACCAAGGTGAGCGAGAGATAGATTCGCTCAGTTGAACGGATATATATCTTTTGTATCACTCACTCATGAGCTACACACCTCTAGTTGGTGTGTTGGAAGAACACCAACTTGGTGTTCTTCCAACACAAACAAGGTTCATAGTTAACCTGCTTACATTGATAATGGAAACTTTATTTATTTGTAAGATTGTACATCTTTAAGGAATTGCGGTCATGTGTGGAAGTTATGTTGGTATTGGTACATACCAGTCTATGTAAATCATTTTGGTCATCATAAAAAAACAACAACTTGGCCACAAGCGTTGATAACAGTTCTAAATCTTCAGAGCTCACTCTAGGGAAGTTGTGGTCAAAGTCTTCTCTTTCATACTGCTTGCAGTGTTTCCGAGTTAAGTAGCTGCGTGTAAAGGCTTGAATTTGTATAGTGCTGTTCAGTCGCTTTCTGTGTTCCTGAAACCGATTATTATTCAGAAACAAACATTCAAGTATTCAAGGTATATATATAGGTATATATATAGATATAGCCATGGGCACTTAGTTGATCAAACGTGCCATATAGGTAGTTATTATTTGATCCGTTTTCACTTGTTGATCCGGGTGGTATTTGTTGATCCAATGCCGCATCACCGTGAGCACGTGGATCCGAACGGAGCCACAAGTGCCATCATCAGTAATAATAATAATTACGTGGTTTTTATACAAATCCACCTTTTTGCGTTTTAGTACAAGTTGATCCGATTCAAATGAGCCAATCAGAGCCCACCGCGCTCAGCCATTGGTTGCTTGCGCCCTGAGCCATTTGTTTTACCTAAATCTGATACTATAATTATTATCAGTTAGATTCTCTGTTGATGTTTATAAAACATCTCTAGAAGATTTGTTTCTTGCAGGTTTGTTTGATAAATTCCAAGCAGAACAACTAAAGTGCGGATCTACGTTCCGATTTTTCAAAATTTCAAAGTTAATTTAAAAGGGTGTTCAAATGTACCAACAACTTGTTTATGTTATAATTATCAGTTAGTCAGTTAGTGTTCGTAGTTTCTACAATACCTTCAGGAAGCATAAGAGTGATACGATTTTTTTAGGCCGCGACAGCATGGCTCAGTTATTAAGTAAGTAATAAATAAATACACATGTTTTTGACTAGAACACTCCCTATCATCGACGATGGATGTGGCATGGCGGGTGACGAAGGTCCGCCGGCTATGGTTGCGGATTCGATTCCGGCCTAAGGTCAAATGTATGCCACTTCAGCAAATTCTTTAAGCTATTCCGATAACTTTGGTTCTCTGTCGGATGTATTCGTTACGAATCCTATCCTTCAGAGACTCCGAGCATAGCTCTTTCCATAGCTCGCTGAGCGACTTTATACTGGTGGACCAGCCCTATCGTCAGTGTCCACGCCTCAGCTCCGTAGGTCATGACGGGTAGGACGCACTGATTGAAAACTTTCGTTTTCAAGCATTGCGGTATAGATGACGAGAAGACTCGACGTAGTTTTCCAAACGCTGCCCAGCCTAGCTGGATGCTCCTCTTGGCCACCTTCTTAAAATTGTTTTTACCCAACTGCAGAATTTGTCCAAGGTTGTGTACTCGGAAACAATTTCCAGAGGGTACGACGACCGGTCCCGGATCAATGAGGCTATTGATCATGATTTTGGTTTTATCCAAATTCATGCCGAGACCGATGCATCGCGAGGCTAAAGCTAGGCCGTCCAGCATCTGGTTGAGCTCCTCCAGCGACTCCACCATTACGACTATGTCATCAGCGAATCGAAGGTGTGAGATGTAATCGCCGTTTATGTTAATGCCCTTACCTTTCCAGTCCAGCGTCCTAAACATATCTTCCAACGCGCTCGTGAACAGTTTGGGGATATAACATCCCCCTGTCTCACTCCTCTGCGCAGTCGGATGGGTTTGGACTGCTGGTCCTGTACTTGGACACTCATGGTTGCGACGTCGTAGAGACATCTCAGCACCTCGATATAACGATAGTCTACTTGGCATCGCTGTAAGGATTCCAGAACAGCCCAGGTTTCGACAGACTCAAAGGCCTTCTCATAGTCCACAAAGGCCAGACACAGGGGCTGATTATACTCTTCGGACTTCTGTATAATCTGCCTCACTGTATGTATGTGGTCTATGGTGCCATATCCTCCGCGAAACCCGGCCTGTTCCGGTGGCTTGAACTCGTCGAGTCTCCTGGCGAGACGTTTCGTGATCACTCGTGAGAACAGCTTATAGACGTGGCTCAGGAGTGAGATGGGTCTGTAGTTTTTAAGGAGGGTTTTATCTCCCTTCTTAAAAAAGAGCACCACCAAACTCCCGCTCCACGCCTTTGGAGTTCTCCCACTGTGAAGGACGGCGTTGAAGAGGTTCTGTAGTTCCTGTATAACAGGGGCTCCTCCGGCTTTCAAAAGCTCTGATGTTATTATACTTTTCATGTATAACCTAAGATAAGTTTTATGTAAGTACTTTGTAAACCTTTCCTGAAATAAAAACTTTTATTAATATTATTATTATTATGCCGTCCTCACTGGGGGCTTTTCCATTTCTAAGCTGCCTCAGAGCTAGCACAATCTCGTCTTGACTGTGATGTCTGGCAGTTCGTCGGTATAGTGGCGTGTCAGGGTGGCTCTTGAATCGTGGTCGACTCGTTGGGAACAAGGGGCATGTGCAGCGTATAATCGGCCATAGAAATCCTCTATCTCGGCAGATATCTCCAGCTTTGACAAAACGGTCCTCCCATCGTGCGTTTTAAGCTTCGTCAGGTGGCTCCTGCCAAGCTGCTGAGTGAATACTTTGGACCCTCGGTTTCGCTCTTTTGCCTCTTCAATGAGGCGTGTGTTGGAGCTCCGAAGGTCGCGCCGTACCATCTTCGCAATTCGCTTGTTCAGGTCTGACCTGTCTGACGAAGTAACTTGGGTGGTTTCCCGTCTTTTTGCCATTAGCCCGAGAGTCTCATCCGAGAGTTTGGATTTCTTGCCAGTACGCCGAACCTGATGCCCTCGTTACTCAACGTTTCGACCAGATTGTGTAGGGTCTTTTCAGCGTCATCAGTGGGATCCAAGGCAGCAAATCTATTCCCGAGAAGCTGCTGGAACTTCTAGGTGCTTACCATGATTTGGATTGGGTTAGATCGGAGCGTGGACTTCATCAGACTGTTTCTTTCAAGCTTTAAGTTGATATTCAGAGAGCCTCGGAGCAGTCTGTGATCAGATCCGGTATTAAACCTGTTGATCACTGAGACATCTCTGAATATGTGCTTGCTATCCGTCATGATGAAGTCATTTTTAGTCACAGTGTCGGAGCTTCGCCATGTCCACTTCCTTTGGGGCTGTTTCTTAAAGAAAGTGTTCATTCAGAATAGCCCCTCTTTCTTAAGGAAGTTGACAAGCATTTGCCCCCTGTGATTCCTAACTCCATAACCATGCGCGCCTACTCGGGATCCGTTGCCAGTCTGGATTTCCACCTTGCCGTTGAAGTCCCCCAAACGTTGAAGTGAGCCTTAGTGGAACACCACTAAGGTAAGGCATTGGATATGTCTTCATACATACCCTCCACTTCATCATCCGAATGTGCCGAGGTCGGTGCGTAGACCTGAATTACCTTCATGCTATACCGCTTGGATAGCCGAAGGATCAGGTACGATCAGGGTTGGAAAAAAAAACTGTTTTTTTTATATTTTATAAAACAAACTGTTCAAAATGTTTAAAACAAGTGTTTTTTTTGTTTTACTTGTTTTTTTTTTTACTTTTTACCTTTAAGGATCAATTTTAAATCAATTATAGCGAATAATAAAATATTTAATCCATTTCTAACCTATTTCCTAATTCCCATTAGTAAAAATTATCAAAACGATAAATATTTACTTTTTGTTGCGTATCTCAGTATCTCAAATCTAATTATAAAAAAATCTTATGATTATTAATCAATACAAAACACTTTACATACATCTTTTATGTAGTATAGTGTAGGTAGGTAGGTAGAGAACTAGAGAGAGAACGGGGAATACCCACTAATCCAGTGAATTACTTTCTTTTGACGGTCGACCTAAGGACTTTACTGGCGAGGAGTTACCTACGCATGCAGTGTACAGTGTATAAAACGGCCAACATAGAGAACTTCCACTTGTAAATTTATTTTAAGCTTCTTAGAGTTCTACATATTTTTTACATATTTTTTATTCGTTTGGATTTATTTCCATTCATTTCCAATAAAAGTTAGTTTTAAACATTGATTTAAAAAGGGAAGATAGGTTACGTTCTCCCAGCGGTTACTCAAAAATTGGCATGTGTTACAACTACACGCAAACACATACGCTCACAGTTATATTTCCAGTCCTGTGCAATACAAAGAAGAACAAAGACCGAAAGACGTATCTAGGACCGAAGTGAGACTGAGACAACAATATTTCACGCGAATCACGACCGCCCGTGCCGCCCGTCCAAACGGGGACTGATGTGGGAGAACACAATTTTACACAATTTGAGGTTGCCACTTTCGAGCAACCAGGACCTCATCCTCGTTTTTAATAAATCAATGGTTTTAAACCCTGTTATTTTCGTCATGATTTAAACATTCTTTAAAACTCGTTTTAAATTGTGTTTTCAAACACTTAATAAAAAACATAGTTTTATTTCAAACAGTTTTAAACACTTTTTTAAACATGTGTTTTAAAACAACTTGTTTTAAGGTACGATACCCTTTTCGACACATTGTAGATTTCTTGAACGTTGTTAGCGAGGGTCATATTAACGAGGAATCCTTCGCCACCCTGGGATGTCTTATCATCCTCGAGAAAGTAGAGAAGATGGCCCGAGTCTAGGGTTTCTCCCCCTCTATGCGGCCTTTACATAATTCCAGAACATGCCATTTAATGTTCTCCAACTCCACTTCCAACTGCGCTAGATGATGGTCAAGCCTCAGACTTCGTCCTATAAACGTCGCAAGGGCCAGTTTTTTGACTTATGCAGGGTAGCCTGACGTAACGCGGGGATTCTTAGCGCTAGCTTTTGGGGGGATAATGCCCATAATCAGCGTGGTCACTGGGAAAGCAAACATACGGTGTCGCTTATGTCTAACACCTTCGCGATGTATTTTCTAAGCACTGTTTCTTATGCTTCATTACCTTTTGTCTTAAAGACGTGAATAGTCACATACTACCTATTAATAATTATTCTACAGTTATGTGACTAATGCCCTATTTTCGTTTTTTTATGAGGATATCAAATGTAACTTAGTCTTCTGTACTCTTAGTTTTTTTTCTGTCTAGATGCCCCCATTGCGTCAAATGGAAAATAAAATCAATTGATCTTAGCGACTCAAAAACACATAAAACAATGTCAAATCAATCAAGTAAATGAAAGTGCCAATGAAAGCTTTTACTTTTTGAAATTCTCTGCTTCTCTGCAGCTCTTTTGAACAATTTGGTTTATGCCGGATACGCCCTTTAAGCATTGACATATACGGAGCCAACAAATACTGATTCTTTTAAGCGTCGATATGAATAGAGCCAACAAATACTGAACTTTTAAGCGTCGATATAAACGGAGCCAACAAATACTGAACCTTTTAAGCGTCGATATATATGGAGCCAACAAATACTGAGCCTTTTAAGCGTCGATAATATATGGAGCCAACAAATACTGAGCCTTTTAAGCGTCGTTATATATGGAGCCAACAAATACTGAAGTTTGTACGAAAAATAGATCTACGTTACTAAATATACAGTTTCGTTTAATCGGATCAAACAAAGCTCTAATTTTGATAATATAAATCGATCAGATCAACATACGACTTAGGATTTGGTATATAAAACGGAGCCAACAAGTGATAGAGCGTTTCAGAATTTTGGCCGTTACGGAGTCGATTAAGTTCGAGACCGTTACGAAAAAAATGTCGAGTACATCACTTTCTCGATGAATACGTTTGGCAACGTCGCCCTCAAATTTGCGCCGTTGCCACTCCGGTCAAGATCTATGCAACCGGAGTCGAGTTATAAGGGGGAAAAGGTGGAGTCAGTAATGCATGGCAGTCGGGCTGGATCAACTTAGTGCCCAAGTTGGTATTTATATATATATATATATATATATAAGGATAGTGAGGCCAGAGGGGTGTCTACAAATGAATATATATATAATACCAGGAGATTTAAAACATTGTCTGCAGGTACAAAAGTTGCTGAGTCATGTTAAGGTAATAAATACTTGAATTTCATAATATGGAGTAACATCAAAGATCAATCAAAGACTATCAGAATATATTCTTTGATGAAAAGTATTGGGTTTGCTTGTAATTGGGACAGTATTATTTCTTTATTGGGAATGCTCCAGAAGTTTATCATTCTAGCAATAAAAAGGACATGTTAGATAGGCAGTGCTATATAGCAACTATAATTATTTTGCAGTCATTTAATCAGGTCCAGTAGTAACATAGTACCCAGATATATAACTTACCTCCCTCTTCTGCCTTTGTTGTTGTACTTGGAGAATTAGGGCATCTCTTTCCGTCCTTTGAGAACTAGCACCACCAAGGTTCTGCGTTGGTTTTCGTCTAAAATCTCCCTCAAAAGAGTACATTCCTGAAATAAGCGTGATACTTTGCATTTTGAAGGTTTTGTACACATAAATCAGCTGAATTATGGAATGTATCTTCGTGGTTTTCTTACTGAAAGTTGTCTGATTTCTTTTTTACAATGACACTTCTCTGTTGTATTCACGTAAAACGCTACATTCAACTTGTATCGTAGCATTAGCTAAACAGTAAACAAATGCTAATTAGATTAATAATCTCGAAAATGCATATCCAACATAAAAATGAAAAATGAGCAACTTTTCAGGTAGGTAGGTAGAGTAGAGAAGAAGCAAAGTTTTTTTTTGTATGTCAGATTGTCAGTTTTATTTGACAAACGATTATCAATCAACTTCTTCTTTCCGGCCCTTGTGGCACGGAGGGGGGCCTCGAGGCTTGTCCTATATTTTTATTATTATTTTTTTTGGCTGCATATTTTTTTTTTGTTTCAATGGTTTTTTTTTTTTGTTTTACTATATTCAACCCAAGGACTCATGGTGGTTCCGGCGGGGTAAGGTCCCGCGGGAGAGGTCGCCACGGGCGGTCGTGGTCTGGGGGCCGGGTCTGGGGCGGCGGCGGCGCGGCGGCGGCGCGATGTGATGCAGGTGTTTGTGGCGACCGTTGTCGGCTCGGTCGTACATCCACCGCGCCGACTTCACGACGAAATCCTCGATGGTTTGGATCTGCAGGTCGCGGGCGATAACGTCATTCCTTGACGTATTGGCCCGCGCCCGTGCAGATCCTCAGGGCGACGTTCTGGACTGGATACCGGGGCCGACTGATTTAAAAAATATATTTCACCACACCATTATCAAGCTTGCTTTTCATACTACATATAGGCTATATTTTATCCCGGAATTCCCACGGAAACAGAAAATACGCGGGTGTAAACGCGAGGCGCTTTGAGAAATCGTGCTATATAAACCTACGAATATGAATAGTCGTAGACTATTCGTAGATCTAAACGGTTATATACATTGATTAATTAAAAAGGGAAGATAGGTTACGTTCTCCCAGCGCTTACTCAAAAATAGGCATGTGTGCATTCGCGTGAAATATTGTTGTCTCGGTCTCACTTCGGTCTTAGATACGTCTTTCGTATCTAAGACCGAAGTGTAGCTGTACTACACGCAAACACAAACGCTCACAATTTCCAGTCCTGTGCAATACAAAGAAGAACAAAGACGGAAAGACGTCTCTAAGACCGAAGTGAGACCGAGACAACAATATTTCACGCGAATCACGACCGCCCGTGCCGCCCGCGCCGCCCCGGTCCGACGGTGACTGAGGTGGGAGCACACAATTTTACACAATATGAGGTTGCCATTTTTGAGAAACTAGTACCTCGTCTTCCCTTTTTAATAAATCAATGGTTATATATCACCGATTACACGCAGCTACCTACCTAGTTAGTAGGTACCTAGGTACTAACTTTGAGGTAGGGTCCTACAGAAGTCAGAAACCTTTTTTTTCTTCCGAGTACCTACACCTATCCAAAGAGTGTAGCTACCTATTAGGCACATAAGGTAGGTACGTACCTACTAATGCAGCGAGAGGATTTCTCACAGTAGGTAGGTACGTATTATTGTTAGGTCAGCAAAGCAGCTGCCATTTGCATTACCTACCTATCAAGCTGGTTTCACAAGCGGGCTATTGCACAATTCAGCCAGAACTTCCAACCAACACTCACGATATCCAGCAAAAGTTTTATCACAAGGTGTTTCTAAGACTTTTGGTGCTGGTGATAGTACTTACTTACCCATGTTCCTAAGTAGCTACCCACATGCAGAAGATTGGACAGATATAAAGTCGGGTTTTTCATTAGTTATAGATAGGTATGACTTCTAAACAGTGAATTTGGACAGTGTATACCTAATTACTGGTGAGAAGGTCTATGAAACTACTTTGTACCTGCTAATACTACTCCAGAATCCCTTACAGCAGAACATCTGTATCATGTACTTAATTGAGTCTCAGATAAGGGGTAGGTACAAGTACAAATGTAATAATATTAGACAATTCTGACGGAGCTATTTTGTGGTTACTATACATAATAATATATATATATAATACAATACAATACTAATACGATAATTAATACAATACATTACTTACCTACATAGATAGATATTTTTTATCGACCTCTTGGGCGCAGGTCCACCTGCGAGGCAGAAGGTTGCAGGTTCGATTCCTCGCCTCGGGACAAATATTTGTATGATCTGTAGATATTTGTTCAGGGCGTTCTGAATGTTTAAAACATAATCTATCTATATATATATACATATGTAGTAATGCTGTGTGAATTGTCCAGCATTATTTAATTTGTATTATTAATTTATTAGTTTATTATCATCATGATGATCACATGCCAAACATTGATTTATTAAAAACGTAGATGAGGCACTGGTTGCTCGAAAGTGGCAACCTCAAATTATGTAAAATTGTGTTCTCCCACATCAGTCACCGTCTGACCGGCGGCACGGGCGGTCGTGATTCGCGTGAAATATTGTTGTCTCATTCTCACTTCGGTCCTAGATACGTCTTTCTGTCTTTGTTCTTCTTTGTATTGCACAGGACTGGAAATATAACTGTGAGCGTATGTGCTTGCGTGTAGTTGTAACACATGCCAATTTTTGAGTAAGCGCTGGGAGAACGTAACCTATCTTCCCTTTTTAAATCAATGATGCCAAACAAATAACACAATATTATATCGCCTGTACTTCCACTCCAACCAACTAAACCAACCAATTGGTTGTGCAGAATGGAACTCGATATTGGTTTTTTTTTCAATCTAACCTACTGGTTGATATTGATAGGTACCTACTACTTATGCGAGATTACGATTTTAAGAAGGCTACGAACCTCTCCCAAATCTCAGCGGCCGGCCCGAGCGAATTTGTTGTTGTTTCACGTAGAATCACATTGTGTTGGCCATTCAGCGGCAATCGCCTTATTTTGGAATTGTGCTCCCTCGCATTGCCCCCCGCGTTTGAGCGAGCGGTTGCAGAAATTTGAAGATTTCTAAATTTTTTATATATTTTTTCGTATTTTGATATTCATTTTGAATAAACGACTGATTTCCGAAATATTTTTGTTTATTTCTAATGGTAAATATATTTAGGATGTTTGCAGGGTGACAGATTTTCAAATAAAGGTGTCTAACATGCATAAAAGATAGCTTGAAAATGACTCGATTTGGTGGTCAAAATATGGCAAATTAGTTTCACTCTCATTCAAAGATCATAATGTTTTATAAAAAACTAAAAGACTACAAACATAGCTATTTGTCATCCGATTATGTATGGAAAATTTCAATACGATCGGAAACGTAGTTACCAAATGAAGCGGAAAGTACGTCTGTATGGGGGCTAAGGTATCCGTTCCGTTCTTAAGGTTTTCATGAAGCAGACGAAAATTTGGGAAACACAATGGTGCAATTTTATAACTATTTACTGTAAGTACATAGGTATACGTAAATCATACTTATTGTTGTAAATAAATTGTTTGATTTTTTCTTAATTTCATTTATTCAACCAATTTTTAAGCTATTGCATAGCTTCTATCGCGGGCCTTGAGCGCGGGGACCGAATCCAGAAATTCCGAGGCGACGGCCTCTGTGGCGCAGTACTCAAGGCTTTTATATATACAGGGTGCAACGGAAAGGGTGTACTAAGCCGAAAGGATTCTGGAAATCGAGTGCGTCAACGTTTGTTATATACAATTTTTTAAACAAAATTGAAATCACAAAAATCTTAATTAAGTGTACAGTGACACTTTATGTAAATTCATTTGTTTGTAGCACGCAGCGCTGGCCGCTTCTAAAATCCTGGGCTCACCTTGTGACATCCAGCCAGCGTTGGACAAAGGGATACTGGACGCGCTGGTACCAGCGCTGACTGAGGGAAGTGACAAGTGAGTCAACAATGTCTGACTTTTAGATGGCCATGCAATGATAGTTATGTCAGATTGCTAAGATTTGAGACCCCGTTGACCCACTCACCGCCGCTAACCCAGAGTTGACGTCAACCGATTCGTTACCGCACACTACACACCCACCGGACGCGGGGTCGAAGAGTTCCCCGTTTCCGCCCACAATTGCATTCGTGCACCCATGCTCTCTCGTAGCATCTGGCGATAGCCCAAGCCGAGGCTCGCACCTAAGTGGTGGCCCTTGTGCGTGTCGCCCCAACCTAGTTGTACCGGCGCGGCGAGGCGCCCTCTGCGCCCGCCAAGTCTGGTAACGGTAACGCTGCCATTGCCATCTGCGGTGAACAGCATTATAGAACATTCGAAAAAACGTCCTTCGGATCTGGGACAGACGGCAACAATATATCTTGCAATACTTCTAAATAATGGTGTCCAGTCATGCGGTCAGCAACTTCACCAATTCGCTTATAATGTTTGTTAGGAAACTAGTTTAAATTGTTAGTTAGCAAACTAGTTTGTAATGTTAGTTAGCAAACTAGTTTGTAATGTTAGTTAGCAAACTAGTTTCTAATGTGAGCAAACTAGTTTATATTATTAGTTACACTTATTCGTGCACGACGAGCTGTGACGGGGTAAACGATTTGTGTCGCAGATGTAAAAAGGAGGCTGCCCGCGCGATCATGGGGCTCTGCAACTACGCCTCCCCCGCGCAGCTCAGCGTGCTGGCCGAGAGCGACGCGCTGCTGCCCTACTGCCGCCTGCTGACCGCCACCCAGGGCCACATCTGCTACCTCGTCATGTATGGGCTTGATAACTTGCTGAAGGTATATTATTGTTAATGATTAACCATATTACTTAAGAACGGTGCGGATACCTTAGCCCCCATACAAACGTACTTTCCGCTTCATTTGGAAACTACCGACACATTGCGACACAGGGGGCAAAATTCCGAAATAAGGCGAACGCTGCCGAATGGTGTTGGCCATTCGGCAGCGTTCGCCTTATTTCGATGCGATTCTACGTGAAACAACAACAAATCCGCACGGGCCGGCTGCTGAGATTTGGGAGAGCTTCGTAGCCTTCTTAAGTACTGTGTGTTGCAGAAGCAAATAAATGTTTATCATCTATCTCAGGGCTGTCCGAATTAAATAACTTCGCGGGCTAATTAAATTTACTACAAAAGCTGGAGGACTGCAGAAAAAATATTTTTAGTTTTTAAGTTAAAAAAAATACGGGGTAATCATTTCTTTATACGTTTATTGGTTCTTCGATAAAGATAAATATGATATCGAGATCAACATCAACATCCGTTGTTGCCAGACGCATTGCCTTAAGAAGTGACTCATCAAGTTATTAGACAGTGCATGCAATCTATACAAACACCGACAAAACGTGCATTCAAATCATACATAGAATTTTATTGTTATTGCTGCAAATAAAATAGCTAAGTAATTAGGTAAAAACTGTTTTGGCGCATAGAAAATTCGGTGCACGTCTCTGCTTTGTACTTCTCACTCGCGAGAAAACCATATCTTGTCATCCCGCTCGAAACCAACCAAACCTCGTAGCGGCGTTATTGCACACTCTATCGTGCGAGTATGTTTATCAGATTATCTAGTTAGTTCCCATATCTCAAGCTCCGCTTACGTTGGCGTTGGATAATGCTGTGTAAATGTGCAGCAAGAGGTACCTACCTATAATGCCGGTCAACACGCTATTACAAACAAAAAGTGTCTAAACTCTTCTCAAGTAATTGCTGCGTCAATACATTACATTACCGATGAAAATAATATTAAACAAGTCTATAATATAATATAAGTATAATATAAAGAAAACTGCAGATCTCTGGCGCATTAACGTTCGAATTATTAAACCATTGATTGATACTATTGCACCAGATCTAGCATTGATTTATGTATAATGAATCTATTGATTAAATAATAAAAATAATCCCATTGTTTAAATCGGGTAGGTAGTAGGTCTGACCTCACTAACTTAACTAATATAAGTAATGCATACATGCAGCAAAAAAAAAATAAAAAAACAAACATTTGCAGCTGCAGCAAAAAATCGGCATCTTAGCATCTTACAGACGTAGATACATCTGAGCTCGTTTATTTCAACTGCTTCCATAGTATTATGTCTTATGGTATACTGCTCTGGGGGAACGCTGCAGATATTAACACCGTATCTGTGCTGCAGAAGAGGTTCATGCAATCTATAAATGGCCCAGCTATTCTCTGAGTGATTAATTCAAAGAAATAAATAAAATAACAGTAAATATATTTATGAACACTTGTTATACACTCATAGAAAAAAATCACTTTCATGGATCCCATTGTCAGAACTGAACAAAATTAAAATGGGGCCACACGGGAAACACCACCTTTCATATGAAAATCGGACCACCCAGTCAAAAGTTCTAAAGTAACAAACATAAAAGTAAACAAATGTTCGTTCGATTTTACTTTGCATATATTTTTTTTATTATTTTATACATGGTAAATTAAAATATACACAAAAAGTGAGTTGCAAACTTAGCTTGGTCGAGCATAATTTATTTTTGATCTGAGGATTTTGAATGTTTGTTGACAAAAGTCAGATAGCGTACAACACTGCTCCGCCATTGATTACACTAAACTCGAGAGAATAGTTAGAATAATTCTTCGGTCAGAGTCAGAGTCAGGGTCAAATCGTTTATTTCTTTAGACTTACAAAATTATCTAGTAACACACCCATAACACAAGCTCTGCTTAGCTTGGGGCTAGATAATGCTGTGAGAATAGTCTAGCATTAATTACTATCAAATAAGAAATATGGTGCTATTAACTCTAATTCACTTCAATTTTTTGTCCACTAGCGGAAGAAGGGAAAAAGTAAAAATCAAATCTAGTTATTAATTATTATTTTCTGTTTTATTTACAGAAGTATGACCAAAATACTAAACCTGATCTCCTTCAGATGATGCGAGCAAGCGGCGTACCACAGCTCATTAGGCTTGTGCGGACTGTATACGCAAATGTAAGTAAGATATTTTTTTTACGTATGCTCTATTGATATAGAATACACCTTAAAAGTGTGTGTTGTGTTAGACGTAAACACAGCGGTGAAATAGAGAGGAACAATAGGGTATATGCATGTGACCTTAAAAAAAGCAAATATTTTTTTTTACGTATGTTTAAAAAGGATTCAGCCCCCGGAGAAGATAACATAACATATTCTATGATCTATAATTTACCTCCGGTAGGAAGAAACATTTTAATTACTCTGTACATTGATATTTTTATTTCGGGATTTATACCGCAACAATGGAGAGTCATTAAAGTCGTTGCTATTCCAAAAGTAGGTAGTTCTGACCCTTCGGCGATTAAATTGCGACCCATTTCTTTGATATCTTGTATATGTAAAACTTTTCATTTGATGTTAGCAAAAATATTATAATGGTTCATTGAAAGGAATAAAATTTTATCGCCGTATACAACCGGTTTTAGAAAAGCTCAGTCCTGTCTGGATTCAGTTACTCGATTAGTGTCAACAATACAATCAGATTTTACTAAAAACATACCAACGCTTGCATGTTACCTTGACCTTGAGAACGCCTATAACAATGTACTTGTTGATAGGCTTGTAATGACATTAGATAGCCTGAATGTTGGCGCGACATTATGTAGTTATCTATGGGAATATTTGAGTGAACGGCATTTGAAAATTATTGATGCGTTTGATGATAAAGATGACACGATACTGGTGAGATGGACCTCCAAGGGCTTAGCCCAAGGGGACCCGGTATCTCCATTATTATTTAATATAGTAACTCATGAGATCTGTAACAGCATTCCATCATAAATTGCACAATACGCAGACGATTTCGTTATTTTTACAAGAAAGTAGATAATTGTGTATTAAGCATCCAAAATTCATTAACTATTATTACTCAAATCTTAATTGAAATTGGTTTAGATATTTCGGCTCATAAATCCAAATTTTGTTTGTACAGTAGGGGTCGCAGGCAACATCAAATAGAATTGAACGTAAACAATTCACCGTTATCGTGCGAGGTTAATATAAGATATTTAGGTATTTGGCTAGATTGTTCGCTGCGATGGGGTAGGCATATAAGCGAAGTTAGTGTAAAGACACAAAAGTTCTTAAATATATTGAAAGTTCTAGCCGGTTCTGGGTGGGGGGTCCATCCCAAACACTTGAGGAGACTTTACATAAACCTTATTAGAAGTCGTATCGATTTTGGTAGCTATTTATACGACAATAGCGCTAGATGTCATACTTATAAAATAGATAAAATACAAAATCAGGCTCTTAGGATCATTGGTGGTTTCATAAAAACCACGCCAATACACGTGATGGAAAGCGAGATCTGTGTTCCTCCACTAGCAGTAAGGAGGCAATACTTGGCTTTTAAATTTTGTCTTAAGAGGGCGATCTATGCCAATGACCTTGCTCGAATGGACGTTACCAATGAAAATTCCCCGCACCACATCTGAATTATATCACGCAGCGCGCACCAACATAAGTATAAGTATGTTGCACACATTACAACAGATACCGCCACAGAATAAGTACTAGTAGTTATAGCCGCGCGCTGCCGCCGCCGCGCCGCCGCCACCGCATGGCCTCTACAGGTTGTTTATTACATTTATTAACCGACTCAAAAAAAGGAGTAGGTTCTCAATATGTTTGTTACCTCAGATTTTTTGACTGGGTGGTCCGATTATCATGATTCTTTTTTTATATGAAAGCTGGTGCTTCCCTTGTGGTTCCATTTTGATTTGGTTCAGTTCTGTTCTGTTCAGTCGGAACAGTAGGATCCATGAAAATTCATGTCAATTTTGTGTATAAAAATTGCAGTCGGTTTAGTTTTTTAAAACAAAATTAATTATTAAACACCGATGATAATTCCTTTTCCCCACTGGATTCAGTATTGAGTATTAGTTATTAGTTATTTTCACTATTCAGTATAAAGAGAATAACCACCTCTGAATAACTGCCTATTTTGTAGCTATATTCGATTTTTTTAAACCCTGCACAAATGATAAACAAACCCGCAGTACTTACTATCAAATTAACTTTCTTGTTATTTTTGAACATAACATAAGGAAGTACTTGCTGATTTTAAGATTCTTTCTTCAATAAATATTGTCTAATTATATCTCTTTACCTCGACTCCAAGCATGTGAATTTTAATTTATGTTTTTGGAATGTATTGACATAATTTGCAGCTTTATGACAAATAGATCATAGCTCTGTCTCGAATAGTACCTACCCTACCCAAAATAGTAAATAGTAAGTAAATTAATAATTAAAGTATATATATATAGGTACCTACCTACTGTTAAAAAACATCAACTGCCCCCCCTTTTTTATTGCACCCCTCTCTAGTGGCGTATTGTTCCATAGGAAGAAAAATTTAAGTGGATTAGAGTCAATTGTAGGGTCATTGCACTAGATTCCGACCATTTAGCGAAGGCTTAAAGTTTTCCAAAAAAAAACCAACTGGTCAGCCTTGTTCGAAATGATACTAATCGGTAGTCTAGATATCTGAGTTTTAAATACATAAAGAGTTTTATAGTTATGCTATAAAGTTATTTATTTAAAAAAAAAACAGAAATGAGTAAAACTTCAGTTTTCGACCACAAAATTCCTACGGACCTAAACACGATTACGACCGCTTACTTAAAAGGTTTTCATGGAATAAAATGCTAAGTTTTCATGCTTTTTTTTTCAGAAAAGTTAATTGTAGACAAATTTTTTTTATAATATTCATTATTTGATTTTACAAATCATGTCGATGTTTGGAGGAGGCGAGTATGGACCTCAAGATAAAAAAAAAATAGTAAATACATCCTTATGCGGCGTGATATAAAACTTCAACAACGACGACTAAATTTATTATAATAATAAATTTATTATTATAATACCGATGATATTTCCTTTTCCCTATTCAGTGGGGATAAAGAGAATAACCACCTACCACTGCCTATTTTGTAGCTATATTCAATTTGTTTTAAACCCTGCATATATGATAAACAAAATAGTACACAGTACTTAACCTCAAATTAACTTTCTTGTTATTTTTGAACATAATGGAAAGTACTTGCTGATTTTAAGATCCTTTCTTCCATAGTGGCGTATCGTTGAATAGGAAGAAAAATTTAAGTGGATTAGAGTCAATTGTAGTGTTGCACTAGATTCCGACCATTTAGCGAAGTTCTGACTTTAAGGCCTCAAAAAAAATATTTCCAACTGGTCAGCCTTGTTCGAAATGATACTAGTCGGTAGTATAGATATCTGAGTTTTAAATACATAAAGAGTTTTATAGTTATGCTGTAAAGTTATTTTCATAAAACAATAAACAATCGGAAATGAGTAAAATTTCAGTTTTCGACCACAAAATTCCTACGGACCTGAACACAATTTCGACCGCTAACTTAAAAGGTTTCATGGAATAAAATACTTACAAAGTTTTCATGCTTTTGTTCAGAAAAGTTGTGACAGATATATTATTGTAGTTTTTTTTTATAAAATTCATTATTTGATTTTACATATCATGTCAATGTTTGGAAGAGCCGACTGTGGACCTCAAGATTAAAAAAAAAACTGAGTAAGTACATCCTAATAAGGCGTGATATAAACCTTCGACAACGACGCGAGGACATTGTAGTCCACTACTCAATTTTCAAGGGAGTGAATAGATTTTAAGTACCAGGGATGCATTGTAAGGGACACTAACACCAGAAGCAATGGAACCAACATACGAGCACAGAACACGCGCCGATGCAGTTCAGCGCTACAGAAAGTCTTGGTGCCCAGGCTCCTCTGCAGAAGAACCAAGATCCACATTATCAACTGAGTGAATCTATCTCTCGCTCACCTTAGTTTCAACTATATCTTTCGCTCATTTACCTCATTGATTAATTTTCGAACCTTATCAGTGCTGAGCGAAATGAGCGAATAAGTGAGAGCGAAGACGACTGAGCAAGGCGAGTGATTTGATGGAGCGAAATGTACGATGTCAGATACAACATGAAAAAAAGAGAAAGATAGCAAGACTAAGTTCAGGCCTGTAATAATTATGCAAACTGTTTGAATGTAATTATTTTAGAAGTAATCGTGTTCAGTATTATTGTTAACGGATAAGTATTTTTTATTTCTTTTGTTTATTTTTTTAAAGAACATAATATAGTGTACGCAAGTTATTTTTATCTGTCACTCTAGCGCCACCTAGCTCAGTTGAACGGAGACATTATATTTTGTTTTTTATCTCGTGCTCATGAGCTTGAGCATGAGCAACTCAACAAGACAACATCATTAATCTACTGAGCTAAATGAGCTAAAGAGCTAAATGAGTGATATATAATATCTTTAGATCAAAAAGTTTATCTATATAGTGGTATAAAATGCGCATCTCTAAGGAGAAGCCCTCGTTGTACGGGAGGTACAGATCCTCTGTGATTCCGTTCTTCATTGCGGGAAAACTACACAGGCATGTTACGCGAGCTTGGTGGGTCTATTCTAGGATACGGGATGTGATACGATAACATTTTCCTCAAAACCGCTAAGCCATCGCTTTGTCTTTTGGCTTAATTTGATATTTTTCGAAGGTAATTATTCTTGTCCATTACAAAAATGTTTGATTTCTACTGAGAATATCTTAACTTATACGAATTAGCCGAAAACGAAATGGGGTTTAAAGGCCTTTCCTATTCCGGCCACCTCATTTCTTCGAAGAAATTAAAGTTGAATGAAAACGAAACCATAATTCTAAACATGGTGGCCGTTCTCGACCACGGCCAAACAGATGACCAAATTCCCTATGAATAACACGGTAAAATGGGGGCCGAAAACGAAAACTTAGATTATTTCGGTCGACATTAGCTACGATACAAATATACTCTAATAACATCGAGATAAATAACAAAATGAGACAAAAGTATTCTGTGTATATTCGTACTTACTCTCCTCCCGGCCGAGATGTAAATTTTTGGTGATCTTCAACTTCCGATTTCCGACCACCCCAATTTTCAAGTAATTCAATACAAAAACCAATATAATCTAATCGTAAGTATCGTATTACGTAAAATAAGTATTTATTTAGTATAAAAATAATACACGACAATGCTTATCGACTCATTTCTAAAAAAATCGTTTTTATATGAACAAAATATTATTTATTGTTTTTTTACAGAGTAATAATGACAAAAACAATACTTATTATACCTGTCCCCTGTATATTTTGCCAGTTCGCTTTATTCTCTTTGAACATTCTGTTGACTAGGTTTTGGAGGATCCAGTTAGGCTGGGCAGCATTTGGAAAACTACGTCTAGTCTCCTCGTCATCCATAATCCGCAATGCTTGAAAACCAAAGTTTTCAATCATTGGGTCCTACCCGTCATGACCTACGGAGCTGAGACGTGAACACTCATGATAGGGATGGTCCACCAGCTCAAAGTCACTCAACGAGGTATGGAAAGAGCTATGCTTGGAGTTTCTCTGAAGGATAGGTTTCGTAACGAATACATCAGACAGAGAACCAAAGTAATCGCCATAGATCAAAGAATTAGCAAGCTGAAGTGGCAGCGGGCCGGCCATATATGGCGAGATATATCTCGCAAAGAACCAACAACCGATGCGGTAAACGAGTGCTTGAGTGGAGACCGCGACTCGGCAAACGTAGTGTAGGGCACCATTTGGCCAGGTGGGATGACGATCTGCAAAATACTGCAGGCAGATGCTGGATGCGGCAAGAAAACAGGGCGCTATAGGCCGATGTCCAGCGGTGGACTCATATAGGCTGATGATGATGATGATTATGAGTTGCACCGAAAAAATAAAAATATAAGTACATAGATACCTATACAATTGTGCAACGACCAGTGAGTTGAGTCCTTTAGGTACAGAGACAATTAATAAAATATTGGTAGTACCTACCTACTTACCATTTCTTTGTATTCTCATCGTGTATTTTATTTTCAATAACGTTTTTTTCGATTCATTTTATTATACCTATTTTTGCACACATAATTATTTAAAATAATAAATAAATAAATAATGTTGGACAATCCACACAGCATTATCTAGCCCCAAGCTAAGCAGGGCTTGTGTTATGGGTACAAGATAACTGATATACATAATACAGAAAACGACATAGATAGATATTTTTTTATTTTACATAGAAAACACCGAGAACGCCCTGAACAAATATCTGCAGATCGTATACATATTTGTCCCGAGGCGGGAATCGAACCCGCAACCTCCTGCCTCGCAGGCGGACCTTCGCCCACCGCACCACAGAGAAATAATAAATATAATACCTATTCAAAACTATAATCACCCCTTACTAAACATTTACCTTACAACAAACTTACAAATAAACCCGCTGTATACTAAAAAAGTCAAATAAATAAATTTCAAGTTGGTTCCGCAGCGAAAAATAATATTGCTGTTAAAAGTAGCACAGGTCCGTTCAGCACAACGTCTCGTCCCGCACTGATTGTAGGGCCGGCAGAGGGGCGGCTCATGTGTAACGTTGTATCGATTACGTAAAAAATTCGTTAAAAATAATGATATAATTTATTTGAAAAAGTGGGCGGAAGAGAGTCTCCGTAACTTTTTATTCTACATGGTGATAACTTTAAATAAATCTTGTGATTGATAGTTTAGGAGAAAAAGAGTTTTAACGGAAAAAATGGATGGTACTTTGCACCATTATTTTAGATACTTAAAATTGGAATTTCAAATTTTCGGCTTAAAGGTAAAATGCCTTGTATAGCATAGCTTATCATATATTTTTTTCAAACCTTTTTCTATAAAGAATAAGAAGAAAAACGGATTTAACTTTACCCAATTTACGCCGATTCACCTCTATCTGGGCCTTAAGGTGAAATCTTGGACAAACGGTACCACAACAAGCAGCCTTAAATTGCTCAGTGCTCTTGGGGAAAATATATATTGGTCGAATAAAAAGAAACCGTTATTAATCAGTACATTTAACCTAATAGATAAAGAAAAAGTTACATCTTCTAACCCGCTTGAAATGTTTTTGCTAAAATCATGGCTATCGAAGATAAACATAAATTATATAGTAAGAGATAGTTTAGACTGTGTTCAAATGGCAAAAAAAGATTATGATCAAAATTTATTAAAAAACGACATTTTATGCGAATTGGACAAAAAATACAAGAACTGGTATAAAATTTACACAGACGGTTCAAAGAGCACTGGCACATCTGGCGTCGCTTTCTATGACTCGTTTTATAAACGTGGAGAATGTTATAAGAACACCTCTAATGTGTCCATTATGTCGTTAGAACTATTTGCTATATCGGAAGCCTTGACGTATCTTAAATAAAATATAGACTCTCACTTGGACATTGTCATTCACAGTGATAGCAAAAGCGCCTTACAACACATTACTAGTTGTATTCTGGGTGGTCGAGGTACTAGGATTGCGTACGATATACTTAGAAAAATAGAGGAGTTTTCTGCGAACAATGTAAAAGTTATCTTACAGTGGATCCCGTCGCATATAGGGCTGTCGGGGAACGAGGAGGCTGATCGACTAGCGAGGGCAGCTAGCTCAGATGGTTCGGAAACTTTTATCTTAGAATCATACACGGAACTGATACCTAAATACAGAAGAATGACTAATACATTTTGGCGAGAATATTTCGACGAACGGTCTAAAACAAAAGGAATTTGGTACAAAATTATACAAAGTCAGCCACTCAGTTCACCGTGGTTCATGGGCGACATTAGCAGAAGAGACGTAGTAGCGGCACACAGGCTTCGTTCCGGACACATACCACTCAGGACCAACTGTCAGACGTGCGATAAGCCGGAGGACGTGTACCATGTGCTGGTGGAATGTGTCCGAAACCAGGCTGAGCGCCAGCAGGTTCTCCAGGAACTGAACATCAATGTTCTTGATGTAGGCGCCCTCCACCAAATACTAGCTTATCCCAACACCAAAGAGGCTAGATTGCTATTTGATTTAGCTAACTGTGCTGGCTCAAGTGGCAACTTAGCTTCATAAGTAGCAACACATAGGTAGGTAGTTAAGTATTATATAATATTATGTAGATTAAATATATACTTAGTTAAGTAGTTCTTAAGTTAATTTTCTCAGTTTTATTTTTTTGTTTATTCCAGAAGTTGTATTTTTTTTGTTGTTGTTATATTATAAGTAGAGATCGGATAATCGGATGCATATTTACCTAAATTTCATTTTTGTCTAATAAAATATGGAAGAGACACAGGAGTTTGAGGGTTCGATTCCCGCCTTGGGACAAATGTTTGAACGATCTACAAAAATTTGTTCCGGGTGTTTTGGGTATTTCTATGTATAAATATATGATTAAATCAAGTTGTTTTAAGACACGTGTTTTAAACAGTGTTTAAAACAGTTTGAAATAAAACTATGTTTTTTATTAAGTGTTTAAAAACAATGACGAAAAAAACAGGGTATAAAACTACCTTTTATTGCAAATGAATGGTAATAAATCCAAACGAATAAATATGTAGTTCTACATATACATAGCATAAAATAAATTTACTGGTGGAAATTATCTATGTTGGCCGTTTTATACACCTGCACGCAAAGATATAAATCGTTAGATATGCCCTTACCTCAGTGAGACCGCGCCGCGCCGTTTTGTGTCCAAGTCGAACCTTACGCCTGCTTAAACCTGCACTCAGTGTACATGTCGCAGCCGGAACGTAGAATTAGCCCGTTTGTAAAACGGCTAGGCCGTTTACAAAACGGCGCCATTCAGCTAAATGCCTAGGCCGATTGTAGAACGATCGGCGAAATCAACGTTCTACAATATGGCTGATCGTTTGAATTAGCCCGTTTATATTATGGCTAGGCAGTTCACCGTGCCTAGGCCGATCGACAAATGAAGACAACTGGTTCTGTGTACGAGGTTCCGCCTGCGCAGAATCTATAATTACCTACCTATATTACCCGCTATGATATCAATTATCTGCCAAGGAAAGTTGCTTCTAAATTGGGTTCGGAGGTTAGGTCAAACAAAGAGACAGAGGTACCTAACTACAGTAGAACAAAATTTAAAAAGTCATAGTATGCAAGGTGTGTAACAAACGACCGCGTTTGTTACATACCTTGTATACTATGTATATCATGCATTTAAACTGTTGCTGCTGTTATTTTATCTTTACTACATCGTCAACCTCAACTGTCTGGACTGCTGGACGCAGACCTCCCCCTGATTAGCTCCTTATTGGCGTTTGTACCAGGAGGGGTAGTGACCATAAACTTCAAGCCTGTGCTCCACGCTTGGCATGCGGGTTAGGGATCGCCGTTTGGTGGAAAATTGTTCAGCAGGGGCGCTGCTGCCCACCCTCGATGGATATCACTTGGGGTGGTGCAAATTCTAAGCTAGCACCACACGGCCACTTTACTGCAATACCTACCTACTTCAATTATATTTAGGCATATTAAGATTTGATTTTATAGAAGTTATATTTTATGCACTGATTTTGATTATTATGTCATTTTAATAATCTAAGGCACTGAACTTTTTATGGGATTAAAATAAAATACTAAAATACGTTTTTTTGGTACCTACATTTCAGTGTTCTGAAGTTTGGTTAGGAAAAATAAGGCAGGTATTTCTCGCACAAGCAAAACCGCGCGCCATTACTACCAATTATTAACGATCCATGGTAATAAAAGATATTCTACCCCTAACTTGTCATTATGACAGTGACATATCATGACATTTCTTTGTTTACAAAAAATATCCAGGTTTCTGAATCAGAGTATAGCCGTTTTACAATCGGGCTAGTTTTGAGTCAGCCGAATCGTTAAACGTTGAGCGTTCTACAATCGGCCTAGGCATTTAGCTGAATGGCGCCGTTTTGTAAACGGCCTAGCTGTTTTACAAACGGGCTAATTCTACGTTCCGGCTGCGACATACATCTACGCACGGTGTTAGCCGGACATGTAGTGAAGGATGTTTGCGAGCAGTATTATAGTGATACAAAATGACGTGTGCCTTTCGAAAGTGCCACAAAAATTCAAGAAACACAAATAAAGCCAGAGGTGTAACATTTCACTCGTAGGTATAGCGAGTTAATGAAATAACTTTTATTTTATCGTCCGAATTGTCAAAAATGACTACAATAACAAATTTAAATGGCGAATGCACGAAAGAGAAAGTTGTGTTTGCACCTAACGTGTGAGAAAAAGAGATGACACTATTTTCTCAGTACGCTTGTTTTGTTTGTGTACATTGCTACAGTTTTTGGTGGTCGGGGCGTATCTAACGATTTATATCTATGCCTGCACGCACACTGCATGCATAGGTAACTCCCCGCCAGTAAAGTCCCTATGTCGACCATCGAAAGAAAGTAATTCACTGGATTAGTGGGTATTCCCCGTTCTCTCTCTAGTTCTCTACGTACCTACCTACACTAAGCTACATAAAAGGTGTATTTAAAGTGTTTTGTATTGATTAATAATTATATATTTTTTTTTATAATTAGATAAGAGATACTGAGATACGCAACAAAAAGTAAATATTTATCGATTTGTTAATTTTTACTTTGTTTAGAAATGGATTAAATATTTTGTTATTCGCTATAGGTAAAACTCATTTGAAATCGATCCATAAAGGTAGAAAGTAAAAATAAAAACAAAAAAATACTTGTTTTAAACATTTTGAACAGGTTGTTTTATAAAATATAAAAAAACTGTTTCTTTCCAACCCTGATTAGCGACGAATGCAGGTGAATTTTTGAGTCGCTACTTGCGTATACTCAGGTATAATTGGCCATCTCACTCGCACACATACAAAATTCCTATCCCCGCGCCCCCACTCGTTTTGCGTAACTTACGTATTTCGCGGATTTCTTGATTATTTTATCAATATTGATATCTATACATTAATGTATGTTTGGATTTCTCACCAAGTTTCTTACAAGACAGCGTATAAATATTCTGATTTGGTATGATCGTTTCACTTTTGTAGTATATATGCATCCGAATATCCGATCTCTAATTATAAGTCTATTGTTTCTTTCTTCTATTGTTAATTAGTCAACCGACATAAGCATTGTTTAAAGGTTGTAAAAAATGAATAAAAAATAATAATAATAATAATTTTTAACGCCGATTTCTTGAGGTAAGGGCAATAATTGTACATTAAAGTCTACGAATAAGAATAGTCAGGAAGGGTAATTCAGAACAAACTTCAAACAAAAAGTGGGCCTAGCTCAAACTAAAATGACGTATAAGTCAAAAAACGAATCATAGCCAAAGTTCCAATTAGACATCGCTTCGTGATTAGTTGAATTCAGAACGAAAGCAGGGATTGGTTGGCGCTTGCTAAATGAAAGCGGTGATTGGTTCGCGCGCGTACTGCAATGTCTGCTATGACAGCTGAAACAAGGCGGCGTGGATGATGTTATGCAATAAGTAGAGCGAACCGTAGTTATTAATAAAATAATATAATGGTTAACAATGTTTTTTTAGTAACTTGTTTTTGTTACTTTGTACACATGAATGAAATCTATGTTCCGCGAAATATGATTAATTTATGAAGTTTTAGTCTAGAAGACATTAAAAGAGTCTTTCTTCGCAATGTAGTGAACACGGATTTTCAGAAGTTCAACGATAATATCTTCAGTATCAAATATTTAAAAAAAACACTGTGTTGAGTAAGTGATTTTCCGTGGTCATTTATTTATATTTATATCTTATTAGTGTCTCGGTGCGTGAGCATATTTTAAACAAAACCACCGATGGATACGAGAGTACATCCAAATCTTTCAAATTAATTAGCTTGTGAAAATATACATTTTCATTCATTCTGGATAGTTGATTTTGGCTTGCAGTTTCCGGGTAATAAAGCCTATAATTTATTTCACAGTTTCTGGCAGTTGAAGCGTCGTTGGTCTTACATGTTTGATAACACCGTGAATTTCTTCTCTTCTGTTTTATACTCTGCTGGTTTTCATAGATTTCATTAGTAATTGTTTTTTGTCTTTCTAGCTTTACTGCACTTATCCACTTATTTTTCCGAATAGGATCGGCAGGAAAACTAAAACACAGAATACAAGCAAAATAAATACATACATTAGTGTTATAAATATATCTTAATTGTATTTGGTACATTTCAATATTTCATCAACAAGAAGAAAAAAATCTAAGATTAAAAAATATGTATCTCAAATATAATAAATCAATAACTGACTTCATTTTGCGTATTATTGACCATAATATTGTTTTGTATTAATAACAAAAAAACGAAGTCAAAAATTTACTGACTTCATATTGCATAGTATTGAACATTTAATTTTGATGACGTATTTGAACATCTATGAATGTAATTATAATTTAGCTACTACTTACTAGTGAAAAGTGATCCCTAGGCATTTTAATCTTGTATTACCCCTGCACCACTTCACAACACATGTTGGCATGATGATTCACAGCTATTTCACAAAGATACTCACGAAAACGTCTGTGCAGACTGGACGTGTGTTCGCTTGCAAGATAATTATCCGACTGATGGCGCGCTGAGCCCGACTTTTAAGCCCCGCCTACTTTAGCACAACTTTGGTTGGGGCATTTTTTTAAAGCAGTTACTGTTCCTTACTATTCTTATTCGTAGATTAAAGTGGTAATAAATGCATTAAAACTTTACTGAAAGTAGGAAACCCGTCTTTTTTGTGTCTTGAACTTGTGATTTTTGTAATTTTGCTAGGCATGCTTTCTGTCCAAGCGCTCAAATGACACTAATTCAAATGCTTTCCATACATGCCAAAAAGGAAAGCTTTTGATACATACGGTTTCAGAGCGCGCATTGTGCATGTAAGGGGGGCCGGCGAAATTTTTGATCGATGTTAATAATATATCATTATCTTCTTTTCCAGGAAAGGGGACTTGCCGAAAATATTATGCGGACTTACTTTAGGTAACAACATTTAGTAATATGTAGCTACATGCTCTAGGCAAGATCGGTATCGAGTCTGGAACCTCTCAGGATATCCCCTTCAGCCAGCTACCTGCTGCATTGAAGCAATGAACAAAAAATTAGAAATCTTTATTTGTAGCATTACAATTTAAACAATAAGTATCTTATAGTAATAACTACATACATTATAATGATATAAAAATAAAACAAAATTATTATTTATATATAATTTTTATTTGACGTCTTTCTTTACCATATTAAAGTACCATATTGTCATGTCTATAGCCCTTACCTACCTTACGGTAAGAGCCATAGGCGTCGTCCTAATTGGGAGCGATCGTACGATGACACGATGCGTTGTCGTCGTGCGATGAGTTCAAACATACAGATTTCATCAGAGTGTCCTATTTGAACCTCACAAGTAATCGTGCGAGCACATAAAATGCTTAATAACGATCGTACGTTGCCTTTGATCGTGCGATCATGTAATCAAAGTAACAGATCTCCTTTTTTTTTCTCCTTATAGTGGCGTCTACGTCTGGGTTGACATAATTTTGCCAATATCCGTAATATTAGAGTAAAATAAAAATAAATGCAACGTTGTTCGGTAATAAAGGAAGTGAATTCTTCGATAAAATGTTATAAGAAAGATATAAGAAAATTACAAAGTTATGGGCACGGTAATGTTATCTGTGTCTTTTGACATGGACAAATAATCGTAAAAGTCTTCTTCGTTATTTCGTACATCAAAATAAAGGTTGAAAAAATCACCGCGCAGATTTCTGGATCTGTAAAGTATTTTATGTTGTCTACGTTTCCTTTTGTCAATGTCATTTGAAATTTTTAAAGCAATATTGCCCGACAGCAAAAACTGTGCATCTCTGTAAAAAGCCATCGTTAAAGTGGCGTGAGCGCGAAGCCAGCCATCGAGCGACGGCATCACACGATGGACATCGCGTGATCTATTAGGACACCTGTTAGGTCATCGCACGACCACTTTGATCGTGCGATGAAAAACGCATCGCACCATCGTACGATTGCTCCCAATTAGGACGACGCCATAGACATATAATTTTTTACTCTGTTCAATAGACGAACAAAAAGTGGGACTGAAAGGTCTAACCAGAATTGGTTAGGATAGGTCATGTTCGGAAATTAGATAGATAGGTAAATTCAAATTATACTAACCTTTAGTTCCTTATAAAGGAAATCTTAAACATCAATTTTACTCATGATTGGTATGGAATAAAACATAGGTAATAACAATAACATAACAAAGTTATAATGTGTTATCAAATCAAATAAAACAATTTCTAAAAATTATTCATTAGGTACCTACCTATGATATACAAATAATTGAACTAAAACAACCAACTAAATCTATAATTTCATTCTAACTAAGATATCATAACCTAATATTCAATGAAACTTCAATGGTTCATGCCATATTTTCCTCACTAAATAAGAACTCTGGATTGTTACTCTACTGCTCTAGGTCTTGTACTTATTTCATTACATTATAATCGAATTATATTTCACCTCTTTATGAGAAAACCTAATTATATCTTAAACAATATATCTACGGTTTGGTACAACATGAGCGAACATGAGAGGTTCAATAATTAAGAATAAGAATAAAGAATAAAATGTATTTATTTGTACCAACAACAGACCCTTACACTTTTGAATGGTGTCCGTCAAGGTAGCGTACACATACGCGATATTACGTTTATTGATATGCCAATTAATAGAGTAAAACAGTGTATGAATTAGTGTAAAAGTGAAATAAATAGCGCCTCATTGGTTTAAGAAATAATGACCATACTTAGTGTGTACGCTAGCTTGACTGTCAAGCTGGCGTACACATGACCGTGCACGAAAACTACGTATACTATAGCGACAAAATGTATACACATAAATAGAGTAACCATACGGTACGTGGTATGCAAAATATCATATTGATTGCTCTTATAGGAACTGAGATATTGAACAAGACCTTGAAATAAATTCCGACCAAGCGTTATGCCAGCGTACCCATTAAAAATCGAAATAGTTCCTATAGAAAGCGAGCTTTTCTTATTATGAATGATATATGTAAAAATAATGCATGAAATGCCGCTTCTGCCAGTAGTCATAGTTTATGAAAATTCGTACTGCAACAATATAAAAAGTTGATGTGAAGTGCTAGGAACAAATGCACTGTGGTACAGTCGCACACATCAAATAATTTATTAGTGAAATTATACACCATGCAATGTTGGTAGGTGGTAAGAATAGGTTTGATAATTTATGTGAGCTTTTACGACCTAGATATTTTTACCTATATTTAGCTAGTTCTAAAGCTAAACATTCATAATATAGAGAGATATAAGTTATTTACTCAAAAACACTTAAATTGGTAGGTACTATACAGATATGTAGTAAATAACTCAAAACAATTTTACTGAATACATATGTATTAACAGTAAATACAAGGTTGTAAAGGGTAAATGAGTCTCTGCCTCAGCATGTTGCAGTATCAGGCAACATAAGGTTTTGTTGATTTAATTATACCTATTTTAGAGTTAGGTATGTTGTTTTCATCCACCACAAACAAAAGTAAATAACATTAAACACAGAAACCGGTATGCACATCGTGCGTGAGGGGGACAACGCGATGTTAAACCGCATGAGTGCGAGAGCTGAATGAATGAATTTCGCAAAATATCGCAAAATATATTTGTCTTTTTTATCTATGAATTGAATACCTACCTACTTAGGTTATTGGCAGATCGTAAGTACACTACTATTGTAATGCTTAACCATGTAGGTAGGGTATAATAATATGCTGTAGGCAAGGCTGTATACAGGCTAACCTAGACATAGGTAATATAAATAAAATACCTACCTATCTACCTACCTGAGTTATTATTATTAATTATATTTACTGAGAATTTACAACCACTTTTTAATTGCTTAACGATGTAGGTTAGGTCTACCTAGGCTTTAGCTTTAGAACTAGCTAAATATAGGTAAAAATACCTAGGTCATAAAAGCTCACATAAATTATCAAACCTATTCTTACCATCTACCAACATTGCATGGTGTATAATTTCAGTAATCAATTATTTGATGTTTGCGACTGTACCACAGTGCATTTGTTCCTAGCACTTCACATCAACTTTTATATTGTTGCAGTACGAATTTTCATAAACTATGACTACTGGTAGAAGCGGCATTTCATGCATTATTTTTACATATATCATTCATAATAAGAAAAGCTCGCTTTCTATAGGAACTATTTCGATTTTTAATGGGTGGAGAAATAATGTTATCGAACGCAATTCCATTCGATAAACAAAACAAAGCCTCTTGTCTGAAAATACAATTATATTTTAGGATTATTGGGTGAATGAACATTACATAGAAAGGTTCTTATAACCTACCTACTTAAATCAAGACAACCCTGTAAATTTTTAGCTAAAAGAGAAAAAACGAAAAAACGATTTCATAAGTAGGTACCTAGGTAGACCTAACCTACATCGTTAAGCAATTAAAAAGTGGTTGTAAATTCTCAGTAAATATAATTAATAATAATAACTCAGGTAGGTAGATAGGTTGGTATTTTATTTATATTACCTATGTCTAGTTTAGCCTGTATACAGCCTTGCCTACAGCATATTATTATACCCTACCTACATGGTTAAGCATTACAATAGTAGTGTACTTACGATCTGCCAATAACCTAGGTAGGTAGGTATTCAATTCATAGATAAAAAAGACAAATATATTTTGCGATATTTTGCGAAATTCATTCATTCAGCTCTCGCACTCATGCGGTTTAACATCGCGTTGTCCCCCTCACGCACGATGTGCATACCGGTTTCTGTGTTTAATGTTATTTACTTTTGTTTGTGGTGGATGAAAACAACATACCTAACTCTAAAATAGGTATAATTAAATCAACAAAACCTTATGTTGCCTGATACTGCAACATGCTGAGGCAGAGACTTTGTTTGCGGTCTGCGGTTTAACATCGCGTTGTCCCCCTCACGCACGATGTGCATACCGGTTTCTGTGTTTAATGTTATTTACTTTTGTTTGTGGTGGATGAAAACAACATACCTAACTCTAAAATAGGTATAATTAAATCAACAAAACCTTATGTTGCCTGATACTGCAACATGCTGAGGCAGAGACTCATTTACCCTTTACAACCTTGTATTTACTGTTAATACATATGTATTCAGTAAAATTGTTTTGAGTTATTTACTACATATCTGTATAGTACCTACCAATTTAAGTGTTTTTGAGTAAATAACTTATATCTCTCTATATTATGAATGTTTAGCTTTAGAACTAGCTAAATAAAGGTAAAAAAATTTAGGTCGTAAAAGCTCACATAAATTATCAAACCTATTCTTACCACCTACCAACATTGCATGGTGTATAATTTCACTAATAAATTATTTGATGTGTGCGACTGTACCACATTTGCATTTGTTCCTAGCACTTCACATCAACTTTTTATATTGTTGCGTTAGTACGAATTTTCATAAACTATGACTACTGGCAGAAGCGGCATTTCATGCATTATTTTTACATATATCATTCATAATAAGAAAAGCTCGCTTTCTATAGGAACTATTTCGATTTTTAATGGGTACGCTGGCATAACGCTTGGTCGGAATTTATTTCAAGGTCTTGTTCAATATCTCAGTTCCTATAAGAGCAATCAATATGATATTTTGCATACCACGTACCGTATGGTTACTCTATTTATGTGTATACATTTTGTCGCTATAGTATACGTAGTTTTCGTGCACGGTCATGTGTACGCCAGCTTGACAGTCAAGCTAGCGTACACACTAAGTGTGGTCATTATTTCTTAAACCAATGAGGCGCTATTTATTTCACTTTTACACTAATTCATACACTGTTTTACTCTATTAATTGGCATATCAATAAACGTAATATCGCGTATGTGTACGCTACCTTGACGGACACTTTGAATGATATAATTCCTACTTAAAAAATTAAGTCCGGCGGCACAAAATGGTCTCTGCCTCAGCATGGGTTGGTTGCTAGCAAGCTAGCAGCCAACGCTGGTCTTCCGTCAGAACCATTTTGTTGGCGTTACGGATACTCTATCCAGTTGTTGCAATTTAGAATTAATTACTACGATTAACAATGTGAGGACGGAGAAAAGTGTTAAACTGATAACACCATAGAGTTACAAAAGTGAGTACATTAATGATATAAACAAGGACTTGTTAGTGTCACAAAATAAATGTATAAACTACCGATACCCACTTATAAACTACATGTATACTAATACCTAAAACAAAGATTTATTTTACTACTTACTTATTCTTAATGTCTACGCATGATGTAACTATCCACAAAAAATAATAATAATAATTGACAAATACAGAATGTACCTACTCTACACACTACTCTTGCTATTCATTACTTTAAAATTAACAGTTAAGGTTTTTATGGTATAGATAGTAAAAAGTAATGCAGTTATAATATTTATACTAACTGTAATAAAAAATCTTACCACTAAACTAACCACTAAAAAATACAAATCCAGTTATATAACACTCGTATCATGTCTTTGACCTTCCTGCTCCCTTTGGTGATCAAACAAAAATTTAGGGTTCAGCAAGAGACTATTTCTACTTGACCATAGAGCTATATTAGATAGGTCGGTATTGAGTTTGGCGATTGTACTGTCAATTTCAGAGGGCTTGCAGGAGATATAAACCTGAATATCATCGGCTGTAATTCTCTACCTAGTAAAAGTTTTATTAACTAAATTATCATTTAAACTTCATAGTGAAATAATCTGAGTTCAGGTTGGGCTATGAGCCTTCACTACCTGTTTTATACTACAAGAGGAACTACCTCTTTATTTTGATCTAGCTGGCTATAGCTGGTGCAATGACACTATTTGTGGTTATTCCCTCAAAAGAAGGGAAGCCCTTTTATGAGCTATGAGGCTGAGTATCTCGGTCAGACGAATCATTATACCAATATTTATTGAAGTTAAGTAAACCTGAAGTTTGGAAATATTTCACTATCACAAGCTGTAGACTTCTAGGACATAAACCCGCTTTTGGGGAGGTCCTGTTTATTTATCAGTTGATAAATAAGGTGGTAAGGGGAAAGGCACAGTCGTCCCCTTAGTAAAACAAAAACGCAACTCGATTTTGGTTAATTTGAGAAAACAATTAAAAACCGCGTGACACGATACAATAGTGAGAATATAATCACTACTTATCAAAGTTTTAACGTTTAAAGCTTAATATACGTTTAAGACATTATTTAGGGTTGCAAAGAAAGTAATTGCTCGGGTAAAAAGTTTTTATTTCTATGTTTAAAATTCAATAGTTTGGAATAAGGTTCTAGATACGTTCTTGTGTTAGTAACGTTTTTATAAAATATTACCTTTTTAAATTAGATACGTCAAGTTTTATTCTTCAAAGATATTTATTTTGGTATTAGGATTCAATATAAGAAAACACAAGTGTATACAGAAGATACAAAATACTTCTGATTCTGAATTTGTGTCTTGGATAGTGCCTACGTTCAACTCTTCATAAAAACGGTGGTATTGTGAATGTATTATACCTTGTTTACAAAGGCTTGTCAAATCATGTAATTTTTCTGGTAATATTTTCATAGGCGAGTCATATGCTCTGATCAGTTCGATGGAATCATAGTTTGTCGCACCTCTTGTCACTCGCCGTATTACTTTAAAAATTTTAAAGTCTGTGTCACTTTTATTATATTTAAAATAAATATGATCACAATCACCTTTAATGTATTTTAATAACGTGATTTTGAGCCAATTAATATTGTTACCATCAGTGTCTGTTTTTCTATTATTAATAATTAGTTCTCTTAACTTCACAGCGTTGAAAAACATCTCTTGGCCCATTTCAAACATGACATCATATTTCGATGACTTTGATGTCATTCTTACTGCAGTGTACCATCCTGAAGGATGGTAAATATTTACGTTCTTGGATGAAGACTCAATGTGAGCGTGCACAGAATCTACCTCCATCATGAAATGGTCAGGTTCAAAGTAGCCCTGTTCTATTTCAGGAATATCTAATATTTGCACAGCATAAAGGAGCAGCTAAATTTACATCCCTATTCTGGCCTCCACAAGTATCACTCATGATAATAAACTTTTTTCCATTGGCGTGGTCTGCTAAATTTTTGTAGAGACAAGAAGACAACTCATTTGAACCTCTGGACACAAAACCTTCATGGCACATAAAATTTGACGCACGCCTCGATTCAACATCAGACTCAAAGAGAATACAATTAGGTACTTCGTAAATCAGACTGTTGCATTATAAACAACAAGTCGGCGTTTGTAAAAAAATGCTTTGGCTGATACTTTAGGACAACATCGCACGGCTTCCAAGTCAATCTCGATAAAGTTCAAATCTTTATTTAGTGCTAGGTTCTTGTTATCATCATGGCAGGTACTGAATAGCTTCAGTCTTTCGGCGAATATGTTGCATGTGTGTGATGGAAATAGACCTGGTTTTTCTTCCTCATTGCAATTCTTGTATTTTACGCACAAAGCCAGAAAATATAGCCTCGCGATGCATTGGTCTCGGCATGAATTTGGATAAAACCAAAATCATGATCAATGGCCTCATTGATCCGGGGCCGGTCGTCGTACATGGACACCCTCTCGAAATTGTTTCCGAGTACACATACCTTGGGCAAATTCTGCAGCTAGGGAAAAGCAATTTTGAGAAGGAGGCCAAGAGGAGGATCCAGCTAGGCTGGGCAGCGTTTCGAAAGCTACGTCGAGTCTTCTCGTCATCCATACCGCAATGCTTGAAAACGAAAGTTTTCAATCAGTGCGTCCTACCCGTCATGACCTACGGAGCTGAGACATGGACACTGGACACTCACGATAGGGCTGGTCCACCAGTTTAAAGTCGCTCAGCGAGCTATGGAAAGAGCTATGCTCGGAGTCTCTCTGAAGGATAGAATTCGTAACGAATACATCCGACAGAGAACCAAAGTTATCGACATAGCTCAAAGAATTAGCAAGCTGAAGTGGCAGTGGGCCGGCCATATTTCGTGAAGAACCGATAACCGCTGGGGTAAACGAGTTCTTGAGTGGAGACCGCGACTCGGCAAACGTAGTGTAGGACGCCCTCCGGCCAGGTGGGATGACGATCTGCGAAAGACTGCAGGCAGATGCTGGATTCGTCAAGCTGAAGACAGGGCGCTATGGCGCTCATTAGGGGAGGCCTATGTCCAGCAGTGGACTAGTATAGGCTGATGATAATGATGACGCACAAATCACATACTTACGTGGCTTATGAAATTTAAAATTTTGTAGATTGAAAATTTGCCTATAATGCCAAAAAATTTCAGGGACAATATTGTGCTTCGCGCATTGCTTACTGTATAGATTGTACATTATCCCTCAATGACAAATCTTCTGGCAAGTACTTATAATTTGTTATTTGCGGCAATAATGGGGCGTTACAGGGAAATGACAGGATATGCTTTTCTATAATTTCTTTTGGTCTAGTGACACCTGGTTGGTGCTTACCCCGCTTACTTGGAGCAACAATACGTGCTTCGTCTCTATTCTTTAAAACATTCAAGAATCCTTCTAGCGTCTTAAGAAAAAATCATTGACGTACTTGGACTTTTCCGCTGTTTTTGTAGAAGAAAAGTTCTCGCGTCTTATTTCGCCTGGAATTTTCACCAGCAGTTTTAACTTTTGTTTCAACTTCATCCACTAACGTTGACACATATTGTTTTTGTTTATCTGAATCTTGTAAGTTCCAGTAGGCATTATGAATCATTTCTCTTGTGTCTTCATCAAATGATTGATTACACTTTCTAGGGCAAATACTGCAATCCTTTGGTCTTACTGACTAGAACTCACGCTAACAACAAACACGTGTATCTATCTATTCATACGCATTGTTTATACCGTGAATTAAGTAACACACGAACGTATCTTTAGATAAGTTTCTGTTTTACGGATATTGTTAGTTACACACAGACGTATCTTCAGATAAGTTTCTGTGTTTGTTTCTGTTATGCGTATAATATAGATACGTTAGCCTCCATTTTAGAAATAAAATGACATCGAAATACGTGTCTTTGTGACTAAATAGAACCTGTTATTTTGAGATTAGTGGTACACTTAACCAGAAATTGATAAAAATCGAGATACGTTTTTGTGTTACTAAGGGGACGAGTTGGATCTACTAGAAGTGGATGTTAGTTTTTAGATATGTATTTACATAGTTTGAAAAATGTATATCCAAGTAGTGTTATAAATAAAAGAAACAACAACCTATGTTTCCAATTTGTAGGGCAGGTAAAGGTGGCCTTTCCAAAAATAAACTAAAATATTCTTTCATAAACAAACTAAAATGCATAATAAAAAGATAAGGTAGAAAAACTTCTATAGGATCTGAATTATATGATAGGAATTGATATAAGTAATATAATAAATAAGTAAATTAAGATACAGATCAATTTCACAATAGGTTTGAAAATGATTTAGGTAGTTTTAAGGTAACTAGGGAATCGTTGTCTATGCTCTTAAAAGAATCTGAATTACTATATCACAATAAAGGGTTCTACCAACATCAGCTAGACGATCTTTGGCCAAATTAACTTCAAAGCTGCGTTCATTAGGGTAAGATGTGTTGGGTAGAGTAAATTAGGGATAGTAGTTTAAGGTTATTTTGAGGACGGGCGTTACAAAATGTTATCCTAGCCCATAATTTTGTGACATAACTTACGACAGTTAGGCCCGTATTATGAAAGCTTGCTCAGTCATAGAGCTATGCTTGAGTGACGTTCATCCCATAGAAAACCGTTGCTCAAGCATAGATCGATGACTGAGCAAGCTTTCATAATACGGGCCTAAGTCTCAATGATGCTGTAGGCATTTTTCTCTTTTAAAAATTATGAATCTGTCACTCCGGATCTGTGGCTATACTGAGGTCATTGTCCCAAGTGCAAGAAACAGCTGACTTAAGGGTTGTCACTTCGTACAAAATCAGCTGTCCATGTTCAAACTTTGTTGCAGTTTTATTTCAGAGATTTCAATTGAAATTCGAAAAGTCGTTGAACAAAAGTTGTTCCCCGAGGGGTGGAAAATCCCCCCCTTCGGATAGTACACATATTTTGTTACAAATTATATAGTCAATATCACGTTAACGCTTTTTAATTTAATTAAATTTAAACTGTCTGTGCCACGACAACTGCTCGAAAACATGGAACGTGGTATGGCTGGGATACCGTTTACCTCCCCGCCAAATTTCATTAGGATTGTTTAGCCGATTAGGCACGAACATGTAACTGACAGTCATAATCCTTTAGAATTAATAATATTGGTATGAATACCTATACCTACGTCCTTTTGCCTAAACAATGACAAAAAAATTTAAAGGCAAATTTTTCTTTCACAAATAAAAATAAATAATCCCAATCGTCTCTAGGTCATTTAAATTTTCGCGGCTCGCTCCGCACGCCATTTTTATGTGGTCTTTACTTCCATTTCACAAACAAATTTCCCAAACGTCGCTAAATCTTTGAAAATTTCTAGGTTCGCTCCGTTGCCGTTTTGATCTTCTTTTCTTTCATTTCTCGTACAAATTTCGCAATCCTCGTTAAAAAATCTCTAAAAAGTTCGAAGCTTGCTCCGCTCGCCTATTTTATACATACCACGCCACACAGAGTATGAAAATAAGAGAGTTGAACCAGCCACATTTTTTTTACAAATTTCCCAATCATCATCATCATCATCATCATCATCATCATCAGCCTATATTAGTCCACTGCTGGACATAGGCCTCCCCTAATGAGCGCCATAGCGCCCTGTCTTCATTTAAATTTCCCAATAGTCGCTTAAAAATCGTTCGTCTTTATATTCGTTTCTGAGAAACAAATTTACCAAGAGTCGCTAAAATGTCTTTTAAATTTTGTAGGTTCGCTCATAATATTTCTATTTTTTATTCATTTTGTCAATGAACTTTAACGTTAATTTTTAGTTTTTCTTTTATTATTTCACACCACATAGCAGGTTTTTGTTTTATAAATAAATAGGGCGGCAAAGCAACTGGCCCGGGGCACCAAATCTTTAATAACGCCTCGGCAAGAAGCTGAAGAGTGGCTGTTGATGACGAGTTGCTGTTGAGTGACTGTTAAAGTAAGTCCGCAGAATATTTTCGGCAACTTCGCTTTCCTGGAAAAGAAGATAATGATATATTAACTATAAATAATACTAGATATATCAACTCAGCATCATGTGGCCTTACAGTAATAACAACAAAAAGTTAAACTGCACTCAGTTCCGGGTGATAAAAACGCTGCCATGTTAGCGCTTGCCTTATATGATGTCACGTTTCATCGAATCACCTATGTCAACTCAAAAGTCAAAGCTTCATGACCATACAAAAAAGGGTGACGTCACGGTTCAGCTGTCAATAACGTTGCGTATAGAAATTTTAAAAAGGGGTAAACGAGTTCTTGAGTGGAGACCGCGACTCGGCAAACGTAGTGTAGGACGCCCTCCTTCCAGGTGGGATGACGATCTGCGAAAGACTGCAGGCAGATACTGGATTCGTCAAGCTGAAGACAGGGCGCTATGGCGCTCATTAGGGGAGGCCTATGTCCAGCAGTGGACTAGTATAGGCTGATGATGATAGAAATTTTGCAGGTGAGATTTAAAATATCTACTTCTAAATGAATCAATCTTTATTAAAAACATTAAAAAACACTAAAATAAATGTACCGTTATTTCTATATCAATAGAGCATACGTAAAAAATTATGAGCTGCGCCCCACAACTTCGCATCGCACGCGTTGTTCCTATGGAAACGGTTAAAGGTGATTTTTATCCCACGGGAACAGATTTGTGAAATAAAAAGTATAGGCTACTTTTTATTTCACAAATCTGTTCCCGTGGGATAAAAATCACCTGTTTGATTCCAGGATTAGAATTACCCGTATGCAAAATTTCAGCCAGATGCGTTCTGTAGTTTTGGCGTGAAGAGGTAACAAAATATCCAATCAAACTTTCGCTTTTATAATATAGTGTGATTATTAGCGATAGCGAAGCCGGGGTGGGTTGCCAGTCATAATAAAACGACTGCTTACTTACATTTGCGTATACAGTTTCCCGCACAAGCATTATGAGCTCTGGTACGCCCTTTGCTCGCATCATCCGAAGGAGATGAGGTTTAGTATTTTGGTCAAACTTCTGTAAATAAAACAGAAAAAAATATGAAAAACTAGATTTGAGTGATTTTACCGAAGAAAAGAAAAGCCTGTATCTCTATTATTTCGAGTTTATTGTATAATCAATGGCTGAGCATTGTTGTAATCTATCTTGCCATTAATGCACAAGCAAATGATATAAAATGTAAGTTTCTTTATTAAAATGTAAATCTCTTATTGGCCGTAAGTTATATTATTATGGTTAAAAATGTTTAGACATACGGGCTGTCGATTTTGGTAAATAATAAAATAAAAAATATAGGTGTTTAAAAATTTTGCTGAATGTAGGCAGTACTGATTTTAGTCCGTCAGAACTACTGCCTACCCGATTTAAACAATGGGATTATTTTACTACATACGTTTCATTACATCATGAAATACATACACCACAGTCAATAGATTCATTGTACATATATCAAAACTAGAACTGGTGCAGTAGTATCAATCAATGGTTTAATAATTCGAACGGAAATGCCCCAGAGATCTGCAGTTTTCTTTATATTATACTTTTAAAGACTTGTTTAATATAATTTTCATCGGTAATGTAATGTAATGAATAGTACAAACAAAAATAATGCTTATATAAACCTACTAGGTCAAAGAAAATGACTCCTCGCTCTCACTAAGTTAAAGTAACTTGTACAGAGACACGAGGGCTCCTCCCTTCGGCTACAAATAAGTTTAACAAAGACGAGTAAGGACTTCTTAAGGCAATGCGTCTGGCAACAACGGATGTTGATGTTGATCTCGATATGATATTTATCTTTAACGAAGAACCAATAAATGTATAAAGAAATGATCACACTGTATTTTTTAACTTAAAAACTAAAAATATTTTTTCTGCGGCCCTTCAGCTTTTGTAGTAAATTTAATTAGCCCGCGAAGGTATTTTGTTTGGACAGCCCTGAGATAGATGATAAACATTTGTTTGCTTCTGCGACTACCGTGTTTAAAAAAAAGCTTGAAAATGACTCGATTTGGTGGTCAAAATATGGCAAATTAGATTCGCTGTTATTTAAAGATTATATAATGTTTATTAAAACACTACAATCATACCTATTTTTCATCCAATTATGTATGGAAAATTTCAATACGATCGGGGACGTAGTTTACAAATGAAGCGGAAAGTACGTTTGTATGGGGGCGAAGGTATCCGCACCGTTCTTAAGTGGTTTGGTTAATCATTAACAATAATATACCTTCAGCAAGTTATCAAGCCCAGAAATGACGAGGTAGCAGATGTAGCCCCGGGTGGCGGTCAGCAGGCGGCAGTAGGCCAGCAGCGCGTCGCTCTCGGCCAGCACGCTGAGCTGCGCGGGGGAGGCGTAGTTGCAGAGCCAGTGGATCGCGCGGGCAGCCTCCTCTTTACATCTGCGACACAAATAGTTTAACCCGTCACAGCTCGTCGTGCACGATTAGTCTAACTAACATTATAAACTAGTTTGCTAACATTATAAACTAGTTAGCTAACTAACATTATAAACTAGTTTGCTAACTAACATTATAAACTAGTTTGCTAACTAACATTATAAACTAGTTTCCTAACGAACATTATTATCTAGTTTAAAACATTATAAGCGAATTGGTGACGTTGCTGACCGCAGGACTCACATTATTTAGAAGCATTGCAAGACATAATGTTGCCAAAAAATAAAAATTCCTTCGTATCTGTCCCAGATACGAAATTTTTTTCGAATGTTCTATAATGCTGTTCACCGCAGATGGCAATGGCAGCGTTACCGTTACCAGACTTTTGGCGAGCGCAGAGGGCGCCTCGCCGCGCCGGTACAACTAGGTTGGGGCGACACGCACAAGGGCCACCACTTAGGTGCGAGCCTCGGCTTGGGCTATCGCCAGATGCTACGAGAGAGCATGGGTGCACGAATGCAATTGTGGGCGGAAACGGGGAACTCTTCGACCCCGCGTCCGGTGGGTGTGTAGTGTGCGGTAACGAATCGGTTGACGTCAACTCTGGGTTAGCGGCGGTGAGTGGGTCAACGGGGTCTCAAATCTTAGCAATCTGACATAACTATCATTGCATGGCCATCTAAAAGTCAGACATTGTTGACTCACTTGTCACTTCCCTCAGTCAGCGCTGGTACCAGCGCGTCCAGTATCCCTTTGTCCAACGCTGGCTGGATGTCACAAGGTGAGCCCAGGATTTTAGCAGCGGCCAGCGCTGCGTGCTACAAACAAATGAATTTACATAAACTGTACAGTGTAATTAAGATTTTTGTGATTTCAATTTTGTTTAAATAATTGTATGTAACAAACATTGACGCCCTCGATTTTCAGAATCCTTTCGGCTTAGCCCTTTCCGTTGCACCCTGCCTGTATATATAAAAGCCTTGAGTACTGCGCCACAGAGGCCGTCGCGTCGATTTGTAGAAAGGTATGGAATTAGTAATTCAATTAACAATAGGAAGCCGAACCAAACCACAAAGTTTTCATTTGGAATTATTTAAACATATAGGTACCTACCTCGACTTGTGAAGGGTCCCCGCATTGGAGTGCATAGATTGTGTGATCCAACAAGCTGCCAGCCTCGAAGCGTCGCTCCTGCTGATAAAATACAACAAATATAAGAGAAAACTTTCTACTTTCAGTCATTTATAGCGGGATATTTACCATGATTTGTGTTTTGAGCTTTCCAATATTTCGGCACAGTTTCATGCGCCGTGATCACGGAATAACTGAATGTCTTACGAGTGAGTTCCTTTATTGGTGGATCGATCTACCCTCATTTTGAGTCTTGCTACTGCGCCACAGAGGCCGTCGCGTCGATTTGTAGAAAGGTATGGAATTAGTAATTCAATTAACAATAGGAAGCCGAACCAAACCACAAAGTTTTCATTTGGAATTATTTAAACATATAGGTACCTACCTCGACTTGTGAAGGGTCCCCGCATTGGAGTGCATAGATTGTGTGATCCAACAAGCTGCCAGCCTCGAAGCGTCGCTCCTGCTGATAAAATACAACAAATATAAGAGAAAACTTTCTACTTTCAGTCATTTATAGCGGGATATTTACCATGATTTGTGTTTTGAGCTTTCCAATATTTCGGCACAGTTTCATGCGCCGTGATCACGGAATAACTGAATGTCTTACGAGTGAGTTCCTTTATTGGTGGATCGATCTACCCTCATTTTGAGTCTTGCTAAGAACGTTATCGCGTTACCAATATCAAACCATCTTGGCTTTGGTAGTGTCCAAAATCATCTAATCGAACCGAATGAAATATGTTTTCGTTAGTACTTACCTAGCCCTCCTTATGTTTACATATTACTGATGTTATTTAAACGGGATTTTTAAGTAGGTATCTAGTTGTTTGAATACCTCCTACCATGTTTTTTGTGATTCCTGTTTGTAGGTAGGATTGGTAGTTTGATGCACCACACACACAACCTCAACAGTATTGGTCAACTGCTGGACGCAGGCCTCCCCCTGATAAGCACTTTATTCGCGTTTATGTCATAGAGGGTAATGCCCATAATTCCCACGCTGGGCATACGGGTTGGGGATCGTAGTTTGGTGGTATAATTTTTCTGCAGGGGGTGCTGCTGCCCGCTCCCGGTGGATATCACAGTCGCCTCTTACGACATTACACACATTACTTGAGGTAAGTACGATTTTACCGAAGGTCAATGAAAAGCAAATTCTGTACCTACCTACCTACCTACCTACATAGCATTAATCTATTAACAGTGCGTTGATCCATCTAGGTACCTATTCCATGATAAAACCAAGTAGGTACCTAAATGAATGAGAATCGTTTGTAAATGGCAAACATCTTTTTAGTTTAACAAAACAATGTTTTAACAAAGTTTGTTACCTAATAAATTTATAAAATGTAATTTTTCAATAGACTTCTCTCTCATGGAACTCTCGAAATGTTACATTATGTAGATAGATTTTTTTTCTTTAGGGTGTGCACTGTAAGGCTGTGGACACAAAGTCAGCGGGTGTGGGCGATGTCATAGTAGACCACTCGATCTCGAAGCGTTACAAATATTATCTAATAGATGGCGCTGTTTCAGGTTCTTTTGGTTCTATGAAGTTATTTTGCTTTCATGCCAAAAACCGTGATCAGATCTTTACCATTTTTTTTATGAGAATTATGATTATTTTTTATCTTTCAATTAAAAATATAATCATCGAAATCAGATGTCTGAAAGCGGAGATATTTAAAAGCTCCCCTTTTTGCCTTTTTTTGGGGGAAGTACGCCTTCAATCAAAAAACCCCGACGACAAAAAAATTCTATAAAATCGTTGAATCTGTACACGAGATTTCGTAACGATCGGTTGTAAAATAAGACCTGTAGAGGAGTACAGACATACAGAACAAAAAGCGAGAATGTTGACCCTGAGACCTCATTTCATTCGGTCAATAATTTTTATCCCTTTAAACGTAAAATTTAATTCTTTTTCAGGAAAAATGCATTTTACAGCCTTAACGAATTCTTTAATATGGTCATATTGGAATCCTCATTTTTGGATAAGGAATAAATAAATAATTAAATAATGTTGGACACAATTCACACAGCATTATCTAGCCCCAAGCTAAGCAGAGCTTGTGTTATGTTATAAGTAAAAGATAAAACGTAGCAGGCAGGCCCACATTTGCTTACAATAATTTTATTCATTTATTTCTCTATTGTTCATTTATGTAGAATTGTAAACCTACCAACTAAGTTATGAAATGAACATTTGTGTGAATGACATACCTAGTAGAGTTTGTTCAAAAAGAGCATGATGTCGCGTCGATTTGTAGAAATGTATGGAATTAGTAATTCAATTATTAACAATAAGAAGCCGAACGAAACCACAGAAGCTAAGATATTAGTTAAATATGTAAGTACCTTAAATTTTGCAGGGTGTGCATAGATCGTGTAATCCAACGAGCTGCCAGCCTCAAAGCATTGTTCCTTCTGAAAAAAAACAACAAATATATGAGAAATGTAAGAACCGTCTGATCGAGTAGCTTGTATCCATAACACAATCTCTGCTTAGCTTGGGGCTAGATGATGCTGTGTGGATTGTCCCGCATTATTTATTATTTATTTAACTATGACGTCTGCCGGCGGTTCGCTCGCGTTATTTCTATGGGAACTTTCAAAGGGTTATTCTATCTATTTCATGGGAAGTGATTTATGTAAGGGTAGCCCATGTCTTATTGAGCCCGTCTCACTTGACTGAGACGCTCTGATACTTTGAATCCGTTTACAGTAACATCAATCATCAAATAAATAAGTTTTGACAGCTGTCTATCGACAATACGGCTATACGTTGCTAGCCATCTCATCGAACCGAATGAAATAGGTTTTCCCAGCAAATCAGTGTCCGTTGAGTAACCCGCCGAGGCATTCCACGAACGGGCTGATTATACAATCCAGCAGCAACACATGCACTTCCTTTTCAGCAGTGGATCGTTACAGCTTTGCTTGCAGCTCCTTTTCTCTATTCCGTTGTTTATTGTCGATCATCATCACCTAATGTAAGTCCACAGCTGGCCATAGACATAGATTTGGCTATCATATTCATACTCATGCTCATTTAGTAATAACAAAAATTACACGTCACATATTAGAAATTAGGTACAATTTGTTGGTTGCTTGTTGCAGGTTAAAATACCAACGTAGGGTACCTATACTTAATATATCGAGTTTGTAGAATAGTAAACAAACAGCCCATACTTAACCTAAAATTCACTTGTCGTTGCGTTTTTTTATACATCCTGTCCTTCAATAAATATTGCTTACAACTGAAACTCGATGCCACGCAAGTAAATTTTTGTTATTTGTGTCTGCCGTGGTTTGTTTACTAACATTCTACAAGCTCGATGGACAATACCTACAAACTGCAACAACATTAATATATTTTTCTTTTACATTTTGTGTGTTGCTACATGACTGCCTCGGCTCCCGGCACTCCGAGAAGCCAGCAGGCATGGGCATGGCGCTGTTTCTGTTGTTGATGTTCATGAACACGGCGAGCGTCTCGTCCTTCGTCAGCAGGCCGGAGCTCGCCGGTCCTTCCGCGAACTGTGTAGAAGTCAGGGTCAGGAATCGTAGTTTCTGTAGTGCTGCTCGGATGCTGGGCCCCTCTGGAAAAATGCCTATACTGCTATTTATCAGCGTTAATTTGTATTTGTGGTCAGTACACGGCTGTCTTAAGAAATATCATACAACAATTTCTTACTAACCTTCTTTGTCAGCTGTTGGTTCAGAGGTAACCACACCAGTAGGTGTCTTCGAGTGTAGCTCCGCTGCTGGACTTGTTCCAGAACTACTCTCAGCACGCGGCAACGGCACCTACAACAAACAAACCGGGTTGTAATGTCATACAGGCAAGAAAGTACTGTGTAATAGTATCAGAATTTAAATCACTATTATTTATAATAATATCGCTGGACGTTCCATCAACCAATATCAAGCTAGAGGCTTGATAAAACGGAGAGTTGAAGTGATGGCCCAGGTTCCAGATAACTAATACTACCTATGCAAACTACACATACAAATTAAGAGTCATAGATAGCACCCAGTCTTTTGACCCGCAGTAGGAATACCTTCTGCCTCTTAGACGGACCTTCGTCCACTTCTCCATAGAGGTCATCATTGTGAATGTAACCAATGGAACATACCTTGTTGAGCAGCTCCTTTGAAGGTGACCCCCCCTCTGCAGGAGGACTGATCTGTTTCGCCTCCGCATACCTGGCCACTGCATGGAACAGGTCTAGCTCGCTGTCCACATTGAGGTGTTCAAGGGAACACACCGAGATCAAAGTGGTTAATTCCACATCCACAAAATTACTGTGAGCTAGAACCTCTTTGGTGTTTGTGCTAATAATCTGTAATTCATATTTTTCCTATTCATTTGTTGTTAATTATTTTACCTATCCTTATGTGTGTACAGCTTTTGTGGGATATACTTTTTGTAATAGGTAAGATCAACCAATTGTACCAAGAACTCCACAAATGAGAAGAAGATTAATATAAATAGATGTAAATGTATGTACATCATCATCAATAGTCAATTTACAGCTGAACATTACCATTTGGCCATTTGGTCCCCTAAATGGAGCCACAAATAGCATTCTGAAGCCACCTCTATTCAAAGACCCCACTACAATATCATTAGTACATCAAGTGGTGGGACCTCCCACACTATGTTGCACATTGCATTGTATACATATACATATTTTTATATAGAAGTAATGTATCATAATCAAACAAACAGTTTTCATATTTCAATTTTTGTTTGCTGTCTCATTGCAAGAAACACTATGTAGGTACCTTATCAGTGATGGCAGCATCCAACTTTCTAGCATTCTTGGAACAGAATGTGCAAATATTATGGTATCAGAAACTGAGGAAGTGTAGTTTAGAGAATTACCTGAATACATTTATCCAAGACTGTTTCATCGTCGAAGAGGCATGCAAGCTCATATGCTTGAATAACATTCCCTGGGACAACAGCCGAGCAGATGTAACTGGTGCATTGTCGCACCAGATATGGCAGCATGTACTTCTGGGCAACATACCACAGGTCCAAGGCCATGTCAAATGAACATATTTCTATGTTCCCTGTGTAGATGTATCTGTAACATAATATCTATTCATTAGTAACTGTCAGTGGTGGTCCAAGACCACATGGAAGCCTTGTTCTTATGTTTAACCTAAGTTTTATTGGTGAAGCTTTAGAGTATGTTATGTTTGTCTTTCCTGTGTGGTTTTATCACACCCCAGCCCGGACACATGTCTGTTGACGAGTAGCAGTAGAGTGTGAGCGAGAAGCTGGATGTTACTTTAGTTACTTAGATCCTACGGTTTCTACTTATATAAAGACATGGTAAAGACTTACTGAAGCAGAGCTCTGAAGGGCTCTGGTTGCACGTCACTGATGGTAACTATCGAGTTGTTGCGCTCCGACAACCCTCCGTAGAACATGGCTTCGAAAACGGGTGTAGCCATGGCCAGGACGAGCTTGTGCGCCTGGATAGCCTCCTGGTTGGTCTCAGGGCCCACCATGAAGGTACAATCTGACCATTCCCCGGACGTGAGGAGATAGCCACATCTCTGCTCTACCTTCTCGAACTCGAGCTGCCAGGGTGCTCCTGATCCTGCCATCGTAGTATTTTAAAGTGATTTTGATAAAATCGAACACGAACAGATATTTGTTGGTCAAACTACGAAAATCTAAAAATGGAAAACATGGGTTTATGGGATGGGTGGGTTGAGGAAACTTTTGCCAACTTCACGTACAATATTATTGTACTCGTTCCCGCAATGGAAAACACTTGAAACACGCGATTAAACGTAGTATCCCTTTATAGTTTGTGACGTGGCGGACGGGAGCAAAGAGAATAAATACCGTAGAAGGAGAAACCTATGATGAATACAAATACAATAACTTTGGACGGGAGGACCAAAATGAAGAGAATACATTAGACACGTGGGATGGGAACACGTCCAAAAACCGTAGAAGGAGAACGTAAGACAAACCCAGTGTTGCCATATGGATAAGACATGGATTCCGTATTTTCGTTCAAAAAGTCCGTACAAAATCCGTATTACGACTCTGAGTGAAATTCCGTATTAATTCCGTATAAAAATGAAACAAATAATAATAATTGTATTTATACATATCTTTATTTATCATCTTTAACATATTTACATTGATATTTAAATCAAAACAGGGTGATTTACCTAAAAGTTGCTTGGTACGTAACAAGCCTGTTATTGTATCTATAATTATTTATTTCTTTGTTTCGTTTTTAGAAGATTTACGGCTTAGAAAATTCTCTCTACCGCCGCACTCGAGTGAGGCAAACTCATCAACGCTGAGTTGAATTTAGGCAAAATCGGGTAATAGTTGTTGTGTTGTGTAGTAATGTTACCATCATTGGGATTACGTGCGGTCATTATCTTTACCCAAAAATTTTCCATGTCTTCGTAATCCGTGGAACGCAAGGCTGTGTTGTTCCGGAGATGTCGCCATTCCGTGTCTAGAGCTTGTATATTGTCAGCTTCAATTAAATTGCGAAACATAAGAGCTACATCGACCAATGATTATATTCTGCGTGATTGGACGACGACGTCTAGACTTAGAAATTCCAGATATTTTGTAATATTATCATTAAACTTGTACCGGGTTTTTATCGGCTTTGCTCCTTCTATGTAAAAGTCGAGATATCGTAGTTTAAATGCTTTAACGCCATTTGAATTAAGATCCTTCCTGTTTGACGTTAGCATCATAGCCAAAACTATACCAATAAATTAATGTCTTCTATTGGCATGAAGTTTCGAGGATTAGCATACTCAATATTCTGTATTTCAGTTGGGGTCAAATAAAAGTCAAGTATGTAACAGTCCCGAAGATTCCTATACGCGCCACAAACATTATTATGAAGTTTGGAAACTTGTGGGCGTTCAGACTGCATCAGCTGGTTCAAATCATTGAATATTTGCAAAGAAAACTTTAAAAATCTAGGTACAGTTTATTGGCGAACACGGCAATATTTCTCAGTAGGTACATGCGAGACTTTCAATAAATATGGTAGTTATGGTTTATATAATGAAAACATCATCTAAATATGCTCTTCATCGACTGAATCTGCCTTAGAAGAGTCTGTAAAGTTAAATCTTTTAATCCAATTGAAAATATATGGTCTCAACTGAAAGGCTATGTAGCCTCTTGAAATGTGGGTATGAATTTAACTACAGTAAAAACATTATTGACATTATTACATACATTATTGCCTGTAGCATAAATCCGTTTAAAAATCCGTATGTCGAAATCATCCGTATTGGGCTTCCAAAATCCGTACAAATACGGACAAATCCGTATATATGGCAACGCTGGACAAACCAACAAAATGTAAATACTTCAACTTCTTGAGTGTGGCTCTGCTTCTGCAACAAACAAACTTCTTCTTTCCGGCCCTTGTGGGAGCACGGAGGGGGGCCTCGAGGCTTGGCCTCTTTACAGCTTCAACTCGATGGGTGGCGACCCCTCGGTCCTTGGGTTGAGGCAAAAATGCTCGTTTTGCCTATTTATTGCTTGTTACAATTAATATCCACAAAAAAACTTCTGAGCTTTCAAAGTGGTAAATCGGCGTAAATGTTATGAAACTTCTAAATTCATTGAAAAAAAACTAAAAGTCATTTTGAAATTAGCTTTCTTTTAAAAAGTTCTTTAGTTATTACCCTTTCTAACGAGATTCCTCTGCTATTCCAAGTGCCCGTGCGACGTTCGTTTCCCGTTGTTCTATCGTAGTAAAATTAAAGTCTTGTTATTGTTTTTTGTTAAATCTGTTGTTGGACTGTTACGTTTTTTGTTAAATCTGTTGTTGGACTGTTACGTTTTTTGTTGTGTTATCTTTGCGTATTCGTTACAATGCCCAACTTCAGTAACGAGGAGTATGCTGACATGATGTTGGCGTACGGTAGAGCTGAGTGCAATTCGCATGAAGCGCGAAGAATTTACCAAGAACGATACCCTGATTGACGGTTACCTACCTCACCGAGACCTTCTCAACTACCTATCGACGTCTGAGGGAGACGGGAAACTTAAACTTTCGGGAGCCCCGAGTGCAAGTGAGACAACATAATGTACAAGTTGATGAGAGAATCCTTCAAGCTTTTGATGACGATCCTACAACAAGCATACGAGTTGTTGCTGCCGGACTTAACTTATCAGTTTGGAAAGTCTGGTCTGTTCTTCGGGCAGATGGAAGGCACGCATTTCATTACACTCCTGTTCAAAGTAACAACTACTTACGTACTTATTTAACTTATTTAAAATGTGACATTAAACATTTTAACCGATTTCAAATCTTAATAAAAAGTGTTCAATTCGACTCTTTTTTTTTTATTGTTGTAATTGTTTCGTTGAATTCTTTTCTTGCTCTGTTTCTCGGACAACTGAAGAAGTTCTTTGTGTGAGCTCAATTAAGAGAAGGAAATATCGCGTTTGTGCAGTTATTACCACAAACTCACGGATTTCATTCATTGTTCCAGGTCTCGAACAGGGTGACAATGCAAGACGGTTAGAGTTCTGCCGACGAGACCTTGTCAACTACCTATCGACGTCTGAGGGAGACGGGAAACTTAAACTTTCGGGAGCCCCGAGTGCAAGTGAGACAACATAATGTACAAGTTGATAAGAGAATCCTTCAAGCTTTTGATGTCGATCCTACAACAAGCATACGAGTTGTTGCTGCCGGACTTAACTTATCAGTTTGGAAAGTCTGGTCTGTTCTTCGGGCAGATGGAAGGCACGCATTTCATTACACTCCTGTTCAAAGTAACAACTACTTACGTACTTATTTAACTTATTTAAAATGTGACATTAAACATTTTAACCGATTTCAAATCTTAATAAAAAGTGTTCAATTCGACTCTTTTTTTTTTATTGTTGTAATTGTTTCGTTGAATTCTTTTCTTGCTCTGTTTCTCGGACAACTGAAGAAGTTCTTTGTGTGAGCTCAATTAAGAGAAGGAAATATCGCGTTTGTGTAGTTATTACCACAAACTCACGGATTTCATTCATTGTTCCAGGTCTCGAAGAGGGTGACAATGCAAAAAGGTTAGAGTTCTGCCGATTTTTACATACAGATGTTGAAGATGGCGACTTTTTGAAAGAATTTTATGGACCGACGAGTCAAATTTTAGCCACGAAGGCATAGTAAATCTGCACAATTTTCATCACTGGGAGAAAAAGGGCCAAAATCCGCACAAAAAAAGACAGAGTTCCTTTCAGCGAAAAATTTGTGTTAATGTTTGAACTTATTATTGGGCGAAATCTTGTCGGCCCATATTTTTGCCAGAACGACTCAATGGAGACAATTATTTAGAGTTTCTTCAAAATGATTTACCTGAACTGGTACTACCAGTTTTAGAAGACGATGTGCCAATTGTTTTCCAAAATGATGGCTGTCCGGCACATTACCAACGAACGGTACGAGAACATTTAGATAAGTATTTCCTAACTCGTGGATCGGTAGAGCTGGCCCTATACCATGGCCACCACGGTCCCCAGATCTGACACCCCTGGATTTCTACATATGGGGACGTGCAAAAGAATTAGTTTATGCAACAGAGGTGCCCACAAAATAAATTTTAGTGATTAATTAACACCGCATTCGTAAAAATGCAAGAGGAAAATATGCTGCTTTCAACCACAACCACAGAAATCAGAAAAAGATGTCGTGCATGCATAAGGTGGTAAGGTGGTGGCGGTCAATTTGAGAAAATGTTGTAATTTATATGTAATAAAAACAACATAACATAAAAACGTATTACCCTTTCTAACGATAAGCTACATGGCAGAAATACTACCAGCTCGCCCCAGCCTCAATCTCCGTTACTGTCTAGTAACGGAGATTGAGGCTGGGGCGAGCTGACGGCTGACGACTCTCGCGAGATTTTCGTGAGTGTGGAGCGCCCTAAAGGGCGCTCCACACTCACGATAAGTATAATAAGTAGCCGATATTTAGTTTTGGCCCCAGCCTCAATCTCCGTTACTGTCTAGTAACGGAGATTGAGGCTGGGGCGAGCTGACGGCTGACGACTCTCGCGAGATTTTCGTGAGTGTGGAGCGCCCTAAAGGGCGCTCCACACTCACGAAAATCTCGCGACGCCTGCTTGGCCTGGTGAGATATAGATAGATAATAATTTTATTGAAAAAACCACATTAGAGTCAGAGTCAGAGTCAAATCGTTTATTTCTTTAGACTTACAAAATAAGCACTTAGACAAGTCAAATTTTTACTTATAAACAGCTTGATAAATAGTAATTACTAACAAACACGAAATAGGTGCAATTGACTCTAATTTACTTGAATTTTTTTTTTCCACTAGCGGAAAAAGTCTAATAAAGATACGTTTGCCAAAATCTTCGAAACTGATAAATAGATAAAACCATATTGTATATCTAAAACTCAGATTACGTGCCTGGCATAAATTATAATCTTTGTTATATAATCTAGGTACTGTTTATATTACAATACACAAACTTGGCTTTACAAAACACCATAGGGTACAAAGGGAAAAAAGGACAGACAGACATAAATTAATTAGAAATTAAAAACCTTAATATGAGAGGTCAGTCTAGTCTAGTTAAACAAAACAAATAATTAATAAAAAAAAATAAAAGGTACTTACTTATGTCAAAGTATGCTGCTGTAAAAGGGCATTGTCAAACTGTATTAAAATAATGTACAAAATTACATAATAATGTCATAAAATAATTTAGATTAAATTAACATGTACTTACATAAATAAAGCTGGTGTATAGGGGTATTATTGTTAAATAAAATAAAACAAAAATATAAGACCCTAAGTAATCTATTATGAAAGAAACAATAAAACAATGGCAGAGTAATACATAACCAAATTAATATTCGGATGTATAGTATTATAAATCAGAAACCATCCGTTTGATACTCTGCAAACATCCCTGATGCACTGCAGAAGCGAGGCAGCCCCAACATCGTCATAAAATCAGAATTATATTATGACTGAGATATCTAAATGTATTTTACTTTTATTACGTTCATTCCATTCCAGTCAGGGGAAATGCTCCCTCTGAAATGTTTAAAAAATAAACTTGTTTTATTGAATCTTCCCATACCATAAAATTCACTCTGTGGCCGATATTATTTTGTATAGATACCCTCTCTAATAAAAATCAATTATATTGTAGAAACAAAGTTATTTTAACGAAACGTGAAGATCATTAATAATATCATGGATATTTTTTTTGAACCTTCATTGAACATTTATTGAACCTTCCCGAACCCTTAAATTCACTCTGTTTTCTATATTATTGTGTATAGATACCCTCTCTAATTAAAATCAATTATATCATAAAAACAAAGTTTTATTTTAACGAAACGTGAAGCTCATTTATTTGGCTAATTATGGCAATTTTTTTGGAGTAATCTGCTGACAACTACGTCACCCTGATTTCCCAGAGTGCCAAGTACCTTGTTTCTTATACCATGCATAACACCAAAGAGAATACAATAACTTCGTAAGACATAACACCACAAAGTACCTACCTACTTTGATATGTTTAATAAATAAGCTTAACACGTATAACATGGTGATATTACTAAAAGCTCGATTACACTACACGGCACACCGGGCACGGTGTTAGTCAAGAACCTTAAAACGGGAGGTGTAATCGCTGTTAAGGGTGCGGCCACCGGGACACGGTGAGAGCCCGGCCGTCCGTGCTGGTGTACCGGCTAATGTAATCGCTGTCAGGGTGACCGGGCGCGGCGGGCGCTCAGTCGCGCGAGGATGGCGCGAGGCGTTCGTTGTGAGCGGACGTGCGTCGACGAGCCTTGCGTTGCGTGCGAAAAATGACTTCCCATAAATAAGGAAAATGATGTATTGGCCAATGTTTTAGAATTATATAAAGACATGCCTAGCTTGTGTTATGGGTACTAGATAACTGATATACTTAATACAATCAATACACTACATAGATTGATATTTTTTATTATACATAGAAAACATTCAGAGCGCCCTGAACAAATGTCTGCAGATCGTACACACATTTGTCCCGAGGCGGGAATCGAACCCGCAACCTCCTGCGGCGCAGAGGTCGTCATAAAAATTTCGACAGTGCAGCCATAATAAAAACGATAAAAAGAAAAATAGGGCGATTCCATTTTTTTAATATTTTGAGAGCACAGGCGTCATACTCCTACTACGTTCGACTGCCAACTGAGTTAGGGAGGCGTCCGTCCACCCCGTGCAGTGTAATCAGAACGTCCCTTGCGCAGCCACGGTGTGGCCACGGTGCGGTGCACCGGGCACGGCAGTCGGCACCAAAGAGAATACAATAACTTTGTCGGCACACCGTGAGGTGTAATAGGCTTTTATCATACATTATCGTAACATGTATTTTTCAAAGCGGGCGGGCTGAGTGGGTTTGTGTGTTGAGTTGATGTGATCATACATAAGGTTCATTTTGTTTACTTTTAGGAATTCTTTACGGAATAATATTATTAATTTTATTTGGACCTTATTACGACATAGGTACCTTTGTTCCTGTAATTAGAATATTAGTAGATTGCGAAATTAACTAACTATATACGTACGTACATCCTGAACCTGCACCGGCTGCACCACATAGTACCAGTTGGTAAAATGTCTGAAGATGAAGATATGATGGATAATCCTACTCGGGTCAATGTAAGTAAGAAAACAGGGAGGAGAGGTTGTGGTTCAAATGCCATCTATCTACTGCCAGCATAGTTCTGGCTTACTTTCTGACACCAAATAACCACTAATAGTGTAAACCAGGGATTTCCAAACTATTTTAGGTATAAAACCCCTTTTCAGAAATGATCTATACCTCAGACCCCCTTAGCCAAATTACTTTAAAAATCCTATCTCTATTTTATTCAATACAGCCAGCGTCTTGGGTACGCTTCCAAATGGTATTAGCATGGAACAGTTGAGCTTAGTATTTATACTAGTTTTAATTTGTTTCTTTTATTGGATTGTATTTTTTTTTTCAATAAAGTACAATAATGGAGCTTACTACTTACTTAAATATTAGTCATTGTTATACCATATTGGTTTACGTATCACAACAATGTATACAGTATCTTGAAAGTATCAACTAAGCCCCCCCACCCAACACACAAAAAGGGCTAGTATCAACTAAGAACTTGTTTTAAATAATAGGGGTTTATTTTTGGTCCTTGTCGACCCCTAAATCAGTTTTCTTTATGTTGACCCCTAGAAAACCGATTTCAACCCCAAGGGTTCAATATATGGACCACTTTGGGGAATCCTTGGTGTAAACTATAATTACCAAAACATTCCATCCTGTTAACCTACTTCGGCTTAGATTACTGGCCATGGCGGAATAAATGACCATAAGTTTGAGCTTAGTCTGTAAATTTTGTCAGAGTTGTCTAAGGGAACCAGAAAAATGGCACCAGCTTTCTTCTGTTTGTTTTCAACAAATACACACTGATTAGCAATCTGCTCAGTGATGAAGCTACCCACATAGCCCTGGAATATGAGGGAGTTACAGCCCAGTGACACAAATCCTTAACACCTGAGGTCACTCTGCAAAGCCTGTTAAAAATCCCAGGAAGATTCTGCGCTTCTAGGCTGGTTACATTAGCAAACAAACATGTACAATGGATCAACCCTAGTCTCAGTAATTTCAGTTCTAGTTATTATTTTTTATTTATTTAGCCTATTTCATCCCACTGCTGGGCAAATGCCCCCCTCACACCACTTTCAAACTTTTGGTTGTTAGTGGATTTCATTCTCGTTATTTTATTAGGTAATATTACTTATTTGATAAGTGCTCATTTGAGTTACCTAAAAATATTCTATTTTTGTGTCAGTAAGAACATAGGCACCTTAACACATCAGTATTTGTCTTAGTAACCTACTGCTAACTAACAAAGTCTTCTATTTTAGTATTCCAGGCCATCGCTTGCCCAAGTGAAAGCGGTGGTAACATTTATGGAGAAGCATCCAGAATTTGCAAACAAGAAGCAAAGGCTTGGACAGGGACAGTCAAAATTCAAAAAGTTTTGGGTTGAACTTGCTAATTCTGTTAATGCAATTGAAGGTTCTGTCAAATCTACAAAAGGATGGATCAAAGTAAGTGGTTTTTGATTATTAGGAGCTATCGAAAAGGCTATGCTCAGAGTTTCTCTGAAGGAAATACATCAATATAGAACCAAAGGTAACCTGTGAAAAACAGTAGATGCTGCATGTGGCAAGCAAGAAAAGGCACTTATTAGAGGAGATTTATGTCCAGCAGTGGACTATTAAAGGTTGATAATGATGAGTAACTCATTTATTGTAAACAAGGATCCTACCCTGGATTAGATCTTTAGTGTTCCATACAAAGTATGGTATAAGTAAGGTCATCATATCGATGACCTTGCCCAAAAACAGTGGCACTTTCTTTGAATGTGCGTTAACATAATTCCGACACACACACACTATGAGTAAATAAAATGAGTGTCTTTTATTAATAAAACTAACTGTTATTATTACTTTTTTTTGTACAATCACATGCACGATATATAGCACGAACTTTTTTGAACAAGCCCACCATTCTCTGATTCCAAATGACACAGACAAGTTTGTGAGCTCACAAACTTCGTTTGACAACAACAAACACGGCGCGCGGTCTCTCTACGGAAAGGGCCTGTCTAACGATTTAAATCTTTGGTTCCATAGTCAATTAGTAACACTTACTTGTAACTTGTTTCTGGGCTGGTTTCCGCAACTAGGCCACAGGTGGGCCCTTTTTGCGTGTATAAATAACACCTATAGTTTCGCCAATTCCATCTGTCCGTCTGTCTTCCTGTTATATCCTTCCCTTCCCAATACCTCCAAAACTGTATTTTATCATAATGTATGCCAAAAATAAAAATAATACTTAATAATGTATTTAAGTTTTTATTTCATGATGATTTGAATTAATTTATATTATTATTATATTATGTTGGACAACTCACACAGCATTATCTAGCCCCAAGCTAAGCAGAGCTTGTTAGATATTTTTTATTATACATAGAAAACATCCAGAACGCCCTGGACAAATATCTGCAGATCGTACACACATTTGTCCCGAGGCGGGAATCGAACCCGCAACCTCCTGCGTTGCAGGCGGACCTTCGCCCACCGCGCCACCGAGGTCGTCAATTTATGCAGCGTTACATTACATTCAACATGATTTATTTTCAGTTTTGGGCTGACAAAAAGAGATTCATCATGACAAAACAGAAACAAATAGAGGAGGGCAAGCTAAAATCATGTCTAACTTTACTGGAGCATAAGATCTATTCATTGTGTGAAAACAAACCCTATACGCCAAGTAAGTAGCACTATTATATTACACCTGATATTGTGCTTAAAATTGCACATCATATTGGCGTCCCTATCGAAGCATCAGATGTAGAGTTTGCGCATCGCGTGCAACCACGGCATGCTGCAAGCACTCAACGAGCTCCTCGTTCAATCATTGTCCGACTCAAGCAACGTGTACTCAAGGATCGCCTTGTAGCTGCTGGTCGTAAACATCGCAATATCTGTGCTAAGGAGTTGGGGCTGGGTGGGGAGCCGCATCGAGTATTTATAAATGAGCATCTCATTAGAGAAAATAAGATGTTACTGAGCACATGTAAGCAAAGAGCTAGGGAGTACAACTTCAAATATGTGTGGACAAAAAACTGCCGCATATATGTTCGAAGAAACGAGGCATCTCCTCCTATAGCTATTACGTGCTCGGCGGATCTCTCCAAAATAGTTTAAATGATTTTTTGACCGGCTTAACTGTTAACCAAAACACTTTGTATTATCTGGTATCTCATGTTTGCACTATTTTATTAATCTCTACTATAGTTATAACTATGTTTGTTGTAATTAGAAAGTTCTTGCTAGTTACTTGCATCCTCTTTTACTCCTACTTTATTATATTTAATGCATTATTAATCGTTCAAATATTTGTTCCTCTTTGTTCTAATTACGATGAATACATAATAGCACATATCACCAACTATGTAACTGTCGCTTACCCCTGTCTTTTCAATTACTGCTACAAGTTTTGTTATGATTTTTTATTTTAACAATGGATAACAAACGAAAACAACTTAAACTTTTTTATCAGAATGTTAGAGGCCTACGGACCAAAGTTAATGTGTTTTATAATAATGTTTTACTCAGTGACTCGGACATATTAATGATAACGGAAACTTGGCTTCATGATGGTATATTAGACGCGGAACTGTGTGATAGCAAGTATAATATCTTTCGAAGCGATCGTAAGTCTCTGGGTGGTGGGGTTTTGATCTTATGTAGACCTGAACTACAGGCACGGCGCAGGCCGGAATGGGAATGTGATGACCCTGAATGCGTATGGATTACTTTACCAGCAAGATGTACTGGCAGTAGTAGTGACATTCATATTGTCCTAACTTATATGCCCCCTAATGCTAGATTACCCTCTAGGATTTCATCCTTGATTGAAATTATGAATTATGTACATGAAAAGCACCCCAATGATTTGTTTATGGTAGCTGGAGATTTTAATTTACCTTGTATAGACTGGGCGACCGATGAACCTAAGATTATAAAGAAGGGCTGTGTTGATGTACAGACTGCCGCATCAGATCTGCTATCATATTTTAGTTATATAGGGCTTTCACAATATAATCTACTTAAAAATGCCAGTAACAATACACTTGATCTTATTTTTTCTGCTTTTTCTATTGACATAAAACAATCTAATTTTTCTGTTGTGCCTGAGGATTTGTATCACCCAGCTCTACATATCACTGCAACTGATTTATTGATTCCGTTAATGAAGCCACGACCCAGAAATAAGTATCTTTATAAACGTGCAGATTTTACCAAAATCAATGAGTCACTCTCAGAACAAAACTGGTCCTTTATTACCACCATGAAATGCCTTGATGACGTGATCGATAATTTTTATTCAATTCTTAAAAGTGTGATAAATAACTATGTACCTAATGTTCGTTGTGGAGGGACGTACTCTTACCCAGTTTGGTATAATAGGGCACTTATTAACCTAATTAAAGAAAAAAGTAAAATTCACGCAAACTGGAAAAAACATGGAAATCCTCAGGACTATCTAGATTTTTCAGAACTTAGAAAAAGACAGAAATTATTACAAGCAGAATGTCACAGGTCGTATATACAATTTGCTGAGCAGAAAATTAAGTTAAATCCTAAAGCTTTCTGGAGTTATGTTAAGGCTAAGAGGAAAAATTCAACTAATTATCCCCAACAAATGACATATGGGGATAACCAACTTAACAACCCGGTTGACATATGCACAGCGTTCAATTCATTTTTTAAGGGGAATTTTAGTAGACCCGCCTCTCCTAATGTCAATTCAGAATCGCACTCACATGATAGTTCTAACTTAAATTTAATAACCAACATAAGCATAACTCCAGATGAAGCGTTAAAGCTTATGCGAAATCTGGACATTACCAAAGGTTCAGGTGATGATGGTCTGCCACCAATATTTTTCTTCAACTGCGCAAAATCGTTAGCTGTTCCTATTGCATTACTTTTTAATAGGTCGTTTTCCGATGGTCATTTCCCGAAAAGTTGGAAAAAAGCTCACATAGTCCCAGTTTACAAAAAAGGTTCCAAAACCTCGATAGAAAATTATAGACCAATCTCAATCCTTAATGTGCTAAGTAAGTTAATAGAAAGGACAGTACATACACATATCTACCCCGTTGTTTCATCTTCTATTCCATCTGAACAGCATGGTTTTATGAAGGATCGCTCTACCACGACCAATTTGGGTGTTTTTATCGACTATGATGCAACTAACATGGATGGGGGCTCTCAAGTAGATGTGGTTTACACAGATTTTGAGAAAGCCTTCGATCGTGTAGATCATATGATACTTTTACGTAAACTATATGAGCTGGGCATTCAGGGTAACTTGTTAAGATGGGTGGAGTCGTATTTATTGAAGAGATCACAGGCCGTAGTCGTAGGTGGCTCTTGCTCTGACTATATTGAAATAACCTCTGGCGTGCCACAGGGATCTATTCTGGGTCCTCTTTTGTATGCCTGCTACCTATATGATGTCGGTAAATGTTTTCAATACTCTAGATTTCTAATGTATGCAGACGACACCAAAGTTTTTATGAAAATTAATAATATCACTGACTGTGTTAAACTTCAGGCCGACCTTAATGAACTTGGCGAGTACTATAAACGTAATCGAATAGGTGTTAATATAAGCAAGTGTAACACATTATCATTTACACGTAAAAAAAGACCTATTGAGTTTCAGTATCAATTGAGTGCAATAAACATTAATAAGGTGGACCTGGTACGCGATTTAGGTATCTTAGTTGATGCAAAGTTATCATTTTCAGAACACATTGAAAGTATTATAAATAAAGCCTATAAAAGCCTTGGTTTTATCAGACGCGTTACCAAACCTTTTTGTGATACAATGTGTATTAAACAACTCTATTTTTGTTATGTAAGAAGTATTTTAGAATATAGTAGTACTGTTTGGAACCCACATTATTTAACATACTTACACGATTTAGAAAAAATACAGAATACATTTATTAAATACATTAATTATAAAAAATACTGTTACTCTAAAAACTACATTGAGTCTTGTACCTTTCACAATTTGATGAGCCTACAAAAACGACGATCCCTATTAGATATGGTATTTCTCCATGGTCTGTGCAGAGGGAATATCGATTGTCCAGAACTTACCTGTAGAGTATTGCGTTTTTGTACACCAAAGTTACGCACTAGGCACACTAATGCTAAATTATTTGCTATCTCACAATCTTTTACGAACTATGCCCAGTACTCTATAGTCAAAGGTTACAAAAAAATTATAACAAAGAGTTCAACAAAGCAGATATTTTTCATTATAGCAAGAGAGTATTTAGAAATGAAATAATTAGAGTGATGGAGGAGGATGTACCTAAGTTAAATGCATAATTAAATGTTTTTGTATTTACTATACTGTACTTAGTTCAATTTGTTTATTTTATTCTTTAAGTGTAGGAAATAAGTTTTGTTTTTGTTCTGAGAAGTGTTATTATATAAGTGTTAGTTTTATTTTTAATTTATAACTATTAACATCTGACTGTCTGTATCTATAAAAAATATTGTATAAAAAGTAAATCCGTTTTTGGCCGTAAGTTTTTGAAAAAAAAACATGTTTGTTATAAATTAAGGGCTGTGGATTTTGTGAGACGAATAAATAAATAAATAAATAAATAAAATAAATAAATTATCAGGTGGGCCATCAGCTTCTTGAGTCAATCAGAACTAATCAGAAGTAGTAAAAAAAGTTCTACTCAAAACTGGATTTTATATTTATGAAATACAAAGTGGTGTCGATTCTGTTCTTTTAGAATTTAATAAAATTAGGATTTAGGACTGGCTGTGTGGCTTAGAAACTGCACCACCCCATCACTTCCCGTGGGTGTCATAAGAGGCGACTAAGGGATATCCACCGGGGGTCGGGCACCAGCGCCCCCTGCAGTACAATTCTACCACCGAACTGCGATCCCCAACCCGCGTGCCCAGCGTGGGGACCATTACCCCCCATTAAATAAATCCCCCTTATCAGGGGGAGGGCTGAGTCCATCAGTGGACCAATACAGGCCGTTGAGGTTGAGGTTGAGGATTTAGGAATGTCAAACGATACATTTTGAATCCCTAATCAATTTCGCACGATTCCTAAATCCTAATTTTAGCTCATTTTATCTAATTCTACAACAATAGAATCGACACCAGTGTCTCTTCTGACTTTGTACATATTGTAACCAGCGGTTATTTACCAAATGTCCAAAGCTCCTTTGCAATTTTAATTATCCCCTTCTGAAATCTAATTTTAAGTCTCCCTAATTCTAAGTGGGTAACTGCAATCTGCACTAAAAATACATAATCAATCAATGTATTGTGCATTATACCCCTGCATATCCAAGCCAAGTTCTTGAAGTATTGGCTTATAAACTTCATTAAGTTGAATATACTTCATCATCATCATCATCAGCCTATATTAGTCCACTGCTGGACATAGGCCTCCCCTAATGAGCGCCATAGCGCCCTGTCTTCAGCTTGACGCATCCAGCATCTGCCTGCAGTCTTTCGCAGATCGTCATCCCATATATACTTACTTAACATAAATCCTGATTACTTATACTATGTAAGCTCACTAAAACCACCCTTTCTACTGTAACTTGCGGATTACGAGATTTTTAGTACAAACAATCACACTTAAATACTTAATACAAACTAAGTGTATTAAGTATTTAAGTGTGATTGTTTGTTATCATTAAGAAATAGAAAAATAAATAAAATAAACTTGAGGAACTAATAAGGTTTAAAGCACACTGAGCGCGAATCAAAAGTATTTGTGAGTATTTTAAAGAAAATTTAACTCTTAAGCACCACATTTCTATGAAAAGAAAATGCTATTGCGGACCCGAGATAAAAAGACTCCAATGTCCATCTTCACATGCACCTTCATAAATCATTTATGCGATTGCAGGAAAAAAGAAAGCAGTAAAAGAGGAGCCATGCAATGGCGATGATTTTGATTTAGATGATGAGGTTCCAATCAAGACAGACAGAGAAGACAGCGAGCTGGATAGTCGAGTGGCGCCAACTGACGCTGAGGAGCGACAGCTGAGTTTGCTGGAAAAAATGGTAAATACCGTATGGTTGCTACAGTACCTATGCCGCCGGGTAGGCCGCCGGGTAGGCCGCCGGCCTGAGGGCCTACTCGGAAAAGGAAAATCGCAGTTTTGTTTTAGCTGTCATGCAAATGCAACTCTTATGTCGCTTGCATAAGATTAACGTTTGCACGAAGAGTACGGGCCCTGTGCAAGGGAGAAATGCGGGTTATTTTAAGGCGGACAAACTAAAAAAACCTGGCGGCATAGCCTACTTGACTTTTTTTTGTAGTTGCGCGAAATACGTAAGGCAAATTATTACTTCATTTGTCTTTTCGCTTCAACAAACTTGGATTCAATAATCCCCTTGGAGGCTATAAATAAATAAAAATAAATAATGCTGGACAATCCACACAGCATCATCTAGCCCCAAGTCAGGCTGAGAAATAACACTACTTAGCAGTCGTTTTATGTTAGCAGACCATTATGAATATAGGGGTAAAAGGTTAAGCATCGTCTAAGCAACTAGAATATCTATTAATTAAGATAAGCCAACATCAAACTAAGCAAATCCCTACAACTTGTAATCGTAACATCCATTTCCAGATCACTGTTATGGACCAACAAGCTTCAGCCATGTCGCAAATAGCGCAAGCATCTCTCAATAACTCAAAGGCGCTAGAGAGAATAGCCGAAGCTTCACATGTTCAGGTGAGATATAATTAAAATCACAATACCAGTAAAACTAGTAAACTATTAGGTAAAGTTAAAAGGTGTACCTACATAAGATCTACAAGCAAACAATTGAAAATCCAAATTGTCAAGAGAAAAGCTAGAAAATTATAAAATAACACTGTCACGGAAATAAAATATTATTTTCTATTTTTGTCGTTTCGGTATGCTTTGTACATTTTTTTATTGATGATGGTCAAGCTTTTAGCTTTTGGCCACCATTTAGATGTGGGCTAAGATGGAGCACGCTTTTCCAGAAGGAACTTATTTAACCTGGATTTGAAGACTTAAATGTTCTAGACTAGGTAATTCAATTTCGGATAAAACTCAGAACGGTGTTTGCTTAAAATTTACACCACTCTAACTCTTCCCGCGGTTTTCGTAAGGGTCGGCTAATACCCACACATAATGGATATGCACCGGAGGCAGGCAGCAGTGCCTATTTTAGAACAGATCTTTCACCGAAATATGATTCCCAACCTGGATACCTACCCAGTAGGGATTAATGGATTATGACATACTTCATCATGATAAAGGACACTATATAACAATATATATAATAGGCGCTGATCACGACAGGTGTCTAGCAGTGGAGTTGTAGAGGCTGTTGATGAAGGCTCAGTAAGGTTGATATTCAATTTCCGAATTACCGTTATGTAAATCAGAAATGTTTTTTTTTATGTTTGTTACCTCAGAACTTTTGACTGGGTGGTCCGATCTTCATGATTCTTTTTTTATATGAAAGCTGGTGCTTCCCATGTGGTCCCATTTTAATTTTGTTCAGTTCTGACACTGGGATCCATGAAAATTCTTGAAAAAAACGTAAAAATTGAAGTCGGTTTATAGTTTTTTAAAACAAAATTAATTATCTTTGTCATCTTGCAGAGTAAAATGTTCGGATTCTTAATAAAGGTTCCTTTTACAGGCTTTGGCAGTTGACAGGATGGTCGGCTCCTTTCAAAACATCAGCTCTACCACCCATGACATAAGGAACGCCATACTTGGTATAGACTACACCTTAAAACGGTGTTACCCTAATAATGTCGCGCGACAAAATTCCACTTTATTTAGTTAGAAATTGAGTATAGAGGTCAAATTGTTAGGTGCCATAATGTATTGCTTTTATTAAAACATAAACATGTAGGTGACTATCTATGATGCTGTGTGAATTCACTCGGCATCGTTATTTATTGTAAGGTATAAGTTTAATCATCAGGTATGCGTAAGTTATTTCATTATGTACTTTTATGTAAATATAATTATAACTACCAGGTTAGGTACAACGTTATTGTAAGTGAGTATTTTATATGGCGAGTTTTAATAAGAATTCATTTAGAATTAATGATATTTTAAAAAGTATGATTTTACAATTACGTACTTCAGCACTGAATTTAGACTAAGTAGAATACCTAGAGATAATAAAACGCCATTTATTTATTTATTACGCTTTAATAATGTGAATTGCGAAACATTTAATGATCCTAATTTTATTAAACACATATCGAAACAAAACTACTTTTATTTACAACCAATATCAATGAAACAGGTATTCTTAGATTGTATTTCAGTTATCTTATCGCGCATAAAGAGAACTGATAAGCTTTGTTTTATCAGGCGTGTATCATTGCTCCACTTTACCGTGAAATCGAACCGCGTCACAGCAACAATAGACAAATAACTGCATAATGCAAGTAGTTTCCCGCAAAACAAGACTCAAACATAACTATGGCGTTAAAATACGTCGTGTCGTTTTTCTGTGTGCTTTGTACCGTTTTGAGTGAACAGTGCCCGAAGCAATGTGATTGTGATTTGAACAATGGTCTTAATCGAGCGATTTGCGTTAATCAGAACATTGTTAGTGTGAATGTGGGTGTTCCTAATGCGGTGCAAGTGTACCATCTTACGCGTAATGCTATCAGTGAATTGGATAACTTTTGTTTTAAGGTTTGTTTAGTCTTGTAACCTAATGTGAACCTCATTTATGAGTCATCTTCTTTCTCTGTCTGGCTTGTTTGATAGCCTATTTTATCGTAATCTGATTGAGGAAAATAGTGCTGAATTTTCATACATTGACAGAATTCGATTTAGGTAATTTTTTATCACATCTTGAAATGCAGACATAGCTACTTTAATAAAGAAGAAAGTCATAATTACCTAATAAAAATAGAAACAAACACAGATCCCGACTGGAAATAATATGGATCAGTTGAGCTACCTGTAGATTGTTTGCAACACTACTAGTGCTAATTTGTTTTTATTATTTGATTGTAATTTTATTTGTTATTAGTTATTATACTAGCCTCTGAAGAAAATAAAAACATTTAAAATATTTAGTATTTGAAATTCAAACAGTTATGCTGACTGTTCCAAACAATCTAGAGGTAGCTCAACTGATCCATACAACCTACTGTATGGCTATACTGATGCGATACGTTGAGAGATATGATAATGTTAAAATTTTTATATTTTATATGATTATAGGAATCAGGGTACACCTCTATAGAAGTCCTCGACTTATCCTACAACTTTATTTTCTGGATCGGATTGCACGCCTTTTCTGGCCTCGATTTGCTAACACACTTGGACCTTAGTAACAACAGATTAAGGTACATTCCATCAGACCTGTTTTGGGACACTCCAATGCTACAGACGCTGGATCTATCGTCGAATATCTTTGAGTCCCTGAAGAATGAGCCTATTGTTATGCACACCAAATTACAGGTAAGATCAACATGTTTATTTAGGCTTTTGGTTCTACTCTCTGAATGGTATCTCAATGGCCGTTTTTTCATTAGCCGTCGCTGGCGCAGGGCCGGTGCCGTCGATTCAAAAATGTATGAAATGTATGGCTCGTTTTTCCACTCACTGGCACCGGCGACATTGGATGTGTATTGTATATGAATTGTACGCTTGTGCGTGTGTGAGTGCGCGGGGCGGGTAGTAGGACGCAGGGCGGAGAGACAAACCGGCATCGACACCGGCTCAGTGGAAAAACAAAGCTCCGGGCCATGCCGTCATCGGGCCGGTGAGTGGAAAACGGCCAATATTCGATTTCAACAGAATCAATTACGTAGTAAGGTAGGTACTTCTTACCTACTTGACTTGCCTCATGACATGACCGAGATTTTCCGGAGTAAAGTAGCCTACATACCGATGTTAAATGAATGGAAGCTAGTTAACTACGAACTTATTATAGGTGTAACGGGCGGGGCGGGTTACATGTTCGTTTTTTTTCAGGTGAAGAATTATATCTATGCAAAATTTCAGCTTGGTTAGTACAGTAGAGGTTATATAAGGATGCAACTAACAAAATCTAAGCACTCATTTCACATTTATAGTAGGTACATATGTAGGTTAGGTACCTAATAGTAGCTAGGCATAACTATACAGGATGACTTTTTAAGATAGGAATCGATGGTCGAATCCGAAAGCATGAAGTTAGAGAAAAGTCGTGCAAGGATTCATGATCACCTCATAACATGTATCTTTTATTTTTCAGGTGCTGAACCTAAACAACTGCAGAATAAAAGCACTACCAGACAGATTCTTCACTCGATTACCGAACCTGCGAAAACTAGATCTCAGTGAAAATTACATGGTGTCCATTAACATAGAAATTCTAAAACCGATGCGCAAACTCGAGAGAATCGAACTACGCAACGATTATTTCCAATGCAACACTGAATTGATAAACGTCGAAAACTGGATAGTAACACAAGGCATCACGTACCAGAAACAATGTCAGAAATCTAGGCCAAAGATGTTCGAGAAGATAATATCTCAAGTGCCTACAGAACGAGAAGACGTAGAGATAGAAAAGGTTTGGAACATAACTATTCCAAAGAACGATACAAAAGTTTTGCACGATGCAGTTAGGCCATTGACGCCTTTCGAGAAGTTCGATAAAGATTTCTCAGCGCTGCAAGCGTTTGTGATCGGTTTAGAGATCGGATTGGCTCTAGGCATAGTGGGGACTTACGTTTGGTTGCGAAGAGTGTGTCGCATCCCATTTAAATGCACGCGGCCACGGACGAGACGAGAAAGACTTAGAGCTAGAATGGATAGCGATATGCGAGCGAGTCTCTTATGGAGTACCCTTATAAACCCGGATATGGAGACACCACCGCCGTTTCGGAGACAAATTTCCTTGCCTGATAGAAGTCCGCCGTACGGCATTCCAGGGGTTACGGAATCGAGGTTGCAAGTAGACGCTATCCGGGTGCCTGATAGATCAGAAACGCCACCGCCACCTTACCATGAATACAGTTTGAATGTGTAAGACTATGTGATACGGGTAAACATTTCTTCACGTTCTTTGAACTGCAGATGGGCATGTACGTCTTGGTCGAAGAAAGGTTCGTTAAAGGGGCTCAGTGTGTGATAAATGCATTTAATGGTGTTTTGTGTAGTTACTCTTATCTGAGTGCTTTATTTACGTTAAACCTTATAGAAGAGCAAGCTCAGGGAGTTTTGTCTAGAGTAGAATAGAGAAAAAAACATTTCAACTGATCATCGAATGCGTATACTAAACATATTCCTTCCTTCAACTTCAATAATGTACGCAATGTATGATGCGATGTCATTATTGTCTTCCCTAGAGAACAATCCCCGAGTTTGGCCTACAGGACTCTTAGGCCCGTATTATGAAAGCTTGCTCAGTCATAGGGCTATGCATGAGCAACGCTTTTCTATGGCATAAACTACACTCAAGTATAGCTCTATGACTGAGCAAGCTTTCATTATACGGGCCTTACACTGCGTACTACGCGGGCGTTCTTGACGCATCGCATACATGTTTTTGTATTTGGCATTCGAAAATGTATGGGCCGACGCTGCGGATCGCGTCAAGTTCGCCCATGTAGTAGTTGGGCACTAGTGGGCGCAGTGTTACGCCCGAACACTCAAACACAACTTACATTTGGGCACTTCTCGTCTTTGACAGTTTTCTATGAAAATCTGCCATTTGAGGCGTACTTAAATCTGAGTTTCGAGTATTCGGGGTATAGACATGTCCGAAAATTCAAATAATATAATTATGTAAAACTAGGAAACAGAGATACTTTGATTTTCTGTTCACCTCGATCGTTTTAAGTTTAAGGTAAAGAAGTGAAACAGAAACCTTTATCTTGTTATATACATATAGGTAAGTTAAGATTAAAAATACAAGTTTTATATTGAATAGTAATTTATTTTATAAATACCTTTATCACATCTTGATTAAACTATAAAATAACGATCTGTCATTAATTACGTTAAAGAAGTTTACAAGTAGTTATTACAAACTAAGTCAGACTCATAGAATTTAATATAAATTCTCTATAATAAAATATAAAATTTGGGTAACTTGATTATAATTTTTGTACATTACTAAAACACAACCATATGGCAATTGATCTGATCTCAACACATGGCATTTCTAATAAATAAAATTAATATTGAAATCGAACAATACACGCAACGCAAGCAAAAAGCAACTGTTAAATATGAAACTGATATGTCCCATTAGGTACAAAATACAGGACTAATTCTGCTAACCAATCGCTTGACTATGACAATAGTATGGCAGAATCGCCATGAAAGAAACCCCAGATAGTGGGTGCGGTGGTATTTGCACGGAGAGATTGATTATACCAATTTCAACCTATACACTTGACGTGCGCTCTTGTCTTTAGTTTCATTCATTTATGGTCGAAGGGACACGTGTCTATGGCGGTGACTCTGCGAAGATACCTTAGTGAAGCGATTAGTTTAGCAGAATATGACCCCTAACCTCTGTAAGTATAAAATATTTTACAAAAATGGAATGTTAAGTTCAGATAAAACTATTATTATTTCTATATTCTGGTTACGAAAAGGAACAATGATTGCATAATGCAAGACTATTAATTTTAAGCTAACATATGACAAAATGCTCTTAAAATGCTACCCAATTCATAATAAACTGATATTCAACATTCATAAATCTATCTATAATTGTTGCGCTTACAAACTAAATACCATCTAGTACGTTACAAATACGTCAGGCACATCATGGCTTATCATATCCATTATTTCATTTAAAATACTTACATTACACTAGCAATAAAACTATTATACCCAAGTATAATAAAATATATAAAATTATAAACGAGAAAATGCTTTATATCGATGATTCATTTTGATTATCCAACAATTTTCTTAGACTTTAAGCAACTTTCTGCACATTGGCAACGCAATATGTACTCGTCAATACTTCCTGTAAAGCCCGGGTGACTACTCGGAAAAGGAAAATCGAAGTTTCGTTGTCGCTGTCGTGCAAAATCAACAGTTATGTCGCTTGCATAAGATTTGCGTCTGCACAAAAATGAATCCGAGACTTCGATTTCATTTTTAAGAGTACGATCCCTGAAATCATCTAGCAAAACGTATCATACACACTTAATCCATAAAACACTAATACTTATTTTCAGTATAAAAACTACAATTGGCTAAACTTGAAATATTTACCTAGCGACGCTCCACTATCATACAATCTTATTAACTAGATTGTAAATTGTTATACAGCTATTTTGATAAGTCTGGTTGACCGATACTCTATTGATAAAATTCATGTCGGGTCAAGATTGTTATTGGAATTTTTGTAGCAAGAAATAACTCTGCTCGTGTATCGAATTCACAGTAGCAGAAGTTGGCGGGGTTACACCCGTGCCTCGGAAAGCACGTTGAGCCGTTGGTCCTGCACCAGGCCTCTCCCTGGTTTTGTCGGTTCGTCCGTCCCATCAGCTTGCGAGTACACACACTTGCTTGATAAAATGAGGTCCTGTGCACTAGGTAACCCTTTGTTGTGTAAACCGCGATAAAATTCGGCTAGGACATTATCAGTAATAATAATTTTTATCACCTCTATTGCATTTCAATAATAATTTATTGAACATGTCACCTCTATTGCATTTCGTCGTTCTCAAGGGCAAGTTGGCTGATGTTTACGTAGTCTGGATGCTGTGAGAACACGTCGACAAGTTGGTTGAACGTTGGTCTAAGATCAGGGTTGTATGCCCAACAGTCTAGCATCACTTGGTAAATCTCGTCGGGACAATTTTCGGGCCTTTCCAGGCGCTGGCCGCTTTCTACTATTTGTATTGCCTGGAAATGGAAAATAGCTATATAAATAATTGAATTATGTATTTAAGAAACTACAAGTAAATTACACGCTGTGTGGTGCCGGCCTAGAATAGCACCACCCCTTTTCTTCCCGTGGGTGTCGTAAGAGGCGACTAAGGGACATAAACCGGAGGGCGGGCAGCAGCGCCTCCCGTAGACCGATAATATCATCGAACTGCGATCCCCAACCCGCATGCCCAGCGTGGGGATTATGGGCACTACCCCCCCAATGATTGCACACGCCAAAAAGTGGCCCCTAGTTCCCGGCCGCCTCGCTATTCCTGGCCATGGTAGCGGCCATGGTAACGGCGGGGCAGGGGGTGCTAAGAATCCCCGGGCTACGGCAGGCTACCGATCATTACTTAAAAACTTGACCCTGGCTACGTTTAACGGACGCACTCTGAGGCTTGATCACCATCTAGCGCAGTTGGAAGTGGAGTTAGAGAACATTAAATGGCATGTTCTGGGGTTATGTGAAGTCCGTAGAGAGGGGGAGGACACCGTAACCTTAGACTCGGGCCATCTTCTCTACTTTCGCGAGGGTGATAAAACCTCCCAGGGTGGCGTAGGCTTCCTCGTCAACAAGGCCCTCTCTAACAACGTTCAGGAAATCTCCAGTGTGTCGACCAGGGTAGCGTACCTGATCCTTCGGTTGTCCAAGCTTGAAGGTAATTCAGGTTTACGCACCGACCTCGGCACACTCGGATGATGAAGTGGAGGATATGTACGAAGACATATCCAAAGCCTTACATAACACCACCAAGGCTCACTTCAACGTTGTTATGGGCGACTTTAACGGCAAGGTGGGAATCCGGACTGGCAACGAATCCCGAATAGGCTCGCATGGTTATGGAGTTAGGAATCACAGGGGGCAAATGCTTGTCAACTTCCTTGAGAAGGAGGGGCTGTTCTTAATGAACTCTTTCTTTAAGAAACCGCCCCAGAGGAAGTGGACGTGGCGAAGCCCCGACACTGTGACTAAAAATGAGATCGACTTCATCATGACGGATAGCAAGCACATATTCAGAGATGTCTCAGTGATCAACAGGTTTAATACCGGATCTGATCACCGACTGCTCCGAGGCTCTCTGAATATCCACTTAAAGCTTGAAAGAAACCGTCTGATGAAGTCCACGCTCCGACCTAACCCAATCCAGATCATGGCGGGCACCGAGAAGTTCCAGCAGCTTCTCGGGAATAGATTCATTGCCTTGGATCCCACTGATGACGCTGACGAGACCCTACACAATCTGGTCGAAACGTTGAGGAACGAGGGGATCAGATTCTGCCAAAAGCAGCGTACTGGCAAGAAATCCAAACTCTCGGATGAGACTCTCGGGCTGATGGCAAAAAGACGGGAAACCACCACCACCACATAAAACGCACGATGGGAGGACCGTTTTGTCGAAGCTGGAGATATCCGCCGAGATAGAGGATTTCTATGGCCGATTATACGCTGCACATGCCCCTCGTCCTCAACGAGTCGACCACGATTCAAGAGCCACCCTGACACGCCACTATACCGACGAACTGCCAGACATCAGTCAAGACGAGATTGTGCTAGCTCTGAGGCAGCTTAGAAATGGAAAAGCCCCCGGTGAGGACGGCATAACATCAGAGCTTTTAAAAGCCGGAGGAGCCCCTGTTATACAGGAACTACAGAAACTCTTCAACGCCGTCTTTCACAGTGGGAGAACTCCAAAGGCGTGGAGCGGGAGTTTGGTGGTGCTCTTTTTTAAGAAGGGAGATAAAACCCTCCTTAAAAACTACAGACCCATCTCACTCCTGAGCCACGTCTATAAGCTGTTCTCACGAGTGATCACGAACCGTCTCGCCAGGAGACTCGACGAGTTCCAGCCACCGGAACAGGCCGGGTTTCGCGGAGGATATGGCACCATAGACCACATACACACAGTGAGGCAGATTATACAGAAGTCCGAAGAGTATAATCAGCCCCTGTGTCTGGCCTTTGTGGACTATGAGAAGGCCTTTGACTCTGTCGAAACCTGGGCTGTTCTGGAATCCTTACAGCGATGCCAAGTAGACTATCGTTATATCGAGGTGCTGAGATGTCTCTACGACGCCGCGACCATGAGTGTCCAAGTACAGGACCAGCAGTCCAAACCCATCCAACTGCGCAGAGGAGTGAGGCAGGGGGATGTTATATCCCCGAAACTGTTCACGAGCGCCTTGGAAGATATGTTTAAGACACTGGACTGGAAAGGTAAGGGCATCAACATAAACGGCGATTACATCTCACACCTTCGATTCGCTGATGACATAGTCGTAATGGCGGAGTCGTTGGAGGAGCTAAACCGGATGCTGGACGGCCTAGCTTTAGCCTCACGATGCATCGGTCTCGGCATGAATTTGGATAAAACCAAAATCATGATCAATGGCCTCATTGATCCGGGACCGGTCGTCGTACATGGCCACCCTCTCGAAATTGTTTCCGAGTACACTTACCTTGGACAAATTCTGCAGTTGGGGAAAAACAATTTTGAGAAGGAGGCCAAGAGGAGGATTCAGCTAGGCTGGGCAGCGTTTGGAAAGCTACGTCGAGTCTTCTCGTCATCCATACCGCAATGCTTGAAAACGAAAGTTTTCAATCAGTGCGTCCTACCCGTCATGACCTACGGAGCTGAGACGTGGACACTCACGATAGGGCTGGTCCACCAGTTTAAAGTCGCTCAGCGAGCTATGGAAAGAGCTATGCTCGGAGTCTCTCTGAAGGATAGGATTCGTAACGAATACATCCGACAGAGAACCAAAGTTATCGACATAGCTCAAAGAATTAGCAAACTGAAGTGGCAGTGGGCCGGCCATATCTCGCGAAGAACCGATAACCGCTGGGGTAAACGAGTTCTTGAGTGGAGACCGCGACTCGGCAAACGTAGTGTAGGACGCCCTCCGGCCAGGTGGGATGACGATCTGCGAAAGACTGCAGGCAGATGCTGGATGCGTCAAGCTGAAGACAGGGCGCAATGGCGCTCATTAGGGGAGGCCTATGTCCAGCAGTGGACTAATATAGGCTGATGATGATGATGATGATGATGATGACAAGTAAATTAGGGCACGGGTGGAAGAAAGTTCATGTGAAATTTTTCGTTCTAACAGACCCATACACAATTCTGAATTGTTATCCAGGCCGTGTGGTGCTTTAATTTGCACTACCCCTTTTCCCGCAAGTGTCATAAGAGTCGACTAATGGATATCCATCGTGGGACGGGCAGCAGCGCCCGCAGAACCATTCTACCACCGAACTACGATCCCCAACCCGTATGCCCAGCGTTGGGGTTAATGACTTTAGCCGCCGTACGATGAAATCCAATAAGCCTATCAACTATAGATCTGCGTCCATCTTCGGACAGGTATAGGCTATAGAGTTATAGAGTTATCCGTCAAAAACGGATCATAAAACGATAGTGTTAAGGTTGCTTTTCTAATGAAAACATGTAACTATCGTTGCATTGGTCCCGGTTATCCCATGATCACCGAGGCACCTATTCATCATCATCATCATCAGCATATACTAGTGCACTGCTGGACATAGGCCTCCCCTAATGAGCGCCATAGCACCCTGTCTTCAGCTTGACGCATCCAGCATCTGCCTGCAGTCTTTCGCAGATCCTCATTCCACCTGGCCGGAGGGCGTCCTACACTACGTTTACCGAGTCGCGGTCTCCACTCAAGAACTCGTTTACCCTAGCAGTTGTCGGTTCTTCGCGACATATGGCCGGCCTACTGCCACTTCAGTTTGCTTATTCGTTACTATGTATTCGTTACGAATCCTATCCTTCAGAGAAACTCCGAGCATAGCTCTTTCCATAGGTCGTTGAGCGACTTTAAACTGGTGGACCTTGTGTCTGGAGGCTAACTAGGCACCTATTAATCACCATTAACTCGAACCTAACGTCACATACATAAAGTTCAAAATCCTCACCTCAATCCCCCTCATATCGCCATAAGGCTGCTTTCCAAAAGAGAACATTTCCCATAGCGTGACTCCGTAGCTCCAGACGTCACTGGCGTGGCTGAACGTTCCGTAGTTGTATGACTCAGGCGCGTACCACTTGATAGGCCATTTGCCACCCTTCGTCGCTTTGTAGTAGGAACTGTCGGTGGATAGCGCTCGGGATAGACCAAAGTCGCTGATTTTAGCTTGCGTTCTGTGGAAAATTTGTATTTATTTATTCACACCGTAGCTACACTTATGTTCGATTACCCTTGATGTCAATAGTCTATGGTTTATCCATCGTTTATGCTCCATTCAAAATGGATACGATATAGGTAGGATTATCTTATACCTTTAAACGAGCAATTCCTGTATGTATGTAAGGAAACGGCTTCAACGATTTTCATGAAATTTAGTATAGGGGTTTTGGGGATGATAAATCGATCTAGCTAGGATTCATTTTTATAAAATGTCGTTTTATTGATGTTTTTAATAAACTTTCATCAACTTTATCGTAATCGATTGACACTTCCTGACATCTATTGGCGAATAGTCATACCATTTTATTCGTGTTTTCAATGTTCAAGCTGTTCATGTAGTAAAAATTTGATTTGTCTTAGTGCTTATTTTGTACGTCTAAAGAAATAAACGATTTGACTCTGACTCATTGAACGCGTGCAAAGCTGCGGGCCGAAAGTTGAAATTTCCATAAATACAATAATATATACACTAACTTAAAAAATTACAAATTATAAAATTCAACTATAGTAACAAATGCCACGCTCAGTAATACTTCAATACTTCAATGTACAGTGTTTGATGTGTTTACCTGCTAGCCAACAGAATGTTCCTCGCGGCGAGGTCCCTGTGCACGAATCTCCTCCGCTCGAAGTACCTCATGCCGGCCGCCACCTGGCATGCCCACAGCCTCAGCTCGTAGCCTGGCGACGCCTTCTCAGGGTGCCGGAGTAGGTACTCCAGGATGGAACCCAGAGGGACCAGCTCTTGGACCATTAGAAGTGGTGGGCCCTGAAAGAATGAACGTTTTTAGGGTTCCATACCCGAAGGCTAAAACGGGACTCTACTACTAAGATTCCGCTGCAGCGAAGGGTAATAACAGGGTCCGGTAGGGTCACGGACAGCGCGCTGTCCATCTGTCATCATGAGATACTGTGAAATTTCTACGGATGATGTATATGTTGCCGCTATAACAACAAATAAGAACAGAACGAAATAAATATTTAAGGTGCCTTCTATTCAACAGACATGATTTTTTTACCGTATTATAATAAATAATGGTACGTTGTGTTTGTAGGTAATGGCCGGAATGTCTGCATTCTTCGAGCAACCTGGGTTTTAAATGCAGACATTCCTGATTCTTATTACAATACTATAGCTTGAGTGACATTTTTGGGGCATCTCAAAAACTGAAATAAGATTACTAAATTAACCGTTTGATTTTATGGAATTTTATGTAGATTTAAGCTGCTTGTATAATCATAAACAGTCCGACTTGGTAAACTCGTGGTTTTTCCTTTCTCTCAGGCGTCTGGCATGCAAGGTGTCAAGTGTACAATATTGATATTTTTGTTATCTTCCGCCCGTCTCGGATAGCGACTTGCATTTGATACCTACATGTAATATATTTGAAACCTACATTAATAAAATAGTTTTTACTTATAAAGTTATAATTCCCTTACCAAAGAAACGCCAATCAGCCGCACAATACACCGATGCCGCAGCGACATCATGACTTTAGCTTCAGATAGAAACTCCTTCTTATTTGTCTCGGTATGTTGCATGTGTAATGTCTTCACGGCGACTTGCTGAGGCGTTTGGTCGTTGGGTGCGTAGGTCGCGCGAAGGACTGAACCGAACTCGCCTTCGCCGAGCACTGAGCCGAGCGTTAGCTCGTTCATTGGTATGAATTCTGAAAAAAGGTATAATGTCAAAAATCGCTATAAATCTGGATATAATGCTAAGCTTTTTGGACTGGGTATCGGCGGATATTCATTTGATTATTTAAAACACAACATTATCAAATGGGGTATCGAGGCTTTCGGGTTTAAAAAAAATATCAAAACGTCTGGTCGAGGCGACGCGTGACCGAGAGCTGTTGCAGCGCATCAGTATTGCCATACAGCCAAAGCAGCTAGCGACTTGGTGACGCTTCCGTAGATTACTTGCAACAGTCACCAGTTAGCTCAGTTGTTGATTTGTTTCTGCAATAATAAATGCGATGACATGACCAGTCTAGAGTTCTCACCTTGCAAAGTAGACAGCTGTCCCTCAGCATTGATAGATATCTCATTATAATTCTCCGCAAGCGACACCACCGCGGAATTATTCGCGGGCACCTTATACGTATCATTGTCATCCATATCGTTGTTATTCAAGCTGTCGTTGTTGAAGTCTGATGAGAAGGATAGGTTTCTGGTGAGGAGATCGAACATTGTGTTGTTCTGTGGGGTTGTAGGGGAGAGTTGGTTGTTTAGTATATCGTTCTTGACTAGAGATAGGGATTGGTTCATGGCGGCTCTTGATGGGGAGGTTTTTTTCGTTCGCGGCATTGTTGAGAACTGGAAATACAAAATAGTTTATTTGTAAAATTAACAATTATGAGGTACCATTTTTTATTTTTCATTTGTTACCTATAGTTGTTACATTTGTACGATTTAAGTAAGAGCATTTCTTATGATCCCCGCACTAGGCTAAGCCTGTTTCCGGGAGACCGAGTGAACAATGATTGAATTGCCATTAGAAGAAAGTTTGATTCATCATCATCATCATCAGCCCTTTACGACCCACTGCTGGGCATAGGCCTCTCTACGCTTATGCCATTCGCCTCGGTCCTGCGCCAGTCTGGGCCAGGTGTAGCCCACGGTCTTTCGGATGTCTCCTCTAAAGTTTGATTAATAAGTAAACATTTTGAAAATAAATTAAGAACTTTCGTGGTGTAGTGGATGAATAGTTGTTATAGGTGTAGTTTCGGTTGATACAAAAACGAAATTGATAACTAAAAATGAGGTCGTATCTTTCTATCGTCTATCTATCTTCTATCTAAAAGAGCAGCGACATTTATAGTGTGGTCATAAAAAGTTTATATAATTTTTGTACCAACAAAATCGACAACATATAAAATTCAGTTAGGTGTATGGGATCAACGCCGACGTCAAAGCAAGATTTTTTTTCCAATACAAATTGCTTTATGTCTTGTAAGTATAAAGTTATATGAAATTTCTTGTGCGTACTTTACTGAACATTCTAAGCAGATTCAATACTGTCTTAGGATTATTCAAGACGTATCTAATTCTAAGTGGGGGAACTAAGATCTGTATGGACATCTCGCATAAGAGTGTATTGTGCATTATCCCCCTGCCTAAACAGGCCCTAACCAGCCTTCTTGAAGTATCGGAGCACGACTTTTGGTGACAGACAGCTTTGTTTCAGCTTTTCTGCGGGTGTGGATGAGGTTGATGCCTCAATGAGACACTTCAGCCCCGTTTTGTGATTGGCCTCCTCTGTGGCCGTGTAGTGTAAGACGAGATTCAAGACGTATAATCGTCGAAGAACTGGACTAATAAATGTGATGTAGATGAGATTTTACTTACTTCAGGCAAAGGTGGCTTAGGTTTCGGCGGCACGGCTTCCGTGAGCCGCGTGGGCAAGCCATCGGGCACAGATCCGTAGTGTTCTATTAGCCGCTCTAACGACTCGAGATAAGGTCCATCATCGATAAACAGCCAGTTACTCTGAAAACACATTGCGTTTACACTCTTTGGGTCAGGCTATAAAGTGCGATTTTGATTGTAACCTCCACTTCGTCACTTCGCTTACGTGGTACCCGTTTAAAACGTCGTCGCTTATATGACTCGGGATTAACCTAGCTTTCTTCAAGTAAGATATGTTTTAAATTCAGACTAGTAGTTCTGAAATATACTCATAAACTCATAAGTATAGATCCCATCTTTGTCGACGCAACTTAAACAAGTAAATTTTACCACAACTAGCTACTACTAGACCTTCGCACGCCCATTACCTTGATAAAACATAGCCTATGTAACTCAGGGCTAAAGTAATCATAAATAAATAATGTTGGACAATCACACAGCATTATCTAGCCCCAATCTAAGCAGAGCTTGTGTTATGGGTACTAGATAACTGATATACTCAAAACAATACACTACATAGATAGATATTTTTATTATAAGTATACGTATATAGAAAGCATCCAGAACAAATATCTGCAGATCGCACACACATTTGACCCGAGGCGGGAATCGAACCCGAATCGAATTCGACCTTCGCCCGCCGCACCTATATGCACCACAGATCGTCGAAGTAGCATTCTGTTAGTGTTTTATTTTCATAATTGACCCAGTAGTTCCGGATATCCTTCCCTACTCATAACAAAATACAGACAGAAAAAAAACTTACCTTATTTCTAATAATGAAGTTATAAGGTGTATTTTCGCTTAACATCGTAAGCACATATGCCCCGGTATTGCGCTCACTGTACCGAACCAAGAATACCCCATCAGAAGCTTTGTCCTTTATACTATGTTGTTTACAATACTCTTCTAGAATCTTCACCGCTTCATCTCTGTTTAAAGTGCCGTGGTACCAGAGTGCTTTGGATGTCCTTGGGGTGTCTGGTTGATGGTTTTCTGCAATTATAGCGAAGGTATGAATTATTTAGAAGGAAAGTGGCTATTTAAAGGTATTAATATTATTATGTTAGTGTACGGGACGCGTTGGTTTTGGTTCCGACGGAAGATCAGCGTGTGGTAGTCTTTTAAAAAAGAGAAGAGTCGTGGGAATTGAGGGTGCTCGTGTGCCAATTGACAACTTTTGTTGCGTTGACTCTGTCATTGCAGTACGACTAAAAGTCTGATTGCTGAGTCGGGCGCCATTCTATAGCATATAAGTTTTATTTTAATTACATAGGTAGTTTATAGTTAATCAGTTCATAGAGTGTTGGGTAATTTGTGATGTCATTCTTGTAAATGCTGCATGTAAATAAAGTTATTCTTATTTTTATTATAAATGCAAAAGTTTGGATGAATGGATGTTTGTATGTACTGTACTTCTTTGCGCTAAAACTACTAAACGGAATGGGCTGAATTTTTCAAAGATGTTGGTCTAGACAGGACTAGGAATAACAATAAAATGCGACTTTTCATGTCATAAATCAGTTTCCATAAAATAAAAAAATTAACAAGTTTCTTCTTTTTTATAGATCAATAATGGTGTCGATTCTGTTGTTTTAGAATTTGCTAAAATATGCTAAAATTAGGATTTAGGAATGTCAAACATACGATTCCTAAATCCTTATTATAGCTAGTTTCGATGTCAAATAGCAGATAACTATTCGATTTGATAAACTATCGTACAGTTGACGTAAATCCTAATTTTAGCAAATTTTATGTAATTCTAAAACAACAGAATCGACTCCAATAAATACTTTGATGCCGTGGGACAACGTAACTATAGAGTACTTTTTATCCCGCTAACAACGCGAGCAACAGGAAAATATCTAGTTAAAGGTAGTCTATGATAGCGTGATAGGTTCTAAGAAATTAAGTCTAAGATAAGGAAAACGGAAACCTGGTAGTTAAACTTACTCAGTATTTCGTAACATTCGTCATGTCCATAATGCTTGGCTAAGTCCGCTGGTGTGTCTTTTTCTAACGTTCTTGGATGTGCAGGCGCTCTTAGTTTTAAAAGTACCTGAAAATGTACACGATAACATTTTGTGAATGTGTGACAACTTTCTATTTGATTTAATTTATTCACAAAAAATAGCTGCGATATGTTTTCAAATTGTCATTAATTGTTGTTTTGTGTTGTTTGTGGATTTTACTTGGCAGTTATTCTCTCCTTCCATAGACACGTTATTGTCGAGGACAGCCTTATATAAACTGGGGGCCTACCCGGAAAAGATAAAGCGAAATTTTAGTTTTCGTTGTCGTGCAAAATCAACTCTTATGTCGTTGGCATAGCTATAAGATTAGCTTTCACACGAAAACGAATCAGAAAGGTTCCTTAGCTTTTCGTCACGTATACTCAATATCCTCTAGGGATATATCAAATTTTTTAGGGGCTACGATTATAATCAAACTAGCTGCGCCCGCGGCTTCGCACGCGTTTTTTCTATGGAAACGTTTAAAGGTGATTTCTATCACGGGGACAAATTTATGGGATAAAAAGTAGCCTATGTTTGATTCCAGGGATAGAACTACCTGTAACCAAAATTTCAGCCCGATCTGTTCAGTAGTTTTAGCGTGAGGAGGTAACAAACATCCATCCATACATCCATACATCCATCCATCCAAACGTTCGCATTTATAATATTAGTGTGATATGGCGCGCAAGTAATTATAAAAAATGGGTCACGTAATGAGTATGTACGTTCCCTAAGCCTACTGTCATACAAAATAACAAACATACCTTTATACATTCAATATGTCCTTTTTGCGCCGCGTCATGAAGAGGCACTTTTCCTGTGGGCGCGTGTCGCATCTGATAGTTGGCGTTTCCTTTCGTTATCAGTAGTTCCGTTGTACTGGGCAAGTTGTTTTGGCAAGTGTACTGAAAAAACAGTACGAATTCAACATTATGTTTCATACATACTTGGACCGAGTTGGACCTATAGCTACCCTCAACTCTCAAATACATAACACAGGTACCTTCCTTCTAATTAACACCATTATATAAATCAAAATAGCTAATTGGCATTTAAACTAGAAACACAATATAATCAAACTAATCATAACTATTAGGTACACCAATAATGTCCGGCCACCTCTCTGAGGGTGCTACTTCAATGTCAGGCTCAGCAGTTGTATTCTATTTCCGATAACAGCTAAATACTTACGTACCAATCTTACGTTATGAGTGCTTTAATGACGACCTCAGTGGCGCAGCGGGCGTAAGTCCGCCTGTGAAGCGGGAGGTTGCTGGTTCGATTCCCGCCACGGGAAAAAATATTTTTCAATATGCACATTATTATATGTATTTGTTTCGAGGCTTCTTAAAATTTCTAAAAAATATTTCTTAAAATCTATCTATGTAATTAATGTATTAAGTATGTATTAGTAATCTAGTACCCACAACACAAGCTCTGTTTACTTTGGTTTTCTACCGTTATTAGCTAGCTCCCCTCAGGGTGACAACGACAACTTCCGAAAACGACAATTTCCGAGGACGTGTATTCTAAACTCGTCAATTTCCTAAGATGAAAAATTCGTAAAATGGCAGATTCCTAAATGCTCTACCATAAAGTCCTGAACTTTTGTCTAGCTTCATCAAAATAAACTTACATGTAAAGGCGTATATCCAAAGGAATCTCGCACATTAACCGTCGCCCCGCTCTCTATAAGCTTCGCCAGTATATTGTCTCTGCCGGCGCGGGCAGCTAAATGCACCGCGGTCTGTCCATCTTGGTTCTTGGCGTCGCGACTCCGGTAGCCACATGCGAGCAGCTGTGATACTATGTTGTAGTCGCCGGCTTCGGTTGCTCTGGGGGAGAGAGAAAACGTAGTTTAAGTTAAGTTATAGGTAGTCACGATTCGATTCGTTCTGATTCGTTTTTACTTCATCATCATCATAAATAAATAATGCTGGACAATTCACACAGCATTATCTGGCCCTAAGCTAAGCAGAGCTTGTGTTATGGGTACTAGATAACTGATATACATAATACAATACACTACATAGATAGATATTTTTTATTATACATAGAAAAACATCCAGAACGCCCTGAACAAATTTCTGCAGATCGTACACAAATTTGTCCCGAGGCGGGAATCGAACCCGCAACCTCCTGCGTCGCAGGCAGACCTTCGCCCACAGCGCCACAGAGGTCGTCGATCATAATCAATCAAAATTAGTATACTAGCCCCCCTAATGAGCGCCATAGCGCCCTGGCTTCAGCTTGATGCATCCAGCATCTGTCTGCAGTCTTTCGCAGATCGTCATCCCACCTGGCCGGAGGGCGTCCTATACTACGTTTGCCGAGTCGCGGTCTCCACTCAAGAACACGTATACCCCAGCGGTTGTCGGTTCTACGCAAGATACGGCCGGCGGCCCACTGCCACTTCAGCTTGCTAATTCTTTGAGCTATGTCGATAACTTTGGTTCTCCGTCGGTCGGATGTATTGTAATTTTTACTTATATCATTAAATTTTAATTTAATGCATGACGTCATCTTCTCTATCTATTTTTATACTATGTTATAAAAATAGGGGGAGCCCATCTGCCTATCTTACAGATTTCTCAGTCTAGTTTAGGCAACTGAGGCTACATAATTATTTGATCACGAATTTCACTATTATGTACTAAACTTATACTAACATGTTTTGAAATGATTTCTTTTTGCAATAATTTATTTATTTATGATGCCTAATTTCGGCGCCGAAAACAGCGGGCAGTCTCAACGGAGACGACCATGTGCGCAAGACGTGTATATGAGCAGAAGTGTAGGTACGCGCAAACACAAGTGCATATCTCTTTTCCCTGAGGTTTTGAGAGTTCGATATATACCATACCATACCTACATAGAAACTAATCCAGCTTAGCACATTGACTTTTCATCATGACAAACGATAAAGTAATGTATTTGAGTCATAGGTCGTAGGGTGCCTTATTGAATTCTTGAACGATGCGACGCGCCTTTGCAGATCGCACCGCGCTGCTTTTGCTCATTGCTTTGAACGACGTTGCAGCTGTAGCTTACAATTACTGTTATGCCAATATTAGGGTCCTATGATATTTTGGCTACAAGATTTATTTATTTATTTTATCTGCCTATCCAACATTATTGCAAAAAAAATCGCACACTAATATGGGGAGGACCATATCAATGTGCAATTTTCTTACATTAACATTAACTCTTTCTCTCTCTAGCTTGTTGTTGATGGTGGTGCTATTCTACAACAACTATAATACACAATGTTAGAGTAGGACAATATAATGTAGTATTCTAAAATAGAGAAGGGTTGATGAATCATTAATTACCATTCCATTGAATCATCATCGATCAGTAAACACAGATGTTTTGTCTGGTGATTGCCATCATCCCGTCAACACCGTCAAGGCATTCTCAAGTAATGACTAATCGTAACTTTAATGATTATCACTTGTGCTAATATTTGTGCGGTTTGTTACTTAAAGATATGTTTTTAAAAAGTCATTTATTATGTAGGTAAGGTACCTGTACGTACTTTTGAAAATACGCACGTAGCTATTTGGTCAACACAGAAACTGCTTATTGTTTCATCAGCAAAATAAACAAGTTAACAGTGCGAATCTCAGTAAGTCAATACATAGAGATATGAAACTGTTAGGTAGGTGTCTATTCTGTTTTTTTAGAATTTTCTAAAATTAGGAATTAGGAATGTCAAACGATACATTTTGATTTATTCTTATTCTTATTTGACATGCGTAAATCCTAATTTTACCTAATTCTAAGACAACGTGATTCGACACCAAAAAGTAACAAACATACATCCTTCCATACTTTTACTTTATTTCGTATTCATAATATAAGTGTGAAGTAAAAATTAAATTTAAATCTTTGATTAAGATGGATGATTCTCTTCTATCGACTGTATTTTTCATTAAATCCATTAATTAACAAAAAATTATTATATTTCGACAACCATGTCGCAATCTATTTCAAGCTCTATTTCTCACTAACTTACGAAAATCTCCCGTGGAATGTTTTAACTACAAACACATAAGTATGGTTGCCCAATTAAATCAGCGTGAATATTTGATATTCAATTCACATCATTGTTGATTGCCAGAGTCATCTTGTCCGCACAGATGGGGATTTGTATGAATGAAGATATAGTTAACTATTTTACTTAAAAATAAAATTGATGCAGGATAACTGCGAACCAACCTAGTATGGTGTTGGAAGTGCACTAACGTTTACAGACGCATATCGAATATACTTGTAGTTCACTAGTTTATGCCCACAGCTTCGCATGTGTTGTTTCTATGGAAACGTGTAGGTAGGTGACGGTAATTTCTCTCTCTTGGCAAGTGATTTATGGGAGAAAAAGTAGCTGTTGATTCCAGGTTTAGAACAAACTGCAAAATGTCAGCTGCTAGAGCAGCCAACCCGTCTTACTTTTCATACAAACACGCTCGTACGTGATTATGGCGTTGTAACAGATCTTTCTTTGAAACTTTTAACTAATAAAGTATCTTGTGCACTATATCCAGGTTTCTAACATAACAAAAAATTTGGCAAATAAAATTTAGAAAAACAAAGTCAGTCCCTCCAAAAATCTGCTTTTTTGCACAATATTTACCTACTTTGGGCGTTCATAATGTACCTAGCGGCGCTCCACTATCATACAATCACCATGACCATAAATAAGGATTGTAAATCAAAGGGTAATGGCTACTGCAGTTTCGCATCTACGCGGATAATGCGGCTTGCAATATGCGCAGTAGGAATCATTATAGCACTTGTTCTCATATTTATTGAATCAACTTTATTGAACAATGTCCAACAGGAAATCGCCAATGATGCTTGTCAGCGGTATTGCTACATAAAGTACAATCACTTTGTGCAGCATCAGTAAAACATTCAGGGCAATGTCCTGATTTGATTTAAGTTGGCTGAGACGCAAGTTTCTGGATTGATTATGTAGCGGAACAAACATTTGTATGATTTGCAAATATTTGTCTGGATGTTTATACTCAACTGTAACAAGTTTTTTAGGATTATCGATACTGAAGCCAAAACTGTTTTTTTAGCTTTTCTGTCCGCGTATTACGTCACACATTAAACTTTTAAAATGTGACTTTATAAGTGCTTATTTTGTAAGTCAAAGAAATAAAGTTATTGACTTCAGACTTCTTCACAAAAACAGACTTACATTAAGAATACTTTGGAGCTAGATGAATTAATCTAGTGAATTAATCCAGTATTTTTTTCATTTATTTATTGAGTAAATGATAAAATATGTAGAAGACAGTCATAAATTATTTATTCTCACAACCAGTAATTCTTCGCATTTGTTTTTATCCATTCAGCACAGAAAAAAACTTATAAACAAAGATGTTTGTAAACAGCATAGTATGGAATGTGCTCCTCAATTTGCTTCCATCAATAAACAGAAAGAAAAATTAAAGGCAATTGCCCGGGCACTCATCTTAATAGAACTTCCTCTAGTGCTAGAGTAGAGATAGCTCCACAATTGCTTCATTCCGTTTTTTAATTAAACTGACCAATTAGATAGGATAGACATACATTTTGAAAGAAGAAATAAATAAAAAGACAATTATCTGAGTTCAATGCAAGTAGACAAAAAATTAAGAATAAATTTATGTAATTTTGTATCACCAATAATTAAGGTGTTGATGGTTTCTGCTCAGGCAAAGGCACTGACTTTTATCCAGCTGTGGGGTCTCAATTACAAATAATATAATCACCATCATCATGATCTTACTTTTGACACCTGCTGGGTAGGCCTCCCCTTACACTCCAGCTTAAGCAGTCCTGTGTACACTATTCAGTGTGGTCTCACCAGTTAAGCTGCTTTTAGCATTTAAGCCCAAGAATCAGTACTTAAGTCCAAAACAAATAAGCACTTACATTAAAATTGGTAGTTCGGCTAGTTCCTAGCTTGTCTTTCCACTTGTAATAAAAAGTCTAGGTAACTTCTGTTATTTTTTCCCTTATATTTAAAACTTAATTATGTTAATAAATTGCGAACATTTAAAAAGTTTAAAATATTTTTTTCTCACCTATGCAACAGATTTGTTGTGCCCTGGGTCCTAGATTCATGCGGAGGCGGCTGTCCTTTGCAAACCACAGACAGCCTTGTGACAAGTCCATTGGAGTCTCCTCGGTAATGCTGGATCAGTGTATCCAGCCCATGCACTGTGGTGTGCTCTTCGATAGAGAAGAATGCATCTTCTCCATGCCTTCGGATCTGGTAATGTACTACATCACCCTGGAATAAATTATAAACTTAAGGTAATCAATAATAACTTATAGGTCGTAATAATTGCAAATTTATTTTATATTTTCCTTATTCTGCAAACATGACAAACAAAGTAAATCTCAGTTGAACTTATGCCAGTAAGAAAATTATTGTTAATGCAGGCACAAAGAGTATTTCTTATGTTTTTACCTGATGTAGGACTGACAGGACATAATCCCCTGGGGAAGTATTACTCTCTCGAACCAAGAATACACCATCTTCATCCTCTGAAAACAACCAAAACATGAGAGGTGCTTAGATCTGATACCTCATGAAAACAACTAAGTAAATGCAAAGTTTGAAACAAACCTTCCTTTAATAGTTTCTCAGCAGTGTCCCGGGATATTTTCCCATGGAACCAGTTCACGTTATCTTCCATGTTCATTCTCAAAAAAAAAGAGTTGGTCTGGAAAGTTAATTGAAAACTTGTTCAACAAGTGGCAATACAAAACTTTTCTTGAACATTTCACTGTACGTATGACAACATTGACAACACTGATTATGACTCTCACAGAATATTTTAAAGATGTATGTTTACATTTGTTTCTTACTTATAAAATAACAAGAGTTTATTGTTTGAACACAACAAAAATTTATCGAAAAATTCCAAACAAAGTTTACAAAGTTTACAAGTCTTGTAATGTTTTCGCCATTTTTATTTCTATTTCATTCTAACTCATTGAAACATGTGTTTGATACTGATACCACAGTGAGAAGGACGTTTGTTAAAACGCTATCTCATAATTACGGTATGCCTTTTACTAGAGTTAAAAAGAGAAGCCCAATTAGAAAACAAACTTCTTAAATTGTACAGATTATAGTGTAAACGTCACACAAGTACAATAGTCAAATACGAAACTAACAAGAACTTTTATATGATTCACCAACATAAATAAAAGCGTAATATTATCAAGAGCAATTTCCAAAAATAATTCTAAGATTTATAATTTATAAAACTCACCTTCAACCATATGAATGACGTCATGGTTGTTATCATAATATTATCCAGTTCCAGAAGCACGAATTACGTTAATTTGAAGCGCTGAAACTTCACATTTTCACGACTTTTCAGAGGGAAATCATTTTATTGTATTTGTTTTTATCTTATTATAAGGGGATTTAGTAAAATACGTTGCAGTGAACGGCGTGCGTGTACCGAGCAGCCCGGCAGACAGGCGCGGTATCCCCGACTCTGCCTTCCAGCGAATGACTCATAGCAAGGTCAATTCCGAGAAATGAATCACCAACTTACTCAGTTCCATAATGTTCTATGTAGTACGCATTCTCTCACAACAGCTTCTTTATAGTTATTTGTAAATAAATAGGTACACGATAATAAATATCTACATAGGTAGAGTACCTACCTCGCATATTTAGTAGCTAAAGAAGGTAGGTACCTAACAATGAACGGAAAATCAGACATTCCCTGATTTTAATTATTGCAACCTGTTGCGTGATTGATTAGTAGGTACGTGATTAGGTATAGTATAGGTAGAATAGGTTCCTACTTTACTATGAGTGAAAGTAAGGTAATAAATAGTCTATTTAATTAGGCACTAACTACCCATAATACAATTTTGCCTTCATATAATTTATTTGACTTCAAATGGCTAGCTAAACATCCCTATTTCCTAGTTTCTTTGTACAAGTTTAAATTAAATAAGTGAAAATCCTTAATCTGAAAAAATACTTTTAGTAGACACCTTAGGCCACAGAACAATATACTCTTACGAGCATCAGGCCTTTATTGCCATTCTGATAAAAAAAAGAAAAAATATTTTGCCGACTCTGCCAAACGCGGACATAACTTCCACGCGCGTTTTTGTCAACCCTACTTGTGGTTAGTACTTTGGCTTCGCAATAAGATGCTGGGTGACGGTGAGTCATGCATGTGGTCTGCAAATGTTATTCTACTTAGGTATATCTGTTTAATGAATCAACGATATCTACCCATCGACTGTGCTCCATCGTGCTACCATTTTTTACGATTTTTCTTTCCATTACTATATGTTTTTTCGAAGAACTGCATCATTAGTCCCTAGTTTGTTTACTACGCCACGTAGAAAATGATGCTGCGATTTTTTCTGCTAGATTTTTTCTATGCATAAATAAGATTTTCAATGGTACGAGTAGAGTCATATTGTTGATTCAGGAGCGCCTTAGGATGGACTTTGATAAGGATCGGTAAGCACCACTCAGTTATATGTACTTCTTGATGATAAGCACCGATTATGTCTCTAGTGTAAATATTATTTGCTAATTTACGGAGTCAGTCAGAGTCATAGTGAAATCTATTGTTTATTTCTTTAGACTTACGAAATAAGCACTTAGACAAGTTATTTTTTTTACTATATAAACAGCTTGATAATTAGTATTTTTAACCGACTTCAAAAAGAGAGAAGGTTCTCAATTCGACTCATTTATTTCTTTTCTGTTTTTTTCTGTTTGTTACCTCAGAACTTTTTACTGAGTGATCCGATTTTAATGATTTTTTTTATTTAAAAGCTGGAAACGCCTTTAAGGCGCTTATAGGAGGAGGCCTGTGTCCAGCAGTGGAACAATACAGACTGTTAAGGTTGAGGTTACATACAATATAACATACCTCCCATTTTGTTGGAAGTTTAGCCACAAATGAAAATAATATTAAGAGCTGATTGAAAAAGTAGGAAAGTTTTAGGCCGTTCTTTAAGAGTTGATGCAAGAAGGTAGGTAAGTAAATCTAATCATTTAACCTACTTACCTTCAGATACCAATAAGCTATCCTAAAAGAAAAAGTCTATAGAAGCAAGGAGAATTGAATAAATTAGGTAGAGCACCCTCAGTATTATTCCTCACAGCATATCAAATTAAACGAATAGAGTCTGTTCAAAAAGAGAAGAGTCCACGGAGCCGGTGCACGGTGGACCACGGAGCAGCGGTGAACTAACACTTAGTCGTTCTGTAATGACACAACGTAATAAAAGTTGTCAATTGGCACACGTGCGCCCTTACTTCCCACGACTTTTCGCTTTTTGAACAGACTCTACTTAGCTAGTGCAGCCTTTTGTTTGCACCCACCACAGGCACCCACCGTGTCTAAATTGAGTGATTTTCAAGTACAGAATGAAGTATTTTATAGAAAACGTTTCTTTTGGAACTGGGTAAGTGCTCGCTGCTTTTGACAGATACCTAGAAATGAAAAAAAAATAATTCTGTATTTGAAAATTACTTGTCAACAATAGAAAAATTAATAGTGATGCATTATTCCAAAAAAAGGATACCTACCTTTTTGGACAGAGTAGTAGATGAAGAGGTTAAAAATTCGTCGATTAATTAATAATTATTCTAATTTACCTATTTAATTGATATGTCATTGTTTTTATTCAATTAATCTAGGACTTTGTTACCTTATTTAAGTTCTACAAAAAATCTGTACGATTTAAATCCTAGAATCTTTACGCGGTCTAATCTAGGGTTTTGGCGTACCGTAAAGACTAAATTAGAGTTTTCGCGTACCTACCCAAGTTTTTGAAATAATCTAGTTCTCATTAACTAATCAGGAACCAAAATAACTTTTCCTTTACTAGGTACAGTAAATTCTGTAATAGAATAACAAAAATATTACTATAAACAAAACCCTAGTCTAAACCTAACTCTTTAGAAAGCCTGGAGTCATAGAGTTTATATAGCTGGAGTGGACAAACCAGAACCAGTTCTAAGTTTGTTTACCTCACGAATGCAATGTTTATTTACTTTCATTGGCTTCAACCTGCAACATAAAACGGCCGTCCCATTGTATTGTAAAAAGTTATTCTATGCCTATTTTTAATGGTTTGTTTTGAAACATTTGCGACGTTACCAGGTTGCCTAGAAACTAGCATGATACAACTCTACTACCTTATAAATTGGATTTCCACACAGTTATGAGAGATTTTCGAAAGTTTTTAAAACTATTTGAACATTACTTGCTATCATATTTTAAATTTCTGTCATCACTGCATAGAAAGTAGAAACATCGTTAAGACTGAACTGGCCTTTCTACCTACTCTACCAAAAATGCCAAAAAGTCAAATTCAATTATCTCATTTATAAACTTAAATAATTACCTACAACATTGTTGACAAAGAGTTGAAGCCTGTTCCCATCCTGTTTTTTATCCTGTAGATTAATGAGGTTGTATAACAATACTACCTCATTAATCCATCAACAAGACCCTTAGGCAAGCAAAGCTGGTTTTTGTGATATAGATAAAATCAAGACACGAACATCTAGAAAATAGGTTACACATACACAGAATACCCTAAGCCATAGATGTTTGTAGTAAGGCTGGACTGGTATGGGGACAGGTATGCTGTACACCAGTTCAGCCTTGCAATTTCCTTATTTACCTCAAGGACTGTGAAGGCAGGTGGGTTACCAGTGCGAGTTTTTGCGAAAGATTCCGAGCTAGCTAGACGGCCCCTGAGCAACGTAGAGCGAATGAGTCACCGCTTTCTAGCACGGTCGATGACACCCGCCCTATTCATGCCACTGTATTAGAAATGTCTATTTAAAACATTTATAAACATTATGGTTTGTGTTGGAAACTGAAACAATACCTATGCTGAAGCTACATATGAGTATGTTGGTATGAGAAGAATGTTGCCGTTCGGTTTAAAAAACATTCGATGCTGGTTTATATTTCATTTGTTTTGGGAGGTCTTAATAGAGTTATTGACTAGGTACCTATTTTTCAATAAAAAAAATATGATAGTGGCCTTTCTCCTACCTGACACGTAGTGAAAACCTATAGGCTCTTTAATATAGGTACCTAAGTCTTTTGTGAATTTGCATATAATAGATAACTATTTATGCATTGTACGCACGTCCGTACGTACAATGCATAAATGTTACTTTACTGATCTTGTGATTAGGTAGAATATTATTTATTTATGTATAGCGCTTTACGAAAAAATCTCAGACGTCATAATTAGTACCTAGGTAACTATTTGTAAATCTTATTTAACAGATCTAATCGGTTGAGATTTTTCTTAAATATATGACCGAACTGGTCAAGCTTCACTTCCTTGCAAACTAGCTTCAAGGAAACCTCTTGCACCGGACGACCTTATATAATAAGAAACGACCAAAACAAATCACGCTTTGACTCGACTCCAAAATAACCTATAGATCGACGTAAACGAGCCAGTTGCGAAATCGTCCGGGTAACTTCTGCCATTACTGGCAAAGATTATCTGTTTATGTTACGAAATACTTACCTACCGTTCGTCGCTTAGTAAAATATAATTATAGTAATAATTTTTATCCGCCGTGGCGGGCGTGGGGCCGCGCTTCGTGTGATAAAGAGAAAGATAAAAAATAATGTCTGACAATTCATACAGCATCACCTCACCTTCTCACCTCAATCGCCTGTTTTGGACCCTCGCCGGACAAAGGCCTCCCCCTGTTATGCGCCTTATTGGCGTTTATTTCACATAGCATAGGGGGGCATAGCCCATAATGCCCACGCTGGGCACGCGAGTTGTGGATCTCAGTTTGGTGGTAGAATTTTTCTTGAGGGGACGCTGCTGCCTGCCCCTGCTGGATATCCCTTAGTCGCTTCTTACAACATCCGCGGGAAGAATTGGGGAGGTGCAAATTGTAAGCCAGCACCACCACCTTACAGCATCATCTATAGCCCAGCTTGTGATAAAGAGGCATATGTGTTTAGCGTACGACCTACTCTTGTAAAGAGTCTTTGATTAAAGAGTGATCGGCCACTTTAATTCCTCGTTTGCGCCGACCAAATCTACCAGTAGGAAAATACCTACCGATGAGATCACGATTCTATGAATGAAAATGAAAAAAACACTCCGCCCAAGCGCCAGATTCTCGACAAAAACTGGAAGTACCGATTCTAAACTCTAACTTGTTGCGCTAAAGTTTTTTGTTAAATTTTTTGTGGAGCTTTTATTTCGAGAAGCGACGCCATTCAATAGGTTTATATGAGTCACATTTATTCATGATCACGAAGCGTAAACAGCAACACTGGTAGGTACCTACTTACTTGGGTTTGATTTGAGTACAGAATTTAGGAACTTTCATTCAATTTATCCATCTCTGCGCTCGAAATGTTATCTGAATTTCTATTTAATATTGTCCGTTTAGTCGAGTTTTCCTCACTGGAAAAGCACGATTTCTATTTCTATCCGAATTTAAAATAAGAGGGATTTTAAGTTCAGCTGTATGAATCTGATTTTTTCCTTTTTTTGATTTCTCAGTGAACTACGATCCCCGATTTAAATTATTATTTTGCTATTGTATGTAGGTATAGAAAATAGTTTTGATCGAATTGGTCCCATAATATCCACCCTACATTATTTGCTTCCATACAAAATTGTAATGTGTTTTTTCCTAAAGACACATTACAATTTTGTATATTGGATGTTGGGTTGATATAACTATTTTTTTACTAAATGGAAAAAAAAAGTTAAGAACATTGACTTAGCTTGATTTATCCTTAGAGGTGGAACCTAGCTAATACAGACGAAGACATGGAGCTCTCAGATTTCAAATTAAATTGTCTATAACTTCTAAACTGTTAAATTTTAGGTAGTTTTTTCTTTTTTACAAATGTGTGCATTGCAAGCAACAGAATGCAGATATCTGCTACAAGTAATGAAAGTCAAATAATCTTTTTTTTTTACTGATCTGAGAGCCCTTGTTGAACCTCTATAACTTTGTAACAGCGTTTTCTAGCGAGTTGGAAACTTTTGAATGGTTTTAAATCATTCGTAACTGGATACTAAAAGAAAATGAAAAACATAGACGTAATAAATTTCTGAGATATACGCTATGCCTATTTTTTAAGCGTGTGGACTGAAAGCTCTACTCTAGGGGTCATACCGGCTTTGCTTCATGTTGAACAATATTTAATCTAAATCTGTGTTTTTTTTCAAGTCGATTTGCAATTATTTCAAAATTGAGCTCTCAGTCCACACGCACATCCTTATTTGACTCCCGAGAAATTAGTCAGCCAGTCAAACTTAAAAACACAGTGCAAATAGTTGTTTTTTTTTCAAAAGATTAAATTATTGATAAATTTTACAAACAGGTCCTTTTACAGTGAATTTGTGAATCTAAAGGTGCATAAGTAGGTAATATGCAATGTTTCTTCGTAAAGGTAGAGTCAGTATATTTTATTCGTAGTATATTTTCTTTCGGAATGTACCCTTATCAAATATTTTTTTAAACTAAGGAAGAAGGATTGATGAGACCAAACTAATTCTGTAAGGTACACTCTTTAATAATAACATGGCATAAAATTTATTGTGAGTATAAAACTTAAGTACGTACATAATACAAAGTATTGGATTATAAAAAAAACTTACCTCATTTTAGAACTAGATACACATTTTTTATTCAGCGCTTAACTTAGGTACTGTAAAGATTTACATAATATGTACCTACATAGGAGGCCAAATTTTTATACAAAGCACAATTATTATGACATTACTTTGGATTTGCACAATATCGATTCACACAATCACCTATTAACTTACATAAGAGATTCGTTTAACTCCGATAAAAACTCTAAAAAATTACTTTCTAGAGAACTAAAAAATTTAATGAACTTTGTTACTGATTAGGTTTCGAACGCAGATAATTCTGATCTCTATCTTTAAAAATAAACAGATAATAAAAAAAACTCGATGCTTCTGAAATTACATGCACATGATCTACCTCACGCACGATGTAATGCATGCGCTCGTTACACCTAGGTTCATCTTTACTTATTTGATAAAATGAAAATTAGGGTAAACCTAGGCTATCGTTTTACCTAAACTATTATAAATACCTAAGTAACAATTTATTAGTATACAAGTATATTTACAAAATGCGTTACTTTAAATCTAAGTTTTTTTGTAAAAATTCTTCTCCTACGAATGAAGACATGCCCGTAAAACAACCAGACTAACCCCCAAATACATCTCAGATTTAAGCCCGTCTCAAACGACGAATTTTTGACAAATTTTCATTGAAAACTGTCAAAAAATCGCAACTTGAGACGTGGTTAAGTCTGTGATGCGTTTGAATATACGGGCGGATTAAGCTTATAAGTAGTTTTTTACGAAAGATAATACATTTTACAAATAGTTCTATATGTTTTTAAACTTATATAAAATGCTTTAAAAACGTGCGATACATAAAGAAAGGGCCACGACCAAAAACTTACTCTACATTTCTGAGAAGACTCTTCATATCAAATGTGCGATGCAAACCAAACTAATTGAGGGCACTCGCTTTTGGACGGATTTCATAACATTAACGCCTATTAATAATTACCTATCTAGGTTTCCTTATTTTTCTACAATTCTAAGTTTGATTTTCTGTTTTGCCACCTTCGCAAAATAATAACGACAAAATCCACACTAGAGCCATTTACAAAAGGATATTTTACCATGATTTGAGTTTTGATCTTTCCAATATTTCAGCACAGTTTGATGCACCATGATCACGGAATAACTGAAGGCACTGGGAGCGAGTTTGGTAGAAGTGCCCTATATAATGGTATATATTATATCCCGTTGTTAACGATTTTCATTGCTACAAAACTTAAAAAAATCACTAAAATCAATCGCTGCAACAATTCCTACATCGATTATCACCTCAAAGTGTATACAAAATCTAACTACCAATTCACGAAGTTATATCAGTCATGTGTAGCAATTATCTTCATCGGCATGGTCGGTGCAGTCGATATTCCCATCGCAGAGTTGTGATAAGGTGATGCATCTGCCGTCCACGCATCTGAGTTCACCGCTGGGACAGGGGGAAGAGTGAGCACTGGCCTGCTTGCCTCGGGTTTCTTTCGGCTCTGGCTGAGACATTATTGGCTGTTCATCTTCAAAGGCGTTCGTGGCGTTGGTCTCTGGGGAGAAGGATTCTTCCTCGGCTGCCTGAAATTGTCGAAAAGAGACTAGTTTAGTTAGAGATAGGTGATGTATGGTGCCGGCATAGAATTCGCACTAACTCTTCCAAAATAAAACAGATACGTTCCTTAGAACAAAACCTTCTAACTACAAAAGAAACGGTACCTACCCTTAAGGGGCAAAAATTTGCCACACCCTGTGCACTGTATATTATGTTTTATTATTTATTTATATATTATTTTATTATCTCGACAGAGGGAGGCTATATGAGTGTGTTAAAGTGTGTATTATTTTATCGTAGGACGTACCAGATAAACCGATTTTGGTTTATTTATTTTTTGAACGGTTGCTTGATTGGAATTCAATGTTCGATTAAAATTAGTGCAGTTCATAATGCATGATTCACATCGTCGAAGATTTTGGTAACGTAGAAATATATTGATATCTTTTAACCCAGCTAAATAGAATTCCCTTCAAATACCTGATACCATTACTAACCTTCAAGAGAGCTGCTCCATTGATCATCCGTTCCATTTTATTCAGTGTCTTGTCAAGTTTGGTGGGCACAACCGTGGTAGACATTGTCCACTGTCGCTGCTTCGGCTTAGGTTCCTCCTTTACTGTAACCTCTTCGCTCTTTATGATACTCTCCTTCTTCGAATCTTCTAAGAATCCCAAGTCACCAATATTAACGTCTTCCTGTGAATCGTTGTGATCTGGTTTTTGTGTCGTCCTTACTGTTGTATTGTCGGGTATTGGTTTGGGCTCGGTTTTTCTTTGTGGGTTTTCGGGAACGAATGGTTTCTTCTGGGAGACAGTTTGTTTGACTGAGCTGCGGGAGTAGGGGGTGAGGCGAGAGGGGGAGGGGCGGCGGGTGAAGTTGCGTTTTAAGGCGTTGCTAGAATCGCTGGCGATGAGTAGTTCTTTACTGCTGTCGATGTCTCCTGTAATCGAAAAGTAATCTAAACTATTTTATTTTATTCAAACGCTTACTTTGCATGACCTAACAAGGTTTTGTCCTTACAAAACCTTGTTAGGTCATGCAAAGTAAGCATAATAAGTAGAACCTCCTTAGGTTCTACTCAAAAACGATCGCAGACGTGTAGTCAAAGAAAACAAAGATCCCTTCGGTATCTTCTTTCCGTGTAGGACCTAGACTGTCTTCTATGTCTTGTCATATCGGTTGTCGGTAAAATTTCAGTCGCATTACATTTAGGTAAACGTATGAATTACATTTAGGTAGACAGACGCCGGTTCTATGCTAGGCCAAATAGCACAATGCGCTGAAAGAATAAATACTCATGATCTCTGCATGACTCCCGAGCCAGAAAATCGCGTCAGTGACTTAATTGACCCGGTAAGTATGCTCACTTCTCTACAATGCCACTCTTGCCAAACTGGCCACCTTCCCTGATCTCTTGATGGCCTGCGCGGGGTCTGAACTCGAAGGTTCTCCTCTTGAATCCAGTCTGTTCACGTTGGGTTGGCACGCGCAGCCTTCCTCGTCTAAGTGCCTAACTAAGTATGCTCATTACTTATCTGCAATGCCACTCTTGCTAAACTGGCCGCCTTCCCTGGCCGCAAGTTCTTCTCCCGGGTCCAGTCCGGCCACGATGAGCAGGCCCGCGCAGCCTTCCTCGTCTAAATGCCTGAGGTAAGTAAGTATGCTTACCACTTCTCTGCAATGCCGCTCTTGCTAAACCGGCGGTCTTCCCTGGCCTCCTGATGGCCGGCGCGGGGGCCGAGCCCGCAGGTTCTTCTCCCGGATCCAGTCTATCCACGTCAGACTGGCGCACGCAGCCCTCCTCATCTTCGCCAGAGGGGCAGTCGGAGTAGCCGTCGCACATCCATCGGCTGTGGATGCAGACGCCTGATTTGCAACTGAAAAGAATCAGAGTATATATTTAATTATTTTCATAGTCTATAAAATTTTGTGTGTGCATCATATATAATAAGTGTACACGTGATCAAAATGGGACCGTCTATTAACCGTGGTCTACCGTCACATGGTGGACAACCGACGTATCAAAGTAAATATTTTACGTCTCATTTCTGATCCCATTTAAATTTTTGATATACAATATATATAAATCAAATAATAATTGTAAATAAATAATAATACTAGACAATTCACAGGAGGTATGGAAACTTCCACTTTTGTTTAAGTTCCAAGTAGTTTTTCCGTGTGGCGGGTGTATACAACGGTACGTGTGTTTATTTAACGTTTAGGTACCTAATCTTTAAACCATCTGAGTTTTAATTAAAATTGTTAAGCAAACTTATTGAACACGTGCTTGTTTAAAAAAAACGAAAAGTTTTTAGGCATAAGTGTTCTTGTGTCTAAATTTTGGTAAGATAAGATTCAAATCTAGTGTTGCACCTTGACACACATAAAAACATTGCTAGTAGACCATTGCTCCGAGATTATAGAAAGGCCTTACCGGAACACAGCCTCCTCGCACTGCGAATAAGATTACTTACATACTTACCCTCTTCATCAGGACAGTCTTTGTTCTCGTGCTGAACTAAACTCGCGGAATACTCGAGTGGTCGATACAGACGGTACCTAACGTGGTGTAAGCATTACTCAGAGATTATGAACACGCCTTACCGGAACTCGGACTTCTCGCACTGCGAACAAGATTGCTCGTCCTCTCCATCAGGACAATCCTTGTTCCCATCGCAGATCCAGTCTCTCGGGATGCAGGACTGGTCTACACTGCAGGTGAACTCTCGCGAGTGGCACGGCGTCCGGGGCTCTATGCACCTGTCCTTCCTGAATCTGTGGCATTTCAGCACAGCTGTCAACTCCTGGGGCATGTAATTCTCGCAGCTGTCTTCGATAACTGGAAATTGAAAGGAAATGTTATAACTTATAACTAAATACTTATAGATATGAAATGTTATATAATACGAAATACTTATAAATACGGAAATGTTACGAGTATAACTAAAAACTTGCAGTTAGGTTCTAAAACTGCAAGTAGGTACATGACTATATATTTACATTTTCATTAATTTCAGACGGTACTTATTTGAAAGGGCAGTTGGTATTTCTTAACGTAGCGATATATTCTCTTTGGTATTTATATCTTCCTAACTCCCGAAAATTAGTAGGGTGTTATAAGGTTGTTTTGGTTGTTTGTTTCTTCACAGAAGAAATATATACCACGCATAGAGTTAATATAGTACTAGCCAATACCACGTAATACTCATAGACAAGTAAAATTATAAATCAAAATATTATCAAATAAACACTTATTAAAATTATCACTTTCATACGCATGGCGTAATCCCCATCGGTTTATCCGTTTGGCTAAACCGTTTTTAAGTTTTAAGTTTTTTTTAAACGACTTTGTCGAATGTTGAGAAATAATGAGCCGTTCAAATGTTATTTTGGTTCAAAATCAGATCGTCCCTTACGAAATCTCGTTTTTGGTGGGCTTTGTAAAAAGTAAAAGCAAACTTACTTCTACAAAACTTCTCGCATGGCATCTTAGTCTCATACGGCGGAGGGCTGCACTCAGGCTCAAGCATAGTACAGAAGAACAGCCTGACTCTATCACTGCAGTTCGTAGATACCAAGTACTCTATCTGTGGCAGATACTTGGTCATATCCACTAAGTTCAACATGACAGTGGGCCCGGCTAGGTCGTATGGGAGAACGCCGCGGCACAGATTGATGCGGGTTGACCGGCACTGCGACACTGGAATGATATAAGGTTTTAGATCGCCGAGGGCATCCTACTGGTTGTATTGTATTTCTTTATTATTCAAAACTTATATTATTATTATTTACTACCCCGCACTACAATCCAGAGCAGATCGCTGATAAGATGTTGTAAAAGTCAATGTGCGAGAGTTTTAGAGAAAAACTGTCCGGAAATTGTACAGGACAGATAGTTTCTGTTGGAAGCGAAATAACGGGTTTCCTTGACAAAGGAGTACCGAAATATAGCAAAAGCCGCAATGCGTTGTTTTTAAGATTTAAAATGTTAATTGCGGTTAGCCATTTTTTTGGTGAGAGCGTTGACCATGTCCAGGATAAAAAACAATTAACAGAACCAGTGAGGAACATGACATATCGAAGTGCATTAGTAACACTTAATACAAGTGAATATCGACCGTGGGTTCTACTTCTACAGGTCATGAACTTACGCAATGATGGTGGAATCGCATGCATCCTATTATGAGGCTTACCATCGTTATTCACATTGACTGGGTACTTTTTGGTGGTGCTGTCATCCCTATCACGCCACGTTGGCAGCGTGGGCGACACTCTAGTGTTATATAGAGAGCTTTGCGTGGTCGCCCGCATCTTCTCAGCATCTTCTATAGAAATACCGAAAAGGTTCGAATGTCCCGATGTAAAGTTGACCTTCCCCGGTGGACTGTAGATAACTTCTGAATTAGCAACTGGCTCAGATAAATATTGCTTATTGTTTATTGGCTTCGCTTTAAACGCAACATCGCTGTAATATCCGTAGTTCTTTGGTCCAACTCTGGCAGGTTGTTTGTCGCCGTAGTTGGTGTACTCATTGATCGTTTCAGCTCTGTTGATAAAATCTATGTTGGTTGTCGATTCTTCATCAATTTCTCTGAAGAAAACTTCTAGAGGCTTCTCTGGTTTCTGTGTGATGTGTGGCTTGGATGTGGAGTCCTGTAGTGTATTAGCTTGCTCTAACAATTTTCCTGTTCTAAATGTTTCCGAATCGGCCTTTTCGTTTCCATACTGAACTTCAAGATCTACGTGGTTAGGAAATACTGGCTCTACGATTCTTATTTTTTCTACGTCGTTCAGTGGTTCGATAATGGAACTGAAGTCGATTTTTTCGTTATCAGCATCGTAGAAATCGATTTCCGGCGTTTTCGTACCTGTAATCATTCCGTTCACAGCAAATCGTGATTAAACTTATTTGTATTGTAATTTAACATGTAACAAACTAACAAAAAGTGCTAACAGTTATCAGTAGTTAAATAATATACGAAATACCCAAGCAAACATACATATCACATCAATAGGTGGAAAACAAAAAAAAACACACCCAGTTTGACCCAGAGACAATAACGTAAAAACACACCCATTTGCAGACATAAATATGATGTAAAAATTACCAAAAGAATGTCGTATCTCTCATGTCGTAAATTCGTGGATATTACTATATTTACGCCATTATTTTGTTTATTTTACACATCTCTGTTCCGTTTTTAGAAAACTAACCGTAAGTTCTACAAAGCAGAAAAAAACCCAAGAAAAACAACAAATTCGAGAACAATAAGGTTTCTTAAAACACTTTAAGTTCACTATAGGTATACGTACCCAAATGGCGAGCGAGAGAGAGGTCTTTATTGGCTGTTTCTGTTTTCTGTGTAGGCTTGGGTTTGGTTGGCGTCTTCTTTGCTTTGCCGCCATGCATCACGCTGGCAGCCACGGTTTCCCAGTAGGTCCCATTGGCAGCCACGCCCCGATCCAAACTATCTGAAATTAAAAAATCAAACTAAGTGATCAACAAATTAAGGAAAAGCTTTTATATATCATAATATGACTAAAGTGCTCGAGCAGACAAATCTAACGAACCCAAAGTTTAAGGGGTTAAGTTAAGGAGTTCCACCTTTCTGTCTCCACCATCATACCAGTTCGATGGTCACAGAAGTTGCAGACATGCAAAATTTCAGTAATGGATAGTCTAAAATTCATGCGAAATCGGCGAAAGACAAGACACCGGAGAGGTTTTTAGCAGGTATTACGCCCTTCTCAGGGCGTCGAGTCCTACATCATTCTGGTCCCCCCAGACCAGTCGATTCGAAAAAGAATTTACCTCGCCGAAGAATAAAAAGGCCTCCCCCTTGATAAGCACCTTATTGGCGTCCACATCATGGGGGGTAATGCCCATAATATCCACGCTGGGCATGCGGGTTGGGGATCGCAGTTTGGTGGTAGAATTGTTCTGCAGAAGGTGCTACTGCCCTCCCCCCGGTGAATAGTCGAATAGTTAATAGTCTTAGTCGCCTCTTACGACACCCACGCGAGGAGAAGGGGTGGTACAAATTCTAAGCCACACAACTAACACGGCTAAATACCTAAAAGCTCGTAAAAAGCTTGTAAAAGTAGGCAATGTGAGTCCTGAGTTCAATTGAACCACTTATTGCTTATTGAACTCAGGGCGGGGCGACTAAGGGCTAACGATAAGATACAGACATAATTGTGACGACGCGACGTGACGTCCTATACTGGTACTTATAAATCTGTGGTGACGTCCCATTTTACAATGGGATTTGGTACAATGCCACTGTCTCTGTCGTGCGAACCATAGAATTTTTTAACTACGCATACGAACAAACAAAATGTACCTTTACCACGTCCACGAAATATCGAATCAGAGTCTGAGTCAAATCGTTTATTTCTTTAGACTTACAAAATAAGCACTTAGATAAGTCAAATTTTTACTATATATGTAAATAGCTTGATAAATAGTAATTACTATCAAATAAGAAATAAGGTGCAATTGACTCTAATTAATTTTTTTTGTCCACTAGCGGAAGAAGTGATAGAGAAACCAGCATGTATATCGCTTATCAACTAATACAATCTTTGCATAACTACGTCTAACTGTTCTTACATACTATTGTCGGCGTGGAACTGGGCGACATCCGGCCAAGCATTAACATCACTAATCTAATCATAGATGGAGTAATAGGCTTTCTTGATAAGATTTCGTTTTACGTACAGTTTAAATTTACGAATCGAAACTATTTGATTGTTAGTCAGAAAAATCCTAATCAGAAAATAATTTCATGTCATAATATTAGGTAAAGAATAAGGATCATGACTTTACGTTGAAAACCTACTTTAATTTAATATATTTTAATGCAATATTACATAAGTGAATTTCTCAATGTCATGTGTCTCAAACGAATTATGGTAATGGATATTAGTTTAATCTCGTGAATGGCAATAAAGTCACATAAAAGTATCATCGTTTTAATAATTTTTGTATTTAATGATGTCTGCCAATATTCCGCATTAGTCACAACTAAGAAGTTTATTATTATCTAATGTATTAGGTAAGAGACTTAAATTAATCGATTTATATACTTTATCCACTCAATTCAATTTCAAAAATTCTTTATTAATACCTTAAATAACATTAGTCGGGTACAATCACTAGTGTAAATTTAATCCTAGAATGCACAATCATAAATAAATTAAAAAAAAACGTTTTAGAAGCTAGGGCGTGCGCTTATCAAAACTTTCGTAGATATTTTTATAGTTCGCGTTACAAAACATAATTACTTACATTATCATAAGTAGATGTAATTTTAAAATAAATAAGGTTGTAAAGACATTCCTATAAAATATGCAAGCTTTAGGGGAGCATTTGCATTAATAACATAATCATTTTCGTATAAATAACCTTTTTTAGCCAAATACTTGGTTAAAAATCTAAATAGAGGGTATCAGTAACAGTTTGTCAGTTAATTGGCAAAAAATAGCTGCCTAAAGTTTAGAACAATAGCGGCCAGTTGAGAACAAAAGAATACTAGTAAGTCACCACCATACAGTCGTCGGCGCACTCGCGCAGCCTGAGCGGACGAGCCGCGCACGCTGCTATCGAACCAAACGCGATGGTGTTAAGATCGAGAGCAGCGTACGCCGCAGCGCAAGAGCATGCGCTCTACTACGCGAGCCATTGTACTTGCCTATTCATTGCACTCTAGAAACAAGTGATGGGGTAATTTGTACAGGTTGTAACTATCGATGAATTGCAGATTATTCTTTCTTGTTTTACAAATATTATTAATGAGCTTATTTTTACTTTTGCAATTACTGTGTAAATAGAATCTTTTAGATATTTTATAAATGAAATCGTTTAAAATTGGAAATTTTATCTTACTGTGTAACTTAGCAAGGTTTGTACGTAAAGGGGTGTTATAAGAATATTTCAATGCTTTATTTTGAATAACTTGTAGTTTGTTGATATTTGTGGTGCAGGTACTACTCCAAACTGGGCAAGCATACGTAATGCAGGGACGGACTAAGGTTCGATAAATGCTTAGTTTCGTACTGTTACTAAGGGATGAATTTCTGTTGAGTATAGGGCTCAATGCATTCATTGCTTTCATTCCTTTTAGACGTAGTTTTTGTGTATTTTCACTCCAGTTTAGCCTGTTATCGAGAACGATACCTAAGTACTTGACAGTTCTACTCCAAGGTATGGCGTATCCGTCAATTTTAAGGGTTCGAGGTGGTAGGGTACGATGACGCGTGAACATAATGGCCTCAGTTTTTGAGGCATTGATTTTTAATTTCCATTTGTGGAAGTAAGTGGAGAGAAGATCAAGGGACAGTTGTAGACGAGAGATTACTAGGTCAGTGTCTTTGGAAGAGGTGAGTGAAGCTGTATCATCAGCAAAACAGGCTAAGGTCGTACGTGTTTGGATCGGGATGTCATTGATATAAAGGATAAATAACTGGGGAAAATAACCTAGAATTGAGCCTTGTGGCACACCCGCTAAAACTAATTTAGGCCTTGATGATGAGAACGACAGGATAGATATGATCGTAGCAAATTGATAAGAGATATTGAAACGCCTAGCTTGATCAATTTATGTATAAGAGCTTTGTGCCACACGGTGTCAAAAGCTTTTTCAATGTCTAACAAAAACATTCCTGTAGATTCATAGATGTTTAGACCGTGGGATACCGCCTCTGCTACTCTGGCCAGTTGTTGCGTTGTTGAATGAGCTTCGCGGAAACCGAACTGCTCGTCTATGATCACTGCGTCAGTGGCCTGGTGTAGGCGATGGTAAATGATCTTTTCAAACAGTTTACCCAGGCAAGGCAAAAGACTGATGGGACGATAGCTGGAAGGGTCTGTAGGGTCCTTACCCGGTTTGTGTATAGCTATGACTTTAGCTGCTTTCCAGACTGATGGATAATAATTTAGCATAAGGCAGGAATTGAATACTTTAGTCAGCAGAACAATAGCTTTTTGGGGTAAATTTTTAAACTTTATCCACTACTTATTACTGATTTGTCTGTGGTTATACTTAGATCTGGCACTTTAACAATTGATAATACTATCAGCAATGCCCTTCTGAACTCTTTATTTAGGTAGGTACCCAATTACTGACTTTGTTTCTTCATTTTCTGTCTGTGACTGATTGACAGATTCATTAGAACCCATTATTTTCTCAAGTACCATAAAGTACTCTTCATTTATTGAAGAAAGGGAAGAGAAGCGCTTTCCTATCGAGATGAAACAAGTGAAAGTAGAGTTCAAGATGTCACGAAACACTTGTGCGCCTATGCCTATACTATGTTTTATTTATACTGTGCCTTTATCATCGAGCTAAGGAAGAGCTTTGCAAATAAAATCATAAAGGGTTTTAAAATTATTGTAAAATTATATTGGGGATAAAAAACGTTAAGAGCTACTTAAAAAACATATAAACATCTATAACATCCAATATTTCGCATTTTTAAGTACGTTTAGTTTTTAAGTAGGACACGTTGAAGAACTCTTTTGTACGAGTAAGTACTTTATCGTATGAATTGCAACGCTTTTCAAGTACTAAATTATTAAAGAAAATGTATTGGAATCTTTGTATGAAAATTTTTTAGACAAATACATATGAGCAACAAAAGGAAGCACGTTCAAGTCTTTGGTATGAAAAACTAACTGCAGGTGATAAAAAGAGAAACGAATTATTTCGTATAAATCTGGAAAGACAAAGCGCGTTGAAGTCTTTTGTATGAACATTTTTCAAGAATTAAAAAGTAAACACTTCGAAATGCCCTCGAGGTATCGGTTGTCGCGTGAATTTCCATTTAAATGCATTTTTGTTGAACGAATGAACACTTCAAAACTAACTAAAAGTTTTGTTAAATTGAACTACCGACACTCTGAGACACTGAGACTCAACTTCAACCTCAACCTCAATAGCCTGTACTGATCCACTGTTGGACGCAGGCCTCCCCCTGATAATTAGTGCTTTATATTGACTTTTTTTTATATAGAGTAAAGTGCATAATCCTCACCCTGGGCTTGCGGGTTGGAGATCGCAGTTCGGTGGTAGAATTGTTATTGTTATGTATCCCCGGTGGGTATCCCTTAGTCGCGTCTTACGACACCGAGAAGTAGGGCAGCAAAGGCTGATGATGACGGTGATAATACTGAACATAACACTGATACTCCTGGTACCTCTCAATCAATTAACGTTTAATTTAGAAAGAGCTCTACTAGTAATTTATAGGTTAACGAAATACATGGAACTAAATCGTGATTAGACGGGATGCAATTTCACGCTCATTCTCTATTCATACGTACCCTAGGAGCAATTAAAATGATTATACCTTACATAAGCGTGTGTGGTATAATAGTCTATGCAATTTACAAATCCGTGTTACTGCCGAGAGCGATCTCGATATCTACTACAGATTTTTAGGTTTGACTGCATGTTGCTGAGTTGACGAATTTTTTCGTGAAAACGATCTTATCATCTCGCTGTAAAATTATGCCTTATTGTATGAGTGTACTTATTATAAATTATTACTATGATGCTTTTATTGTTATTGTATTGTATAATTTATTATTTGTATTTTTTATTATTAAATTCATTTGTAATTTAATTTAATTTTTAATTCTTTTATGACATGAAACAAGCGTTATTAATAAATGAATCTGAAATAAAATAATCTGAAAATCATGGATCTTTACGTAAATAATTTTATGCTATAGCCTAAGCAATTTAGAAGTCCGTGCTATTGCCGAGAGGATAGCGATTTCAACCACAGAGTGGTTTTGGCTGGATATCTTTAAGTAAATAATTTTACTTGGATTACATGATTATACCTTACATAAGCGTGTGTAGCATACGGTAGCATATTCTAAGCAATTTACAAGTCCGTGCTACTGCCGAGGGCGATATCGATATCTACCACATATTTCTTGTTTCGGCTGGGTTCTTTTGCTAAATAATTTTAAACAAAAATCAGCAATAACCTGCGAGTTCCCTTTTGTGCAACTCAATTGCGCAACTAATAAAATCAACAAGCTATAAATTAGTAACATCCAATATTTAGAAAAATATTGGATGTGACAAGCAATGGCAGGTTAGACACCTACCAAATCAAATTTGGTAGGTGTCTAACCTGCCATTGTTAGACACCTACCAAAATATTAGCAAAAAAGAAAACTTCCTCCTTTTATTTAACAACGTTGCCTTTATTTTTATAAACTCCGAAAGATTTATTATAGTTAATATGCGAACATTGGCAAAATTTTGTCGTCTAGACGCAAACGCCAATAACTAAGAAAAAAAGAAGAAGAAATAAATGTATTCGTACAAATTCTGACAAATAATAGTGACGTAATAAAATTATAAAGAACACAGATGTAGAAACCCAGCTTTATCCCAACACACTGGGTCAAAAAGGAGTCATTAGGTAATTCAGTCATAAGTAGCCACCTCGTGGAGTGGTTTGGATTGAAGTAGGTTCTATTTACCCACCGGCACTTACCTGACAGGACTTAAACAGTAGCTAGGTATTTAATCCTTTATTTTACTGCAACAAAGTATAGGTTTTACGATAACAACTATCATAGTTTAACGAATTCCTAAAGAGCAAAGCGCTTGTAAGAAACCTACCCATAGGTACTTTCATTACGGATGTTAGCTGGTTAACTAGGAACCTTATTTATGTTACATCCATTTTAGGGTTCCGCACCTCGAAAGGCAAGAACAGAACCCTTATAGGATCACTTTGTCGTTCGTCCGTCTGTCTGCCTATGAAGACCCTTTCTCGAAGGAGTGCGTTGGTTAGAAGTTTGATTTTTACAGTTCTAAAGGGACAGTAAACCCGAGTATTTGATATGAATTCAAGCTTGATACAGCTTGAATTTATATTTACTGTCCCTTAGAACTGTAAAAAAATCTAACTTCTAAACCAACGCAATCAAAAGATACAGCCGTTTATGCCGCAAATTTTTATTTCAACACTCGCAAAGGAATCAAAACCTACTTTCTCGTGAACCCCGAAATTTGGTTCGAAGCAACGTCTTTTAGCACAAATAAAGGAAAAATTGCGAATATCGTAAATTTTTGGTTACCTACATCATAGTAAAAATATTTATAAATTTTTAAACTTACTACCCCTTTCCTCATGAACGCGTAAAGGTATAAATGGTAAGGAACCTTTCGTGTGCAAGTTCGACTAGCACTTGGCCGGTCTTTTAACAAATAAACGCCTGGACTGATGTTTTGACTGATACATTTTTCGTTTTTCTATCTGTTGCATATTATTATACTATGTTAGTTGCGATTTGTTATACCACAAAAAATATCCTTTCTCCGTCTCCTGGTTTTAACCTACTTCCCCACCAATTTACAGCCAAATCGGTTCAGCCGTTCTTGAGTTATAAATAGTGTACTAACAAGACTATCTTTTATAAAAAAAAAATATTTTCTATGTATCATGAAACCCACAAAATTATCATAACGTGGAACATATTATTTTGCACTTTTCACACAAGCAGATTATTTTACTGATTATCGCATAATGTTTTAAAATATCAAATTATTTGCTCAGAAATTTCAAAATGTTACTGAACATTTTGGTTGGGCATTTATTTTCGTACTTTATGGTGGCATGTTATCTACTTTAATATCCATTTATTATACTTATAAATAAGTACAAAATGTTAATAATGACGCCACAAGTGCTAATTAACGATTTTGATAAGAAAAAGGAAAGTAAGGTCAATAAAGTTCATACGTTTCTCTCTGTAACAATGTAAGGATGATTTATTACCAATATAATCCATACAATACCAACTAGTAGATAGAAACTACATAACCTACATCGCTACTAGGTTCACCACGCCTTGACGACAATATTGATTTGGATGGTAGGTACCTATTTGATGTTTTTAGGTTCTAACTACGTGAAAGTTGCATCATTTTATGTTAAAAAATATACTTTAGATCTTTAATCTGCAGATGGTAAAGATTGTATGTACCTATCTATAAATTCAATCCACGAAAAATGATATGATGTCATAATTTGTAACGGTATCGTTTTCTAAAAAAACACCAAACGCAAAAGTAGAACGTTCTTTATAAGTGCAGATGCATTTATAAAAGGCGCTTTCAGAGGTCAACTTTCCATTTTACGAACCCCCCGAATATAAAAAGACAATTGAGAGCGACAAAAGGAGATTGAAACCGCATCCGGCCACAGCGGAACCCCACGCAATAAAATCATATTGTACCCGATTTTACCTGCCCATTTAGGGTCGGGTCAAACGCACCACACACAACGCCTGTACGCTACGCGTTCGTTGTGTTTGGCGCATTTGACCCGACCTAAACGGGCAAGTAAAATCGGATCTATTTTATGAATGTAAAATATCCTAAACACAATATGTCCTAGATGCCAAATGCTGACGCCAAACAACGACGACCTGCCAGCACTTCTAATTTGTAGAATAGAGCCGCGCCAAAGGATCTTTATCTTTACCGAAGCGACAAAATGCTGCCGGCTCTATGCTTACGAGTAGGTACATTTTGATATACGACTGTCTTTTGAATGGCTGAAAGAGCCAAGTGGCCCGTTTGCGCCGAGCTTTAAAATATTATTAATAAAACCCTTCATGTGTGAAAGCTACGGAATATTTATGAAGACATCAAAATGTTTGTCGAAAGGTTCACGCTTATCAAAGCACAATTTGCACATGTAAAGGACAATAATTGCTTTGAAAGTTTTTTTATAGTTGCACAGCTTCCGTCTGTGAGCATTAAATGAAATTAACATTACAGGCTTTCGATATGCAAAACTGGCTTAATTGATACCTTTTCGGGTAACGATCTTGTCCTTTTATTGCTTATTTATGGGGTGTAAATTTTCGTTTATTTCCATAAAAGACATGAAAATATATTATGAAATGAAATATGCTTTGTACAATGTACTACCAATAAATATGGCCATAATGTATTAAGGTATTTTAAGGTGTTCTCATCAATGGTTCCATCCAATGAGATTTAGTACCTATAATATTTTATTGGTTCCACCAGTGGCTCTAGACATAATTACCACTCCTTTTTTTTAATAGGATATGACTTACCTCTCTTATATGTTTTTTTTATTGTGTTATATTTCATGTGTCCTTATTTCTAATTATGAGTAGGCAATCGCTGTGACAGTTGAATATAAAATTCACTGTTTCGATATAGTATAGCAATAAAGCTAATCTTTTGTAACATTTCACTGTTACGTGTGATGTGATCTTAACCTACGACCTCTGTCGGGTCAACTTATTCTGAATTTGGTTTCAATTTCACCACACATGTGGTCTGACTTGATCTACATATAATCGTAAAACAAACGCTAGCCTTGAATCTAAGATACGTGCAAGAAACAGTTTATATTACAAATTATGTACGTTTCTAATAGTACAAATTATCAAGTTTTTACTAGGTTAGCACATTTTTATATGACTTTAGCATTATTTTTAACTTTACATCCCGAGAGGTTACTGTTATTTTTTTGTGAGTTGTGTGTTCTCGCCATTGTTACCTCTCTATTGGTCTCTATTGTTATGAAATATTAGCATTGTTAAAGATTTAATAATATCGAAATGTCTTGTTAAACTAAAACATGGGTATTTATTTATCGATACATCTTTCTCACCTTTCTCTCCGATATTTCCGCGTGATAGTGTGAACAGAGGTTCTCAGATCCTCTCGAAAGATAATAAGAATATAAAACTTTATCGAAATCGAAATCTTCATTCAAACACTAGATGGCCACTCACCTATAAATTGCACGTACCTATAAATTGAGTTAATCTATGAGAGAAATTCGCGGCTCCCTACTCAAAATCTCGAAGGGCTATCCATGATTTATAAAACTTTGCATTATTAATACTGTCTTACACATTTGCATAAATTGGACCAAGTACAACAGGAATTTACCGACATCTCAATAACAACGCAGACATGGGCTTACGATATTTTTGTTTCGTTTTATGATTCGTATTTCGTCTCTAGGTCATCCCAGTTACCGCAAAAGGCAACCTACCTTGAGAAATACGATTTTTTCAAGTTTTGCTTCTTACCTGGCATCAGGAAGTAGACTGAAACTGTAAGTGCGATGCAAACAGCAACAAGCGCCACCAGCCATCCGAGCACCCGGGCCATTCGGTTCTCTCCGATGGGGCTGTTGGGATCGCAGTGGTTGTAAGTAGTTGTCTTACCTGGCATCAGGAAGTAGACGAAGACTGCAAGTGCGATGCAGACGGCCACGAGCGCCACCGGCCATCGCAGCACGCGGAGCACCCGGGCCATTCGGTCCTCTCCGATGGAGCTGTTAGGGACGCGGTGCAAGCTGTCTATGTGGGAGCCCTGTGGACAAAGGGATAATATAATAAATTCTATGAGATTAGCGATTTGTGACGATTTAGTAGCGAGATGCCTACTATCGCACTTAGCCGATTTTTTTCAAATTTTCACACAATAGTTTGCATAACGATAACTTAATGAAACCTCAGTATAAGTAATCGCACCACTTTCACACTTTTTTATTTTTTAACTGAAAATTATTATTATGTAAAGGCCTTGCCTTGCAGTGGGACGATTTAGGCTGATAAATAAATGTAAAGAAACTGTTATATGGAGTTAAGTTTAAAGTGAGAAATACATTTTTGTTTATACATTTTTTTAGGCAGGTAATTATTTCGAACTAAGCTAATACTCTGCCGTATATATGTCAATATAGCAGTATAAAACAGTGTCAGTTTTGTATAAATAGACTCCAGCCCAAGTCCAGTCAAGAAACAAAATACGCATTGGCAATGTGTATAGCAATTAAGTAGCTAGGTAATCTAAGGTACAACTAAATACCATTTACTATCTAAGTAGACCATACGTTGAGTTGATTAAACGAGTGTAGTATAATCAAACTGTTTTCCGCGTGTAGAAATAGCCTGTCGGCTGCTACTCTACTTTACATCTGATATTAAGTACTGTAATGTTTGTAATTAACATAATCTACTAGTTGATAGGTTATCACACTTATCACAGCATATGCTAGAATATAAGGGACCTTCCTACATAAAGTTCATGCACTGAAGTGTACAAAGTCGCAATCAAGTACACTTAAGAAAATGCTGGCCTGTTATTGAACGACAACATAAACCAAAGTATGATCTACATTCTAAATTTCTTCAGGTGCCACCTGATATAGTCACATGATATGGACACGGATAAGTCCTTCTAATACCTAAGAATATAAACAGCGTCATACAGCGAATACAGAACTTATTAGGTCGGTTAAAAATACATTGTGGTCTCCTCACATATCATAGACAAGGCAATTATAAACGCAGTCAATAAATATGGTCTAGTCTAGAGTGCAAGCAGCGAAAAGACCACAAATAACGACGTCTGTAGTGTCCTAATAACACACCCTGTGAGACCTTACAACATGGTGCAAGCGGACAGGTGGCCAAAACATGGACTCAGTGATCATATTGCAATATTCTGTGACGCAAAGGAGGGTCAGATCAGAGGTGTGTTTTTAATATAGCTTGCTTAACTTAGTAAAAACTGATCTTTTAATCCTATATGAAATTAATTCATGTTTTTAAATTTGAAATCAAAGGATGATTCAATAATGTATCTATGATCCTTTTTTTTACATTATAGCAAAGCTCCTTCAAGCGTTATTTACTCAAGTCAGTACGCCAAACAAAATGATGCTCTAATTAATTTATAACAAAGCTCTGTTTTCACCAAAACCTCAGCTTATTACGTTTAATCTTTTTGAAATAGCTCAATAAATGGTGGATACATAATTATAATGACGTCTGTCTGCAATTATGTATGTAAATGTTATAGATGACAAATCACTTATAAACTTCTTATTAGAGCCCAGCGGGGTACTCATTAGTAACTCGATAAATCATATCCGTTATAAAGTGTGGGAGCTGAGAGCTTTCTAAGTATTTATCATAACATCTTTTCTTTCAAAATATTTGTCAGATTTAGTCTATATTCTTATATCGAAATAAAATAGAGATCAGCAGTGGTTGCCCACAGACCGTTGCCATTAGACAGGGTAAATAGATATAAATCGAGTCCACGGAGACAAATAGTATGGCATGGTATTTCAGATCACATAATCTTCTCTTCTTCGACCAAATAATGTATAGCTGGCAATAAAGGCAGCTGTCAAATTAATATTATGTCAGTAGTACGTATATTATGCCTCACTCTAGATGGAAAGCAGATATATTATTGTATCAGAACAAAATGTTACGATCATTGTATAAACAATAACAAACAACATAAGGTTGTTAGGCTAATAATAAATACAGTAGGTACCTAAGTACGAGCTGATCTAATGTTTCTTTTGATCAATAGTCGATTTGAGACTAGTGACTGCTATTATGATGACATGAGCCCCTGAAGATTTTGTTACTAAACCATATTTTAAGACAATTCAACGAGATTATTTTAATTCGAGGTAGGCCTTTATCAGAATTTTCAAATGAGACATAAAAAACCTCTAAAGAGGGACGATCTAACACTATAAAACCTTCTATATTATGAATATTATATACTCCGTCATTCTTCATCGTTATTTATTATTTTATTGGTCGTAAAGTTTACCAGAATGTCGTAGTACACGGCTATAAATTATGCTGATGGGCCGAAAAAACTTTTATTTTCGCTTCGTGATCCAAAAGTGAGATGCTATCGATCTTTATGTTGTTATATAACCTAATTCACTGAATAATCATACCATTATGAATTTTAAACCAATTGTTATTTATTGTAGTTCAATTTAAAATGTAGTTTAATATCTATAGGCATGAAAATTCAGTAAGTCTTTGTATACACAAAGTTGCGTAAGCGTTTCTGTAATCGCCTTCCGTAACAAAAGCTCATTGTTTATGGCCTCATGGTTAGTTACATTGACGTTTATAAAATAAAAAAATGTACTTTAGGTACTCACTTTGTAGCTTACCTTGCCACAAAAGCCCTTGCCTTCTTTAGTTTTGAAGTACGTATCTCTTACTGGATGCATCTTTGTCTCATATCCATTGATGATGTGTTCGACAGTTGGACTTGGTGCTGACCGCACTCTATACGTCCCGTACTGTTCTCCATGCTCCGATATGGTCGGCAGGTTGCCATTCGGAGAGCTACAACTGCTGCTTGATCGTGAATATGCGTAGTTCACCGACCCATCCGCAGGATTCTTCGGCTTCTTCTGAAATGCGTATCTTCTAGGAGGTTCTTCTGCAGGTTTTAAGTCGTACGTTTCATATTTTTCATTCACGTAGTTTTCTTCAACGTCTAAGGTGGAGACGTATCGCAACAGCCTTGGTTCTTTTATCTTCTTCTCGAATTTAACAGAATCGGTCTCGTTGTCCAGTTGAGCCATGTTGAGGGTTCTTTGTAGATCGTTCGCCGTTCTGTTTGTTTTACGTCGGTTCTTGCGTTCAGCCGTTCGTGTCTGAACATGGTCGTCGATGATCTCTGATTCGGAGGATGGTCGGTCTCCGTAAAGCACATAGTTCCCGTTCACCATTTTCGTCGTGTTGTGAGTGCCGTTCGTGTTAGCGTGCTATCATCATCATTGTGCAACTTCACCATGCGTTAAGCTATGTTACTTTGTGTTCTGAGTTGATGGACTGATAACTGCCTATTATGAGTGCAGGCTGTCAACTACAATTGATCTCATCATGAGCATGAATGAAGGCATGCATTCAGAATGTAGATTGTTTGTTTGTTGTTGTAAACGTTTGTTTGCAATTATGAGGACACTAATGAAACAGTGAATTCCTTAGCTGTTAAATGTGCAGTTATTATTCGGAACGGATGGGTGGAATCCGCGAGGAATTTCCCGTTGTTTACGCATTTTGCCGGTAAATGCACACACTCATGTTTGCTATAAAAACTACCTTAACAATTATTTGCATACTGCTGCTTGTAAGACGTGTTTAATAGACGAACGTGTGTTATGGCAATGAGTAACAAATAATAGAAAAATCTATTGGTACCTATGTTAAGTTATGTAGGTACTACTCGGCATGGTTCACACTGTTTTATTTTATTATATTTATTAGTTTACAAAACAGAATAAGACCATTATGAAAGTGTTTTTACGAACTAGATTTTACCCAAATATGCAAACAAAACAAGTGATGAAAGAATGTTGCAAGCTAAAATTTAAGATTTACCAAAATAGTCTAATTAATTAAGAAATATAAAAATAAACACAAATGACTTTGAAAACTAGTGAAAATGAAACAGGATAAATACAATTATTTAACATTATTGTTAAACAATAAGTAGCAATCTGATTTATTGAATTGCATAAATGTATAAATATTGGTATTGAAAACATCTACGTCAGTGTTTTTGGAAACCAATTCGTTATAAAGACGACACGCTCTAGAATGCAGTATTGTACGAAGTATTATTTTTAACGTGTTAAGTGTAAATGTAGCAGGATTTCGGGATCTATTGTAGTATTGCTGAGGGAAGGTACCTAAGTGCATGGGGCAATCTACGCAGGAATGAAGAATTTTGTGAAGTTAAACCAGATCAACTATTCTACGGGCGGACAGAGAAGTGACGTAATTTTTGAGTGTATTCTATCGAGTTAGAGTAGGATTCTAACTCGATGGTGAATTCTCATATGCTAGAGAGCGTGCGACCAAGTTTATGTTTACTAGCTAAGCTACGCTACGTGCCTATTTATTATATATTTAGCTCTGAGCTTTGAGGCGCGAGTCTATTTAACTTTAGTAACGAGAAGTAGGTACCTAAATCGTAACGTAACGTTTCCTTTTTACCCGCGATGGAACGAAGACGGTATATGCATTTAGATTGTGATGTTGTTTCTAGCAATTTGGTACTTAGTAGGTACAGCGTCTTAATCGTGCGATCTCATACGAAAAAGTGGCGAACGTCACGTCACGATAATGTCTCGTTCTTAACGTCAAATTGACTCATCCCTTTGAGGTACCGGTAGGTAAGGAATAGCTACTTAGGTAATCAATGGTAAGTAAGTAATGTACTACCTACTTATTTATTTATTTATTTATTTTATTAATTAACTACGCACGAACATTTTGAGCAAAATGCTGAGATAGGGTTCCTTTTTACCCAATATAGAGTAAATTGTTAGATTTAAGTAGGTACTTAATAGTTATAATTATTTTATTATTGTACCTACATATATACTAACGTTTCTTTTTTGTTTGTCGTTGGGTAAAATAAATAAATTTTATCTTATTTTCATTTTCCGATAAAACATTTCCTAGTTTGGACAATACAAATAGGCAAGAAATTTCATCAAAATAACTTCACTGAAAATGTGCTAGAACATTCCAAAGTACAGAGTGCACAGATAACATTCGCGTTATGTCGGCCATATTGTCGGGGCTGGTTCCCGCGCTTTTTGCGGCGCTTGCGCGGGAAAGTTCCCAGTAAAGCGCGTGCGCGACAATGGCGGCGGCGCAGGTGAGACAACGAGAGTGAATTGCGTGTGTTGTGCAACGGAGCCCGTGTGCAAAATGTTCCGTTAGTAGAACAGATGGAGTGCGGATTAGGTGTTTCCTGGTGATCAGAATTACCTAAGGCGCTTCTCCAAGGGTGATCGCGCACCCCTCCGCGCCGTAGGAGATGCACGCGGCGCATTTTTAACCCACTTCAATAAAAGGAGGAGGTTCTCTATTTTTTTTTACAAACATAAAAAAACCTCAGAACTGGGTGGTCCAATTTTCATGATAATTTTATTTGGTCCCATTTTTATTTGGTTCAGTTCTGACAATGGGATCCATGAAAATTCGTGAAAAAACTATAAAAATTGAAGTCGGCTTATAATTTTTTAAAACAAAATTAATTATAGGAAAATGCATCTCGTTCGTCGCGGAAAGAGGTGCGCGGGATTGCATACTATTTCATACAAAGATTTTCACGTGCTGCGCGGACATGTGCGCGTTTCGTTTAACTTTAAAGTTGAAGTCTTTTAGGAACGTGGTTTACGGTTAAAAAAGGGATGAGTTGTTTTTAAACATTGATTTTTGAATTAATTTTCTACGTATGTAGTTCTAAATCTGGGTAAAAAACGTGGAATCTCAGAGTGGAATAACTCTACTTAAGAATACGGAAAGTATCACGTGGTCGGCTAGGCTGGCAAAAAAAAATCTATTTATGTAAACAAATTTTCGTTAGTTTTCCGTTGGGTATTTGAATTTGTTTACTTACTATTTCGTGGTGGAATTTTAAATAATAATTATGATAATAATAGGTTAAGTACTTGGGTACATAAACAATTATAAAAAAAACCTTGAGTGTCCCTCACACAAGGAGTACCTACGCAAACCTACTTACGGTTTTGCGAAATTAAAATTGTCGTAGGCGCATACACATTTTACCATCTTTACGAACTTGCACTTGCAATAAAATCTTGCAACGTGGTTGCGTAACAAACCATTTGTGCATTGTCCAATCTTCCACTGGACATCTTTCGCACGATCCAATAATGTCAAAGCCAACTCTAGGCAACGATTAACCTATAATGAATGACGGAGTATAATGGCAAAGCTAAGCTTTATTGCCTCATGACTCTTAATTGTTTTAAAATGAGGCGCAGATAATATCAGATTTAAGTGTCCATCATCGGATTAAAGTCAGAGTATAATTACATAATGCAGGATGGACGGATTATGAATATGATAAGCAGAAGCAACATGCAATCCATCTGATTAAACAATGATTACAGAATGGAATTATTCTGACCGAAACGTAACAAGCCTATAAAGAAATAGGTATCTATGGTTTATCCATTTTGAAGGGAGCATGTTAGTAAACAAAATACAACACAAATAACAAAATCTCACTTGCTTGGCGTCGAGTTTCAGATATAATTTTAAGCAATTTTTATTGAAGGGAGGATCTAAAATCGACAAGTAATGTAAATTACGTATAAAAGGACGCGCCAACAAAGTGAATTTTAGGTTAAGTATGGGCGGTTTGTTTACGTTTATGCCTCATTCAAAATGGACACGGTATAGTCCTTACAGTCTTGTAAGGACCAGATACCTATTTCAGCTATATAGCTATAGCTATTTTAGCTAGTTACCCCCAGGCGTAAAAAACAAATATGCTAGGGCGAGAGAGATATAATAATATTAGTTGCAGAACAGACTGTATTTTTTTAACTCTATTAACTTTTGAAAAACAGTAACTAAGTACGAGTATGTGTTTTGTTTAAACAGTACGTACTTTGTAGAGTATAAGTATTTTGTAGAGTAGGTAAGTATAAATTATGTTTGAGAAATATATTGTTCGTAATGGAATCAACACCCTACTATACCAATCCCTGTAGCTGATTTTAGACTTTTCATCGCAGAGGTGAGCTCTTTCTGTGATTTTGAGACTAAACACAGTAAAACAATAAAAAAGTTTAAAAAACATTAACTCTTAGGCATGCTCGTCTTTAATCTTTTCACGACTAAGAAGTGGCTGAACGGACTATTTTTCGTGACAAAAAGATAATGTCCTTTTTATTCCGGTAAAGTGCGTGGGAAGCGGCAGACAGGAGCTAGTCCTATTTATATTATAAATAAATGAGAAAGTTTGTAAACATTTATGTATGTTTGTTGCTCTTTCACGCAAAGACTACTGCACGGATCAGGCTGAAATTTTGCATACAGGTAGATCTAGGCCTGGAATAACACATAGGCTTTTTATCCCATAAATTGATAATCGTGTGAAGCCGCGGGGCGCAGCTAGTCACATGGATTATATGGATGAATGGATGTTTGTTTCCTCTTCACGCCAAAACTACTGAACGGATCGGGCTGAAATTTTTCATACAGTTAATTCTAAACCTGGAATCAAACATAGGCTACTTTTTATCCCATAAATCAGTTTCCGTGGGATAGGAATCACTTTTAAGCGTTTCCATAGGAACAACGCGTGCGAAGCTGCAGGGCGCAGCTAGTTTACTATAAATGCAACTTGATCAAAATTCCACCTGCGTAGTAATATTCCGAAGCGATTCATCTAATCGCTCACATTGTAACATCAGCACCGAACCTGGTCCTTGATCTATTCTCAACTATTTCGCAACCTGCCTCTATTATTATTGTAATACAATGTGCTTTGTGTACTGCCTCTAGCTTAAAGTTCAGTTCATCCCTAGACGTTAAATTATCATTCAATCGAATGCCGAACAATTGCGCTCAAATTCTTTATAGAATTTTGTTCCATTGTTTTATTTATTTGGAATTTGTATAAGGCGCGCATTCTAAGCAAAAACATAACACGAGTTATCTGTTACTGCATACCTACCTAATATAATTGATATTGAACTTTGGTGTTTAGTTATTCTGCGATGTAAAACAGATCCTGTCCACTTACAATAGCTTTGTCTACTAAGAACAAATCGTATGGATTCGAGGGAGTTTTCTAGTAGGTATACGTAGTTAGACAAAAACAAAACAATTGGTAATACAAATAGACATTATTATTTTAGGAAAATAGAAAAAACCTACAAATGTCGTGTTTACCTGTTAGTAACATGTGTATCAGAACATTCAGAACAGAACTTAATTTTAAGTTTTTTGCAAATGATAAGTATATGTATGTAGTTGGTAAACCTTTTTTAACTAAATAAATAAAATGAATTCGAAGAAATAGGCCACGCTTTAGGTCACGTGACCGTGAACACCAATAAGAAAGTTTGACGTCACGTCTTTCAAAACATTGTTGTTGTGGATGACAAAAAAGATTGACACCGGCAAACGTGCGGGTCTTTTTGATCATAAGCGTATTCGAATGATATTGAAATTGTGATTTTTTTAATGCAGCATATATATCGTACCTAAACATTATTTTTAAAATTATAAGGTAAACTATGTATTAATGTTTATTATAAACCAATTTTTCAAACATTCTAAAGAAATTATCGGTTAACTACATAAGTAGGTACTAAACTATCAGTTAACTGAAATGCAAAGGTCTCAGTCATTACAAAGCTATTAGCTGTTTTTGAGCCTAACGAGGTCCATATGTAGTTAGGATTAAGGTTTTGCTAATAAGCATAGTTCTAATATTAATTCCTCGATACCACATAAAACACCAAGATTTATTAGACTGCACGCCAATAATCCCATTCATTTGAATTTTAGCATACCTTAAGTCGTAATATGGAATAAACCGAATGGTTGAACTACTTCTGAAATATTAGACCGCAAATTGCATAAAATCAAAATAGTTACCCAGCTACTTGTAAAATCACAGGCTGAATATTTCGCAAAGCAATTTCATATGGTTATCTTTGTGGGAGAATTCTTTACAAGGACATCCCTCCAAATGGGTAGGTAATAGGCAAATGGGTAGGTAATGGGCATGTTGGTTGTCGATTTGATTTTAGTGTAATTCAGCTTCATCATATTTTGTAAAGGTACAGGTAAGAGTGGAGTAAAATTATACTGTACAAGTATACTTATACATATTATATATATTTAGAAATTAGGTACATACTAATTTGAATGATTAAAAAAACTGAAAACTGACTCAAACCCCTTAGTTTTAAACGGTTTTTTTAAGTTTTTATCAGACCATGGGTAGTAATTATATAAATTACTTCCTCGGGATAATCCTCTTGAAAACTGCAAAAGAATCATCCAAATCGATCCATAAATGACGGTGGATATCAGGCAGCCACTTATCTGTCATCCATTGAACAAGTACAAAGTAATTTGCCCTTTAATAACACACTGGAATAATGAAGAAGTGGCGTCAAATAGTCCATAATGCATAGCGGTATTCAAACAGTAACATGGTTACAATTGAGCGAGCACTACGGTCGCCCTACTAACTATTCACTAATCTATTGCTTTGATCGACAGCTAGGTTCTGTGATAATGATGCTTAATTTAACTACGTCATTATTCTTAATTATCAAATCAAATCAGATGAGGTATAGATATATAATAATTTATCAATAAAACATTTAATAGTTTCAGTAACAATCGGCTCAGCTGCTGAATTAATAAAAACAAAAGTAAATTAGTCAATTTACTTGAGATTTTTTTCTCATCTTGAAGGCTTTTTAATGTGACGTATTGATACCTCAACAGCCTGTATTGGTCTGCTGCCCGCCCTCGGTGGATATCCCTTAGTCGCCTCTTACGATACCCACGGGAAGAGATGGTGCAAATTCTAAGCCAGCACCACACAGCTGAATTGTATTATTTTTATACTATTTGGTAACTTTGTATGTTGGTAAATTAAAAATACATTTATCTAAGTGAAGATTTTTTAGTCTTATTCTTTTGCTCTATATATCTTGTAAGATTAAAATAATTTTGTATGCAGGTAAATTACATATAAACCTAATTAGTCCATGGTTCTTTTTTTATTTTCCTTCGTTGAAGTCTTAGCTTAAGATTATCTAAATCTTAAGCAATTATATATTATTTAGATTTAATTTTGGAAATTATTTTTTAATTTAATTTAAGAAATTATTTATTATTTAGATTTAATAATGACAGACAATGCCATTTTCCAGCAGCACCATTAATTATTATTTGTACATGACTATAACGATGCCCATTTACAGCTGATCTATTTATTATTATGTTTTATTATGTGTACAAATTATTAACTTGATTATTTTTCTGTCTTGTTTGTTTTATGGCTTCAAATTTTAAATGTTAATTTAAGCAGCATTATATTGTATAATTGACTTCTCCAAGTGTGACTTGTGCTCCTACGGCGAATAAATGAGTATGAGCTTGCTCTACCCGTCTTCTTAAACTACACTTTTGACATCAGTTTCGTTAACATCTAGAGGTCACATGGCTGCAAACTTTGGAACCAAAGATAAATCGTGATGGTTCAAAGCACGAAGCTAAGCTATGTTTAGCCTCACCCTGTGCATTTGAACAATATTCCTCGAGGCATTAACAAAGGTTTCATTGATCTTTTATGACATTTTGTGCCTTGAATGTTCAGGAATGTTGAAATTAGCGTGTAGTTTTGAATGCTCTAATGTGATTTCACAAGTGTAAAACCATGTATGAAATAGAATGGAATTTGAAGGTTTCTACAATAAACTTAGGTCTTTAGGCTCCTCTGGATTTAGTACCTACATCAGTTTGAGAGCGCTCAACTCGCGTAAGTGATCGTCACCACGCTGACTGTGAAGAGTATAAAATTAAAACACCATCTCGTCCAGTTTTAGTTCATAATAATGAAATGAAATTTATTTATTTGTACAGACAAAAGCAAATACAAAAAACATTTTTTTTTAATAGGGTATATGCATGTGATTTCAAAATGGCTAAAAAAATATATACGTATTCTCTATAGATATAGAAACATATCTACATATTTATTTTAGCATTTTGAGATGTTTTTATTGTAGAATTTAACCATTGAAAAATTGATATTTTAAATCTCAATCGCAAAACTTCAAAACGCTACGTCATTGACTAGAGCGGACGTCACATCACTGTACACATTTCTTCTTTTTTTATTCTGTTTGCTGCACCATGATTTGACACTATTCTGCCCACTTCACATTTCGTATTGTCGGTTATTTTCAGCTTTTTCGGAAAACCTCTTTCCTGAGATAATCACTACCGAGGTCGTCACAAAAGGTTTTAATCGAGTGTGAACGTCGACGTCAAATAAACATGGCGCCAATATGGCAGCGGTTTTATCACCCGAAAATGATTGTAGTTTTGATTTGTTTTTTTTTACCTTGTTATTGCGAAATTCAGTGAGCGTCCTATCATTTCTCGGTTAAATAATGACCTAAAGAATCGATTAAAACAATAAAAAAAATCGATGCATATACCCTATTACACTTGGCTTATAGTTTAATTAATCTACATTATGTATGCGTTGATTGCATTGGTTACCTTTAGATGTCTACGCTAGGTCTGTGTTATCTATGCCATCATTACAGTGACACTAATTTTATACAAAAAAGATTATATGTATTTTTTTTTATTTATGGACGTAAGTCTAACTTAATATTGACTGAAATTTATAATAATAAACCCAATCACTTTCTATAACACTAATATTATTTAAAAATGTCCAGTTACATCTTAAATTTTCAAGGTGCTTTTAGTTTTTGCTAACAGGAACAGCAGATATTTTTCAGAAGAACAGCGTGGTGCCGACATAGGATTTGCTCCATCCCAACTCTTCCCGTGGGTATCGTAAGAGGCGACCAAGGGATATCCACTGCGGGGCGGGCAGTAGCGCCTCTTGCAGAACAATTCTACCACTAGGAACTTATTAGGGAGAGAGGCCTAAGTCCAGCAGTTGACCAATATAGGCTGTTGAGGGTAAAACTTTTAAATCCATCATGGTCATTTTCTTTTTTCATTCACAATTTTGAGTTTTCCAATATTTCGGCACAGTTTCATGCGCCATGATCACGGAATAACTGAATGTCTTGCGAGTGAGTTATTATTAAGCTATTGCATAGCTTCTATCGCGGGCCTTGAGCGCGGGGACCGAATCCAGAAATTCCGTAACGAAAAAACCTTGACGTTTGTCTCTTTAGTTCAGCAACTCGCCTCTAGATGGCATTGCAATAGCTTTCCCGCGGCAGTCCCCGAGTGCCACACGTCTTTTTGGCAGATATATCGATCTACCCTCTTTTTTAGTCTTTTGCTACGAACGTTACCACTACCACCGGTTTCACTATCGAACGCTACTCGATCACGACACACGACACTAACGGTATCACAACGCGGTTCGGCTAGTACATCACTTCTTCGTTTTTTACACATTCTCACTACAGGGTTCCAGGTTCCGGATAGTTGGAAACCTTCTTCTCGGTTGAAGTTCCTGTGTTTGGTAATCTCAATGGCCTCCTGTACCAATCTTGGTATGTAATGTCGCTCTGTTGAGATTACTTGTGGATTGTGTAATTCGATCCAGTGTGTGTAACTGTGCCAAAATATTGGAAAACTCAAAATTCAAATCATGGTAAATATCCCGTTGTAAATAAGTTTAGTATAGGCTGTTGAGGTTGATGATAAGAAGAGATCCTTATCGCTACTACTTAATATACATAAAGCTAGTATGCAGGGAAGGGTGGAGTGTAAAAGATCAAGGGGTAGATCGCCTAGGAGATGGACCGACTAGATAAGATCTCCCGTAGGTCTGCATGAATGCTCCAGATGGACCAACAACAGGGAGAGATGGCGATATATTGTAAGGCGAGATTTATCAGCCCTTACATCAAAAGACTCGTCATGACGACCACGAATGATAAGAATAAGAAGTATACGCATAATAGGTGACCATTCTTTGTATTAACACAGTTCGTAAGTTTTTGGCGTCACCACACTAACGGTTCGCAAATTGCTAGCACCATACGGAGGTGCTCTGTAATTTGCAGGTGATTGCTGTCCATCGAGTTATTGGAGCATTGAACTGTGACATGCGATTAGCATAGACTGACCGCTAGAGGTAATTTCAGGAGAAATCGCTAAGGCCAATGAACTTCTTGTTTACATAATTTAACTTGTATGTAGGTAGAGGTACCCACATATAATTTGATTTGTGGCGGCATAGGACTTAACAGAGAAATATTGACGAAAAACCTAAAAGACTGGTATTCTACGAATGGAAAAGATGAAAAGGTTATGAATTCATGGAATAGCTAGTGACAAAGATTGTTACAAGAAACTATGTATAGCCTATTTAAAAGGACAACCTGACCACCAAATTGGTTGCTTAAGATTATTTAGGTTAGTTACTAATTATTATTTTATTTTATTATACTAGATACAACTATGCAACTTGAGCTAGAAAACTGCCCTGTTGACTTGATTTGTTCATGTAATTTTTCATACATACATTGAGAACTAATAAATGTTTACTACTAATATTAAATAATTCTAACAACACAAGGTAAGGGCCCGGTAGGTGAGGTACCCTCACGATTTGAAGCTTGTCCGACAAAGGGGCTGAGTGGCATGAATAATTAAATTATAAATAAAATTATAAGATGAAAATTATAAAACGCTTTCGTGTCCTTTTCGCTTTCATCAAACTGCGATCCCCAACCCACATGCCCAGCGTGGGGATTATGGGCATTACACCCCATGATACAACCAATAAAGGCGCTTATCAGAGGGAGTCCTGCGTCCAGCAGTGGACCAATATAGGCTGTTGAGGTTGAGGTATTAAACACTGATTTCAAATCGCTTTATAGCACTGTTTTTAAGTTTTGCGGGACAAATACTAATGCCTCGGTCCATACTAAGCCTGAAGGAGATGATTCTGGACCTGAAGGGGATCAACTTGTGAATAACGATTTTTTTTTCTTTCTTTTAGTGCGCTCTACACGCACTCTTGTAGGTATAATTTAACAGCAAAACCAGTGTTTTATCATGAAATTATAACAATAAAATTATGTTTTACCTTTGAAATTTCTAAACAATAATATTAATTTCAGAATACACGTAAAACAAGACGAATATTACAAAACTAGCTGCGCCCCGCTGCTTCGCACGCGTTTTTAAGGTGATTTTATCCCACGGGAACTGATTTATGGGATAAAAAGTAGCCTATCTTTGATTCCAAGATTAGAATTACCTGTATAGAATTTCAGCCCGATCCGTTCAGTAGTTGTGGCGTGAAGAGGCAACAAACATCCATCCATCCATCCATACATCCGTACATCCGTACAAACTTTCGCATTGATAATATTAGTGTAATGTATTCTTAAAAAAATCTAAGTTAGAAAATAAAAATTCTAACTTCACGGTTAAAAATTAACCGTGATGTCAAGAATCACCTCTATTCGGCATAGTACTGCACCCTTTCCGTGGCACCCTTTATATCTAATAAGAGGAACTTGGCTAACACACAAACACGCAGACAACTTGCGAAAAATTGTTTGTAGGTCTCAGTGGCCCGAATACCTCGAAGTAAGTTGTCATCGTTCTGTAAGTTACGAGTATATTCAGAATTCCTAAAGCCAATAAGCTCGTAAAAGTAAATTAAACAATCTATATACCTTAGCTACCTATTTATTCAATCTATTTATTTATTTTCAGTTTCACCAACTACCTATTTTTTAGGTAGGTATATGTATATGTATAGTTGGTGAAACTGAAAATAATATAAATAGCTGTAATGTAAATAGCCTTTAGGTTCATGTTATTTTTATTGTTTAATTATTGTTTCATATATTTTGTTCTGGCTGTAAGTATAAACTGTAAGATTTCAAAATAAATAAGAAATAAATAAAATTACAGTATTAGTCTTATACTATGTACTATGTATGTTTTGTTATTATGTATGGACCAATGTTTATCCATTTTTTTGTCATTTATGTCGTTTTAATAGTTTGTACATTATTTTTATTAAATTTTCCGATCTGCATGTCTATTAGCCATATTAATATAATTTTTGCACACCAAACCTTGTAACCCGTTGTCTGCAAATAAATGATTTGATTTGATTTGACTATACATAATATACATATATACTATATACTATATACCTATGATAGGTGGGGTGGACACAACATTCCTAAGAACTTTGCCTACAATCTAAAAAAACCTACGTTTGCGAACGAATTCATCATGAATGTAAGCGGGTTCACTACGTTTTTGTTTTTGTGTTTTTATAGTAAAATTTCTTAGAACGTTTCAAGTTTTAAGATTTTTTCCAGTCCGAGGCAAATACGCCGCCCGCCCTTGCTTTCCGCCCTTTCAACAAGTCAATCAACGAGTTTATTTTTTATTCACCCTGTCCGGTAACAAAATCGCAACCACAAAATTAAAGAATGAATCATGAACGACCGTAAAATGTATTTGATGTGCGTGCATATGCGATAATACGTTGTCAACATACAACTATAACCACAAACAATCCAGTATACAAACAAACAAACAGTATCCAATTCCAATAACACAACACAAAATTATTCACATGTTATCGTTTCGCTTTATCAATCGATTGAGTAGTCGACAGTGCAAAGAGGCGCGGGCAACTGAAGCCTGCATCAACTCTACCGCTGTTGCACCACACATTAGAAATACCGTGGAAAAACTTTACGCAATCTATTATCCAGAAGAAACTAGATAATTTTGTTTTAGACAATCCGCACTGCCCGCGGGCACAATGGTGACGCAATAGGCACTTCAATGCCCAATTTCACATGTTGATTCCTTTGTGGGATTTTAAGCCGACATAAAAAAAGGAGGAGGTTCTCAAATCGGTTGTGTGATTTTTTAATAGATTAGTTAGATCAATTTCAAGAGCACAATGCACATTTATTACATTTTCTTTTATTAGGAGAAAAATGTCAATTCAATCTAAAATATTTATTCCAAAAATTTAAAAGTTTTTGCTTTTTAAAATATCAAAGTAGATTTCATAAAATTATTGTACAATAGCTGTTTTTTGACAATCAGACATGAGTACTTATAAAATGTTTGCGCTGATTCTCATAGCGGTAGCAGAAACTGTTTCCATTACACCGTCTCGTAACAATAATTACGAATAAATTACAAATTAAATGAACAAAAAATTAGGCGAATTGCTATAAACAATGGATTGTAAAATTAAAAAAAAAATGCTGGATCGCATTTTCTGGCCCCAATCTAAGCAGAGCTTGTGTTATGGTACTAGATAACTGATAATACTCGTCCTTAATACGATACACTAAATCGATAAATATTTTTTATTATACACAGAAAACATCCAGAACGCCGTGAAAAAATATCTCAGAGCATACAACCATTTGTCCCGAGGCGGGAAACAAACCAGCAACCTCCTGCGTCGCTGGCGGTCATTCACTCGCTGCGCCACAAAGGTCGCAAAAAGAGTTGATTAACAATAACTTGGATCGAAAAGAATATAAAAGTGTATCTTATTCATTCATGTTATGTGTGAATAGGATGGATACATTTTACTATTGTTCTGTTGAAGCATCTCCTACAATCAGATTTCTAATGATTCAAACGATTCCTTATGAAAGTTGCTCTATTGTAGGTACACTACAATACAGGTGAAAAAAAACAAACGTTTAGTAAAAAAATGTATCCTCCTTTAGTTAATGATTTGTATTATGGTGATTGCAGTTAGTCCGAAATCCTACCTACGGTTCGAAGTCTGGAAAACAAACCTGACTTGTAGATGATACAAGCTACGACTAAACTAGTTAACAACAAAATATGCTGAAAATTGTTCAGCACATTTTGTCGTTGACTCTTCCACTCAAGCAAACGAATATCACGCCTAGTATCTGACATAAATCGTGGTGAAATGGAAACAAACGAAGCATTAATCGTACTTGCATGAGATGTTCCCACTATTTACCATTAGCGAATGAATAAGACAAGTTCGTTGAGCAACTACTCTATATTGTTCAAAGCTCCAGTTACTTACATTTAATCTGTGACTATAGTAGGTATAATTACGTCTTCAACTGTTTATACAGCTAAATATCCCACGCTTGATGGTGAGGAAACTTTGTGGTTTACTTTATTAGAACACTCTAATGAGAAATAGGATCAAGGTCAAAAAGTTGAAAAAAGATACAAAACGTCCCAGGGCTCTATTATTATGTAGTATTATTGAGCAAATTATCTTCGATATACCAAATAGCTCTTGACAAATGAAAATTATTGCTATATAATAATTAAAAACTAATAATATAAAAAAAATAACACAAGGTTTTTGTTATTTCGGTGCGTAAGACCTCACAGACGCGCTTCTTGAGATCCTTGGCCAAATTTGCTGCCGCATCAGCCCTCACGGATGTCCTCGGAAGATGAGAAGGTGCAAGTGTTGTCAACGCATGTAGCGTCCCAGACAATTGGCCTCCCCAACAATATCAAATTAAAACAAAGATATATAGGTATTCTGATGCATATTGAAAAGGCCGATTGTCCGATCGCCTTGACGTTTATTGTGAGCTATCGTTTGAAAGTATTTATGAGCGTGAAATTGATACCACAATTTATTAACTATTGATTTCCTGTCCAGACCAATCAATACGACTATAACCATAAAAAAAACTAATATATTGTAGCAGTTTATCAGCGTGTTACGTAAATAAAACAATAATTAGTAGTCAATAATGTTAGAACGGTGTGAATTCGTGTTAATTATGGCTATTGGCAGTTTATCATGTGTGTAAATGCCTGCACTATGATCGGTATCACATTCGGTATCAATAGCTTATAATTATACCGGTTCTTAGGCTTTATCGCACTTTGACTTCGGCTTAGGTTTAGTCCTTATTAGTTAGTTGGTAGGTTTCTTTCAAAACAAAACGACACGGACATGTCTGTCTACCGAAAATGGTATATTATGGAAATTGCATCACATAGCGATCGCGACATGTATTAAAGATTTTGTTGATATGATTTGACTCATCACAGCTCTGTTCTGGTGGAAACGGGCATTATCAATAATTTTGGAAAGAATCTGCTGTGTGGTGCAGGTTTAGAATTTGCACCAACCTAACACTTTCCGCGGGTGACGTAAGGAGCGACTACGGGAAATCCATGGTGGGCAGCAGCGCTCCCTGCAAAACAGTTCTACCACCGGACTGCGATCCCCAAGTCCCGAATGTCCAGCGTGGGGATTATTAATCTAGCTAGATGATGCTGTGTGGATTCCAGCATTGTTTATTTATTTAGTCTGTAATGTTAGAAAACGTTATCTTAGACGAATTTCCGACAACGGCGGCTAGTCTCAACGGAGACGAGCTGTAAAATATTCCTCTGAGAAAACAAAGTCATATGCCACAAGGTACAACATAGATGTTAGGTATACTAGACTTGACCTGACTACACCCATTATTTTGGTATGTGCCAGCCTTCAATTATTGAGCACATAGGGTGTAATCATCATAATTATGGCGATTACATGATTAAGCCGGCATTTCAGTTTAATAGTAGTGTAATTACAATCAGGTTGTAGTCATTCTGCGGTTGGTAAGAAGTTACAATAAATAACCGTATGGATTATAATTTACGACTAACTCTAGGTTTATTAGTGTGACTGGTTTTGACTTGACTTCTAATCTAGTTATATTTTATGGTTCATATACATACGTTCATGATGGGAAAATACCTTCACATAATAGGTAAAGGTATTTTCAATAACCCGGTTTAGTACATATTAGATCTCCATTTACCATTTTAGTCTAGATTATATTTTATTCCAAACGCGGATCATGCAAATATCAACCTAATGAAATTATCAAACGATGACCACTTTTACATAATTGATTAACATAATACTATAAATTTACACATATTGCCATTTTTTTAAACAAATCTTTGCATGCACTATGCAGTTTCCTAACGCTTCACTAAACTGATCAATTAGAAGTTTAAATATTTTTCTAATAATGATGTATCAAATTACACAACATCCAACAAAACAAATAGGTGATGTTCATTTTGCAACATTTAAAACGTTCGGATTGTGGAATAGAGTCAATAATATAGACGACAAAGTCAAAAGTCACCCATTTATTACTGCGGACTAGAATCTAAGTATCATTATGTAAGCATCTTTAAGCGATACCGATCCATCACGGTCCGAGATCGCTTCGCACGCAACACAGTTTTTCTCATCAAAGTTACATAATAAACATTTTAACATGTCAACACTAACAATGCTTAATTCGATCGGAAATTCGAAACGCACGCAATGCACATATGCTCTATCACACATATGATACGGCATACATCTCTGGGTTTAAATATCGTACATGATATGTCAAACAATATCCTCAGACGAAGTAAAAAAACAAGACAGAGTGACGCCGGCCGACAAACTGATGCCGGTTTCGTAAACATGTGCGCGTTTGATGAGTGTTGCCGTGTAGTAAAAACGAATTACCCCTAATATTTTATTGTATTAGCAGAATGAATGGATAAGTAAATAGTAGATAAGATGACATTTTTTCAAATTGTATATTTACCTCACTTAAAGGTAGTATATAAGTAGGTATGTTTATTCCGACTAGAAAAGGGGACAATAAAACAACAGTAATATCAAACATTGGTTTTAATGGCCTTTATAATGCGTAAGTTTTCTGTAGAAATGTCATTTACTGTCCACCGTTCGGGAAATTGTTTCCAATTTCGAAATATGGTGGAAACGTATTAGGTACATAAATATTTTTCGATGATGCATCGCTTATTTTATGCTCTTGGCCAGCATAACTGTGCTCAGTCTCCAAGTTAGAGAAAACGTTGTCTTTGCCAATAAATCGCTTTAAAATCTTTTTATCAACATATTGCTTTTCACTAACTATCACTATGCTTTCATTACATTATTTACGCACAACAGTTTCACAATTTTTAGGCCAATTTTTGGTATTTTTACATAAAAGGAGTATACGACGGTAAGGGAGGCAACCTTTGTTTTGAATTTAATATTATTTTTCCTCTATAGCAATATCTTTGAAGTCACTGCGTTCGGGAGATCTCAACGGAGGCTAAGAAAAAGGGGGTGAGAGGAAAGTAGGTTTTTTTTTTATTTCGATGCAAAATAAGCCTCTAGTTCCCTGCAATCGAAAACCCTCAGTAGCACTTACAAAAGGGGAAGGAGGGCTGGGGGCAAGGTAATAAGATAATACCTTTTTTGCAATAAAAAATATCCCTTTCTATATGAACATCTACATCTACATCTACAGCCTGTATCGGTCCACTGCTGGACACAGGCCTCCCCCTGATAAACGCCTTATTGGCGTTTAACTCATGGGGGGTTATGCCCATAATCCCCACGCTGGGCATGCGGGTTGGGGATCGCAGTTTGGTGGAAGATTTGTTTTGCAGGGGGCGCTGCTGCCCGCCCCCTGAAGATATCCCTTAGTCGCCTCTTACGACACCCACGGGAAGAATTGGGGTGGTGCAAATTCTATGCCGCCGGCACCACACGGCGGCATAGAATTTATTATATATATTTTTCTATATGAACGCAACGCCATAAATGTTGTTATCCAAATTAGTCTGTGGGCAAGATTTGTTCGGGGGGGGGGGGGGGGGTCGTCTTGCACAAAGTCGAAAATGCCGACTTTGTGCAAATCTCAAAACGTCGGCATTTTCCTTAAGCCTCAGATATACATTTTCCTAAAAATGTCCTTGTCTCTGCATGTCCTTCATGATATCCCTTAGACCCACTTAGACCACGATATCTCGTTAGACCCCAATTTCGTCTGATGTTATTAATTATCCTATAACTACCGGGGCATCAAGACGAATCATTAGACTCCTCATTTATTGAAATCGGACTAATAGTTTCAGCGCTACGTGAGAAAATAAAATCGGCTACTTACAAACATACAAACGAAGCCAACATTATTTATCCATGCTCCGTTGGTAGTCGGGTAAAAAAAAATAGGTAGGTACCTAAGTAAATTAATACATAACATTACGTTTCACGTCACATTAATAACTTCCTCAACAAACGGGAACTTTTGTGACGCTTAGTGTTGGCAGCACTTGTGGCGGTTTTGTGTTCCAAGTTGTCATGATAATTTATAAAGTTGATTTACTAAAAATATATGTTTTTAAGTTTACTTAAGTATGAAATGTGATTCCATCCTACTTCTTGTGTATTGAAGATTGGTTTTTACACCATTTTACAACACAATTTGACATTGTTTCTGTAAAAAATACGAAATATTATATCGTGACACTCCGCGCGCCGGCATAGCTCGACTGACAAGGTATGGCTTAGTTTCGTTTTATGTCTGTGCGTGTAACTGTGTATGTACACGGCTAGGCTTAGTTTTGCCGCCATCGGTGAGTCGGCCGGCGAAACTCTATCTTGCTTTTTTATTCATCTGAGACAATATCAAACAAGCATGAAATCCTGCATGATGTAACGTTTGCAAAACGCCAGGAACTATTAAATACATCATCAGTTTCTACAAAAAGTTTAATTATGACTATCGTTGCAATAAGGTCATTATTTCGTAATTTTTCCGTTGTTATGTAGGTTGCTGTAAAATACGCATCTATTCTTTTGTTGGTGATCTATAACGGCACTGACATTTAAAGTTTACGCGTTGTTTTTACGAATCACGTTCACATCATTTTAAAATAATGATCTCTTTGTAGCACCGCTGATTCACTTGAACATATAAATGACATTATCATAAATATTCGTAGGCAGAAGAGAATATGTTGTGATTTGTTTAGGGCCAATTAGGTAGTGTTTCTCGTTCAAAAGGGGGCAAACAGCGAATACCGTAAACGAAATGCTATAATCCTAAGACGATATAACCACCTACAAAATCGCATGTAAAACGAATCCCCAAATAATCTTCACTCTCTAAGTAGTAGTAGGTATGTACCTACTTACGTTTACTATATCTCTATTTTTTCTATAATAATAATAATGGTGGTCAATAGACACAGCATCTTCTAGACCCAAGCTGTAAAGGTATAAAATTTGAATGCTCTTACAAAACATAGGGTAGGTACTAAATCCAAACTGACCTTTCGCAAATTCTAGTTCTATTCTAGCAAAAGATCCTTAAAGATCTAGGTAATCGGATTACAGCCATTCATCACTCGTACGTATGCGTGAACATACGCCTGAACTACGACCTGCAGCTGACATTATCTGCCTTTGTAAGATTTATTTAGCTCTCTGACACCTGCTTAAGGCATGCGTGTATTGTTCTATCCTAGTTCTGAATATATTAAATTGAAATAATCTCTAGATCTCGATTGTTGAGCGACAAGTCACGAGCGACATTCTGTTGGAAGTTAAACTGGTTTAAATGATTGTTTAGCCGAATTGAGTCGGTAAATACCTACGATTTGTATCGTACGTTTGTTGAATTTAGTGCCTAATAAAATAATTTGAGATCAGTCTACTTATTCATTTATCAAAATAATGTTTCGATTACGATAAAATCTAACCCAGCAGGGCTATTTTTAATCGACTTCAAAAAAGGAGGAGGTTCTCAATTTGACTGTAACTTTTTATTTTTATGTTTGTTACCATTGATTTATTAATAACGAAGATGAGGCACCGCTTGCTCGAAAGTGGCAACCCCAAATTGTGTAAAATTGTGTTCTCCCACATCAGTCACCGTCTGACTGGCGCGGCACGGGCGGTCGTGATTCACGTGAAATATTGTTGTCTCAGTCTCACTTCGGTCCTAGATACGTCTTTCCGTCTTTGTTCTTCTTTGTATTGCATAGGACTGGAAATATAACTGTGAGCGTATGTGTTTGCGTGTAGTTGTAACACATGCCAATTTTTGAGTAAGCGCTGGGAGAACGTAACCGATCTTCCCTTTTCAAATCAATGTTTGTTACCTTAGAACTTTCACTGGGTGGTCCAATGTTCATGGTTCTTTTTTTATTGCAAAACTGGTGCTTCCCGTGTGGACCCATTTTAATTTGGTCTAGTTCTGACAATGGAATCCATGAAACATCTATATAATTGAAGTCGGTTTATAGTTTTTTTAAACAAAATCATTCGGAAAGGTCATAGGATTCGAAATCGGAAACTTTTGACAAATCAAAATAGCGTTCTAAAGTTCCGTTGGAATATAACTCAAATTCAAATCCGACGTTGTCGCTTTGGAAACTAATTGAATAAATAAAAATATCCCTGCAGATGTCTTATACAGGTACATCGAAATCTCCGAACTGTCACATTTGAAATATCAGTGTGAAATGTAATTTTATTAGTAGTCTAAATACATACATAAATACAGTGCAGATAGATAGAAAGGTAGAAAATTCTTTATTGCACACTCATTAAAAGAAACAATACATCAAAACATACAACAAACTATACCGTGTCCATTTTGAATGAGGCATAAACGTAAACAAACTGCCCATACTTAACCTAAAATTCACTTTGTTGGCGCGTCCTTTTATACGTAATTTACACTTGTCGATTTTAGATCCTCCCTTCAATAAAAATAGCTTACAATTATATCTGAAACTCGACGCCAAGCAAGTGAGATTTTGTTATTTGTATCGTATTTTGTTTACTAACATGCTCCATTCAACGTGGACAAACCATAAGTGACAAGTGACGGTCTTATCGCTCAAGAGCGATCTCTGCCAGACAACCGTTGATGGATCACTGGATAGTTCATTGGGGATCTGTGTGCTCATGAAGGTTATTTTCTTTTAATATAATAAGACGCTTAAAATATACTTCATAAATAACATTATATAAAACATACATAGCAGACACAGTTACGTAATCAAAACCTTTTTTTTATATAGTCGAGTTATTTTAAGTTCCGTATCTCCGACAAAACAATCATCATTTATATTTAAACAAAATGAAAACATGTTTACGGCTAACTAGCTTTATCTTTTTTAAAATATTGTCTTTTATAAAATTAAAATAATTTAAAGAAATGTTTACTTTGGAATTTTTACACAGTTTTTACTAGTAAACACACTTCTTGGTGGTCATTAAAAGGGGTCATTGCAGTTATCTTATCTATTAATTGTTTTCGTATCTCGGCTTGGCTTTAAAACATTGGGATTGGGTACGTTTCATGCGAATCAAGAAGTCCCCGAAGCGATACGGGCAAAACGTCCCCTTCACTTTGAGGAGGGTACATTTCGTCCAAATCTAAAATCTCTTGGTTTTAGGTTTGGACGAGTTGTACTTACCCCAATGCAAAAGTGAAGGGGAAATTTCGCCCGATTCTCTTCGTTAATCTCTTCATTAGGAAACTATACCTATCTAGGTATTCCTATGTTGTTCAGATTTTCTATTCAGAACTTCTTTTTTAACGCATGCACTGCCCAGTCGGAGCTCCAGATGAGCGAGTGAGTTCAGGGCCATAAAAGTGTTAGTATGTATATCGCACTCACCGCCCAGTCTCACATTAGCGAATTGCGAGCGATTTCCAGGCGCGTGCATGGCACCTTGCTGCGTGCCCGCGGCGTCGTCGCGGCGTGCCTGCTGCGCACTCGCCTGGCTTTTAAGTTACATTAACATCCTTCCTCTCGTCATCATCAACCTATATTAGTCCACTGCTGGACATAGGTCTCACTAATGAGCGCCATATCGCCCTGACTTCGGCTTCACGCATCCAGCATCTGCCTGCAGTCTTTCGCAGATCGTCATCCCACCTGTCTAGAGGTCATTTACGAATGTTTTCCGAGTCACTGTCTCCACTCAAGAACACGTTTACCCCAGCGGTTGTCGGTTCTACGCGAGATATAGCCGGCCCACTGCCACTTCAGCTTGCTAATTCTTTGAGCTATGTCGATAACTTTGGTTCTTTGTCGGATGTGTTCGTTACGAATCCTATCCTTCAGAGAGACTCCGAGCATAGCTCTATCGATAGCTCCCTGAGAGACTTTGAACGTGGACCAGACCAGACCTTCCCTGTTAGAAACAGCCTTTCACAATGAATAATTGTCTATAGCTCAGCTTTGGATTAATAGTATTTCCTTTACTTTGAATAATATTTAGTTGGTGCCTGTCCTTATCCAGTTTTTTAGTACTTGAGTCAATTAATTGAGGGCCGAAGTAGGTACAAGGCCTTGTTTATGAAGACGCGAGGCGTGCAGCGGAGCGTGCAATCACGCAGCCCGCACCCAATTCAAACATATGGCATTCGTTGGTAGAGTGTGTTTACGGAGAAGCGTTTTTACACGCTGCGTCGCACGCGGCGTGCGCCTCCTCTCTTCACACCCCGCCTATCCATAAACATCAACGTACATTGCGATATGTTTGTGATTATGCGTTTTTTTTTTACAATAAATAGACCTTCGTTTGACCGCAATCTCACCTGATAGAATGCGAAGATGCGGCCAACGGTGTATCACGAAGGTCTAGAAGATACCTATTCACCCTTGTCTTAAAGAGACCCAGGTTGTAATTGGCCGGAAAAACAGAGGCAGGGAGCGAGTTCCATTCCTTTGCGGGGCGAAAAATAAAGGTGGAGGAAAACCGCTTAGTGCGAGTGGAGGGTACATCCATCAAGTATGGATGGTATTGCGCTGTGCGTCTACTTAAGGCGCATACAGCAGTGAAACTGGCGCCCCCACCTATTTTATCTTATTATTACGTTGAACACAGGAAATTTTAAAAATCCATTGTTTAGTTTGCGATATCTATTATAAGCTATTTATGTAATAGTCCTCTGTAATAGTTTTATTTTGTAAAGCTTAGGCAGAGATACGAAGTTGCGCTTTTTGGCCACCAAACTCTATTTCTGCATCACTTCCTAAATTATATGAGATAAAACTATGTATTACAGAAGTAATAAAAGGTAGCTTATAATAGATACCACAAACTTTACGAAGGATTTTTAAAATTTCCAATGTTTAACGCAATAATATGATAAAATAGGTGGCTCTGTCATATTGGCTCGGGTATGCGCCTTAATGTACCATTCTTTGTTAAAATTGGACAAAGAGATCTGACATTCAAATCACAGATCATATAGAAAAATGTTGTATACTCAAATTACATAATGTTCTCCCTGTTAGAAGGCTTTGTGCATGTAAAGACTGACAATATTTTCTTGTTTTTTGTCTGATGTCTGATGGTCTGATTTTATTTATTCCTACACTCAACAGGTCACGAGTGCCTTTCAGATCGTGATATAAAGTAAACGATATTCTGATGGGCTGTGAGGTCAGCTAGTTGTTCATCCGGCTCGGACTTTATTTATCTTATTGTCTGCATAATAATTGCCATAAAACTTTATGACACTTGTTGGATATAACTGCTATGATATTTCAATGTGAAACCAAAAAGAAGCAGTTGAAAAAGAACTATATAGTAGGTTTATTTGATACTAGCAGCGCCTCGCGGTTTTACCCGCTTAGTTTCCGTTCCCGTGGGAATTCCGGGATAAAATATACTATGTTGCTCCCTGAAAAGTAAGATAATGAATAGTTAACTAATAATGATAATGAAAGTTCGTTAGCGATGAACTTTTTTTAATCGGTTTAGCAGTTTCGGAGCTTATTCAAGCTTTTTTATAGAAGTGTATGTCCATTCCGGGAAAACCGTTTACCTTCTTACAAAATTTCACGGTTGTCAGGGAGAGATCGTCCTAGAGCGATAATACTGCCAGTTTTCGCTTATTTTATAATTAATTTTGATATTAATAGTTAGGTAAGTACTTACCTACTAAGTTTAGTCTATACTAACTAATATCATAGAGATATATGCGGGTAAAACCGCGAGGCGCTGCTAGTGTGCATTGTAGTATTATCTATCTAAACATTTTATTCATAATATTATAATAATATTATTATTTTTAATCATTTATTAAATCAGACAACAATTTAGGTTATTTTTTTGTTAGTAAGTTGTTTTAAATTCTATGTTAAACAGACAGACATAATTACTTTCGAATTGAAAATATTGGTGTAGATGTGTAGGTAAAATAGTGTTATTGTGAGAATCTAGTTTTAACTTTCCCCACAGCTCCAGAGATGGCGCTACTAGTGTAGTTTCGGTATTGTAGAGTTGGTAGAGATTAATTTTTCATTGCATTTTAATTTGTTTATTTTCCTACTAGTTCACTGCTGGACCTCGATGTCATTTAATGAGTGTCGTTTCAGCCAATGTTGGTACTTTTTATTCTTACTTTATATTTATACACATTGAATTAGATAGGTACCAATTTGCTTCAAAAACGAAACGAAATACATAGTTGCGTATTTTAGAGAAATAAATTAAAGTTGTGGCCAGGCACAGGACATCGTTTCTAGATACCATTTGTTATAATATTTTTTCCAACTAAATACCGTGTAAGTACATATTATAACTTGAATACATATTATAATTTGACTCCTGACCATGAATCCAAGAAACGAATAATGCTCAGTAATTTTGATCAAAAGCTGAATTTTCAATGACATCCATCACTAACACAAAGGTTCTTCAAGCCCACAAAGCTTCTTCAATTAGCAGGCGGCCTTCACATACCGACGTAAGTGTTATTTAATATCACCTTCATCGAAATACTTTGTTAATAATATTTAAAGCTTGTAGGTACACACAATCAGATGCAAAAGTTCAAAACTAGGTAAACAAAAACGTAAAACCTTAGGCAGGTTTTGTAAATCTATAATTTGTTATCTATTGTTAAGAAGCCAAGGATTTTTCTTCAATTCAATAAACTTCTACTAGATAAAAGAACGTTGAAACCAATTATGTATTTTTAATATAATAACACCTACCTATACATATAACCTACCTACTATTTATTTTATTTTTTCTATTTTTGAGTTGATTTTAATCGTTAATATAATAATAATAATAATAATAATAATAATAAGCCTTTTTATTTCCATAACTAATTTTAAACAAAACAAAAAATTTACTTAATTTGATTTATAAGAACACTAATTAGTTAGGTCCCTTTCGAGTATAGGCCTCCTCTAAGTTTCTCCAGTCTTGTCTATTCTGAGCCTTCTCAAGCCATGTTTTTCCGGCGGTTTTTTTAATGTCATCTGCCCAGCATTCCTGTGGGCGTCCTCTCGGTCTCTTTCCAACCGGGCCGCACCATTTGGTGGCCCGCAGTGCCCATCTTTTGTCCTCTAAGCGTGCTATGTGGCCTGCCCATTTCCACTTAAGACTTTTTGTAAATCTTAGTGCGTCTATTAGTTTGGTTTTCTTGCGTATGGTCTCACTTCTTTGCTTTTCCTTTAATTTAATGTTTAATATACTTCTTTCCATTGATCTTTGTGTTGTCTGAATTTTATGTTTGATGTTTTCATTAAAAATCCATGTTTGGGATCCGTACGATAAGCATGGTAACAGGCTAGAATCCATTATATTTTTTTTCAGTTTTACGGGTAGCTTAGATTTTAGTATTTCCTTATGGCTCCAGAATTTTTTCCACGTCATGTTTACTCTTCTTTCTACTTCTTCTTTGTGTCTCGTTTTATTAAATGATATTTGTTTGCCAAGATATATATAGCTTTCCACATATTCAATAAGTTCTTGATTTACTAGTATAGGATTCTGTTTGCTGTTTGTTACGACTTTTGTTTTATTTGTGTTAAGTTTTAGTCCAACTTCTTCACTGACGGTACATAGTTCGTTTATCATTTCTTCTAGCTGGTAAGAGGTTCTGGAGAATAAAACTATGTCGTCTGCGAATCTGAGGTTGCTTAGAAATTTCCCATTTATGTATATACCTTTTTTCTTCCAGTCTAATTTTGACATTTGGTGCTGGAGAACAGATATAAAAATCTTTGGCGATAATGGGTCTCCCTGTTTAGCACCTCTATTTATTTGTATAGGCGGACCAAGTCTGTCCAGTTTCACCCTGCTTTTGCTATGTGTGTAGATGTGCTTGATAGTATTAATGTATGTTCTTGATATATTTTGGTTCTCGAGTGCCTCCCAAATGCTGTCATGTGATATGGTGTCAAATGCTTTCGCATAATCAATGAGAGCAAGGTAGAGTGGTTGTTGAAGTTGTTGAAATTTTTCTATCACTTGTTCTACGGTGTGGATATGGTCGATGGTACTGTACCCTCTTCGGAATCCAGCTTGCTCTTCTGGTTGGTTGGATTCTATTTGTGTCTCTATCCGTTTATCTATGCATGTTGAAAAAAGTTTGTAGATGGTCGGAAGTAAGCTGATTGGACGGTAGTTGTTTACGTCTGCCGGATCTCCTTTCTTGTATAAAAGTGTTATATTTGATTCTGCCCATTTATTCGGTGCCTGTTGTTCTTGGAGTATCCTGTTAAAGAGTGTGTTTAGGGGGCCAATTAATATATATTTTGCTGCTTTGAGAGCTTCGTTCGGGAGACCGTCAGGTCCGGGGCTCTTCTCGACTTTGAGTTTCTCAATTCTTTGAAGGATTTCTTGTTGGCTAAATGGTTCTATATGGGGATCTCTATCTCGTGCTGTTTCTATTTCAGGCATGACGGATAGCTTTTGTGTTGTGATGTGTTTGCTGTAAAGATCTCTGTAGAAATCAGACGCAGTTTCTACTATGTCAACTCGTTTTACCATGTATTTTGATAATGTTTGTTGTTTTAAATGTGGTATCCAGTTTTTATTGGTATCGAGCTTCTTATAGGCTCTTTTTTGGCTTTTCGTCTTTCTAAGGTTTTCTTCTATAATTTCCATTCTATGTTTTTCATAGTCTTTTTTAAGGAGTTTATTTGTTTCTTTATAAATGTGTTTGAGTTCTATTTTTTCTTCTTTACTCCTGTGTTGTTTATGTTGTAGTTCTGTACGTCTTTTTATCTTATTTTTCGTTTCGTCTGATATAACATTTTGGGTATTTTTTGTAGTTTTTAAATTATTTAAACTTTCCATTATTACTGTCTCTATTTTTGTATAGTACGTTTCTACATTATCAGTCTCTTGCCATATTAATTCGGTTGTTCTTTGTTTTAGGGATTCTAGAAATATTTTCACATTTTCTACGCCAGATAATATTTTCCGTTTATTGTTGTATGTGGCTCTACATTTATTGGTTTTCGTTAGTTTGTATGTTCCTCGTATGAACCTGTGGTTGCTTGAAAAGTTGTTGATACCTATAGTTTCTATGTTTGTGAATCTTTCTGGTGTTTCGCTTAGGATAAAGTCGATTTGATTTCTCTGTTTTCCATCAGGTGATGTCCAGGTCCAGAGATTGCGTAGCTTTTTTTTGAAAATAGTGTTTATGATTGTGTATTTATTTTCAATCGCGTATTTAACCAGTAGGTCGCTTCTGCTGTTTCTTGTTCCGTAGCAGGATGGTCCTATTATTAGGTTTTCACCTGGTTTTCTCTGTCCTATTTTTGCATTCCAGTCACCTAGTATAATTAGTTTTCCTGTAGCCGATTGTTTCGCCGTATGTATTTGATTGTAAAATTTTGTTAAGTCTTCTTCTGTCGAGTCCTGCGTTGGGGCGTATACTTGTATTAATGATAATGATGTAGATTCGAATGTTATATTTAACAAGCATACCCGTTCTGATATTCCAATGTAGCTGTCTATGTTAGCTTTTAATTTCTTTTTTATCAAGAAACCGACTCCGTGGTGTCCTTTTGTTTCTCCTGTATAACAAAATATGTGGTTTTCTTGTTCTATTATATTGTTTCCGACTCTCCTTATTTCAGACAGCCCAACGATATCATACTTGATGTTTTGAAGGGAGTATTCTAGTAGTAGCATTTTTTCTGGCGATAGTAACGACCTCACCACAATCGTTAATATACGCCAGACAAAAAGGCTTTTTTGTTTATTTATAAATATATACAGGTATGTGAGATAATACAAGAGACTGGTTCACGGAATAATACTAGGCAAACTAAACCCTACTACAATAAGATAATTGGGTTTGTTTTAAAAACTTAAAAAGGTCGTAAAATTTTTCAAGACGCGACATCTAGTTAAAATTCGAGTCTAATTTTTGATATGATTGAGAGACACATGGATGAAAAGGCGAATGAAACAAAGGTCTACTTTGAAAAACGAAATACGACGTTTCGGCTGACCTTCGCATAAAACGAACAACCTTACTGCTGAACGTGCAAACGCGCATTGCTTCGGAAGCATCACTAAATGACACATTAATTTTTGAATTTCTAAGAAATGAAAGCGATAATCATTTTCGTTTTATGCTTCGTTCCGCTATCCGTCAACTTTGTAATTTGTTTTTTTATGTAGGTCTCTCAATAGGTGGTAAAAAATAAAATAAATGGTGGCGCTAGTGTGCCACGGGGTACCGCCTTAAGAACCAAAGACGTACAGACAAGACAAGGTTTCGGTCTATCGTACTGTTTGAGGTTTCTATTATAAGTTATTTATTAATCTGTAGTAGTTTCATTTTGTAAAGCTTAGGTAGAGATCGAATTTCCGCTTTTTGGCCACCAAACTCTATTTTCGCATCACTTCCTAAACTACATAAGACAAAACTATTACAGAGGCATTAAAAATAGCTTATAATAGATACCACAAACTGTACGATGGATTTTTAAAATTTCCTATATTAAACGTAATAATATGATAAAAATCGCAGACGTAGTAGAGATCTATATTGCTGAGGTTCCCGCTACTTAGTTCTGTTAAGATAAGTAGAAGGTTAGTTTTAGTGTACTTTTTGCCACACAGTTAAATAGAACCCGCTTATGTGCACATAGTTCACCAAGAAATATTGTAGAGCAATAAAGAAATAATAAATAATAATGCTGGACAATTCACACAGCATTATCTAGCCCCAAGCTAAGTAAAGCTTGTGTTATGGGTACTAGATAACTGATATACATAATACAATACACTAGAAAGATAGATATTTTTTTATTATACCTAGAAAACATCCAGAACGCTCTGAACGATAATAAATAATAATATCTGCAGATCTTTTACTATAGAAACTTTCGTAGTTTGACGAATTCATTATGAATGTAAGCGGGTTAACTACGAACCTTGTTTGTGTTGGAAGAACACCAACGTTTCATCCCCTAACACCTTCATGGCCCAAGACGCAGGTGCCAGTCTCTATCTGCGTGGAGCTGCGGCGCGCCCCTGCGGGTCGCACCACAGAGCTGGGCAGTGAATGCGTTATACACTAACACCTTCATGGCCCAAGACGCAGGTGCCAGTCTCTATCTGCGTGGAGCTGCGGCGCGCCCCTGCGGGTCACCCGCTGCTGGGCAGTGAATGCGTTAACGAGGGACATCTTCAGGGCGAATGCGGTTCTAGACGCGCGCGTTCCGCATCCCTTCGAGCACTTCTTCCAACACAAACAAGGTTCGTAGTTAACCCGCTTACATTCATAATGAATCTGTAGATCGTTCGATACTTTTTTCCCGAGACGGGAGTCGAACCTTTGCCCGCGCCACCTCGAGTCCTCGAGAAAAGGAAGATAATGTAGAGTCTGTGTTTGAAGCATGAAAGGAAATAGCTTTAAGCAAATGACTATACTATCTGCAAAAATTGTTTAAAATTTGTAACATGAACCAGTTCGAAATATCGTACAAGTACTTACAGAATAACTAGTTTATAGTCTTTAGTTTTAGGTTAGCAAAAGGGCTTTCTAAGCTTGCCTTTTCTTACACATGAAAAAATTGGATGAAATTCATTCATCGTTAATATACTTACTTTATAAAAAGCCTCCTCTTTGTACTCTTTGAAGGTTCCAATAAATTACCATAAATAAGCTTTGTCTGGCTATCTTTAAAAATTCACCTTGCATAATCGCATTACTTTGTTGGCTGAAAGCCCAAGAAGCAAACGCAACACCAGGGAATTTAAACGCACTCAACAAAACCAGTAGCCAAATTGCCAGTAATCTTCAACAACTTTGTGTTTACCTACTCAGTTCTCTTGCGGAATGCCTACGCGCAGTGTTTTCAAATACCTAGTCATTTATGTTGGGCTTTATGCGAAGCGGCGTTCGTAGTATAACGAAGCCAAGGCAAAGCTTTTGTATCTGTAATTTACGTGTTAGGTATTTAATAAGCCTAACCCATCAATTACTATCGCCCCGCGACTTCGCACGCGTTGTTACCATGGAAACGTTTAAAGGTGATTTCTATCCGGGGGGAACTGATTTATGGTATGAAAAGTAGGCTATGTCTTGATTCCAGGATTAGAAATACTTGTATGAAAAATTTCAGCCCGATCGTTTCAGTAGTTTTTCTGTCAGAACTGAAACAAATTAAAATGGGACTTCATGGGACCAGCTTTCATATAAAAAAAGAATCATGAAAATCGGACCACCGAGTCTAAAGCTCTGAAGACAAACAAAAAAATATACAGTTGAATTGAGAACCTTCTTCTTTTTTTGAAGTCGTTTAATAATACTGAAGTCTGCCGAGCGTGATGATTATGGCAATGATGATGATGTTTGTTTGGGCAGAGGTAATTTCAGCAGTGGATGTATAATAGGTGACGAATAGAGTAGTTAGCTTCTCTTTATTAGCACACTGCTATCTCGATATCTGAAACCAATTTTCTTAAGTGAAATTTCCGCTAAACAATAGAGCAAAACCATCTCTTATAGGTATCTAGAAGATATATGGATTGCTAGCAACTTGCCATACAGATGTTGAAACGGCCGGTCTATATTAGCAACTGAATCAAAAGAAATGTTAGTTTTATTGTAAAAAACAAATATTCACATCGCCTACCAATTGCATGCACTTATTGATAGACACATTGAGTTTCTGTAAGCGTTTCGAAACCCAATACAATGTGTATTTTGCATGCAAATTGCAAATCGTGAGCGTACGGGACACCTACGAAACACTGGCAGGTTCTTACTTATGTTGAACCATTAATAACCATTATTTACGATATGATTTCGCTAATTTAGATAAAGTTCCCATACGGCTGAATTTTTAGAGAAACCAGGGTATGGGCTAAACCAAAACCATTTTATCCAAAACAAAATCTGTTAAAACTATATACGATATTAAACCTAAAATCTTTTTTGAACAACGGTTGACAACATGTTGACGATAAATATATTTCCGATTTTGATTCTGAAGAGGCTAGCTAGTGCATAAAAAATGAAGAATAACCTTTTTTTTTAGGAAAACCGATATCAATAAAATTATACATGGGAAATAAGTTTTCATGATATACTTAATTCCTAAAACTCTATACAATAATTGATCGCGCAGTGTTTTAGATGATTGCCAATTATTCTACCCTATTAATTGATCGCGCAGTGTTTTTGGTGATTGCCAATTTTTCTACCCTATTGAATGAATTATTTGTTAACTTATCTCGTATTTTGGTGTGTCTAAACCGGCTTTCCTCATGACTTAGAAGTAAGAATAAAGGCGTGTTCCCCACGCAGCTAAAGTTATATATCACACGTGGAATGGCTATATTGTAATGTAATGTAACAGTTAAGATCTAGTCTGTATAATAAAGTTGTTGAATTGAATACTAACCTTGGGGTTAGTTGCCCAAATTTATTTGAGCCTAATTTATTTGAGCCAAATTCGTTTCTACGTTGAACAGTAGTTGCGTTCCCTTCCAATATTCGTGCATTTTCGGTGAAGAGTTGTAATGGACTTTTTGACCATCCTCGTGGTGGACAAAGTAATTTTCGTGTATTAGTAGAGTGTTAACTTGACCAAACACTGTCCTCAACGTAGTACTATATACTTCTCCTGATACTCAACCTCAATATACTGCAACTCTTCTTCTTCTATTATCTTTGGATCTGAATCTAGTTCACTGAAATATCGCACCAACCAGCTGCCGGCAAACTTTGTCGGAGAGTTCAATCTCTCGACGGCAAATAAATACTTTACTTTTGTTTCATTAGTGCCCTGAGTACAAAATACTCTTAGGCTTGTATTATGGCACCCTTTAATTATTAGAACACCTTAAGACCACTTTGTATTTAATATTTCATGTGATTTTTCTGTTGGGAAAAAAGTTGAATTAAAAATACAAACCGTTATTTTCTTCAAGATATTTGTCTTCATGTCCATCATTGAAATTAAGCGCCATCATGGCAACTTCCAATTTTTCTCAGCAACAAGCACAATCGGAAAGGTCATCAGAGCGTTGTTTGTGAAACAGTTGATGTCAACACATTCGTTTAATTAAACTTATCAATTTTATTGATTGAGCATAATTTCCTATAATGAGGACCTGACCACTGCTGTTTCCATAACGAGGAATTGCAGCGATGTTATCGGAACGTGATTTGTTGGTTATTGACGAGTAGATTTACAGACACAGACAGTTCTAGGAGCTTCTGTTCAATGTCAATTGGAGTCTCAATTATAATTATCACCGCTAAAGCAAATGCCACTTCACATGTTTAAAGTTTTTTGTTGTTTGTTTCATTTTGTTGTATTTGGAAAACAAACAGGTTTTTAAACACTTTATAGATAAACTTACTAATTAATTCATAACTTTAATATAATGTCCTCGCATGTAGAAGAAAAATTGCTTATTTGCGGAGGAGAAATGAAAAACAGTTCTTTGGTAGGTACAATAAAATAAACTACCAGTAACAATTAACTAAACAAGTAATTTGGACGTGTGCGATGCTACTTCAATCAGTTTAGGTAGGTATTTAAGAAATGAAAAATAAAAATATGTTTATTGCTACTTAAGAAGAATAAGCAAATTCAGAATTAAAACTAGGTACTTATTACAAATAATTTCTGTGTAAGTATAGATGCTTTTCTTAATTAATATAATAAATGACAACGATTCCCACACTAGGCTGAGCCTGTATCGTGGGAACAATATGTTTAACATGTTAGGACTAAAATTAGCCTCAATTGACTGTCGAACCCACACCACAGAAGACAGTGCTCTAACTCAATTGTTGCACATTTTGCTTTAAATAAACATACAAAATAAAATAATCTTTTTGTATTTTATATATTTATTCATCAGCAGCGTAGTGTCGAAAGCATGAGACCTTTGTCATTCATGGGCCAATTACAAAGGTTCCGTACTTTCGATTTCTTTAGACCTGGTGGATAAAGGTCCCATGCTTACTACTACATTAATTTAAACCCAGGCTAGGTACTTTAACAATATATTATTATTCTATAACTTTAGCTTATTAACGCACCTAGATGCAATGTAACCTAGGTCAAACACTTCAGACTAAGATTACCCACATAGATTAGGTTTATATCAGAAGTGTGCACAAGCTTGTAATAAACTAATGCCTATTTAATAAACAAACTTTACAACCCAAGCAAAGCGCGTGTCAGGGTTACCTGACATGAGTCATGTGTCATGTCATGACACACAGCGCATCAGATGTGGGATGATCCATTGTGAAGTGGGATCTTACGCCTACCCGCTGATTAGGATGCTGTTTGGGTACGGAAGCGGAAGAATGCAATACAATCAACTGCGTGATAAATGCTAGGTGACGAAATAAATCCTACCTATTTAATGACGTGTCCTATATAATAATACTCATTGGTCCATTACAATTACAAATACATAATTATAATATCGTAAACTGTAGTCATTAGGAATTATTATTACATGATACTTACCTAAGTCTTAAATATAATTGAGCCCAATTAGATTTGGAAATATTTGGAGTAGGAAGCGGATCGAATATTGTTCATTATTGCTCTGTATATAATTACTTAACGTAAATTGTATTGTTAGGTACTTTTCGAACCTACTAATCTGATACCTTAGTCTTTTTTATGCAGTTACTCTAAAAAAAATACTATATGTTTTGTCACTAATATCTCTGAGTCTCTGATTTTCTCTCTAAAAGACTCGGAAAGGGACTCGTAAGTTATTACTCGTATTATCTCTCCCTCCTTCGCATAACCAACTTATTATGAACTTAGTTATCAATTACGAGTTAAATATAAACATTTTTGTTATTCCTCCATATAAGACCCCCGCTTGACAACTGTCATCACATTTGGTCGTTTTGTTTGTTTTATTACTTTATGTGGGGTAATCAAATATACCTATGCAACTAATTGGGTGCTTATTATTAATGCTTGTGTACCTACTTTTTTATCATGAAGATAATAATTATAGGAATATTTATTTGTGATCTTCTGTCAACTGGTAGTTATCTCTTTGTTAAAACCAAGTAGGTATCTCTACACTGAAATTATTAGGTATAGCTTAGTACTAGCACACACATCGTTTGCATGCATTGGTGGGTAAGCATATTTTTATCAAACAACTGTTTTATGGAGGTACCCACCCGCGTTCCAATTTCAAATAAATAAATTAAAATTAGAACTCTTTTTTAACATCGATATAATTTTAAGGTAGAGAATTGGAGGTATTATTTCAGTTCTCGCATGTCATTTATTTTCTACCATTGGAATCGCCATTTCGGTGAGGGGTTGCCAGCTCAATGGTATAAAATCCCCTTCGGAGGCAAAATATCAGGAAATTTGTAAGTAGAATGCCACTAGAATCTAGTCTTGGTGGTAAGTAAAGATCCTACCAGCACAATAGAATGTCATGGCATGAAACCAAAGGGTGGCAGATATCTAATGCATACAATGACAATCCTCGTGTCGCGAAGCAAGCAAAAAATGCGCATTCATTGAACTTGAATCGTAACATTCGTAATGTCATCGAAGCCTACTGACACCTCAAGGTCCACCTCACACGATTGGGGCGGGGAACTGTCACTAGCCACAGATACTGTACAGTTAGTATAGGTGTGGAGTACAATCGTCTTAGTCACAGAATATTTATCAGTAAGTAGCTACAGTACCGCCCATTCTGGCTCCCGACGCCACACGACAGATCACAACACAATACAACCAATTTCGCAAGCTTATGCATGGTGCCATATACAGTTGGCATGTAAGGTAAACTGCAGTTTAGTCACTCACAATTGAACTAGAAACCCTGACCCCGAAACAAAACTTGAAACTGAACCCCAAATAAAAAGAAATAAAAACATTGTATACCTACCAAAACGTTCCCTAATTTGTGTAAACGGTGGCAACCACCGTTTACTCTAGTATCACTCTTTTTTGTTGCATTACGGTATATAAATAGTAACATGCATAACTGCCCTGTTTATCAAAAAATAAACATGGACTTGCATTCATATTAATAACCACCAGACGCCAATCGCTGAAAAATTTCGCGAAAGTAGTTGTAAAATTTATCACCTGACCGTGGTCACCCAATAAAATTAATTATCTCCAACGGAAATTCACCAAACAGGTACGATAAAATTAATACCTACCGACCTACTGGGTAGTTAAATAGTCTGGTAGCAACTCAACAAGAAGATAAAAATCCCAAAATACTTGTGAGATAAAGCTATAAACTGCTTGATGAGGTGTTGACACACTTTTTAAATTCAATTGCAAAGTTTGATAACACAATCGAGATTTGTACAAAATTCAAAAATGTCAAGTGTCGTGCATCTTTAGGCCATCTTTTTTGAAGAATTTTATACACACACAGTATTTCTGTTTCAAATAAGTACCTAGGAAGTTGTGTTTTTTTTTAATTCATCCTTACCTACCTTCTTGGATTCCAAGTGTTGGAATTTCGAACATTTCCAACCAAATACCTGTGGGTAGGTAGTGGGACGGTATGCAAACAAATGGCAATTTAATTGAAAATAATTTAAGCTTGGCCAGTCTAGACCGCATAGACAACACGTTGTTCAAGCAGTTGGGATTGTAATAAGCAACGTCCCTCATTAATGCTTAATACCAAAGGTTGTAGAATCATCTTAGAGGACCCGAAGGTGTGTGAACGGGTTTCATCTAACATTAAGGCGTCTACACACCAAGGTAGGCACATAGCCCGGCAGGTTAGATATTTATAGCGACTTGGTCGGCAAGATGTTCGCGGCTACACATTAAGAAGCCGATTGTCGCGGACATGTCACCAAAGAAGTCTCGTTATTGTTGCGGACTTGCCGCCGACATTTGTCGCGTGTCGCGGACATGTCACAAGAAGTAGGTGGGTGCTGTTGCCGAGTTTTTTTTTACCACCAAATTGGTACCACCACCTGATAACATCAGGGACATGATGGCTGTTTCGGTGGAGTTGCCGACTTTGGTGTGTAAACTTCATTAGACTATCGTATAATCTGTCTGACCGATGCGGTCGACCTTCGTTTATGCGATAACACTAGGTGTTCATTTAGAATTATTTTAGAACTAACTAAAGACGAGTATTCTATGTCAAGATCACCACTTTGAATAGAAGCTGTAATACCTATTTGGCATCTCCGTCTCATCGCTTTCAATTTAAATTGCTCAAAGCATAATATGCCAAAAAGTAAAACACAACAAATGAACAACATTTGTTTTATTTTACTCTGGGCACATATTGCATACAGCCATTTTTATCTTCTGTTGGACTATGAAATCAAAGTTTATTTCTTGTTGCCACGTTCGCCACATGATAGTTCAATAATCAACCTTAAATAATCTTTCTGGAAAACACCTAATTACGATAAAAACAGCAGTAAAACCCCAACTTTTTGTGCAAAAACGCTTTACGCATCTAAATAGCACTTCCTTAGTGTTACCATGTAATATTAAAATGTTATGAATGCATGCAAGGTCAATCGTGGCAGTTATGCTGATGGGCTCTAGAAAAGCTGTTTTTATGCGGTCATCTTAAACATTTTGAAGGCTGCAGGCCGCATGCACGACGGTATTTAATTAACATATTGGTCGAGGCATTTACTATTTATTTGTAATTAAAGTAAGACTATTTAAAAAAACACAGTTTAGGTCCATACATAAATAACATAGTGTAGGTACATTATGTAAAAAATTGTGAAGGATTTGATTGCTTATATCCACTCGGGGCGGCGGCGGCGACGTAATTATTTGTGGAGAAAATTCCGCAAAAATTTGCTACGACCACTAACTAATAGGTAATCCAAAAAAAAAATTACAGAACGAATCAATAGTTAAAAAATGCCACGTGGTCTTATAAATAATTGAAAATCACGTTTAAAAATACACAAAATTCGTCATTTTAGACATTAGAATAAGGGATATAGACATGCGTGTCATCCGCATGTTATCGCCAACTTGCCGGCCATGGGGTAGGTTGCTCAAGCGACGGTCACGGGCAACCTCTTCGAGCTTCGAGGCATCCATTTACATGAGATATTCATTAAAATTTTATTCAATGAGCATCAGAAGTCTACTTTGAACCATATCAGCACTTGCACTTAGTATTAGGGTTTTTGCTGGTGCATATTTCTTGTTTACTTCTTCCGCGTGGACAAAAAATTAAAGTCAATTGCATCTTACTTCTTATTTGATAGTAATTACTATTTATCAAGCTATATAGTAGAAATTTGACTTGTCTAAGTGCTTAAATTGTATGTCTAAAAAATTAAACGTTTTGACTCTGACTCGGTTTAATTTTAAGGGTAATTCTTACACATAGGACTTTTGCTACACGGTCAATTGATAAGGTTTTGTTTATCAGCTAAAAATGGCTTGGTGATGTTTTTTTATAGTTCACCTTGTACATAAAAGATTAATATAACTAATTTAATGCATATTTTATAAAATAGGCATATTTTAATAGAGCAGTTATTGCTCAATCCAATTAAAATGTTTTAATATTAGCTATTGCCAAATGGTACAAATAATAGGCAGGTTATTTGACAATAAGAATCCTTTATTTATTGTAATCCGTACCTTAGCTGTATTGTTTATTTGTTTTGTGTATTTTTCATATGTATCGGCGACCCCCAAGACAGCCTTAAATCACCACCTACATATCTATATTAATTGTATATGTAGGTGCTCACTGATAGGCATTGTTCTGTCGTAATTATGATAACGCTTTGCATGTACTTAAATAATACCTACTAAGTAGTTCAATAGTTCTTAAATATTTTTAAAGTTGGTCAATTTGTAAGACCATTTCTGAGTTAATGTTCCATTAGTGGTGATTTTTGAAATTGACTGGTGTCTACCTATTTTTATATAAATCTCGTAATTAACATCAAGTTTGCATACCGGATTGGGTGGAAGCAGCGCAGGACAAAAGTCTGTGGTGATTTTTTTTCAGCCAAGACCCATTTCGGGATTGGTTTGGGCCCGAATACCAAATCGGCACCAGGATGATGAATGAGATGTGGTCCTAGCCGAATTTCGACCTCAGAGGCCGAAGACTAGCCAGATGCGTAGGACATATTATAGTGTACAAGTGTGTACCCAAACACAGGTGAACTCATACTCATAATCCGATGAGATGACAGATCGACACGGCCGGGGAGAAAATAGTGAGTGTGCAAGTGTGTATCTCCAAAATAAATAGGCACTCTATCGAACCATTAGAAGATCTTATAATTATTTCAGGATCTTATAATTAAGTCAGAATATGATCGAAAAAAAAAATGAACACATAATAATACCTCCTCTGAATTTTTCGAGGAAAGCCCCAAGTGAACATTAGTGCGTCCTGATATCCTTTCCTGCAACGACGTGCGTGATAGCCTCGTGTTCGCCATGTGACATCAAAATGATAATTAGCACCAGATAACAACTAAGTATTTATCTTTATCTAGATGTGTAGTTTTCCATCGTACGAGAAATTATAAGATTTAATGATACGAACATAAAGGAATGAGGTACCGAAAAAAGAAAATCGTTAAACTATTGTTAGTACAGTCCGAAGTGGTTTTATTTGTAAATTCAAAGTATACTTTTTAGCTGAAATTAGTTGTATATATTTTATGGTTTCTTGGTATTTATTTGAATGGTCGTAGAATAGAGCCCACATTTATTGGATCTTAGTTCGTTCTCTACGTCATAGAGCATGGAGAAAAATGGGCCTACGGCAAATTGTGACATATCTTGGTACCTAACTAATTATTTTCATGCAATTTGGAAATAACAAAAAATTAATAAGTAATAAAAAATGGGATATCATTTGATTTATTAGAAATTACCCTGAGTGGGCTTTCGCACTATAGATATATATATAATTATGTCCTGATGCGCTTCTGCGAGGAGGACATTATCATAATAACAAAGAAGAATACATTGCTTTTAAACCGAATTCAAAAAAGGAGAAAGTTATCAATTCGAATCAATGATTTTTTGTTACCTACGAGTATTGTACATGTTAATTGTTATCTCCGCCAATGGAAAACTGATTTCGCTGATTTTTTTACATTTTTTTAGATACTACTTAGAGAATGGACCCAAGGATTCCACGTGTTTTTTTTAAACTATTTATATTTATTTGTTACGTAAAAGAGGTCAATCGTAATAGAGTAATGATATTGATCAATATGCAGAAGGTAGGTGTTCGTAAACAATCAATGATGGATCCATTCAATTCAACAAGCGACCTTTCTACAAAACAGTCATAACAGAAGGAAGTGTTCTTGACCTACCGACTTACACTGAATAATCCAATAACAATCCGAGTCAGTTTTCAGACATTTCAAGACCTCAAGGAGGTCACAAAGACAATCGACTGTTTAGGCGCAACGCACACGAGACACTCGTTCATAGTTTTCTACTAAAGTTTTTAATCTACAGGCTATGCTTGTTCACTGCTGGACCCATGATAAAGTTCTTGGTACTTCAATAAACGCCTTATCATTATGTGTATGATAATCGCCAAACGGGACATGCAGGGTGGAATTCGCAGTAAGGTGATGAATCTGTTTTGAAGGGGCGCCGACTGCCCACCCCCAGGAAGTGCATCCTTTAGTCGCCTCTGACAACGATGAAGAGTTGTAATGATGCGAATTCTGCTCCAAATGGCCAACTGAGGATATATTTTGAGTCTTCAGATATTAAGAAATTAAGTTAAGGAGAGTTCAGCTTATTTCTGCTTTTAAAAAAATTTATGTCACTGTCGTTGCGTCTCCGAAGAATAACGACTTTTCGGGTTCTTCAGAACTTTTCGTGTCTGACGCAACAATATTTTTTGAGATCATGGGATCCATTGTAACGTTTCTAATTCACAAGTCAATAAGGATTCACTCCTTGGGATTCTACGTCCTCCGAGTTCCTAACATTTAATCGCCCACGTGTGCCAGTACATGTTTCCAAACCTTTGGAATACAATTGGTGCTCTCAGCGTAGTTCGTCCAAATGTCACGGCATTCGAGCAAGGGCGTCTTTGATTTCCTCATAAATTCCACCCAGTTACAGATCCCATTTAAACTGTGACCTTGTGTAAAATCATTAGTTTGTAGATTTTTCACGATTCTACAGGAATTGATAATATGAATAACAGCTTTATGATGGCAATTAAAATATACAGTAAAATTCCTGACACTTTTAAAGAAATGTCATTATTATCTAGATTTAAATAATGGCTGACTGAAAAGTGTTTTAATAGTATTAATGAATTTTTTGAATATAAACTGTAATATTATTCATTGTGAATTGGTATTATATTGACTGTAGCTATTATTATTGTAATTTTTTAATTTGTATTTTGACATGTACTTAATCTATAATAATTTAAATTCTTATATAATATTCATAAGCCTGTAAAGGCAGGCTTTTGTAGTAGTTACTTTGAGCATAATTTTAAGATCTATGTACTCGTATAAACCTGAAACTTTATGAATAAATAAATGAAATGAAAAATATTTAAAGTGCCTACGGTCGGTCTATGTAACTCATCAATTTCAAAAATACCACGAGTTATTATTATTTGCTTGTCTGTATAATAAACAAAATCAGTTATAATGCTCGCACAAAATGCTTATATTATTAGGCTGAAGAAATAAAAGATCTATTTCATTCTGCACTGGTTTAGTTAGCAAAAATTTACGACAACATAGTGCTTTGGAAGTTCAACCCTGTACAGTATTTTCGTTAGTTAGATTTACATAATATTGTAATAAAATATTGAATTGGACCTCCGTTCATCATTTACAAAGATCAACTTTCACTAGATGTCAGCAATGACCTATCCATTGTAAAACCTGCATTCAATGATTCATTGAACTGAAGTTAATAAATCACAATTGTATGACCACTGGTTAGAAGAGCTTCTATTACATAACTAAGGTATCAAATACCGAATCGATCCATCAAAATAATCTCAGTACTTCTAAATATCGATGGTCGTAACTTTATCGCGGTAACCTAGAATGAATGAACTTCCTTTCAATTTTGTAATAAACTTTTACATATACCTAGAGAAAGTTCCAAGAGGGGCGTTTTCTTGTAAATAAGTTATGTACCTAATAGTTGGATTTACGCTCTACACACAACTACACAAGATCTTTTACAGAATATGTTTTAATGGATCCGTGCGATCGTTTTTTGGTTTTTTCGATTTGTTTTTATATATATTATACTAGTTGCGTCCCGCACCTTCGCACGCCTATCCTACGGGAAATGATTTATGGAATAAAAAGCCTATATGTTATTTCAGGCCTAGAACAACCTGTATGCAAAATTTCGGCCCGATCCGTTCATTAGATTTTGCGTGAAAGAGCAACAAACATACATGGTTAAAAAACTTTCGCGTTTATAATATTAGTAGGATAATAATTGATCTTATATTATTTATATTAAAGTAAATTAGGTGAGAACTTGGTGCTTAGATAAACCTAATACATGCTTTAAGGCACTTTGCACATTGCGAAGATGATTGGCCGAAAACATGCCAAAATGACTGAATGGATCAGGCTGAAATTTTAAACTCGTAAAGATCTGGACTTACGTTACTTTTTAATTAAAAAAGTACGTGCGAAGCCACAAGTACCTATAAGCTGTATCAAATAATCAAATAAGGTATAAAACTATACATTTATACATTGTCTTTTGTTCGCGTCGCGGAAAATTCTATCACAAGGTCAAATGTGAGTAAATTTCTCGATAGCGTTTAAATGATCCATGACAAACTATATTATCAGAAGGAAGTTTATCTGTGGTCGTTGGTGGTTGATAATGCGCTGACGACGCGGTTCTGATGGGGTGTGTGGGAGCGTCATACAAGATTATAATTTCATCATTATTGACGTAACAGATGACCTCTACAGTCACTTTATTTTCTCTTAGCACTAGTGTAGTAGTAAGTCCAAGAAATTGAGCTAGATAATTATTGGCCAAGAAAACCCTATCAAAGAAAACAAGTGACGTTTGTGGTGCAAACATATGGAATTACTAGCTTTTGCCTGTCGCTTCGCACGCATTATTCAGTTATGTCTGTCCTCGGGATACCGTTAAGCTCACTGTCGAATTTCATTAAAATCTGTTCAGCCGTTTAGGCGTGAAAAGGTTACCGGACCAAGTCATGTCAGGCTATTTTACACATGTGTTTATGTTTATGTTTTTCTTGCGTATCTAGTATCTATGTACTTTCCTAAGAAGACTCTTTATTTTACTTCAAAACCGCTTAATTACTAAAGCGAATTAGGTAAATGATGTATATTGCCCAAAGTCCGAGAGTGTTCCCATTTTAAAGACATTTTGCAAAAAGTGAAAAATCGGAGACTGAGCTAGTTTTTTCCATATTTTAAATTAATTATTGGTTGCAAGCTGACATGACAGACAGGTCGGCACGGTGGCTAAATGGAGATGGGTCGTCTTCAATGAGGATTAATTGAAAAGATTTCAAAGTAATATTTCTTTTTGACGTTAAACATTTTGAAACAAGTAGCATGCGGCATGTAAATCAAACAGCAGGCTGCCAAATGTTGCAAGTTTGATTTATTGCATTCGTCATGCCCGTGTCATCTTTGAGGATGCGTTTACATATAAACCAGTGAATTATTGGAAGAACTTTCTAATGGAGTCATTATGAAAGAAATTGTATAACCTCAACAGCCTATATTGGTCCACTGCTGGACGCAGGCCTCCCCCTGAAGAGCGCCTTATTGGCGTATCTCATGTGGGGGGGTAATGCCTATAATGCCATGCTTGGCATGTCGGTTGGGGATCGCAGTTTGGTGGTAGAAGAGTAGTAGAATTGTTCTGCAGGGGGTGCTGCTGCCCACCCCCAGTGAATATCCCTTAGTCGCCTCTTACGACACCCACGGGAAGAGATGGAGTGTTGCAAATTCTAAGCTTCAAGTACCACTCAGCTAAATCAAAATATTTCTTGTTACTTTTGTGAACATTAAAGGTTAGTTCGTTATTAGGTAGTAAGAAAAATTTAAACACTGGCTTATTGTCTTTATTGTTACTTTGAGTTTTATCATGCTTTGTACTTTCCTGAAGAAATTCACACGAAATCCAATCGGTAGGACATAAATAATAAATAAATAATGCTGGACAATTCACACAGCATTATCTAGCCCCAAGCTAAGCAGAGCTTGTGTTATGGGTACTAGATAACTGATAATACAAAATACAATACACTACATAGATAGATATTTTTTATTATACATAGAAAAACATCAACAAAATTAAGGTTAACTTTTGTATTTTTTTTGGTTTTCTACTGGTCAGGTTCCGCTAATTGAATCGGGTTTATTTATAAATAAGCTTTTTGCAGGAGTGTAGGTAATCCTTCTTGAAGGAAGTATTAGAGAAGGCTTTACGTCTCTTTGAAGACCGGTTCCGAACTGCTTATCAATTCTTGTCACGATCACGATTTATTCAGCTTCAAGTCTAAGTAGGTTTTGTTGTTTTTTTTTGCTTTACGAGTAAATTTAAATATACTAAAGTACTACAGCAAACTTACGCGACAAAAAATACGTTAGTTTTTATCACAGAGGTTTTTATCTGTGTGTAGGTATTAGTTTTTTATCCGTGGTTTACTATTTACCCATTCAGCTGGGCAGTGAATGCGTTAATGTAGTAAATAAAAGCGGCTTTTCTTTCATAGTAGTCTGATGATGAATGATAATGATGACATTATTAAAACTGATGCTGATCAATCAAAACAGTCGCTCGGACAAGCATGACGATTTCTTTCTACAATATGAGATTTTATCTTGTAGGATCGATTTCCAGTCCGATTACCATTGGCTTATAGACTCTCGCTCTCGCTTATAGATACTCTGATGCGGATATATATCTTGAGATATATATCCGATGATTTCGCCTCAGACGGCTTTCAAAGATTCTATGCTGTGGACAACATTGACCGTTTGGGCTAACATGGGTATGTACATACAAGATAAGATTCCGATCTTGTACATATCACCCTGATAAAATAGATAACCTGTTGTGTGTGGTGACCGCAATCTAAATTATTATTTACTAATTGTGCCCCGCGGCTTTGCACACGTTGATCATATGGAAACGTTTAAAGGTGATTTCTAACCCAAGGGAACTTATTTATGGGATAAAAAGTAGCCTATGTTTGATTCCAGGATTAGAAATACCTGTATGCAAATTTCAGCCAGATCCTTGTATCACCATATAATCATCCATTCCAATCATCAGTCGTTTTGGCGTGAAGAGGTAACAAACATCCACCCATCCATCCATCCATCCATCCATACATCCATATAAACTTTCACATTTGTGATATTGGTGTGATATTCATGTCCATTTTAATTTAATGTTTTCGAGTGTACATCTATTCTACCAACATACCCAGTCATTTTTGATTTGATCGATTTGATGTGATTTGTTTGGCAGTGCTATTTACTTCGTCTATTTTCTGGTTGCTTAATAGGTACGCCAATATGTTAGCCTGAATAAATTTTAGAACAGAATGAGTCCCAATTCCATTAGTTCACTCTGAGAGATTAAACCAAGAGACTTTAGGTTCGGACGAGATGTACCTCCTACTCGAAAGTAAAGTGGAAATCTCGTCCGCGGACGAGTTTTATGTTCGGACGAGATGTAGGTACCATAACCTATTTTGAATACTTACATCCGTGTACGGTTTATTTTCGAAAGTATACAGAGGGTATATAAAAAATCTTGAATGAAACGATAATTTATTTTAATCTTTGCAATGTTGGCGCCGTGAGCTGTGGTTAATAACTGGAATAGATTTCCTGCTTTCCGCAGCATCAGGACAGGAAGCTGTTTCACCGAGAGAAATCTCATAATTATAACGCGAATTATGTATTTAAATGCTATTGTGAAAATGTGAAACCTACCACAAGACTAGACTTATTTAAAACACCCATAGTATTTGAAGAAAATTAGAGATGCTAATTAGTACTTCTACCTATGTCTGCATACATCTCAAATATTGTGAGTGAGTGAGGCCTATGCCCATAGGCATAGCAGCAGTGGCCCAGCAACGGGGATAACGAAGACCTCATCTGACCTCAACAGCCTATATTGGTCCACTGCTGGACGCAGGCCTCCCAGATAAGCGCCTTATGACTTTAATCTCATGGAACTGCCCATAATCCCAGCTGAGCATGCAGTTTGAGAATCCCAGATCGATGGTAGAATTAATCTGCAGTGGGCGCTGACGCCCACTTCCGGTGGATATCCCTTAGTCGCCTCTTACGACACCCGCAGGAAGAGTAGGGTTGGAGCAAATACTAAGCCGGCATCACACAATAACGGTTTCGAGGACAATGATTGCTCGATTATCAATCGATCCTTCGAATGTTTACCAACTATCAAAGCACATTACTATTTCCTGCTTCTACAAATAAATAAGTAAAAGGCAGTAAAAGGTAAAGGTAAATCGTTCTACATCCTCACTTGACAACATCAAGTTTCGTAAAAGACTTGCCGAGGGTCACCTCGTGTCGTGACTTTGCGTTCATAATCCGCATGGCGAATCGCAAAAGCTAAAGGATCCAGAATAAATAACAGTGGTGAGAACAAAGCCGTAAAGTAGGTAGGTATACAAAGGGTGCCAGGAGCGAGTCACGCACGGTGAGTGCATAACATGGTGCAATCGGCCTTATTTTGCACATTCATAAAAATTAAAACATTTTGAAATGTTTTGCAAGTTACATTTTAATTATGTAAAAGTCTGGGAAGCTATTTTAGTGAATAAGCCTAAAGAAATCAAAGGACCTGTAAGATTCCTCAACCTCAACCCCAACCTCAACAGCCTGTATTGGTCCACTGCTGGACGCAGGCCTCCCCTGATAAGCGCCTCATCGGCGTTTGTCTCAGGGGGGGGGGAGTAATGCCCATAAAACCCTCGCTGGGATTGCGGGTTGGGAAGATTCAATTCCTGTAAGATTCAAATAATAAAAATTCTGAGTGAAATCATCAATAATCTTAAAAATAAACCACCGGCCAATCTAATTGATCAACGTTGATTCGAAACTCTTGTGTGACTCACCCTTGCTTGATTTATCAAAAAACTAACAACTAATAAAGAGAATGTCAAGCGTAACGAATTCAAAATATTCAATACTACTTTCTGCCCGCAGCTCCGCTCACGTAGCTTAATCTAAGCACACTTCAATTCGAAAATGTTGCTCTATGTAGAGAAACAGTTTTTTTATCGGTTTACCAGCAGTAGCTCCAGGGTAAATTTATTACAGAAATACTTATCTAAACTTAACAAAACTACATATAAAATGGGGTAATATTGTATGTTGCCCAGTAATAAATGGTATAAATATAAAAGTAAAGAGGTACAGATAAACACAGCACGCCAACCCCCAGTAAAAACATGTTTCTGGTTGGCAGGTAGAAAATGCCCCGGCATTAAGCCCACCCTTTGTACTACAGTGCAATAAAGTGTTCAAATAAATAAATAAATAATAAACCATACTAAAAATGCACCCGCTTTTCACTAGACTTCATCGTGCGTGCGTGCATTTTAAGAATGGTTCAGCTAGTTTTGTATATGGATTGTATGTTACCCAGTTGTGGAAATGATGATTATCAAGGAAAACTACAAACGAACTTACATCGAGATTCTAAAAACATATATATCTATCGAATAAAGTAATTTATTCTAAAGCACAGTAGAGGAGTGCACTTCAAGAGAGGTCAAACAAAGTTCACAGGCATTCTAGACACCGCCCGGTTGGATCTCATTGCGATGTGGCACGCCTTAGACAGAAACTAATCAAAATAAAGCTTAGATGTGAAACTAGCTATGCTGTGTGCTGCGTTAGACGCCTTGGCGACTAAGGGATATGCACCGGGGCGGCCAGCAGTGCCTCCTGCAGAATAATTCTACCACTGACTGCGATCTTCAACTGGCATACCCAGCGTGAGGATTGCGATTATTTCTCCCATGAGGTAACAGCCAAAAAGGCGTTTATCAAGATAAGACCTGGGTCAACCAATATAGGTGGAACCAATATACGACGACGACCTCTTTTCACGACCTCTGTGGCGCAGTGAGCGAAGGTCTGCCTGCGACGTACACGTCTTTCCGCCTCGTTACAAATGTTTGTATGATCTGTAGATATTTATTCTGGGTGTTCTGGTCGTTGTCTATGTATAATAAAAAATATCTTTCTATGTAGTATATTATACTAAGTGTGACAGTTATCTAGTACCGATAACACAAGCTCTGCTTAGCTTGGGGCTAGATAATGCGTGTAAATTTTCCAGTATTACTAATATTATATTAATAATAGACTGTAGAGATGAAGTTAGCAACTCGATCCGTAAACAGCGAAGGAAAGTTTCTAGGTATTAATATTTTTTTGTGTGTTTTTACGATAATGACAAATTACACCAACGATTTATTAAAATGTAGATATTTACGTTTTTGAGATACAAATAATCTCAAACCATAAAACACAGTCATAAAATGGTAGAGACAGACACTACCTAACCTAATTTGAATTTCACTTCTACGCAAATCCGCATTACTTTTATTTGCTTTTTTGAGGTATTGTGAAAATACATTAAAATTAAATGTGCACTATCTGTTGAGTAACTCTAGATAAATGATGAGATTACAGGCTTTGTTTGAAGTTGCCGCAATGGTTGGGAACCACTGAAAGCGCCAAAATTATGTTACTACCTACGATAAAAATATAAAAGTTTTACTATTGCACCAGAATAAGGAGAAATACTTAGTTCTAAAATGTATTACGATAGACTACCGACATACCTACAATTTAGTGATGTTCAAAGTTGTGCCAAAAATAAACCTTGGTTACCTAGGAGTGTACTTATCTTTGTTAATTATTCTAGAACAGCAGTCGGCAACACGCGGACCGCGGGCTGTACGAGTCTTCTATAATCTAGAAGATTCGTACAAAGGTGAGTACTGACTGACTTACGTTGCAGGGTGTTACAGAACGAGCGTTTGTGCAGTCATTACGGGAAAGAAGGCGAGACGAAACGAATTTGATACAGATACTGCGCGCCGCGCCGACGACGCCGTGTGTAAAATTCGACTCGTTGTTGCTCGATGATTTACCGCCGTCGCGTCGTCGTATCCGCTTCTGTCCGCCTTCAGAGGTTTCTTGAGAGATAAACCGTATATAACATATCAAGCTAGCTGTAAATGGTGTTACGGGGCGTAAGCGTAACTTACGTTACGCCCCGTAACACCCCATCAGTACTCGACTTCATGCCTTGTTTATGTTCTATTTTATCTGAATCGTATAAAATAACATTTACCTATCGAGTCGAGTATTCTAGAAAACACATCAATATACAAGTGCGATAAAAGTGAAATGGTATCACAAGGTGGAGTCTTATTGGTTTTTCATTATGCAGTAGGTTATTGGCATTTCATATCAGCAGACAAAGTTGATATAAATTAGGTAGGTATTTGTTATCGGTTCGTTCGTTGTCACTGGCTATTGTCTCAAGAGTATTGTAGTCATGTAGACTGCCGACTTATTTATAGGCAGACGAGATAAATGGACCTCGGTCGGTACATGATTATTGGGTATCATAGGTATTAGTAGTTTTTGGTTCTTTCTTGGGCCCAATTTTTTGCTTCTACTTGCGAACTTATCGTTTATCGTGGTATTTCGTTTTCTTTCTACAGTAGGTAAGTACTAGGTTATATATAAACATACATTATGTATAAAATACTAGGTACTGAACTGAATTTTCTGGGCTGAATTAATTAACCTACCTACTGTAGTCCTAGTGTAGTACCTACTGTACCTGTATCGGTGAATTCAGTACGATATATGTAATAGGAATGTAACTTTAACTTATGTGTTGACTTATGATATTATTCTACAATGCAATAGGGGCCTACGCATATGGCTTAGATACCGATATTATAAAGTAAAATCTTAAAATTATAGATATCTAGGTAGACGTGAAGACCAGCTAAATGAAAACAAAACATAAAAGAAGTGATCACGCCAGAAATTGCCAGTTGCCAAATTTAATCGCCCGAAGAATAGCCAGTGGCCAGCCCATTGACTTTTAACCGAATAGTTATCATTGTGTAACGAAAGGTTAGTAAGTAGCCGAGTTACGTGATTCGGAACATGTGTTGTGTGCTCATCAATCTTTACCTTTACGAACACACAAGAGATTACACGGTCGATTTGTGTAGGTATTGACAGAGTGGCCAGCATGGGTTTGCACAATGCCACAACTAAAAAGTTTCAGTTTACTACCACTGACCCGGTAAGGTTGTTCTGCGAAAATTCGAAAACAAATCGTTCTATATACTCGTACTTCAAAGTATAATCGAGATCGTATGAAACAATAAGATTCCCTGGATCCCATCATGGAAAGTAGTTCTCTATTTCCGGCTCTTTTCTTTGTAGGTGGTTAGGGGCGCCAAAACGTTTTCATTGTATTGCAATGAATCTCTCTATTTTTTTACGATAAAAACTATCGTATTGTGACGAATTTATTGAGGAGGTAAGCGGGTTAACTACGAAATTGATTTGTATTGGAACACCAACGTTTCATCCCTTAACGAGGGAACAAAAAAATACAAACAGGAAAGTGTCTCTTGTTCGTAAACTATGCAAAGCTGGTACCTACTCAAATATCAAGTTCTTCTACTGATATTATATTGCGTGTAGAACACTTTTGCCCCAAAAAACAAAAGTCTGACGCGATTGTCATCTTCTCTGTTATATGTAGTTTGTGTAGTACGAGTTGTACGAGTCATTTGCAACAGTCTGTGGTTAGACCATTTTTTTTAATTATGTATACTCGTACTAGTTCTGGTTAGTTTCTATCATTTGATTGTCGTAATGTTCTTTGATAATACAGAGAACGTGCGATATAATTATGAATTCGTAATTGAAAATGAATAATTTCTGTTCACACCTCCACAAAAGGAGCCATGAAATGAAATGAAATGCTTTATTAAAAAGGAACAGCATTAATACAAACATTACCCAGTCGGTAAAATGCGATCGATTTCTTGTCAAATAATAAATATTCATAAATTAATAAATACAAATAAATGTCATAGATAATTCTGACAGTAAAAATCACAGTAAAATAAATACCTACATATGTCTAAAACTAAAACTAATACTAAAACTCGGACAAGCTGCAAGCATGGTCATGAATTTATTACTAACTTAGAATAGAAAACCAATGAGAATGTAAAGGTAGCATTTAAATAATTTTAGTCGGCTCCTTTTCTTAAGCATTCATCAATGGTTGCGTCTAGATAAGCACCGCGCCAGACCGCTGCACGAGACAACGTTGAGCTATATAATTTTCAAGCTAACTTGCGAGAATCCTCGTCCAGTCTGGACCATGCTCAATATTACTAAACGGATCGGTCTGAAATTTTGCATACAGGTAATTCTAAACGATTTATCATATAAAGCAGTTCCCGTGGGATAGATCACCTTGAAATCACCTTTAATCGTTCCATAGGAACAACGTGTGCGAAGCCGCGGGGTGCAGCTAGTTATGAATAAATAAATTTAAAACGTCAATCGATGACTAATACTGATCTACTTTACAAATAATAAAAGCAGGACATGTCATCACATGTGAAAGAGCACTTGGTAAAGTCATCGCACAGTTTGACCGTCCCAGTTTTTATTCAAACACAAATTGCTTGTTGCGTCTTTTTTGTGGTCTTTTATTATTACGTTGTAACCAAAATTACGAAAATGACAACATAGGTTGTTTGTTATTTTCTTATGCTAGAACTTTTTAGTGTAATTATAATTAGCGGTCCTTGACCGTTGGTTTTTTTGACTATATTGCCTAAGTTCAACAAAATCCAACCATGAACTAAAATTTAAAAACGATAGACCCAGTCGGTATAAAAGACGTTAGCTAAATTATTGTAGTTAACAACATATGTGTGCGTTACAAAAACCAACACTTATTATTTATATTTTACATTTTATTATTAATTTTAATATAAATTAAAATAAATATAAATTTAGTAAGACTGGAGGCTTATTATAATTCTACAAAATACGCAACCGTTTGTTTCTTTTCGTATTTTTTTGTGCAATTTTGGTACTTTAATTCGGTTTATTAGAGTTAACTAATTGACCGTCACGAAACTTGCAATTTCGTGTTGGTCAATTATAGGCTATATAGGTTCACATGGTAGAAGAAGAAACCTTTACTATATTAGACTTCATTATTTTTATTTCTATGGACCAGTTGAGTTTGTTTACAACAGTCTACAGCTCGTTCAATTGTTTTAATTGTAAATAATAGTTCTTATTTATTTCTATTATTTGATTGTTTTTTGAATTTTCTTTGTCAATAAAAATAAAGATTATTTTTATCGATTTTACGTACTTTGTGACATGAATCAATAAATTGATGCCTTCTTTCTTTACATAGAGTAAAAAATAGAAAAAAACTGTTATAGTGATGGAACTTAAATAGTTTCTTAGCGCAATAAACTGTCTACATAACTAATGCCACCTAGATAAGATAAAGTTTACTTAGTACAAACAGACAGAGTCGCAAAAAGTAGAATAGGATATTACGCTCGTGTCACTGGGGGACAAGAGGATATCGAGACAGATAACCCACCTAGGAGGGGCATATGATAGTGTATTATCAGTGGAAAATATACGACGCAATTGTGTATGGAGTTCTTCAAGACAATCGTGTCTTTTGGACCTCGTGGTAGACATATGACGACCTCTGTGGCGCGGTGGGCGAAGGTCAGCCTGCGACGCAGGAGGTTGCGGGTTCGATTCCCGCCTCGGGACAAATATTTGTACGATCTGCAGGTATTTGTTCAGGGCGTTGTGGATGTTTTATGTATATAACAAAAAAATATCTATCTATGTAGTGTATTGTATTATGTATATCAGTTATCTAGTACCCATAACACAAGCTCTGCTTAGCTTGGGGCTAGATAATGCTGTGTGAATAGTCCAGCATTATTTATTTATTTATTTATTTATATACGGCCATATTCATCATCAGCCTATTAGTCCACTGCTAGACATATGCCTAATTCTAATTCTAATTCTAATTCTTAGTGGGGGAACTAAGATCTGCACGGACGTCTCGCATAGGAGTGTATTGTGCATTATCCCCCTGCCTAAGCAGGCCCTAACCAGCCCAGCTCCTTGAAGTATCGGAGCAGGACTTTAGGTGGCTGTAGACATATGCCTCCTCTAATGAGCGCCATAACGCCCTGTCTTCAGCTTGACGCATCCAGCAGATACCTGTAGACTTTCGTAGATCGTCATCCCACCTGGCTGGAGGGCTCTCGACACTACATTAAGTTAACACTACGTAGAGCTAAAGGGATAAGACCTAGGTCTATTCCCTTTATCTCTCCTTTAAAATATAAAAAGTTCTTCCGACCGTATTTTAAAGGTTAATACTCAGTCAAACGTTACTCAAGCAAATATCTATGACTGAGCAAGCTTTAATAGGAATCTGCCCGCACTTCCGCCAGCGATTACTACAACCTACTTACCTGGATTAAAAACATATGTAAAGTGTGTACCCTATACATTCCACCTATAGCATTCCTAAATATGTATATTAAAAGAAAAAAACTTGGATATAAACTGTTTCCTATACAGACTACAGTATACTCTGTTGACTGCTACTATAACTACTATTTTATATTATTCTTTATTGTACACACAATAATACATAGCATTAACTTATAAAAAAGGATATGTACATAGACGAGCCTAACCCTGTAAAAGAGTTTTTTTTTCAGCAAACCATACGCTTTAGAAAGGCAATATTCGTATAGGAAACCAAGTGATACCCAGCCTTAAACGATTTATAGGTATTTTATTTCATACACTTCTTAAATTGGCTGGGCCTATAATACTGGCCTAGGCTTTAGTTGCCAAGAGTCTATGTTAAATCCATCAAATGAAAAACAAATAAAGCACTCATCAATCACTTTTGTTTTTTTTGATATTCATTCGAATCAATTATTGGATTGACGTGTACAAACTTTTGATAAAAAATGATCAAAGTCTATTTCTTTTGCGAAAATATTATGTTACATAAATCTATTCGATATAATAAACAACATAAAACATAATATCTTCATAATCTGTTCTATTCAAACTTAACGATTCATCATAACGAAATCCAGATAAATTAATAATATTGAACTCATATATCTTGAGTTTTGGGCATTCAATCAAACTGACTGCGTATAATCTGAATTATTCGATTTCTTATAAATAAAGTATATCTTCCGCATTCTGATGTTATATTCCTTGATTGATTGTAACGATTAATCAGGGAAAATGTCCGACGCGACCTATTCAGCACAGCTATTCAGTATGTTCTTACGTAGCAGCGTAGCAGTTGTGCTACGACGCAGCAGCGTAGTGGCTTTGCTACGACTTGATGCGCCATACCACTTTACACCATTGTTGGCTATAGATATAACCATGGAGCTCTATGCAAATGTTATACAATATGGATGTGCTGAGTAATTTCAAAGTTACCAATTTATTCAGTAACGAATTATCATGGTTTTAGTAACTATTGGAACTCGATGATACCCGCAATAGTTATTAGAAAAACTGTGTCGCAGACACCTACGCTCTCCTCGAAAATAGGGTGCTATCTTAGTAAACTTAGAAAATAATGTTATCCAACATTATTATTAAGATTACTAAGATAACAATAAATTATTACATACTTAAATCCATGTTAGTGTTTAATTTGATATATTGTAATTTTTCTAAGTGTAGGTACATTATTTATGCAATTAAAGTGTACCTAGTTATGTATTTAATTTGATTTGATAAATTAAAAAAGAACAGAAGTTGACGCATAAAGTAAAGATAGCCAGATTGACTACTAATAAAACTTTTTTTAAATAGCGTTTAGAAAGGCGCAACTTTAGTCGCAGGTCGCATAAAAAGACGCGTCCAATAAATTCTTGAACATCGTAGAAAGGAGTAACGTAATTGTGATGTCAAGAAATTCCACAAACTGGTAAAAGTAAATGAGACATACCTCTCAGTCTAGGTTTGGCTGTTTGAAGAAAGTCTTCTATAAAACAAGCTTGCCTACATGTGGTCACAAATATTTTTATCGCCTTGAGTTTGTAAAAATAATGACTTGTATGTCTTATCAAAGTTACGAAAATAAACCAGAAGATAGTCCAAATTTGTTGATATTTAGTTTACCGGTTGGCAACTGAGATTATCACTTTTTTGTCGATGAACTACATTAGAGAAGGACGATCATTCCATTCCATATTCCATTTTTATGTGTATTTAGTAGGTAGAGCTAAATTTATTTATTTATTTATACACAATATAACATGTTTTTTTAAACCCTGAGGCGATGGTATACTAAGTACATTATAATGAAATAAATGTTTGTATTAAAGAGGATAGTACCTAGTATCTTAGTAAATAGTGTAAATACTGTTCAATCAGTTTATTTATTGAAATCGGTGTCAATATTTTGTTTTTTTTTTAAATAAATAAATCAACGATTAATAGGTAAGTTAATATATATAAATAAGTGAACCCAAGTGAACATGGTTAGAAACAAAATCAGTTGTATGCGTCCTTGTTGATAACTTCTAGCCCAAGGAGGCTGGTACCACCAAACTTGTGCAGATAAATGAGACACGTGACTTGTTCACGTATTTTATTTGATAGTGATAAGGAGTTTTGAACTCGGGGTTAAGATTTTTCTAGTCTTGATTAGATAGGAGTGTCTAAAACACTATTTCATGATTTATTCACAACGTCTCAAGTGAGACAACACAACTAAAAGAAGCTTCGTGCAAACACTTAACCGACTTCAAAAAAAGGACGAGGTTCTCAATTCGACTGTATGTTTTTTTTTGTTACCTCAGAAATGTTGCCTGTGTGATCCGATTTTCATTTGAAAGCTGGTGCTTCCCTTGTGGTCCCATTTAATTTGGTCCAGTTCTGACACTGGGATCCATGGAAAAACTTACTATAAAAGTCAGTTTTTATATTTATAAAACAAAATCAATAATTTTTATATCCTTGATAAATAAAGATGTGCCTGTCTGTCTTTCTTATGTTTGAGGTATCGTATCTCCCAAAAAATCTAACTAAATCGCATTCATATATGAATATGCTATGAAGCTCCATTTAATTAAAAACGGTTCTAAGCATCATTATCCTTTACCAAAGTCTTGCGATTTAACCCCTAGGTAAGGGCCGACGAGAGACATTTGCTGACCGTGAACTTTACGTTATAAATAATCAAAATAAGTTCACACCATTAAGGCGCATACAAGAATGAAAGTGGCGCCGCCACCTATTTTATGTTATCATTACATTTAACAAAGGAAATTTTATAAATCCATCGTACAGTTTGTAGTATCTATTATTAGTTATCAATTAATGCCTCTGTAAAAGTTTTATTTTTTTAAAGCTTGGGCAGAGATACGAAGTTGATCTTTTTGGCCACCAAACTCTATTTTCGCATCTCTGCCTAAACTATACCAGATAAAACTATTACAGAGGTATTCAAAAACAGCTAAAAATAGATAACACAAACTGTACGTATGATTTTTAAAATGTCCTGTGTTAAACGTAATAACATGATAAAATAGATGGCGCTGATATATTGGCTCGGGTATGTGCCTTAAAAATAATCTGGCTAGACACCATCGTGTCGTGTCAAGCCGTGCCCATCTTGGTAATTGGTTGCATCAAGGTCCAATGCATCTTATAAATCAAATCATTTTTGGATTATTGATGGCTTAATTGGACCGTTCTCACGCAGTTTTGTAGGCCACTTCTCTGTAACTTAAAATGGACATAACCGTACTTTTGATTTTGATTAGTTCCCTGAGATCTAATTTTAACCCCCGATGCTAACAAAGTTTTTATTCATACTATGTCAGTTAGTGGGTGCCAAATGGTTGAACCGATTTAAATAAAATGATGTAAGAAAACTTTTATTCCGGAATCTTATTGTAATGTTTGATGAAACTCAATGCAGCTGATCCTCTCTTATTCACTACTCACCATGTTTTTATACCCGATTATTAAATTAACATGGTGTTATAATAAAAAAAGCTATTCCTAAATACCTTGAATCAAAGCTTCGCCTATATATAAGCCTTTAGTAGCATCGATTTGTTTTATGTAATCTTCTCCAAATCACCTTTTGAAAACCTTGTTTTTGTCATTCCATTCTTCAAAAGGACTCGTAAGTCACGAAACTATTTGCACCCATATCTCAGTCGATACTTGACACATTTTGCAAACCTATTAATTACCAGTCGGGTGTAACTAACTCTATTGTATTCTAATTTATTCGCCTGTTTCAGAACGAAGGCTAGTATCGTCACGATCTGAGGGGACAAAGTTTATCATCAATTTGCATGAGATAGGGTACTTATCGAAATGACAAGGGTATGATTAAGTTGTAAACGTGCTTCCGCAGTTCTTAAATAACTTCACGGCTTACTGCATGATTAACATAAGTAAAACTATAGGAACCGAACTTAATGTACGTTCCATATTCTATTGTTTGCGGCAGAGCGAGATTCCCCTAACACATGTAAAATACTTACTTAAATGGGGATCTCAAACCCTGTTATAAGTGTATTTTAAGTTTGTGAATAAAGATTCGTATTATTTGTATTGTATAAGGAAATACAGTTCTCGATAAAAAGTAGGGCGGGCGGATTCACACACATATCTACAGAATAAACGGTCCACTGCTGGAGGCATGGATTTTATCAGTGGGTCCATAGTTTTGACGCTCTGGGCAAGCGGGTTGGGAACCGCAGTTAGGTGGTAAAATTGTTCTGCAGTAATTGTCTCCAGTGGGCGGGCGGATCTCTCATAAGTTATTGGAAGTTACGTCTTCTTTTGCATGCTTACAAAATATCAAATTTGTTTAATTAGTTCCTTGTTACTTATTTCAAACCTCAAGATTTGTTATTCGTTGGCATGCTTTTTTGTAGACAGTGCTAAAGTTTAACAAAATAGATGCCAGATAATAAGAAAAAATATACAGCGGGGTTTTTATTAATACCGATAGGTAAGTTCATCATTTTAAAAAATATGCTTCAATAAACTTGCCACAAGTGTTTTGCTAATCAATACCTGACAACCTGACAGGAAAATAGACCCCAGTCACGTTTTTGCTATTATATTTTTCAATGTCAGATTCACTTTGGTTCAATTTTAATAATGGAGAATCCGTATCGACTTTGATTTTTGCGTCCATGACATTTTGTTTAGGCATTTTTACCATGGGAAGTGATTGCCCTTATGCATTTCCAAATATTTGCCGTACCAAACATTAGGTAGGTAGGTAAATACTGCGAAAGCACTTACTTCTTCAGAAACTCCAGCCAGCAGCGGCAGCGTCTTGAAGACGCTTCCGACTGATATTGACTAGTTGTGTTACCTTTAGATTGTTTGCAACAGTCTGTAGTTAACTCATGTGTTCCGAATGTTTTGACTCTTTACTTGTAATTTTCTTTATTATAATAGTATTATTTCCCTTAACTCAAATAAAGGTGTTAGCGGATTTGTGAAGCTTGAAATTTCGCGAGAAAAAATACGAGATGATAATACTTAACACTTACTTAACATCAATATACTAACTTAACACTTTATTTCTTATTTAGTAATAATTTATTGTTTTAATCACTTTCCAGGGCAAGAAAAATGCCAAAAAATGTGATGGACGCAAAAATCTGAGACCATACGGACGCCTCCAAATTGACTTGTCTAAGTGCTTATTTTGTAAAGAAATAAAGTCATTGATTCCGGATTTCTTTCAGGATCACAGGAATCTCCAGTCCTCTGTGTGTCACAGAATTAATTCCGGTAAAAATATTTATTTTACGCACTTCCAACGTTTCCTTGACTCATATCGAATAAAAGGTTGTTTACGCGGAGTTTACAAAGAAATCGAAAGCTATTTAAGAAACCTTGACCTGAGGCGTATCGGACCCGTTTTGAACGAGAAGTAACTTATTTAATCTGTGACCGCGATGCGATCATCTTATATAGATAACGTAAAATGCAAAATGTTTATTTTATTGATTTGTTATTCATTCTATCAAACTGTGGGATTAGTTGAAGGTTCTTTTTGTTGTAGCTAGATTTTGTGACGCGATAAATACAATAAATAAAATAGACCTTTATATCTGGATCACAAATAAATTTTTATCTTAAATCCTAAACTCTATTAATTCTTTTTTCCTTCAGTTTATCCTTCGACTTAGGCCTCCTCTAACGTCTTCCATTGTTCTCTGTGCCCTGCAACGCTGCGCTGGTCCATTCTGGACCAGCTACTCTTTGAATTTCATCTTCCCATCGTTTGTTTTGCCTATCTCTACTTCTTTTACGTCCTCGGGGATACCATTCAGTTATTATCTTCTCTCTCTATCAAATCGACGAACATGTCGATAAGACATGCTACATGTTCAAAAAAGTGCAAAACCGACTTTAGAGACTACCATTTTTTTCAGTCCAGTTTTCCCCCTTAGGCGGGATTTCCGAAGAGGGGGAACTTGAATCACCCGGTATTTTATCACTTCCATGGTAAAAAAACAGTAAAAAATTATTAAAAGAGAGCTCTGATAGTAAGCAACAGAACATGGCTGTAATGAATAAGTGCCGTTTTATTTTTCATCGCTTTTCATAATACAAATTTTATTGATACGAACTTAAAGAAAAAAAGCTAAAGCCTCTTAAGCTAGGATAACTGCATAGGTGCGTTGTAAGCGTATAAATTACAAATATTTAGCTAAAATAACTGGGCCAGTCAGTTTTCCCAGCACCGCCATAGCTGTTCGACCAAAAACGTGAGAATCGTATCAGTTCGATTGTCAATCGAAGTACTTATCGTATAATAATGAGACTACAATGTTTGCTGTGTCATTTAGAGATAAGTAAACCTACATTATTTAAATATGAGTTTTATCACAAGTTTAGTCGGTGAAAGAAATAAATTATTTTACTACTGGATCATTTGATATTAACAAAACGCAGGAGAAAAGTAAATAGTTCAAAACCATGATAATTTAGAGTCATTTTGGTTTGTTAACTTTTTTACAGACAACATTGAAAATGGTAATGTATTTTTACTTCATCAATAATCTTTTACACGATAAACAACAATGAAGACCCAATAAGTTTATATTTATGTATAAACAAAAATTTTGCCACATACACGAGCACATTTGTGGATAACATAATATAATATGTAATATAAAAACATAATAACATAACATAATATGTATTATTCATCGAAACCTATGTATGTAACAGACAGGTCTAGAAATGCCGAGCTAGGATAGGCACCAGGTACCTTGTAATATACTGGCATGATAAGAATGTACCGATCTCACGACGACGACGTACTCTATTATGGTATTATGACACATGATTGTGGAATCAGGAATTCCATCGTGCTTGTAAGCTTTTTATGGTCATTTGTCTAAGTGTCAGTCGATATGCTATTAAAATGATCTTGAGACGATGTCGAATATGATCGATAAACTTTCGTGAAAAGGCTTTTCCGGATGTAAATGTATTCTTTTGACAGCTTCGTTATATAATTTGAGGAAAATATGTAGGTAGGTTAGGTAAATTATATCATGTTTTCATAAAGTAAATATCCTGTTAAGTGGACCTATTATAGGCCGATGACTATAATTACACTTATCCTGGATCAATTCTTCGGTTAGCTAAAAAACATTGAGAAGGAGGCTAAGAGGATCCAGCTAGGCTACGAAAGACTGCTTATAGAGGCTAGATTGCGTTATGATGCTCATTATTAGTGGCATCCAGCAGCAACTTACTAACATACCCTGATGATAATGATGAAATATTTCATTGAACTTTTTTTTACTTTATTTGGTATTTTTTCACCTTCTTGGTGACTTACAAAAACCGTTAGTTTATTCGGTTCTCTCACATAGATAAAAAGTATTATTAATTTTATTTTGAAATGCCCCATCGATGCTAATTGTAGTGACCAAGTTGGTTTGCTTAAAATTTCAACACTGTGGTATTAAATTTTATTATTTTATCAATCCGAGTAATAAACAGCGATAGTTCAATGCGTGAAGTAATAACGTGTTGTTTGTATAAATTGTTTATTAAGAGTGTGCCATAACCAATTTACTCCAAAATTGTACTTCAAAATTATTTATCTCAGAATCTGCGAAAGCCTTTATATTTAGGGAAATGTTATTTCAACCGTTTATTTTGAATTACGTGTTTTAATAACACGATATTGTGAAAGATTTCTCGATAATGTTTTTTTTAAATAGATATTTTGTGCCCATTTTGCTATTTATCTCAGAAACAGCACTATTTTTTTTTCTGTTTTCATTTTACTAAGAAACATAGAAATATTTTGTTAGTTATGTCTTTTAATTTCTCGATTGGTTGTTTGATTGACTTGTTATTAGGTAAAAACAGTTTTGGCGCATAGAAAATTCAGTGCACGTCTCTGCTCTGTACTTCTCACTCGCGAGAAAACCATATCATCCCCCGGTCGAAATCAATATAATCATAAAGTTATTGCACACTCTTAACATACCCCACCTTAAAATCAGTTGACATCTTGTAGGTAGGTAGTCATAAGCTCTGCGTATACTCTTTATATAAATTTTCAGTGACAAAATAGCTTTTCACAAGCTTTTACGAGTGGTCTGCGAGCCGTCTGTCATCTAATGCCGTCAATATAAAATTAATCTAATCGTTACGAGTTAAAGCCGATATTGGAATGAAAAAACATTTTTACGCTGTGCTTCAGCGGTGCTTTACAGGTATCCGATTGAATCTACCTTAGCTTATCATTCCAGCATCAATTTATATTAGAAGCATTAAAAGGAGGGCGTTGAGATCTTTTGTATAAAAACTACGAGGGTAAATTAATAACAATTAACACAACACTACAAAATTTAAAAGTGTTGGTATATTGCAGTTAAATATTTAAGTGAAAACATGAATATTCATATGTTTAGAGATTATAAGAGCAAGTTGTAGAATTAACTGTCTGTAACCGAGACATCATGGCAGATTCAGATGGACTAAACTTATTCACGCGCATCAGTACGTAAAATAGCTTTAGATTTTGAAAGTTTAATAGATTTTTTTTTTGTAGTTTGTTTATAAAAAAATATTCTCATCTTAAATTTTAACATACTCTAAACCCGTCTGGATTTGTTAAATATAGCCTATGTCACTCCCAGAAAAGTAAGCTTTTTAATGATAAAAGTTTATTTAAATCGGTCCAGTAGTTTCAGCGCCTATTCATTACAAACAAACAAACACATATTTCCTTTTTATAATATTAGTATAGTATGGACAATGTAAAAGTGACGTAGGAAAACATAACCTACATTTTCCGTTAACTCACTCATTTTTTGCTACTTTTATGTATTATTGTTCTGCATCTCCAATAAGTTTAAATACATAAAGGGCAGTTGTTTCCCTTGTACTTTGACCAAAAGAAAGATAGTTTTAATATAACCAAGGTATTAAATTAGAGAAGTGTACGACATATACAAACATTATAGTCCTCGAGCAGCGATATGGGAAAGTTCCCTAGCAAAACATAATAAATTAAAGTTTTTGCAAAAACTTTAAATTCAAATAGTATTGTCATTCACAAGAACATCAGTATTTTAATTCGTCGGGAAGGCCGTCGGGTTCGATATCGGAAACATTTGACAAATCAAAATAGCGTTCTAAATTTCCGTCGCAATATAATTCAAATTCAAATATGAAGTCTTCGCTTCGGAAACGAATCAAATAAATTAAAATACCCTTGATGTATGCTGAGTATAAACTGCTATCGACTGCCATACTATTTACTTCAAAGTTTGGGTTACTCTATTTTCTATGAAAATTTGACAGCGCGACTTATAGATAGGTATAAGTATAAAGTTTCCGCTTGGAGCGCAGTCACATTTACATACAAACTTTGTAAGAGTCTGTTCAAAAAGAGAGGAGTCGTGAGAATTTAGGGCGCTCATGTGCCAATTGACCACTTTTGTTGCGTTGACAACATGTCATTGCAGTACGACTAAAAGTGTAAGTTCATCGTAGAGCCATGACTCTTCTCTTTTTGAACAGACTCTATAGTTTGACCGCAACCGCTGTACCGCGCCTGAGGTATGCGCGCGGCGAGACGGGGGGGAAGTAGTAAGACGCACGCGAGATAAATATCCAAAGATGGGTCGAGCGCTATCTCGTGATATCAAGAACATCATTTTTAAAGCGGCCGAATATTTAAAGAAAATAAGAATCCTTTGAATATAAAAGCGATCGCGATAGTAGATTTAATATTATTATCGATCCATTAATAATAAATTTGCAGAACGACTCCGATTCAAGTTCCAAAGCCGAAACAGAAGATGAAGTTGAAGAAAAATCTATATCAGAATACCTGTAGATAATTTAGTTATAAAAAATATAATCGTTACATAAAATAAAATAAAATATCCGACAATATCGATCTCATGTTTACTCTTGCTCTTTTTTTCCCTGCCCCCCACCTCGCCGCACTTTCCTAAGGAGCGGTACATGTACATCATTACATAGTTTAAAACAAAGTATTCCCGCTGTCTATCTGTCCCTTCCCTATGTATGCTTAGATCTTCAAAACCCAACGGACTTTGATGCGGTTTTGAAGTGAAAACTTCGTTAGCGGTGTTGTGGACTTTTTTGGCATGGGTCACTCGCGTCAGGGTCACGTAATGCTGATCTAACATGTTAGATCAGCCTCACGTGACCGTGGTGACGTAACACGCTTGCATTACTGTAATTTTAAATTGGTACTACATTGTAAACTAGTAGCCCACTTAGATGAGCTTTCAAAGTTTAAAAGTTACAGTTACTTGTGTAAATAGTTCACTAAGTTGAAATAAGATGTCGCTAGTTCCAGGAGCCACACAGAACCCACAGCGTCAGTTGAGATGACCTTACATAGTAGTAGAATAGTGTCGCCGCTAACAGACGGCGCTGTTCAAAGTATTTAATATCGCAAAATTTCCACTTGTAGTGCCGTATTACCTACATCGGAAGAGTGTACGTGTTGTTTTCACTTCTGCCGGCACTCCCAGAGTTTACTACCCGTTGTTTTTTTTTAAAGATAGAGGAAGGTTTATATGTATAATATACATCAGCATTGCACCCGTGCGAAGCCGGGGCGGGACGCTAGTAGGAGGTAAATGTTGATGCAATTCACCAGTGCTGATGCTGTACTTAAATATAGTCCAACCTTATCTTATGGATAGTATATGTTACGTCTAGTATTGCATAATCTGATAAATACAAACTTAATTACTCTCTAGTTAGGTACTAAGGTAGGTTGATATTTTTGAAGTAGTTAAGATTTACTTACAAGAAGATAATGCAAATAACATATATTAAAAAAACTCACGGAAAATAAATATGATTAATAAAATAGTAATTCTTTATATACCTACGGTATATTTGTAAATTACGTCACTTACCTTAAAAACAATTTTGTCCTCGTCCATTTTCTTCTGGTTTTGTAATCCTGTAAAAACATACAAAGTTTGGTAAGTACAGACAGCAACGAAAGTCTTTTTTATCACGATTTTTATAAACCACCTGAGGTAAGTGGCGTTGTGGTAAGATGTATCACGAAGATCTAGAAAAGTTAGAACAGTGCAATTTTTCGAAGCCTTCTTAATCCGAATCGAATACGAAAATTACTATTTTCAATAGCACATAATTTTGATGCGATGATTTATTTTTTTGAAGTTTTGCATATAATTAGAAAATTCTAGTTCCGTAAAACTTCTGTTATGAAGAGTCCACATATGATCAATTTCGGTCGCCAAACTTAAACTACACTCATCGAGCCCCTATGTAATGACTATTAAAATGTATAATAAACTGTCTGACGCGTTGATAAATGAGAAAAACGACGTTTTTATAAAACAACTAAGGATTTTATTAACCACAAAGGCTTACTACACGATTGACGAATATCTGAACGAAAAATAAAACTATGTAAACGAGTAAAAAATTCCTAACCAGTTAACGACGTCCTCCTCTCTCTCTATACATATTGTGTGCCCAGCAGTCTATAGTGAAACTTAATTATATAAAATGCAAATACCTCCGTACACCTATGGAATACAATAATAAATGATTGAGTATTGAGTATTGCATTGCCATTCAACTTCTGCGCACTCTGGCTTCTGGTGACGTAGATTTTTAAGAAATAGTTCAAACTTAAAATAGAACTTAAAAGTGTTTTATTCTGTTATTTTATTATTATAGTAATGCTAAATAAATCGAGTTGCGTTTAAAATATTTAAGCTTTAAAAATTTACCTGTACTTAATTATTCTTTGTGACTCCTTATTAAATCTTAAGCCGTAATTTCACTAGGTATATAAGAGTAAAACCTATGTGAAAAATGTGAGAAGGTAAGTATAATAGGTCACCTATACCTACGTCAACCTCAACAGCGTATATTGGTTCACAGCTGGACACAGGCGTTCCCCCTGATAAGCCACTGAATTGGCAGGCGCTGCTGAACACTCCCGGTGGATATCCCTTATTCGCCTCTTACGACACCCGCAGGAAAAGTTGAGGTGGTGCAAATTCTAAGCCGACACCAACGGCAATTATTTTACCTGAGTAGATAAGTACTAAAAGTATCTAGTTATTAGCATAAACCAAAATGAATGGCGACAACACTCTCGCCTATAATAATGCTTCGCCACTTCTGAATTACAGCTAGGAGTTTATTTAGAGTCTAAGTACTCTTATGAGTCCAGTGAGTTACATAATAAACTAAGTTTATATAGAAAACCGGTAGTCGGCACTTACAAACGGACAAAGTTGCTGGTGATTAGATTTAACTTTCGTACCACGCAAGACCTATTCATTCGCGTAAGGTCCGCCGCGTGGGAACTGACTTTCGTCAGTTTTACTTGAACTGTCGAATGTCAGTTCAGTCAGTTCAAGTAGAAGTAAGCAAATATTCTAATGTCGCCGTCATTGAATGCATAAAATATTCGAAATTAAATCCTTTACTTTAATAAATATTCAACTTTACTTTCATAAATATTCAATATTATATACGCATTATCTATTTATTGAACACTAGCGTCTGCCCGCGGCTTCACATGCGTTTTTTGGAATAAAAAGTAGCCTGCATGTTATTCCTGGTCCAGAATAGTAAGTGGACGGAAACCAGCTTTCTACATACAGTTACGGCTACTCGTTATTCCGTGAACCATTGTGCAATAGATGCAAGATGTGCTCTTCCTACATAACATGAATTAATGATGGCGACGTGCCTTCCTCAATCGCGATCATATCGCGGGCAATTACTGTAAGTATGATAATATCGGAATAAGTATACAAAATGGATGTCAGTTTGTTAAGTTAGTACATTCAATGGTCAATTGGATGGATTCGTAGTTACCAAAAGGATAATCGAAAAATTTGCATCATCAAAACAACCGTTTACAAACGAAATAAACGATTATTTATGTCGTTTGTAATTTATTTATATATTTTTGTTTTTATTCCCTACGTCGCGTCGTCGCCCCGTACGCACGATCGCGTAACGCGGTAGAAACGTAAGGGAAACAAAAACAAAAAGGTACGCGATAAATACCCGATTAATAAATTATGTTGAAAAATCGCGACAGATAAAAAACGTTTAAAATTTAGCCATAACTTGGTGAACTTGGGTTCTTCGACAGATAACCGGACAATTATGCGGTTCGTTTGTACGCGTACGTGACTTATATAATGTACTAGCAGCGCCTCGCAGTTTCACCCGCGTAGTTTCCGTTCCCGTGGGAATTCCGGTATAAAATATAGCCTATGTCACTCCCTGAAAAGTAAGCTTTTTAATGATGAAGGAATTTCTTAAATCGGTGCAGTAGTTTTGGAGCATATTCAAAACAAACAAACAAACAACTTTCCTCTTTATAATATAATATAAGTACAGATGAAAGTTCTGTAAAGTTTGAGAAAAGTTTTCACGTGACTTTATAATGTATGCAAGTTCTGTAAAATTAGAGATAAGTTTTCTTTATCTCCTGATTTCTTTTTCTACATCAGTTCTTGATAGAAGAACTTTGTCCCTGCGGCCTCACGACCCTACTTCTTGAAGGAGACATTTTGCGTCAAGGTAAACGGAAAATTACATTTTAAATAACGTTTTCGACTAATTTTTTCATACATTAAACTTCAAAGTAAACCACCGAAGCTGCTTATTATTTTTTGGTTCCTTTTTTGATTCAACTATTATAAAAATAATGCTTGATTCATTAGAACAATCATGTAACAAATTTCTACTCGTGTTTACTAACGCTTTCGGTAAAAACAACGCGTTTATGTCTATTGTATGCAAAAACTAACAAGGCCTACTTAGAAAAAAATATTTTAGTAAGTATTATATTTATTTGTGTACTAAGGAACGCGAATTAGAAGTGACTGTGCCTTCCTGGAACCATTATTCATATATTTATTATTAACCATTATTCACATATTCATATTATTCATTCGTATTTCAATCTAACGATCCTATCGTTCCAAGGTTATCTGGGAGAGAACGCTCTTGAACGATAAGGCCGCCAATTGTCGATTATTCCATAGTTTTGTATCCATATTTTGTAAATTATTCCTTAGTTATTTGTACTATAACTATTAAATAACTATTTATCTATATCTATCTATATTTGATTATATTAGGTCCTATTATCAAAGCAAGCGCGCGTTGAAGTCTTTTGTACAGGAATTCGCGTCATAATCTACATTACATCATCATTAAGTGAACATTGAAGGTAAATTAGGACCTCTTTGCCTTTAAAGTTAGTACTGTTTTATTATTATTCGATATACGATATTTTACTTAGATCTATTAGGGTTCGGTTAAACGTATGGATCGATATCGGATTTGACCGATTAAATATACGTCTGATTTCTAAACGGAAAATCAATCTTACCTACCGTACTAAGTCTGATTGATATGGCCTTTGATAAGAACAAATTAGTTCTCACGATTCTACCATATATGTATAAAAGAAAAAAAGGATCCTGAAACCTATTTTTTTAGCCATAAAAGGAGGTAATGAGATACCATGCATTATCACAAGGGTATTAAGAAGGCAACGGTTAGAAGGCACCTGGACTATGACGTACAGCTCTGGCTTTTGTGAGACGTTGGAAATAACTTCTTCTATCTATAGGTAGGTACATAATTATAATACGAACTGCCGGCTGGACCAACATTGCCATATTTTTTTTTGTGTTTGTTACTTATGTAATTAAAACATTTGACAGTTGGAAACATTGATTTCCACGCGGGCATAGCCGCGGGGCGCAGCTAGTCAGTTCTAAAATTTTCGATCACATTATAACATAACGGCGGCGGCAGCAACTATTTTCTTCAAATAAAGCTGAGACCACAAAAAAACTAAACTCAAATTGCCTCATCCGTTTGGAATAAACTTAAGTAATATTATTTATGTTTATTCTCTGATCTAGGTACGATGCCACAGACAGACACACAGACACGCACGTCATTGGATTGGAGAAATATGTATGATGTCTTTTAATAAAACAAGTTAGGTTGGGTTGTTTATTTGGGTCTGTTTTTGAAAATCACTTGTCAACAATTAAAGCAATTTATAGTGGTGCATTATTTATAGTTTTGCATTATGCCAAAATAAGGAAAGGTACCTATTACCTACTTCTTTGGACAAGGTACGTAAAAGTCATGAGAATCTAAATAGGTACTCTAAACCTCGTCATAACATACAAACTTTCCCAACAGTAGGTAGGTAGGTAGTAGGTACCTACCTGGTCACTAACAAAAAACTAGACCAGTAAAAGTTATGCTACATTGAACAAGAATCAGGCTAATCTTGATCTTCAAATACAGGATCAACAGGATTGAACAGAGGGTTACTTTCTAGTCACAACATAGGTAGTAGGTAGGTATACGTAGGTGAGTAGTAAAAGCTTGCACAAAAATAATAAAAGAGTTGGAAATCATTTATAAACATATAGGAGTAAAATGGTAGGCAGGAGTGTGCAACACTCCGCCTGTCATTCGTCGCGGTTCACCGCCAAAACAAGAGATAAGTTTTACTAATGGATAAAAGTGTTGTTAAAAAAGGAATATAGCTCTTCTAAACGTAATAACCTGTTTTATTTCAGTACCCAACACAGTTGAGAATCTGTTAGCTTTCAGTCCGAAGAGGGATCGGCACGCCTACGGACGGTAGTTATGTGAAAAAGTCAATGAAAAAAAGTGAGTGATACATACACCTATGAAAAAACTCAAGTTTTGATGACAACAATGACAATGACTATACACCACAAATCGCCTGACTCCAAAAACAAACGCATATTTGAACCGGAGTGGCAAAGAGAATACAATATTGTAAGATGGAGTGGTTTGGTTTGACCTCTGATTTGGTACGTACAAGTTGCAATTATTAGGTATCCTGGCCAAAGTTTGGCAAGCGAAATAATAGATTGTATTGATTTGAAAGTCAAAAGTGAATAGTGAAGACTTTCAATAAGAGTTCGAAGAGCGATTTTCAGTTCATCATCTTTTAACCTCCAATTTATAAACTTACTTTTTCTATTATTTATGGTAAATGATTGCTATTAATGATATTGTGAACTGATCAGAACCAGTAAAATACATGTTTTTAATTAAACCTATTGTGAATCAAAGTAACCAACAAAGTGTACAAGTTTGGTCCATGTTTCATCGAGCAATCTTGCTACAAGTGATAATAATTAATTAGGATTGTAGAAATACCTTTACCATGCCACATTTAATTAATAGAAATGAATGTGTTATTTAAATAAATTATTTTAGAGAGAACACACATAAATTATTTATACAAAGTTGTAATATTTGGATGGTTCTACTTGTTCACAATTTGTGCTAAAAACTAATATTCTGAATAGTGATACTTGTTTATCTGATAAACTTTCTAAAATGTACAATGTGTAAAAACAAACAATAATGAATAATATGAAAGTTATTCTTTTTGTGAGAATTTGATACTTGTTATTACATTTTATAAAGATATTTACCTGAAGCGAATTGAAGGATGGGTTCTGTATGCAAGTTCTAAGAGTTATTGTTTACTTCAATGGTAATAATAATCATACTGTATTTTCAGAAAGGTAGGTATACTAATTGTTATGATGAGCGAGCAAACATTATTGAATATTTGAGCAAATTAATATGATAAGAATTTATCACTCTTATTGAGGCACAAATAATATGAAAATAATTTTAAGCACTATCCGAGTGCAGTACAATTGATAAATATAATAATATTACCTAGCCTGAGAAACGTTGGGTGACCAAGACATCTTTTCTCTTGATCTCAAAAATAACTTCCTAGTTGTATTTGAAAATAGTGATGTCAGTTGAGGAAGTAATTTAGTTATTACTAACTTTACTTTACCTACAAGCAGTGAATGAAATAGCTTCTTTTATAATAACTGGGTTGAACGATGATGATAATCTAAATACTTAATTGTTTCATTAATTCAAAATGATGCATTTTTGTCATATTACTCATACCTATAAAGAATATCTTATTTCAACTATCAGTTTAAGAAAGGTCTTAGGTTTGTCATTACTTGATGGGTTAAAAAACACAAATAAGTAGAACTTAATTAAATTTTAATTTAAAGAATAAAATAGTGACACTGCTATTAGTAGATAATACAATATAGCACTGCACACACTTTAATGCAGCTTCATGAAAAATAGTGACTTGATAAAGCCTTTTGTAAGGGTTAACCTTTAAATAGGCACCCACCGACTTACAGACACCGCTGATATTGAACCCCTTATTACTTAGTCAAAGTCTCACACACGCTAGTGATATTATTTGTTTGGAATAAGCTAAGTAGCTACAGAGGGTTGTAATAATGGGTGGTAATATTCAGTTACTAAGTTGCAAGTTAAAATATAAAAAAAAAGAGACCAGATTGCTCAGTATTATTAATACTTACTTAGTTATTGGGTGAAATATTGTGACATGAATAATTCATTGCTGTTTGGATACGGAGCAGAGTGCAAAAAGTTTAATATTATATTTTCTATGTTATTTATTTATAAAGGTAATAGAAAACAAAGAACACATAAGACCAGATGTGAAATCCAATAAAATTACAGGTTAAGTAGATACCAATTGAGAGCACATAAAATAATAGTAATATTAATTTCCAAGGTAAATTTTATACGAAGAGAGTCGAGAGTAGTATACAAAGAGTGTAATAATTATTATTCTGAAATGTTTCTGAAACAAAATGAACGAACAGTAAACACATTTTAAAATACAGGATTTCTTTTTGTGTGCTTCTTGCTATTGATCACATGATGAATGTTGATAAAGAGGAACATTTGAGAAATATTTAGAGTGCATTTTATACAAGAAAATGTTGATATAAAATAAAACACTTACTAGTTAATGTCTTTGAGATTGACAACTCAAAAATTTAAGTATTAAGTTTAACTTTTACCTACGTACATATGATGTTGTATGATTATATATTTTATGCGAATTTATAGTATATAAGATGGTTTCGCAAGAGTTTTTTCTTTGGTTGTTTGCTTTCTCTTGTGAATATGGCCTAGGAGCTGAACAACCGCATGACATATACGGTAAACCTGGATATGCCAAGCTAAATAATCCATTCCAGATGCGAATTAATAATTATTGAAACATAGCAAATAAAAGCAATTATTGGAAAATAAATAAATTATTAAAAAATTTACTCAATTAACTAAAGTATATCTTGAGAGAGATCTCCGGTAAGATGAAATGAAAAAGGGCATGCAAATTGTTTTTTTTTCGAAACAGATAGTGTTATCTATAAATTATGAGTAATCTATCCACAATATACAAAGGCACAATTGAAATATATATAAATAAAATAAACTCAACCTCAAGAGCAAGTAGTATTATACTAATGGTTCGATACAAAAACGATTATTATGTTGCTTGCGATAATATTGCTTTGTCGATTTTAATATTCTTATATTTAGTAATAGATGAATAAAAATGATAACTAATATAAATGAATACTGCTTTAAAATAAAATGTTTACTATGTTGCAAAGATTACAAATTACAAACTAACAAAGGAAATCATGCAAACCGCTTAAAGATGCAAAATTCTGTTACGATCAGGAATGCCACTTGAGAAATAAATATGTTTGGATTTCTAAAACAAAAAAATAATGTGACATTGTGCAATGTCACAAAGAGAACATATGTATTGTAAAAGTCGAAGAAATTAGTCAAAAGGGAATCTGAATCTGATTCAGGAGTATGAACAATAATTAATACTTCAATATGTTAGTCAAAAAAAAAAAAAAGGGAAAAGTACAAGTAGTAGAACAATAATGATATAACTACAAATATGATAATAAATAGCAAATTAACCCTAAATTGATATCAAGTAAATTTAGTACACAAATATGTAAGTACAATGGCAGAGAAAAATAACAATCGTTATTAGATGAATTCCTTGTGTTGTCCGAAAATTGTGTTGTGTCATTTAAAATAAATAGAATATTTATTTAAACGAAAAGGGCGAAAATATTAATTGTGAATTGAATGAATAATATGATAATTAAGTTCCCAATGTTTTGGTACAGTTGTTTTATTATGTGGATATTGAAAGATGACATAATATGTAATATACCGTGATTTAATATTAATTCTTATTTTCATTGATGTAAATATTAAAGAACAAAAAAAATATACAGTGAAATTTAATTGTTCGATGTGGAACGAATAAATTATGGAAGCATGTTAAGAGAATAAACAAATGATTCAAAAGACTAAAAATGTAAATAAATATAAATAATAAGATAAAAAAGCGTTGTATAGAAAAGCCAATACTTAGTGAGAATATGTAGTGTGAAAAATTATTTAACAAAAAAAAAAAAAAAACACAAACAGTAAATAATGTGAAAATGAAAGCGTGACTAGAGTGAAATAAAAAGAAAAATTAAATAAAGTGAAATAAACACACAGTGACAAATAAAATCGACAAAAGAAAAAGTAAATAAACTGAATAGAGATAATTTAATTATCATAGTGAAGCGAGTACCGAAGTGTACATAGAAGAGTAAAAGAGAGATTATATTATTTTATTCAAAATGCTTAATAATATAACGTGAAATAAATAACAAAGATATGTAAATTAAGATAATGTATAACTAATGTAAGATATAAATAATGTTCAAAGAATAAGTTTTTGTATATTGTCATAATTTTGATTGATTAAAATCTGTGATCGTGATAATGCTTTAACATAAAAAAAAAATTATTGTGCTGGTAAACTAAAATATGAAATGTTGAGTGAACAGATAACATAGTTTATTTATACTAATTCATATTTAGAAAGATAATACTTTAACTAAAGAGACCACTACCAAAAGCGAATTTGTAAAAGTGTATAATTGTAACATAAGAATTATTGTGCTAGTAAACTTAAATATGTAATATTGAGTGAAACAGATAACATAGATAACATCTATAGTTTATCTATACTAATTGATATTCAGAGAGATAATAATTTAACTAAAGAGATCGCTATTAAAAGCTAATTTGTAAATTATTGTACATAATATTGTAACCAAAGATGCAAATATCAAAAGCGAATTTGTGAATAAGTGATTGTTACAAGTAATAATTAAAAGTGATTGACATGACCTGTTGGACGCAACAAATAGAGAGATGATAATTTAAATGAACCGTTGGACGCAACAAATAGAGAGATAATAATCTAAATGATAAGTTGGACGCAACAAACAGAGATACATTGATATATAGACTTCTGTTGGACGCAACAGAAAGGGTGATCCGTTGGATTGCAACGGTGTAAGTTGTTAGTTTAAGTTAAATGATCTGTTGGACGCAACAGTGATATATAGACTTCTGTTGGACGCAACAGAAAGAGTATCCGTTGGATTGCAACGGTGTAAGTTGTTAGTTTAAGTTAAATGATCTGTTGGACGCAACAGTGATATATAGACTTCTGTTGGACGCAACAGAAAGAGTGATCCGTTGGATTGCAACGGTGTAAGTTGTTAGTTTAAGTTAAATGATCTGTTGGACGCAACAGTGATATATAGACTTCTGTTGGACGCAACAGAAAGAGTGATCCGTTGGATTGCAACGGTGTAAGTTGTTAGTTTAAGTTAAATGATCTGTTGGACGCAACAGTGATATATAGACTTCTGTTGGACGCAACAGAAAGAGTGATCCGTTGGATTGCAACGGTGTAAGTTGTTAGTTTAAGTTAAATGATCTGTTGGACGCAACAGTGATATATAGACTTCTGTTGGACGCAACAGAAAGAGTGATCCGTTGGATTGCAACGGTGTAAGTTGTTAGTTTAAGTTAAATGATCTGTTGGACGCAACAGTGATATATAGACTTCTGTTGGACGCAACAGAAAGAGTGATCCATTGGATTGCAACGGTGTAAGTTGTAAAAAAATACTTAATAAGTCAATTATGTAATAAATTACAATTTAAAAATCAGTCGTTTGCTCAATGGAATCCAAAAACTGTATCTATTGATTATTTTTATAGTATAGCGATTTATCAAGGCTTATGAAAATATGTATTTCAATATTATAATATTAGCACGTTTAGAATTTTGTGAATTACAAATTGTAACAGTAAGCAATTTACTTGAATTAGCAAGCGCGATGTCGCGTATACTATCGATCAGTATAGTGGAGTAGAGCGGGCTAAAAAAATATACTTATAATATTAAAAAAAAGGGGAAATAATAAAGGAACAGTTTTTGTGATAACTTATGTACTGTATGTAACAAATTAAATAAAATGATCAATCTTATGTAAAATTGTGAAATAATGCAGTTATCAATTATGAATTATGTTATGCTAAGATGGACCTTAAATTCTCATTTCTGTTAATTAATACTTGAAGTATCTTTGTGAAAGTCATGGAAATTAATACTAAAACGATAACAAATGATATTGAAACCAAAACAAATGAAAGCGACACGACAGTAGTGTTAAGAAAGAGATATTGTAATGAGGTGATAGTGAGAGCGCTTATTGTTAGTAGTTGTATAATTGTGACAAGTCTAGTTTAAATTAAATGTAGTCAATTAATACTACGCATTATATTATACGCATACTAAAGCTTTGAGTATGGAATAATGTGAGAATAACCAGCGTTGGTTCTAATGTTATGTTTTCTCGTTATAATATATTTTATGGACTGAGTTTTGTAAGAGTATGGTCAATGGTTATCGATGATTGTATACCAAATAGAAATGGTTATTTAAAATAATTTATCAAATGTTGAAATATTAAGAAGAATTCTGATAAATTTTAATAATTCTAACAATAATTATTGTATGTCCGATCGAAGCGAAAGTACAAACTGATAAACAATTTAGAAGCAGTTCGTAAGACGAACTGCCAAGAAGTAAAACAGTCGAAACAGTAAACGAATCTTATTCATATAATAATAACTGGTGCAAAAATACAAATATTCATTAAAATGTATACTGCCAACTTAATTCCGCGGGTAATTTAACTAAATGAAGATTAAATTTAACCTAAACTAAGAGCCAAGCGAGTCGCATGGCGTATATCGTCGTATGGCCGAGTAAAAGCTTGCCCAAAAATAATAAAAGAGTTGGAAATCATTTATAAACATATAGGAGTAAAATGGTAGGCAGGAGTGTGCAACACTCCGCCTGTCATTCGTCGCGGTTCACCGCCAAAACAAGAGATAAGTTTTACTAATGGATAAAAGTGTTGTTAAAAAAGGAATATAGCTCTTCTAAACGTAATAACCTGTTTTATTTCAGTACCCAACACAGTTGAGAATCTGTTAGCTTTCAGTAGGTACCTACCTACATCTGCAGGTTTCCTTTTAGGAACCAAATTTTACCTACATAATTTTATGTGTTTATCTAATACCTAGCTAGAATTGAATTTAACCAGTAGGTAGGTTTTGTAGTATTAAGGCATCTTCCATAATATGACTCTGTTAGCTAGTTTTAATTTTTACATAGGTATCATTATTTATCTTTTCTTATCAGGTACCTAGGTTATATTTAGAAAATCTATTCAATTTGAAATTTAAAACCTAGCTGCATGAATATTGAGGTAGGTACTCTTATTCTAAAAAAAAGTTGGTAGGTACCTACCTATCTACCTAACCAAACGAAGGGAAGAAAATTATTAAATTATTATACGCAAATAGTTAAAATAAACTTACTTATGAATGAAAAACAATCAATTACTACGCTACGAATCGAAACTCTCACAGTCACAGTAGTTTTCAGTGAAACCGGCAAAGTTTCAGTTATTCCACGAGTTCGTTTACGCGGTTGCCATGGGAACGCACATTCAAGATGGCGGCGTGCGCTCACGCAGTGCTCTGCGGCAGACTGGCTTCAGCGCAGGCTGGAGTCTACCACCTCCGCTAGCGAGAGAGGACGAGCCTGTTTTGCACACGAGGACATAAGGCATGTAGCAAAGGCATAGGTAGCTAGTTCGAGCATTTTTCATACATTCTACATGTTTAAATTCAAGTGAACCCAAATTCAAGCAACTGCTACATGATGGGCTTTCGTTTGGGCTGGATTTTTCGTGCTGGTGTTTATGGTTTGTCTGATTTAACCCACCTACACATGAAGGTATTAATTAAAATTATAGAAAATTAACAAAACAAATACGACGAGGGACAACTGAGAGCTTTGGAAAGCTCGCACTAGTTTTCTTACCAAGATTTACCTACCTAGATATAAAATATGTAGTTCTTAGCTTCGGTACTAAGCTAATCTTTAAACAATACCTACCTAACCTTAGTCACCTAGCTTATAACTAAAATAGGTAGGTAGGTTCAGTAGGTACTTATCCTGATGTGCCCCACCAGGTAAATTTTTGAGACTGATAAACTGTTGGTAGGTACTGAAATTTAATATAATATATAACTTATGTAGGTACATTAAGATTTAAATGAAATATAATATTTAATTTAGCAGGTAGAGTCAACGTCAATTTTTAAATATCCTTATAGGTAAACTCTCAGAATATGCAACAATAACCATGTAAACATTGACATTATGACGACGATATGGCGGCATGGGGCGCGGCGGCGGCGGGCAAAGAAAGATCCGCCTGCGGCGCAGGAGGTTGCGGGTACGATTCCCGCCTAGGGACAAATATTTGTGCGATCTGCAAATATGTGTGCCGGGTGTTCTGGGTATTTTCTATGTATAATAAAAAAAACTATCGTTGTAATATTGTTAAGTTTACCAGTCCTCTAGTAGGTACCTAACCTACCCAATACCCATATATACGTAACACAAGCTCTTCTTAGCTTGGGGTTAGATAATACTGTGAGGATTGTCCAGCATATTATTATAATATACTGCAGTGCCTCGCGGTTTCACCCGCATAGTTCCCGTTCCCGTGGGAATTCCGGAATTGAAATAGCCTATCCTATGTCACTCCTTCTAAAAGTATCTAAACTTTTTAATGATGAAAGATTTTTTTAAATGGGACCAGTAGTTTCGGAGCCTATTAAATACAAACAAACATATTAGAGTTAAATCTTTCCTTTTTTTAATATTAGTATAGATAGTTAGAGCTTTTATTTATATATTATATGGTCGTGACATGCCTACCTACTCAAAGTTAAGAACTTATTTAATAAAAGCTTAAAATGAACCTCTACCAACCTCCGAAACAATATTAAAAACTATACCGTGTCCATTTTGAATGAAGCATAAACGTAAACAAACCGCCCATACTCACTTTGTTGGTGCGTCCTTTTATACGTAATTTACATTACTTGTCGATTTTAGATCCTCCTCCTTCCTTAAAAAAATTGCTTGCAATTATATCTGAAACTCGACGCCAAGCAAGTGAGATTTTGTTATTTGTGTCGTATTTTGTTTACTAACATGCTTCATTCAAAATGGATAAACCATACATAGGTATCATGCGTTTGTGTGAAAGTAGTATAAACTAATATCTTTAATCCGACTTTGATTTGCGTGCTGCGCCTACGCCGTCAATTTATCATCAGTTATGCTTTTACTGGCATTGTTTTACCAAGTAACTGTGTTAATAATCATTTTTTAACTGTGTTAATAATCATTTTTTAATTGACAAGTTTACCTATATATCCAATAGAACAAAATTGGTGTCTTGAATAGAATTCTAAATATCACATCGCATTATTATTAATCTTTACGAAATATTATATACTAAATCCTAACTCGATGTATATACAGGAAAGATTTGATTGTTTGTATGGAATAGGCTCCAAAATAACTGGACGAATTAAAAAAAAATCATCATTAAAAAGCTTAGTACTTTTCAGTGACATACACTGAAAAGTACCTACTAAGCTTTTTAATGATGTTTTTTTTATAGGGCTATATTTTATTCGCGGTTGAAACCGCGAGTTGAGTATTGATAAAAGTTTTAAGCTTGTTACCCGTACAAGCCACAACTACTGAACGGATCGGGCTAAAATTTTGCCTTGATATCTTCTAGCCTGGAATCAAACATATTCTACTTTTGATTCCTGAAATCAGTTCCCATGGGATATAAGTAACCTTTTAGAGTTTCCATAGATACCACGCGTGCGAATCCGCGAGCAGAAACTAGTTTTATTTATTAAACTCATTTCACAGTCTATGTTGTGGATGAGTATAAAATAGGATCTATCTAGTTTCAGATTCAGATTTTTTTATTGCATACATTTACATTATTATATTACCTACCTACATAGTTTTAGCTTAGGTGGTTTTTAGCTTACAGGGTCGGTAGGTACATGTAGGTACATACCTATCCCGTAAGGACGCAGCAATTATTCTAAAGATTCTTATTATAGGTACCTAGATAGGTATGTATATGTACCAACAGAAGGTTGTAAATGTAGGTAATGTCAGTTACAGTTTAGGATCAAAACAATTGTATAATAACTTGGTACCTGGTTAGGTAGGTAGATACCTACTCGTATGTCAAATTTATTTTTATTAAGGCAGCCAAATAGTTATAGATTAGATTTTTCATTTAAAAAATTGTCAACGGAGTAGGTAGTAACGTTTAGTTTTTTAGTATCTGTTTTTATTTATGTGGGGTAATTTCACTTCTCTTTAGAAACTCAAACCTACGAATCTTTTTTTAGATCTTTTATGGAGCTCGTTATCTATATGTATATATAAAAAAAGTCGTGTTCGTTACACTATTTATAACTCAAGAACGGCTGAAGCGACTTTGCTGAAAATTGGTCGGGAGGTAGCTTAAAACCAGGAGATAGTCTAAGGAAGAAGAGTTTATTTCGCCTATTGTAGTTAGTAAAATGTACAGATTCAGATTTTTTTAAATGACGATATTTTATAACGAATAAGGTAATTTGCATTATACAGAATGTAACATAAGGGGTGGATCATCGGTGGCTGGGGGGGTGGAGGACCTCAGTACCTATCGATTTAACCCCCATGTATGTTCTGCGATATTCACTGGTTCAAAAGTTATTTTGACTTTTGTAAAATTTTAGTCAAAATCGGATTTCAGACTGAATTTCGCAAATGCAGCCAAAATATTACGTCTGCGTAAATCGATAGGTACTGAGGTCCTCCACCCCCCAGCCACCGATGATCCACCCCTTATGTTACACCCTGTATAGGTATACAAAACAGGGCAATGTCTACTAGTACAATAGCTACTATTTAAGATTTTTCTATTATAAGAAAATATCTTAGCAGCCTACAAAAAAGCTACGATGCTTTGCGGAATCACAATGTTATCTTGATGTCATAACCTATTTAAGGTAAGTACTCTTACCAAGTAACAAAAGTATTGGGTAAGATACAGCAGACATTATTTTTATCTTATCGGATTAGGTGTTGTGTGCGGTTGGTCCAAAGAACAAAGTCATAGATACAATTTTACAAATCTTTATTAGTAATAAACATTATAAACATTCAGTAACATCGTAAAAGTGAATATAATCCTTATGCCATACACATTAACTTCATAATTCGTCTGTTATCACAACTCTACTGTAAAATAATCTATCCATTCCATACAAAAAAGTCCCGCACTAGGGCCCATGCGATAAGCGATGGTATTGCAAAAAATCATGAAATGGGTTATACAAAATTAAATAAAAGCTACAAAAAAGTTCGATAAGTAATATTATGGGTAAACTAAAATCTGCTATAACATAATTTTATAAACAAATGATATGATGCATTCTTGTGGCGTAGCACTGAAGTGCGATACGCAGTTTCAAATGTAGACATAACAAAGTATTGAAAAATAAAACAAAAGCCTCAGAATTTTTTACTAAAAATTTTAAACAGTACTTATAATTCCGATTGTGCCTTATTTTGACGCTTTAGACATGAATTAGCGATTAACAATTTAAACAAAATTAGTATGAAAAAGTATCAGACTGATTATTCGAAGGTCTGTGTTATATTTTCAATGCTAAGCTATATTACAAAGTTAACTAATAACACTAAACTAAAAATTATCAGATTAGCATAAAATAATGAAAGAAAAGCCAGAATTAGTAGGTGTAGAGATAAAATTTACAAAAGATTATACACAGATTGTTATTTACACGTTATCAGGCGAAGGCCTCATTTGTTCAGAAAACCGTTTTTACAGTTTATCGAATAGAAATTACGACATCAAACAAAAACATACTACATATGCCTTCACTAGAATACATTAACTCGCCCGTACGCGATATTTTTGTATTAATGCGTTTTTCGTTAATTTTTAATACTCAAAACCCAAAGGTGGGCGATGCTATCTGCGACACAATATTTAACTTCCGGAGATCGCATCACTGCAAATTTTTTTAATTACCTTAATATGTTCCTAAATTAATAATTTTTATGTTACGTTAGTAGAGTCGACCTGTCAACCAGATTTCTAAACAAATGTCGCCAACAAAATCTTAAGATAACCGACATAATTATATACAACTTACAAACAGTTTCATCGCAAACTAATTAGTATTTACAACTTGATCGAAACACTTAGCTACAAACTGCTCTTTCTCGTCCAGTTTCCCCGCATCCGAGCCATGGTGGCGGGTCAACATCGCGTCTTGGAGAGCGCTTAGGGCTTCAGACGTGAATCTCATGCCTTTGAGAGTTGTTATGACGGATGCTTCGCCATGGAAACCAGATTCCACAAGACCTTTGGGAATGTTTAAGGTGACGTCGCTGATGAGACCTATAGGGATTTAATTACATTAGTTAAGACTGTGAAAACTATCGTAGATTGACGGATTCATTACGGATGTATGCGGTATTAAACGTTGATTTTTCCAAAACACACATGATCCCACATGTATTAATCTTAATTGTATTGTTTAAGTAGCAATAAACATATTTTTTTTTTTTTTTTCAATCCAAATAAGGTTCGTAGTTAACCCGTTTACATCTGAATTGAAGAAGTTAAGACTGTACTGAGATAATATTGGGGATTACGGTAGCGATAGTCTTGACTTCGAATTAAGTTTCCAGGGCCCGTACTCTTAAAAAGGAAATTAAAATTTCTGATTCATTTTCGTGCAAATCTTATGCAAGCGCGAGTTAGTTTTGTACGATAACGAAAACGAAACTTCGTTTATACTTTTCGCAACCAACAAAAAAACGAATATTTTTCTTTTCCGTTGACAAAGATGGGGTGCTGTTTAACCAAATTGTGTATGGTGCACTTTATAAAAAAATACACACTGTATAAGACTGTTAAAAGGTAGGTTACCTTTCTCAACAGTCATGTTGATAGCGAGCTCCTCCGTCGAGGAGTACAGTTGAGAAGGAGCGAGGAGCTCTGCCGGCACGGGGAAGGAGCGGCTTACAGTGAAGATAGGCGTGCGTCCGTAGTTCCATTCCCAGTCGATCAACTCGTTCTTAATCTCCTCGAGACCTGGGGGCAAGAGGAAAGAGGTTTTATAATGTAGTCTGATTATAAAATAGACCTCAGTTTGACCGCAACCTAACATATGTGTGTCTACCATGAGCTTTCAGTCTATACTCGCTAGCGACTGTAGTTAAATGTATGGAAACTTCTAAAGCGCCTGTACCGGATAGTTGAGTACTAAAATGCGCAGGTAGTAACGTCAGGCGATTTAACTGTGACAACTTATGGTAGACACGCTGATAGTAAGTGACGACGTGGCCGAAGAAGTATCTCGAAAGTTTAGAACACACATAATAATATCCTATAACAGTATCTAAAAGACTCGGGTTGTAGTTGGCAGGGAAAATAATATAGACTGCCTAGGTATATACATACAGGTAGATGGAATGATGACCATTCTATCCCAGTTATCTAGTACCCTTAGGCCGTCCGCACATGAAGCTACTCAAAATTGGCGGAACTAATCAGTAATTGTAATTACAAACTAGTTAGAAACTGTACCTCGCACACGACGCTACTCAAGTTGCAAGGTTTCAATCACTTCGGTTTTTTGATCGTTCATTTTTCACAACAAAATAACAGACCGGCACGTCGCGTCACGCGTGATCAGTTGCTAACGCGTTATTAACTGGTTTTTGACTAGTAGCGTCGTGTGCGAACCTGTGCGAGAATGTATGGGCGGTGACGCTCAAGTAACTCCTTAGTAATTTGAGTTTGTAACTAGTTCTTTTTGAGTAGCTCCATGTGCGGACGGCCTTATGGGTACTAGATAACTGGTATAGCAAGCAAGCTCTGCTTAGATTGGGACTTGAAGTCATTTACCATTGCGCCCTATGAACTTCTGTCACACAGTCAATCAGCATCAACTTATCTCCAGAATAATTTATTTATTTACTTTATTACTACCTAGACGCATTACGCAACGGACTAGCTAGACCACTAGAATGGTCTACCTAGACGTTGTGAGTTATCATATCAGTTATCTATCACTATCACCTACGAAGAAGTAATTGTCGTTATCACCTTCCTAGGCGTTGGATTGATCTAGTGGAGGGAATACAAGTGAAGTAGATCCCAACCATCAGATGGGAATAAAAATGATCAAGATAGAGAGAGCGAAATAAAGAGCGTTTTCAGCTTTTGGCAATTACATACATGAACAGTTAAGGGCCATACACTAGCTGATAGGTGTTATTTGGAGGCTATCTCCTCCTAGAGGAGTGAATGTTATGTGCTGAAAAAAATATATGTTATTTATTGACCTTTTATCTGTAAAGTGAACGTACAAAAAAGTTCTACCTGTTCATTAACCATGTGAAAAAAATTCACAAAGTTCAGCTGTTTTGGACTGAAAACTTGTATCTACTTCTAAACGACTGAGAATTTTGTACTTTTTTCTTCACCTACATGTCGGCAAAGACTTTATCTTTAAGTTGAACGTATGATTTTGTGATGCGATGGTTTTTCACGTAGATAATAATTATTTTAGATTTTCCGTATAATAAGTGGGCGCTAACCTTTGAAGGGCCCTGCGCGGGCGACGGGAGGCAGTGTCGCGCTGGCTGTCGTACGGGGAGGTTGTGTTCGTCTGCCTCACGCTCACCTACGTGCTTTCGCTTTACTTTGCTTTCGATAATAACTAATGATATTGGCGCACAGGCGATTTATTTATTATACACTAGCTGCGAACGCGGCTTCGCACGCGTTGATTTTATGGAAACGTTGAAAGGTGATTTATATCCCACTGAAACTGATTTATGGGATAAAAAGTAGCCCTTATATTTGATTCCAGGATTAGGGTTATATTTTTGCAAAATTTCAGCCCGATCAGTTCAGTAGTTTTGACGTAAAGAGGTAACAAACAACCATACATATAAACAAACTTTCGCATTTATAATATTAGTGTGATATCTCCGCGTATGGACGCTATATTTAGTGTAAGATAGTTTGTAAAATATTGAAAATGCCGAAGATCAGTAAGCTGAAGAAATCCAGAGCTCTGTAAGCTCAAAAGTTGGAAGAAATTATGTAAGTATAACTACTTTCTACCTAGGTACATTTTATTTTATGCTATTGTTACTATAAGCAATATTATGTACCTACATTTTTCTTATTTGTATATTTACTGTAGGAGATCGAGAAAAGGGCAAATGAGTCGAGAGAAAGAAAATATTCTGTCATTATTATTTATTTACAGATGTATAGTGACCGGCCAAGTTGACACTAGAGTGAAAATGTCTATGTAACAGATAAAACATCCACAATGCTTATGTAGCTAATATTAGGTATGTATTCTGCGACGAAATAATATAAGTAGGTATGACATTCATTCTAACCCGATTCATGATCATCATTAGAATTGTTTTAAAGTACTCTTCGTAAATACACTGACGAGCAGACTCAAAATCTAATAGGATACCTTCTATAGATAGTCACACCTGTTCCATGTCTCTCCGAAGTGAGGCACTAGGTACATGGTCTAGGTACGGATTGGAGTAAACTGAGAGGTGGGGGACCTCTCCGTTTACTCCAATCCGAGCCAACAATAGGAACCGTGCAGCTACCTGCAGCTACGCTCGGAGACACATATCGATACCTCTGGGCTCAAAGGGCGTAAAGGACAAAAGGCGAATTTTCAGGTGAGGCAAAAGACAAAAACAAAAAGTTTATTTAGACTGCTGTTTTTTTTTGTTTTTGGTGCTATTTAGACACAACCTAGGAATAAAGTTCTTAGAATTTGTGCTATTTTCTAAAGCTGCATTGATAAACTGTCCCAGTGTTATATTTACTGAAATAAATTTCCTATACGACCATAAAATTACACAAAAATGAGCTTTACGCCCCAAAAAAATCCGAATTTGCAAGCACCTTAGGGCGTAAAGTTACTAATTTTGTTCAAAACTGTACAAATTAAGGATGTAATTGACAAATTTAATATTTCTAAGGTCGTGAAGGATTGATTATTAAGCATAAATATTAACAAATTTTGTTTTTTTTTCTATGTATTGTGTTATTATTGTTGAATTTATCGTAAAATTTAAATGAAAGGCCATTGCTATATAAATAAAACAAAGCTTAAAATGAAATTAAAACTGTTTATTCTACATTTAAAGGCACTTAAATTATTTACGCAATCAGTACGCATTATAATAGATATTCACTGATTTATCGTTTTATCTACTATTTTTTCTCATCGTTTCGACAGATTTACATTGGTCACGGGATGAATGTAGTACTGGTGGACAGAAATGCTAGGTCGTAAAGGGTATTATTTGCGAATTTGAGAAGGGCGTAAAGGACATTTGGTCGAACCTCTAGGGGTATGAATATAATTGAAAACATTGTATAATAAATAATGCTGAACAATTCACACAACATTATCTAGCCCCAAATAATATTATATTAATACATATAATACAAAGTATTAATACATTGCGTGAATTCTATAATACTTTTACTGTTTTGAAATGGTAATGCAATTCGAAATGAAAAGGAGATTGGGTTCAAACGGTACATAGCCTTTTTTCATCTTGTAGTGTTAGAATTCTTGTCAAACATTTTTGATAAGTTCATTACGGATGTAAGCGGGTTAAGAACGAACATTATTTGTTTTGGAAGAATACCAACGTTTCATCCCTTAACGAGGGATATCTTCAGGACGAGTGCGGCTCTAGACGCGCGCGTTCCGCATCCCTTCGAGCACTGCGTACTGATTACATCCGTAATGAATTCGTCAAACTACGATAGTTTATTATTATATTTGTAATTTGTACACTTCCTCTACCTATTCCATAGCCTCTCCTATAACTAAGGTTTCACTGGAAGAAAACTCTTTATCAGGGTTAAGCTCGCCTTTTTTTACATATCTTTTAATATTAGTTCATTTGACGACGTCTGTGGCACGGTGGGCGAAGGTCCGCCTGCTACGCAGGAGGTAGCATGTTCGATTCCCGCCTCGGGACAAATGTTTGTACGATCTGCAGATATTTGTTCAGGGCGTTCTGGATGTTTTCTTTGAATAATAAAAAATATATATCTATATAGTGTATTGTATTATGTATATCAGTTATCTAGTACCCATAACACAAGCTCTGCTTAGCTTGGGGCTAGAGAATGATGTGTGATTTGTCCCGCATTATTTATTTTGTATTTTATTCTATGTATTATGTGTAAATTAAAGAATAACAGAATAGTTTTTATAATATTTGACATTGATATTGTCAAAATATATGTTACTAAAAAAATGTTGACCGACTAATGACTGTTTAATCCAATAATTCATTGTTCCAGCCAGATTCTACAGAACCACAGTCTACACCTATAGTATTGTAGCAAAGTTTGTGGGTGGTAAACGCATAATTTTTTATCGAAAAGGATCTTATTGAACGCGGAGCCAAGCTGCAGTTGTGTCGTTCAATACCCAAAAAGCTGTATCGTCAGTTATTTATGTCAATTGTGAGACATATTCCAAGAGGCATGATTAATATTTTACAAGAAAGACGGCTGAGGAAATCTAAATTAATGGAAAACTATGCAAGGAAAAAGAAAAGAACATTCCAAAATGGACAGGTCATAGATTACGGGGGAAAATGTATAAAGCCAGACATGTTACCTGATATGTATGATAGAGAAAAAAACACTTTACTTAATAATTTAAAAAAAAACTGAAAAAAGGAATAAAATTCAGAAAGAAACAGTCCTACAAAGTGGCTCTAGTGAATGGATGGAGGTTAGAAGAAATATGCTCACCGCATCCAATTTTGGCTAGGTAATAAAGCGAAGAAATAACGCGAGTTGCTCAAACCTTGTTATAAATTTACTGTATAAAAGTGATTCAAATAACGTACACTCAATAAAATAAGGGCGTGATATTGAAAAATTAGCAATAAAACAACAAGCTGATCAAGAGAATGTTGAAATAAAGGTTTGCAGTCATATACGAAGACATTCCATTTCTTGGAGCTACTCCGGATGGAGTTATTGATAATGACACAATCGTCGAAATAAGGTGCCCAATCACGGCCATAAAACTTGGATTTGACGAGACCGTAAACCAAAAATAGATAACATTTTATATAAAAATTAATTAGAAATTAATAAAAACCACGATTGGTTCTTCCAAATTAAAGGACAACACCACTTTAGATAACAAAATCTTCCAAATATCTTTTTGGTATATAGTACGGAGAAAATAATCGTGTAATTACCGAAATAATTGAAAGGGATGACGTATTTTGGGAAAATGGTATGAAAGAAAAATTTACCACATTTTACATAGATTGCATTCTGCCAGAATTGTTTGATCAAGGACGAAGAAAATAAAGCAGCTGGACGAAGAAAGAAAATAAAATGATAGAAGAGGAAAAAATGGAAGAAGAAATAACAGTGACAACTAAAAACATAGGTGAACTAATAGAACAGGAATAGATAGGAGAAGTAATGACGTGGATATACAATTAAAATTATAACAGAAAAACCAAATGAAAAACAGAAACATTGAAAGCTGAGGCAGCGAAATGAAACACATATAGATGTCTCACAAATACAACGCGAAGGGCAATTAAACTTTTTGAAATTTTGATTTGGGGCTTCATTTGTAAGGGTATAAAAAATCCAGTCCGTAATAGTAATTTTATTTCTTGTTCCAGGATGCCCTTTTCCCTCTAGGTAAGAAATTTATTGTTTTATCAAATCATTCCATCTGTATATCTGGTTTAATTTTTATATGGGTGTAAAAAAACCTAAATACCAAGAAACCGTATTTTTTTCTCTTGGTCCATTAATGCCCTTTTTCCTCTAACTCAGAGATTTACTGTTTGTTACCTTACCTTTTACCTATATTTTCGTTGATATCCTACTAACATTAAAAATTAAAGAAATTTGTGTGAATGTTTGTTACTACGTGTAGTTGCCTATCCGTAACTATGGTTTATCCATTTTGAATGAAGCATGTTAGTAAACAAAGTGCGACACAAATAACAAAATCTCACTTGCTTGGCGTCGTGTTTCAGATATAATTGTTAGCAATTTTCATTGAAGGGAGGATCTAGAATCGACAAGTAATGTAAATTACGTATAAAAGGACGCGCCAACAAAGTTAATTTTAGGTTAAGTATGGGCGGTTTGTTTACGTTTATGCTCCATTCAAAATGGATACGACATAGGTACTAAGCCGAGTTGGATAAAACTTTCGAATTATTGAAATATAGGCTACTTTTGAAGGAACTAGGAAGTAGTTACCTACAACACGTTACGTTAGTACGTTTAGTAAGTATCTCGTAATAAAACCAACCCAACAGTGACATAAAAACGTTCAAAGTGGTACCTACCGAGTTCTGTTCCTTGATTAGGTTACTTATACTTACCATCATGGTACCACAAAACTTAGACCAGGAACAAATATTTGCAGATATTGTAAAAATTTATCTCGTAGTGGGAATCGAATTTGCATTTCTCGCGTATCAGCCGTGACGCCGCGCCGCCGCCGCCGCCGCCGCCACGAAGGACTGACTTACGCGCGAAAACTATTTCCCAGGCGGCGGCGCGGCGGCGGCGCCGCTGCGGGGGCTGCACGGAAGGTGCGGGGCCAAAACGATAGCCACACCCATTCGTGCAAGGTCATCGGCTCCTACTAGCGCCTTAAAAGTCCACCAATCAGACCCAATAAGCTCAGCTATTTAATTATATGATTTCTAATTTTGCTTTACGCAGGTTTAATTTTAAAACATCAAGATGATTTTACTAAAGAAGCCAAGTGGCCTTTCTGCACCCAGAAATTACAGAATCTTTCTTTTGAGCACGTTTCCCATTAGTAAGACATAAAATTCAGACGAAAGACCTTTTAAAAGGAATCCCATAAACAGAAATGACCCATGCCCTGACGTTTAAGTTCTCGGACAGTTAAACTCGAGAAACTAGACATAAAACGAAATGGATTGAAAGGTAAATTACAAAATAGTTTTAACGTAATTTTGTGAACAAGATTGTTGTCCCTGGATTTAAACTACGAGTATATTGGGCCCTGGGGGTACTGGGTACCACGATTGGCAGACTGATTAGTCATCCGGAGTGAAGTGTCCTATGTCCTAACAAAGGTTGTCACTTGTCTGTTAACCTCTGGTGGTATTGAGAATATTTTAAAGTTTGTTATTTATTTGTTTAGTTATCTCCGGAACTAGGTTAGGTCTGATTCAAAAAATATTTCACTGATAGGAAGCTAAATAATCTCCGAGTGCTATAAAGTGCTATAAGCTACGAGTAATTCAGATCCCAAGAAAGTGAAGCCGCGTATACAAGGTTGCTAGGCCTTTAGCTTACACGCCCACGAAATGGAGGAGCTGGGCATTCAAGGAGCTGGGCTGTTTAGGGCCTGCTTAGGCAGGGGGATAATGCACAATACACTCCTATGCGAGACGTCCGTGCAGATCTTAGTTCCCCCACTTAGAATAAGACGCCCACGAAATTCACTGGCTAAGTTGAAAGATCTTTAAATTTTGCCAATAAATAGACACAACAAAACACTAGTGCAAGACAATTACCTGGGAACCAGTCCTCAGTAGGGTTGACAAACTGGAAGCCACGTTGTTTTGAGATCAGGTTCTGCCCACCGTCTTCCAAAGTCAGTGCCGGTGTTCTCAGGAACTCGTACCCAACTGCTGTTTGGAGATTGTCCACGGTGATACGGTTGTCAACCTCAGCCAGGTTCGCCACAGGGGATGGCGTGGACTCAGTCGCGTTCGTCTGTATGCCATGCTAGATAATTAAATAATACCCCTTATTTTATGGATGGGAGGGAGAAACACTGGATAGTGGAAAAAACACAGGAGGGGTTAGATGCAGGAAGGAAGAAAGCGACAATTGTGCAATAGGTGTTAAGCTGAGGTGAGTTGGAAGAAAACAAAGCATTCTAGAGCTGAGGGCAAGCACGGAGATTGATGTTTTAAGGTAGAATAGAAAAAATTACATCACTTTGTCATCGAATGTGTAAATTATTTGAAATGTATTCCTACAACTTCAATTATATACGCAATGTATGACGATGCAATGTCATTAAAGAATTTAGTATGTGGATTGAGGAATTCTATAACTAAAGTAAAGCTGTCAAATTAACAGTTAAGAGCTTTTAGGTTGAATGTTTCGTGTTGGCGCGAGATTAAAATTATTTTATGGTTAATTTTTTTTCCTGTTTTCTACAAGAAATAAAACCAGCGGAATAGCAATTTGCCGCAAGTAAATCGTAAATGATGATAAAAAATAAAATAGACATGAATTGTCCAAATGTTTGCTGTAAAGATTTAGTTGGAAGTGCTTGAAATTAGACCTGATGCAGATCCTATGAACAAGACAATAAATAAATAATACAATTGTATAGATAATGCTTCAGGCTTCACTATCTTTTTAACTAATAATTACTCTATGTTTTGTTGGCATAACGTTTAATAAATATTCATTGTTTTCGTCATTTTAATAAGAACAATAGCGTATTGATTGAAAGTAAAATATGATTGATACTATGTCATGGAAACTTTCTTGAAAATGCCAAGTAGCAATGTTCCTATTGCATTAAAACTTGCATCACATTTATAAATTCAGGTTTAATGCTTTGTTCGCGCAAACAATGAATCATACAAAAACAATGATAATGTAACGCGAACGACCTATAACATTACTTGAATATGTTAAAACAGAAGGGGCTCTATTTTGATGATCACTGCACTACTTGGATAGTAACTATTTAAAAATAGACAGTTGCATAATCATTTTATTGTTTTGTAACGATGTTTATTAATTTTGGTGTTTTAACATTATAATGAAGGTAAAAAGGTGAGCAATTGAACTTTAGGTTTAACACGGAAATTTAAAGGCCCTTGGGTCGGTTCCCGATTACACAAAAACATTATACCTACAAAAACATAGATATACTTATGGTTTATCGATTTTGAATGGAGCATGTTAGTAAACAAAATACGACACAAATAACAAAATCTCAATTGCTTGGCGGCGAGTTTCAGATATAATTGTAAGCTATTTTTATTGAAGGGAGGATCTAAAATCGACAAGTAATGTAACTTACGTATAAAAGGACGCGCCAACAAAGTGAATTTTAGGTTAAGTATGGGCGGTTTGTTTACGTTTATGCCTCATTCAAAATGGACACGGTATAGTTATTTCAAAATGGATATCAATTGTATATTTGAATCGAACTTGGTTCTGTCATGGGTTTTATAGAAAATGGTCTACGATTTACTTTCCAGTTTTTTTAATCCTTGTAGAACACAACATTTTAAACAACCGCAAAAAATAGTCATAAAAATAGTTATTAATCTTTCGTCAACACAAAGTCTGAACAGACGCAATTTTTTTTTTGCCTAGGTACTTGTCTATCAATAAATATTCATATTTCGATCGTATTCATTATCAAATAAGAACGAGTTCAAAGTTCAATCACAGCCGTGATAAACGGTTTAATTAGTCGACAACAATAATGCTATATCTTAATTAGCTGATGGCAAAAGCAACATAAAAACAGTGGAAAATTACTAGGAATTTAAAACTTTAATGTATACACACATGTAAGTTAATTACATGTGAAAAACTGAAACTAAGCAGGTAGGAAGTAGTCTTCTGTTAGCCACATATTTAAGTTATTTACCATTAATGTCAGTGTTTTTTTAATATTTTGGAGAATTTGAATTTTAGAGTTATGTGGACTGGGACATGTTTTTTATGTGTTTCTTTTTTTGGCTGATGGTTTAACGTATTCACTGCCCAGCCTCTGCGGTGCGACCGCAGGGGCGCGCCGCAGCCGAACGAGGTGGAGAATGCCATCTGCGTCTTGGGCCATGAAGGTGTTAGTGTATAATGTATCTACAATTCTACGTACATAAAGGTACTTCTACATTTAATCAACCTCAACCTTGCATTTCAAAAATATTTGCAGATGGATATTTTTTATAAATTTTGGTAAGAAGGTAGTGTTGATAATGTGAATGCACCTTAACTGTAAAGTTGAACTTACCTCACGCTTAGCAAGTGCCTTTTTGAGATCTGCCTTGTTGGCGTTGACTAGAAGTGTGCAGTGGTGGTAGCCAGTCAGCCTTCCGAGCTTTGCAGCTGTGCCAGATATCTAACATAACTATTCAGGACATTATTCAAAGTAAGTACCTACAGCACAATAAGGGGGCCCACTTTTGCTACTTTACTATGGCAATGTTGCAGAAACTCACTGGGCACTAGGGTAATCTAGTAGCGGATTTATTAATAGGCTTGAGCTGCTATGGAATATAACTTTTCAAGAGAAAATCATGCCTCAAGGGCAAGATTCATCAAGGGAACCCAACAAGTTTTAAACATGGAGTATTTGATATGATGATTCTATTCTAACCTCACCACTGAATTCTTAAGAAAAACAAGAAATATTATATTAACATTTCCGTTCAATCTCCAACAATGTTATCAATAATAAAATTTCATGATAACCTTTGATGTATGGAATCTATGAATAGATTCTATAATCAAGGAAATTAATTATTTAAAATCTATATTCATAAGGTTGAATATTGCTTAGTTGTTTAAAAAGGATACTTTGTATTTATCACGTACACAGATGTCTTGACGCTTATTTATGATGGCTTTAATTCCAAACTCCCTGAACAAAGCTCTCTTGATCAGTTCCAAGTTGTATTTCCTGTCATATCTTTCACGGGGAGTGAAAAAAGTGACATTGAGGTTTCCCCGGTCATGGTATACGGTGCCACCACCACTGTTGCGACGAGCTAGGGCAATCTCCTTTTCATTCAGCAGTGGAACATTAGCTTCTAACCAAGGGTTCTGGTGACGACCAATCACAACACATGGTTCATTACGCCACACCATCATAACATGGTGGTTAGTAAAATCCATGTTGCGGTACATCCAGTCTTCCAGTGCTAAGTTGGTGAAGATGTCGTTGGACTGGGACATGAACACTGATTTTGTGACCTCCCTCTCTGGTGGCAGCTCTCGGTCCTTGGCAGCCATGGCCTTGGAGCTGGTGACCAGGCTTCGTGAGCTGGTTCTTCTTGTGAGGCCAACCATGATGCAGGCGCTTGTTGCAGCCATCTTCTTCATGAAAGTCTGGGCCATCTTCAATATTTGTATGATACTTCAGATGACAGAAACGGGCACTTTTTTGTATGAAGTCTAAGTTTTATTAATTAGACACTAAATTTTTCCTAAGCTAATCAGTTCAAATAGTCCTTAAGTTCTTACTGGTTGGAGAGCTTACTGCTTAGCAACACGCTTATAGCAAACGTCTGTTTCGCCCGCAGAGAGGGAGATCAAGTACTCGTGGAGTTCAATGGTCTGATGCAGCCACTTCCAGGTCTGGTGCAGGGGTCTGGTTCGATAACGAATCCCCATACAGTCTCGACAGTCACTTCGCATTCCTCCTCTTGGATACAGGTTGGAGAGAAAAATCACCGCACTTGCAAAACACTTGGGACCGTTCGCTAGGTTTGCGAAGCTAATAAAAGAGAAGTTAGTACAATTAGATTCAAAATGAATAAGAAACGACGTGAGCGCGACACGAGTGCAAACGAATTAAACCACTTGCGTTCAGCCGCCCCATTATATTGGCTGATAACATACGAGCTAGGAGGTCGGCGAGGGCATACGATTCAGTGGGAGTCGAGAAAACAAACATGATAAGAACCACGAAGTAACCACGCGCAGCCTTATCAAAATACTCTACCCTACTTTGTTATCGTGCCGAAAGGACTACATTTCTGTTACTACAGCGCCTTTGGGCATATTAATCTGACACCTACCATTTCGGTTCTTTGAACAGACACTGCGATTAGAGATGAATACAATGATGATGATTTGGTAGGTGGTCTATTTTAACTAGAGAAAGCAAGAATTTGAAGAATTCAAATTCGTGTAATTGTCTGAAAGAAAATGCACAGAGAGAGATTAAAAAAATAACTAAAGAAAAAGACTGGTACTCTCTTTGGAACACACAGCTGGTTGGTGCAGGCAGTGTTGCTGTTACGAAGTTATTGTATTCTCTTTGGTTGCTGTATAATAATTTGATTATTTTATTTTGTTTCGTCATTAGTTGTTGCAAGCACATGCACGCACATAATTTACGTGAGTACCATGCACATGCATGTCAATCACCAAGGAACTTAAAATAAAATACTCCAAGCAATCACCCACCGACAATATTTTTCAAATAATCGTTTTGTGCACAGACTACGTAGAACAATCATACTAACGTGTTTTGTGTAGCGTGAAATTACGTGTGGAAAACGGTAGTGCTAAACCAAGAATATACAAAAATTATATTGTCCATAAAACTAAAAAAAAACCTAATCGGCCCAATCGTTGGTATAGGTAAACCTATATTTATGCACACTAGTGCATAAACTGGGTCTGAAGTAGCGCTCAGTTTGCAGTGTTGAAAAAAATGCGCCATAATTTCCTGAGAAAGAGTGCTTCTGACGGAGAATTACACGCTGAAACTTTTTTCGTTGAATCTAATAGGTACCCATGTAATATTTTCCCGGCGCAATTCTTTCTAGAATTGGTACCTCTCAGGAAATAATACTGTTTTTCGGTTTTTACGGTCTGGGCCGGGCCGACGACACAGACAGTGGAGTATTTATGTTCATTGGACAGTGTCTGACACTGTTTGCTAACTACTGGACTGCTACTATAAACTTTTTTTCAGGGGTTAGAGGATAAATATTGAAAAGACATTTCATAAAATTTATGAATAAAATTATAATCAACGCCCTATTTTTCATCATTTTATTTTACTGGTACCTTTTTGGCTAAACACAGTACTGCATTTATTTTCGCCGGAATTTGGCAACTTTCTATTAAGCTGGCAGCATTTTTATACTTGACATTAATAGGAAATGTGACAAAATCTACTTCTTGAAAAATGTTTCTACCCATTGGCCCGTGAGCCGTGTGAGTAGGACGGAAACCGTTGCGCGTGCCGTCGGACGCGGAAAGCAATTTTTTTCGGGCGCATTATAAAGTATCTGTTAGTGGAGTTGTTGTCAATGTGTTAAAATTTTATACACACACCAGTCTAAAGACAGTTAAGCTACATAGGATATTTTACTTTACAAAGAGAAGAATAAAATATATTAGTGAGATAGCTTACGCAAAAATCAGTCGGAAAATATTAGTTTTCATTCTTAAAAGAACAAAATAAATTTTAAAATTCAATGAAAGTTTTCAGTAAATTTTAACTGTTTTCTATTAATAAGAAATAGTATGTATGTATAGTCAGCAAAAATTGCGCCTTACCGCCACTAGGGTGATTTTTCTGTGAAGTGAATAGTTGCCAACCCCGGCTTGCTCGATATCTTTTGTTTTCAACGCAAAGCAAAATAAGTTCAAATTGGAAAGGCATTACACACATTACATTTGGCGATGGTACTTATGTAGCCGCCATGATATTATGTTAGACAACTGTGTAAAAAAAGTGTCGTTTATCATATCATAGACAGCGCATTTGTTTACACAGCCAACTGAAGTCAGGCGCGAAATTTGAAAATGTAAATCATAGACGCAAAAAAAACATTTAACATTCATAAAAGTCGGCACGACACGCACGACATTCACACCCGATATGACTATGACTTTGAATTTCGATAAACGATAGCACCCATTTTAATTTTAAGCTGACATTTCTAGCTTTATATTTCTAGGCGTTATTTTAGTTGTGTCTTGTGTTCTACCTATCGATGGACTTGCTAGTGGTTTCTTTTTCACTTCTTCCGCTAGTGGACAAAAAATTGAAGTGAATTAAAGTCAATTGCACATTATTTCTTGTTGATAGTAATAACTATTTATCAAGCTGTTTATATAGTAAAAATTTGACTTGTCTAAGTACTTATTTTGTAAGTCTAAAGAAATAAACGATTTGACTTTGACTTTGACTTATCGTTCTAGAAACCAGCTGAAACAAAGGAACTAAAGTGAGCCCTCAGCACACAGATGAGAGACGCGCTAATTAATTAGCGCGTCTTATGAAGCGCAATTTTGGCGATTTTCTAGCGATTCCATATACACAGCGGCTTATTATAAAGCGTGACTTCGGCGGCGGCGCAGCCGCGCGCCCCGCCGCCGCGCCGCCGCGCCGCCGCCACCCCCTCCCCGCCTTACCGGCTGCGCAAACGACAAAGACCGTCCCGCCACCCTGCGTCTCGAAGAGTTGGGGTGGTGCAAATTCTAAGCCGGCACCGCAGGTCTCTACTACTATTATAGAACTGTTCTTTATCGATGGGACGCAAAAAAATCGCGTTTTTACAAACCGCGAACCAAATATTATACTTGTTTTAAGAGAAAATATTTAATTGTTTGTTTGTATTAAATATGCTCCGTAACTACTGTACCGATTAAAAAAATTATTTCACCATTAAAAAGCTTACTTTTCAGGAAGTGACGTAGGCATATTTTAAGGAATTCCCACGGGAACGTGAACTACGCGTGTGAAACTGCGAGGCGCTGCTAGTATAATATAATGTAGGATCGTTTTTGAAATCAGTCAGATATTTCTGTGTTCTACGAATGACTATTTCTTCCTCTTAATTGTTACGTAGGTACATTTGTTACCTACATATTTTTTTGGTTTCAGACCTACGATTCAACGCTTGCGTTTTATTGCAGTGCGTGCGTGCTAGGCTTTCCTCTTTGAAGAAAATTAAAACGCGGTTATTTGATCAAAGAGAATACAATAACTTCGATTTGACGTTTTCAACTAGTCGCCATTTTCAAATTATCGAGATCAGGCAAGAGGCAAAAAAGTCATTTTTGTATGAAAAAAACGACTTTAGTTACTAATGAGCCCTTGTTACTGTTCTGTCCCAGTCTGAAACAAAAGGAAATGGCTTTTAGGACCACAGCCGTCGCTCTCAGTAAGTTCCCAGATACATAGGTAATAGCATTCATAACGTCCTGAAATACCACCGGACAAATGAACGAATGCTGAATACTGCCTCGAGATGGTTCGAGAAAAATTGGTCTGTTCGGTGGCGGCCATCTACTCGACTTGAGTCTTGATTGTTAGTCATGGCATCTCTCTCTCATTTAATAAGAGGCCAAAAATAAATTTTATTCTTAGCGGATTCTAACCTATATAATAATAAGTATATTGTATTCATATTATGACATTATTTACAGATAACATGAAGAGATGGGCCTACAACATATCTGGATTTAAAAAATATGGTTGGTCCCAAACCTGTAGTGTTCTTGAAAGTCAGTCTGTCTAATTAAAAGTTAAATTTTAAATTATATTATGTATTTACACCTCGCTTTGGCCTGGGATACAAAAGGAGCGAATAAATGTTTGCCTAGGTCTACTAACTACATTTATATCTAGGTACATAATAGATATATTTTTTTATGGCGCGGTGGATGAAGGTCCGCCTGTGACGCAGGAGGTTGCGGGTTCGATTCCCGCCTCGGGACAAATGTGTGTAAGATCTGCAGATATTTGTTCAGGGCGTTCTGTATGTTTTGTATGTACAATAAAAAAATATTTATCTATATAGTGTTGTATTATGTATATCAGTTATCTCGTACCCATGACACAAGCTCTGCATAGCGAGATTATCGCGTGGGTACCTACACCTATTTTTTAAAGATGTGATCTACTTACAGTAAATCACATCTATCCAGAATTTTACTTAGGTGATTATATCTATGTATAAACTAAAGGTACCTACCTATGTGTTTGTGATAATTTTATTTCGCAAGTTAGGTAGGTACAGTGTCAAGTTCATTGTTTTATTATGATAATGCTACGGTGCCCCACATTATGAGCAAAGGTTTCGCCCCAATTTTACCACGATTCACGCTCCCAGTTACGATGGCTATAAAAAAATACAAACCTTTTCTAGGGCTAATGCGTGATGATTGCCTGGATGACACTGACCCTGACGTCATCGAAGCTATGCGCCGTTTACCGCCGCATGTTCTCGATGAGCGTGCATTCCGCCAAATCCGTGCCATTCAGCTAGATATTCAAAGAATGATACTGCCTAAAGCTGAGTGGACCAAGATCGAAGAAGACGTCTTATACCTTACTCCGATGGTGGACCTAGTCATTGCAGAACGTAAGGAGCGAGAGAATTGGGAAAAGGTGTACTAATTTAGTTTGGCTGGTAAAACTTTAAAAATGTTGAAAACCTAGGTAGGTTAAAAAAAAATCTGTTACACCAAGATGCGTTATACCTACTTATTGTTCGCGGCACCTTGGAAGACTTCTGCGCTCATATATGGTTCGCCGCCCCAGTACCTGTTACACAATAAACAACTTCATAATATGTACCTATGTCATTTTCAATGGATCCATTCCGTCCATTTTCCTTTGACCTATCGCGGTGGTTGGCAAATGACCCTAATTATAGTGGGGTTGAACATTGCAGTGGCGCGATGGCGCATGGCGGCGCGGCGGGGGGCGGCGGCGGCGGTGTAGCGTGCGTGCGTACTGGGTTGGTATGGTAAGGGGGGGTGGTAATCTACCAACACACCGCAAAAAATCTAAACAAAAATATTAACCATGTAATGGCGAGTGGAGGCGTGAAGTTTTTGAGACTTTCGGATGTTTGGTAAAATGTAAGCAGGATTAAAGCCACCAACGAAGGAGACGCAACTTTACACGAGTAATTTTAAATGTGGGTATGTTTTATTATGGGCTTATGTTACCAGCAAATATGCGCGACCACATCTATAACAATGTAAGAGTTGACAAGCTTAAATAAAATTAAATCTTAAAAAAAATATTGACAAAATTTGCTGGAAAATGACATAATATATAACTAACACAAAAACAATATATATTTAGGTAAAATTATCATAATCGTGTATTACCTACATTATTAGATTAGTAGTAGGGTAGGCCGTAGGCCCAAAGAACTTGTAGTAGGTATTGCTAAGTACTTACGTACCCCGTCCGCGGGTGTAAGCATTGGACAAAGAGAATACAATAACTTCGGCATTGGAGTAGGCCTACACCCGCGGACGGAGAAAATCACCTCTTGACGGAACTAACATAACTTTTGTTTGACATTGACAGCTGAAAGAGATGACATTGGACAAGTTTGACGTTATTGACTTTTTCTGAAACGAAAGGAGGTTTTACATTGCAGATTTCCACACCAAAACTTAAAAATCTAAACGTAATACCTAGGCAGTGCTATTAACGTTTCCTAGATTGAAAGAAGCGAAAAAATGGCTTTTAGGACCACAGCTGTTGCGCGAAGTAAGTAACTGCATTTTATAGGGAAGGTTTCAGGATAACACTAAAGGTGTCCCATTATGTAATATTTTGTATGTATTCACAGGTGGCTTGAAGAAATGGGCCTACAACATGGCCGGATTTAATAAATACGGTATGTTTTTAGAACGTAAGGCAGTGCTGTTGCTGTCAGCCAATATGAATGACAACAGAAAAATATTGGTTAACCTAGGGTTAACCCGTCTAAATTATGTGGGCAGGCTCTTAATAATGAATAAATGTCACCTATTATATCCCTTCACATGTACCTATCACTAACTCTACAACAGTTGGCAATAAAGGTTTTTGTCTTTTAGGCCTACTCCGTGATGATTGTTTGGATTCCACCAACCCTGATGTCATAGAAGCTCTTCGTCGTATGCCAACAAATATTGTTGATGAGCGTGCTTTTCGCCAAATACGTGCTATTCAGCTTTCCATCCAAAAATCAATCCTTCCTAAAGAAGAGTGGACGAAGTATGAAGAAGACACTCTGTATCTTACACCTATAGTGGAGCAAGTAAAGAAAGAACGTCTGGAGAAAGAGAATTGGGAAAAGGATTACTGATTTTGTGTTTCTGGTTATCGTAATATAATAAGTAATAATTTATGTTTTTAAGATTTAAGTGATTCTTTACCATAGCACTCAACTTGTTTTCTGCTGGTTATTATTAGCAATAGAAGAAAAATAAATCATCCATGTAAATAGAAACAGTTTTTATTAAACTTATCTTTTATAAAATAGAAGTCTGTATACAAGGTGTTCCATTCTTAGTAGATCAAACAAATTGGTGTGTACATTTTCAATCTAAAGCTGACTTTTATAAATTTAAAAAACCACTTACAAAATATACTTGAAATGATCATGTTCCTTAAATTAATAGGTAAGTCTAGGTATTCATATAAGTTAAGATTGGAACATCCAGTATAATATATGGCAACATAACATAATACAATTATGGCCTCCGAAAAAGGGAAGATAGGTAAAAACATAAAAATTAATATAATTTTAACAAATATGGTCCCATTTCACATAAATGGTAAAGATAGGTAGGTAGATGAAAATAAGCAGGACTAGCTTCCAATGAGGCTTCACATGCGTTTTGGCTAAAAAGTAGCTTTTTAGGTCATTTTATTCCAATTTGACTATGTCTAAGCCATCTCAACTTTTTAAATTTATAATATTAGTGCGACAAATTAATTACGGATGTAAACAGGTTGACTATGAACCTTATTTGTGTTGGAGTAACAAATGTTGGTCTTCTTCCAACAAAAATAAGGTTCCTAGTTAACTCACATCCATAGTGAATATAAGTGTGATTTGATTTTGATGAAACAATTACTAAAAATGCAAGTAACTTTCAAAATGCAGTTAATATAATCATGTATGTACCTAAACCACCACTTATTGATATGTTTCGCAAATTTAAATTAGGTACAATATAAAATATAGTTTAAGTATTTATAAACATAAAGTTGTGACCACAATAGAGGAAAATACTATCATATTAATTATTTTAATAGTACAAAAAAATATAAGGCAAGTAAATAATTATTTCCCCCTTTTGAGGGAGGTATGATATAATTAATGTTGCAGTACATACATTACTAGTCTGATACATAATTCATAGCCAGATACTTAGATTCTACCTCTTATATTCTTATCAAGGACTGTACATAACATATACAATTATTTCTTTTTACATCTATACAATATTGGCAACTTTTTTCCTTTATTTCTTTGGAAGATTCAATTCGAGATTTTGATCAAGTTTTCCATGATTACAGCTAGATCATAAAATAAATAACAATAGGTACAGAAAGTAAAACTCTTTAACCCTCTTCCTCTTCTTTAAAAGAGCAAAGCAATGAGCGACAAAAGCTTTGTTCTTTGCAATCCCATACACATTTGCACAGTACCAAAAGTGAAAAGTTTTCGGTCTTTGGATCGGTATTCAACATTGTTTTCTATGAAAATGTGAACAGCGCTCCAAGCGGGAAGTTAGATAACATTTCCATAGAAAATAAAATTAACACAAACTTGGTAGTAAACAGTATGATAGTACGCAATCAGCATACAGTACGCAGTACGCTACGTACTAAGCCTTACCGCTGATGGCGACGACGGAACAAAAGACCTTGACGTTTTTCATACGATTATGGGTCCGGCGCCGCATAGCGCATACTACAGCGAACTGCATAAACAAGGGACCAAGGCTTTACTACCAATTACCTACTTGTCGAAGTTGTGCTGCTATCAACTCAAATCATCGAAAACTACAGTAGAGTTCTTTACGGATGTAAGCGGGTTGAAGAACACCAACCTTACATCCGTAATGAATTCGTCAAACAACGATAGTTTTTAGAGTTCTTAGGAAACTATTGAATCGCTATCATACTATGACAAGAAATTTCCCTCAGTATCCGGTAGAGGCGCTGGAAGGCGCTAAATATATGGAAGGATACGAAAACTTATGTAGGTTTCGTAGACGAATAATCTTAAGGCCTTAGTATAATCTCTAATTCGGTTTTTTGCGATTTAAATATAGAAATAGTACAGGTGAATTTCTACCTTTATATTATGATGCCAGCGAGTTTTTTTTAGTAAGTACCTAATATTATATTTCTTGCAAAACAACCTCATTCTGTTATATATTAATAAAACTGACTTCATACTTACTTAATTACTGTATATATGATAATTATTCTATTATTTGATAAACAATAAATTCAGAGTTTGTTGGTTACTACAATAAACTCAGTAATGTCAGCATTATGCTGAACTATTTAAATTCGATTATATAGGTTACCGTATAAGTAGAGATTTACCGATTATTTAGACAAAACTAATAACATGACAAGGTCATGTCATGACCATGACTCTTGAAGACTGACAATGCCCATTATAGTGTCTCAATTCGCAAGGTAAGGCCGTCAAATATAACGAAATGAATATATCATAATATTGAAATTATTTTAGGGATATAATTGACACTTAAGTTTTTATACAGTAAAAGTTAATCAGTGCAACTCTTAATGAACCGATTTTCTTTCAAATTACATCCTAATCATATCCGCAGTTCAAGTTGATAGCAATGTGCAGTAGCCAAACTAGTTGTGGAATATTTGTAAATATACACGCACGACACAAAAAATAAACTCACTTGCTTGGCCGTGTCAGAGCTTGGAGTTTTCGTGTTTCAGCTATAATTAATTGTAAGCAATATTTATTGAAGGAAGGTTCACAAATTTACAGTGATAATTAATGTAAATTGCGTTTATAAAGACGGCAACAGATTGAATTTTAGGTTAAGTATGCGCAGTTTCTTTACAAACACTCAACATCGAGTTTGGCTTATTGAATCAGTTCCCAGTAGTCGCCTAAAATAATCGGCAATCTTTATATAGAGTATATTACAGTTCGTCGTCACCAATCGCTTCAAAGGCATTGTTCTCGACGCAGTCTCGGCCACTTTTGAAAGCGACTGAAGCAAACTTTTCAGTCAGCTTTTGGACCGAGAATATCTCCCTGGAACTGCCGGAATTCATAGAATCTCCATTCTAGAAAAAAAATACAGTGGGTCAGAAATACATACACAAAAAATGGCTTAGAATCGTTCAATCACGTGAGGCTCGAAAGGGCGGTTCCAAAAAACATGAGGGAGTAAACGTACCGTTGCCAAGGCGTTCGTGATCAGGTTATTTTCCGACTCTGCCCGCGGATGTTAGGATGGAGAGTCGTCAAAGGTGTCCCTTTCACGACTCTCTCAACATCCGCCAAGGAAGTACAAAAGGAAAGGCTGTTGTTTCCTTCCGTTTATTTTTTACCCTCTGCGATCACCAATCAGCAAACGCCCCTTGTTTGTAAAGCATGTTCATCGTCAGGTAAGATCGACGTACCACAGAACTGAGAGTATTCCTATGGAAGGACAGTCGCGTCTGGCTGCCATCGCGCAGGGAGTTTTTTTTTCGAACGGACTCAGATGATATTGACCGCAGATGGCCATGACAGCGCAGCGTTACCGGACTTTTGACGGGCGCCGAGGATTCCTCATTGGTAAAGTAAGGGCGACATGCACAAGGGCTCTGCTTGGGCTGTCGCCTTAGGTGCACGTATGCACGGGGTCGGTCATAGTCAGCTGTAAAGTATGCGGAAACGAATTGGTTGCCGTCACTGCACTCATTTGGGCAACGGGGTCACCGAGAACGTGTTTCGATCTACAGAGCGCGGGGAGGCGGGGCTGGTGCCCCACTTCTGATGCGTCAGCTCGTCCCTATTGACTGTAGAAGGAGGAGTAACTATGAAGACTTAGCCTACATACCACAGAACTGAGAGTATCGCTGGAGGAGGACGGAGTGATGAGTTGAGAGGAGCCGTCGCGTCGCACGTAGGTGAGGCTGCCGCGCTTTCCACCGCGCGGGGAGGCGGGGCCGGCGCCGCTCTTTTGACGCATCAGCTCGTCTACTATTGACTATAAACAAGCAAATTTTTTTTTAATAATACAAAAAAGACCATTATAATAGACTCTATTTTGTCTTGTTCGTATAAAAATTCATACTATGTCATCGGTGTAGTTGTATCGAAACGACGGATACCTCATTCATCAAAACGATGAATTTAATAAAGTATTTTTGAATTTGAATTAGATACTTCTTTAAATATAAAAATGAATTGCTGTTCGTTAGTCTCGCTAAAACTCGAGAACGGCTGAACGGATTTATCTTATCTTGGTCTTGAAATGTTCGTGGAGGTCTAGGGAAGGTTTAAAAGGCGAGAAAATCAAAGCGTGCGAAGCCGCGGGCGCAGCTAGTTTGAATATAATTCTACACCCGATGAGTCAGTCTGTTTGACGTTAGGATTCAGACTCAGATTCAGATTCATAGTCTTCATCCATCTGGTTTCGCTTACATTCACAATGAATTTCTGAGATAAATGCTCAGCAGTTTCGCCGTTGTCTTCGACCAAACATTCAAAACGGCACACTTTCGCCTCTATAATTTGAATATGATAAACCAAAACGTGCAAAACCTTCCTCACTCCATCTATTGGTGAAAATCCTTACCTGTAAACATACACTGATGAAAGTAGCATGCTCTGATTTCAATGTAATCCAAATCAGGTTGTCTTTACTGACAAGGTACTCAAAGGATAACTCAAAATTCTTATTGGGCTCTTCGAGAAGTGGTCCATTACCGTTTGTTTGAGGATTTTCCAGCTGGAAAAAAAGAAAAGTCGTTTAGAATCCATTTTCCTGAGATATGGGAGCGCTTAAGGTTTCAACCATACTTGTTTTTCTGAGGTAGCAAATTGTTAGATTTACATTATTTCTTAATGCCCATAATCCCCACGCTGGGCATGCGGGTTGGGGATCGCAGTTTGGTGGAAAATTTGTTCTGCAAGTGGCGCTGTCGCCCGCCCCCCGTTCATATCCCTTAGTCTACCTACGACACCCAAGGGAAGAATTGGCGTGGTGCAAATTCTAAGCCAGCACCACACAGCTGAACCGCGTACCTATCCTAGGTAAAATACCTAGGTTATGTAAAAGTAAAGCTGAAGAGAATTAAACTTTGTAGGTATTGAGTCAAATTCGCAGAAGTTTTAACAAAAATACTTCTCGGAACGTAATTTGTCAGATGGCCGTTGTAGGCGTCACGCGATGCATCAACGTGCAATGAATGAAATACAATGAATTGATCACAGGAAATGGTTCATTCGACTCAAGGACGCACTGCGAAATCTCCCGGCGCGAATTTAATGTTCGCGGATAAAATTTGTCGTGTAACCTAACCGACTTGATTTTTTTTATATGAACCTAACAATTTCACGACCTCTGTAGCGCAGCGGGAAAAGGTCCGCCTGCGCCGCAGGAGGATGCGGATTCAATGCCCGCCTTGGAACAAATATTTGTAAAAATAATAATGCAATCAGCTGATATTTATTCTGGGTGTATTGGATATTTAATTGTATAATGATAATATCTATCTACGTAGTGTATTGTATTAAGCATATTTTATCAGTCATCTAATATTAGGTACTGATAGTACCTACCCATAACACAAGCTCTGCTTAGCCTGGGGCTAGATGATGTCGTGTAGATTGTCCAGCACGAGGTGACGTCATTTTCGAATGCACTGGTACCAGGTACCACAGAATTTTAAATCACTAGCGTGTGTCATAGGTATATACATATTATGTCTTGATTCAATGTGTTAACACATTCTTTTAAGTAAATGTAGTTTGCCACATTATCGGCTGCTTTTCTTAGTAAACTATGACTAAGGTGGAAGGATCTTATTTCAGCCTTCCACTTTCGAGACGCTATTTCCCCGATTCCCGACTATTACGATCGATGTAGAAATCTGTTAAAACATTCCTGCTCACCGTAATTCTAATTCTAAGTATTTTAGTAGATAGTACCTATTTTTGTAAAATCTTCGCAGTAGGTACTTGATGTTTATTGAGACTCTTTAGCCCCGTTTTGTGTCTGGCCTCCTCGCCGTGCAGTCTAATATAATTTTTTTTTTTTAATCTATAAACAGACTTCAATTTTTATAGTTTTTTCATGAATTTTCATGGATCCCGTTGTCAGAACTGAACTAAATTAAAATGGGACAAAAAGATAAGTACCAGCTTTCATATAAAAAAAGAACATGAATATCGGACCACCCAGTCAAAAACTCTGAGGTAACAAACATAAAAAAAACTGACGAACCTCCTCCTATTTTGAAGTCGGTTAAAAACGTGCCTACTCACCGTATGCAAAGTAGTAATCCTCCAGCATCTCATCCTGGTAACTTTATACCGCTGTTCTTTCATCGGATGCGTCAAGCTTTGCAGGGTCAGTTCCTTGCTGGCCAGGGAACACCTGACGCGGTGTGGGGCCTCGTGGGAACTGCCTCCGACGTTGATGGCGTCCGTGGTGGCCTCCCCGGCAGGTATCCTCCCGTAGTAGCGTAATGTTCGGGCTAGTTCTATGTACTGGAAAATAAAGAATAATAAAACATGTTGAATTTAGCTACTCAAAACTAAATTATGAATGTAAGCTGGTTAAAACTGCTTACATTAATGAATTCGTCAAACTACGAAAGTTTCTATGCTAAAAACTTCCTCCATGTTTAGGTAGCGGATAGTTCAATCGATATGGGACATTAATGAATTTATAATATATAAATACTAGCTGCGCCCCGCGGCTTCGCACGCCTATCGCACGGGGACTGATTTATGGGATAACAAAGTAGCCTATGTGTCACTCCAGGCCTAAAACTACATGTATACAAAATTTCAGCCCGATCCGTTCAGTAGTTTTTGCTTGAAAGAGCAACAAACATACATATGACATGTTTACAAACTTTCGCGTTTATACTTGTAATATTAATGAGTATTATTCAATTTTATGTTATTATTGATGTATTTTGAAGATATTAGTCCATTGTAGATGTACCTTTATATTATGTAAAATTATTTGTGAAGTTCAAAAACCAACTCTTATATCGTTTGCATAAGATTAACGTTTGCACGAATCAGAAATTAAATAAATAAATAAAATAAATAAAAATACGAGTATGACCAAATGTACGGTATCTCAAAGACAGGACAAAAGCTACTTTTTATCCTGGTAACCTCAACCTCATCAGCCTACATTGGGCCACTGCTGGACGCGGACCTCCCCCTGATAAGCGCCTTATTAGGTTTTATCTCATGGGGATAATGTAAAATCACATCACATCAAATCACACTATCACACTAATTACATTACACTAATATTATAAATGCGAAAGTTTGTATGGATGGATGTTTGTTACCTCTTTCGCCAAAACTACTGAACGGATTGGGCTGAAATTTTGCATACAGGTAATTCTAATCCTGGAATAAAACATAGGCTACTTGTTATACCATAAATCTGTTCCCGTGGGATGAAAATGACCTTTTAATGTTTCCATAGGAACAACGCGTGCGAAGCCGCGGGGCGCAGCTGTATAAAAAAGCAGTAGGTACAATATAAAATACTCAAGACTCTTTAGATACCTGCTACATAGTGATAATTGTCTTGCTAACATTATGTCATCGATGCACATCATATTGATGACATCATGTCAGCACATCCGTTTATTTCTTTATTAAAATACGTTTATTGTATTGATATCTGTGATTGATATATTATTGAACTGTGTGGTGTGGTGCCGGATAAGAATTTACACCACCCCAATTCTACCCGCGGGTGTCGTAAGAGGCGACAAAGGGATATCCACCGGGAGATTGCAGCTGCGCTCTCTGCCAAACCATTCTAACATACTGCGATACCCGTATGTTAGCGTGGCGTGGGTATTATGGGTATTTCCCTCGTGATATATAATATAAGCCAATCAGCCGCTTAGGAGAGGTTAGGTATTATTAAGTTATTATTGTTTGCTAGTTTCAGCCCGCTGATTTATGGAATAATAATTCATTTTGTTTTAAAAAACTATTAACCGACTTCAATTTTTATAGTTTTTTCATGAATTTTTATGGATCCCAGTGTCAGAACTGAACCAAATTAAAATGGGATGTTATTCCAGATCTTCAAGATATTCAATTAGTCTTTTGCAAAATTAAATGCCTGATCCATTCAGTAGCTTTGGCGCTGTCTTCATCCAAACATCTATATAACGGCACAAACTTTCTACCTCTCCACCTTGACTAGGTTGTCTGGCAGTAATCGCTCTTGAGCGATCAGACCGTCAATTGTCACTTAGGTTATAATTATTTCATTTGTAAATTGTTTCTTAGTTTTAAGTGTGCAAAAAAGTATTTATAATCTATCTAACTTTCGCCTTTATAATGTATGTAGGTAAATTGTTTCTAGAAAAAACCTTAACCTGATATCATTGATTTATTAAAAACGAAGATGAGGTACTGGTTGCTCGAAAGTGGCAACCTCAAATTGTGTAAAATTGTGTTCTCCCACATCAGTCACCGTCTGACCGGCGGCGGCACGGGCGGTCGTGATTCGCGTGAAATATTGTTGTCATAGTCTCACTTCGGTCCTAGATACGTCTTTCCGTCTTTGTTCTTCTTTGTATTGCACAGGACTAAAAATATAACTGTGAGTGTATGCGTTTGCGTGTAGTTGTAACACATGCCAATTTTTGAGTAAGCGCTGGGAGAACGTAACCTATCTTCCCTTTTTAAATCAATGCCTGATATCCAAAGACTGAATCTTAACATGCATAAATATCATATTGACCTCAAATGGAATAACAAATGCCTTTCTTTATTGTAAATAATTCTGATTCATGTACATACTAGCTGCGCCCTGCGGCTTCGCACGCGTTCTTCCTATGGAAATATTTAAAGGTGATTCCTGTCCCATGGAAACTAATTTATGGGATAAAAAGCTTTTGTTTTATTCTAGGATTAGAATTACCTGTATTCAAAATTACAGCCCGATCCGTGAAAGGGTAACAAACATCCATCCAAACTTTCGCATTTATAATTATAGTGATATTTTTTTTTATTCACTAATAAAAATCTTGTGATACTGTTTTGAGACAGACATTGGCAGATTTGCGTCAAACCAGACGAGAAGCCATCTCACAAGAAATTGAATGCAAATGACCCTTTAATTGAATAATGTGTTTGTTTGGTAACTCCAGTTTATTTTCGAAGTGTTAATCAGCTACCCAAGGTTAGGTATTTGTAGGTTGATTAACCTTATTTTGTTTATCCTTAATAAATTATTTATTTATTTTATGACGACCTCTAAGGCGCGGTGGGCGAAGGTCTGCAGGAGGTTGCGGGTTCGATTCCCGCCTCGGGACAAATGTTTGTACGATCTGCAGATTGTTCAGGGTGTTCTGGTCGTTTTCAATGTATATTAAAAAATATCTATTCAAGTAATGTATATGTATGTATATCAGTTCTCTAGTACCCGTAAAACAAGCTGTGCTTAGGCTAGATAATGTCCAGCATTATTTATTTAATCCCATCATTAAAAACATATGTTTATAACTTCTTTATGATAAAACTACTGGACAGATCTAACTGAAATTTTGCATAGATGTAGGTCTATCCTGGAACAGGAATAAAACAGTTTTATTTTTCCCATGGGATAGAAATACCTTTAATCATTGCCATAGAAAAAACGCGTCCGCAGCTGCATATTAGTGTGAAACTAGTTATTTATTATTATAACGCAATGACCACAAAACTAGGTACTAATCAAAACATATGACTTGAAAACACGGTTCTCAAACATCTTGCAATGCACAAGTAGGTATTTATGTTTAAGTATAATATAATCACATTACATTTATGAAGGTAAGGTTTTAACTTTGTAAGTGAAATACAATACCATTTTGAAGTCTGATCATCATCATGATAGGGCTGACGACTAAAAGTTCTTATCAGCCTGTCAGTTAAATTATCAGCAGATAATCTTCAGGCCAATTTAGTCTGGCACCCTATCTTCAACATCAGCATGAAGTCTTTTGCAGGTCATCATCCCAATTAAATTATGATGTATGAACTTCACTTGTTACATCCATTTCCAAGTACAGTAATGGCTAATCCATTAGTAACAATTTTATCTGAGTAACTGAGTCATGTTCATATTCATACTGAGACTGAATATTTGAGATAATGAGCGTATACACATTTTACGTTTTTAGGAAAACTTACTTCTCGTTTCTGCTTCTTAGCTTCATAAGCGGATAGTATTTGCCTTGTCTGGGGGTCAGCATTGAGCCACCCTAAGTCCAGTTCCTCTATTATTTGCAAGTAAAGCATGTCCAAGGAAACTCTGTCAATCATCAGGTCTACATCGTAACATGGGTCCCAGTAACTGAAAGGGAAAGATCAAGTCTTAAGCAGTCTTTAAATGGGATCATTTTTAGTCCTTTAGTTTACAGGAAATATTTCAAATATATACTAAATAAGGACAATGCTCTCAATAAGTAGTGAATTTTGACCACAATTTAATATATAAAGTACCGTACAATGTACAGACTCATATTCCTCAAGTTATGACGAGTTATTAACATTACTGTAACCTGTATTGATGTACTAGCTACTGCCCGCGGCTTTGCAAGGTCTCCCTAGGATACCAATGATCTCCATACCCAATTTCATTAAGATCTATTCAGCCGTTTAGGCATGAAAACAGACAGATAGACAGTCAGACGAGAGTTACTTTTGAACTTATAATATTAGTAAGTATTACATAAACAGAATATAATTACCTTTTTCTTAACACAATTTTATCTTCTGGCCTCACATACTTCTGTGATATGTATGGACATTCATACTCCTCGAGTTTTTTCAACGCTGGCTGACCATCCTTAGCGCAGCTCCAGTTGAATAAATACAAGGAGAAATATTTGGTCAGCTCTTTAGGCAGATTCACATAGTTGCAAGCTATGTCAAGAATGGTGCTGGATGAGTCAATGGAAGATACAGAGAGTGGTATTCTGTAGCCGTTCATTAATGATATCTCAATGTCAACTTCATGCATCTTGACATTGTGTGTCTCTTGTTGGGCGGAAAACAGGAATGTTACGAGCAGGTCCGACTTAGCAAGGATAGGATTTTGTCCAACTGGAAGGAAATAATATTTATAAACTATTTAGAACCAAAACAGGAAACAGGAGATTAATTTGTTGCTGACCATAAGTATTTCGTATTTGTGTGCCTCAATAAAGATAATGAAGTTAGCTATCTACCAAAATGACATATGGATTATAGAATTTGTTAGTTTTTTTTTAGCTAGTAGTTTGTTTATATGTATTATAAGATTAAAACTAGGTCCAAGAAACATCTAGTTATCTAGTTAATAGCCCTGGCATTCTTATCAGCATTGTAATTTATTAAATGGTTCATGATAGCATTTAATGGTAAGTATTGTTGACTATTTCTACTAGCTAGACAATACTATCTGAGAGTGCAATTAATTGCTGGCCATTTTCCTGAAGCTATTTCTAGGCAGTCAATATGGCATTGTTACTTTTTATGTGTGATTAGATGAATCTTTATTGCACTATCATAGCTAATTTACTGTAAAAGTTGATTACATGTCATATATATTTCAACATATGGCTCTGTTATAAAGTTCTTTGAACCTTTTCAAAGTCAGGTACAGTGGATGGGTTGCATTTAACTCGGTCCAGGTAAAATACAGTCTATCTATTGGATGTATTATCGATTCTGGACTTAGGTCTATTTGTAAATTGTTTGAACTCACCTAATTGAATATACTTTTCCAACAGAATTCTTCGATCTTCTAGTTGGGAACTTGTGAGGAACAATTTTTTCGGCGGGAACTGTGGTAGTTTAAAGTAAGGGTTTTGAGCTTGTAACTGCTCATGGAGACTGAGTAGCTGCTTATACCTCGCAGCGCAGTGAAAGAACCCATCAATGTAGATATTGAAGCCCTGAAAGGCAATAATAATGTCGTGAACTCCGTAAGAAAAGGTCAAGGAAAATGGCAAACAATAGAAGGAGGTGGTTACACAGGAGCATAGCAAAATATGTAACCAAGTACAACTTAACAGTCCGAAAGTATGTTTTTAGAATCTAGTGGAAACATTATGAATAAAATAGATAACAATACCGTGTAAGAGATCCCATTGTCGTCATGAAATTGTTGCAGATCAGGAATTGAGAAATGCATCATTATATGTATCGGTTCTGTATAGCATAACTCCGCACAGCTTCTGTTGATAATCTAAACAGGTTTCGCTATGATTACACACCGAAATTATTGCAAAATGATACAAGAATCGCCCACTTTCCAAGTTATTTTCTTTTATTTTGAAAACATTCATTCGACACGACAAATGTCAATTTCAATTTAGTTTATTTCAATCATTCATTCGTTCTGCGGCAGGCTATACACAGTCAAGTTCGCTGTTTCAGGAACTAACTTCCGCTAGCTTTGTTTCTAAGGTTGGATTTGTCTCATCACTACTTGTATTTTTTATCTGTATTTTTAAATGTCAATTGTCAATGTCAAGTACGCCGGAGAAAACAGCTGACTTTTATTTATTTTTTGAAAATCCGCAACTCATCGAGAGGTTTTTCAGTGAATTTTATGAAAAAAGCCAGAGCTGATTACAAAAATCGCACTCATAACCGTCGTTTTTATTTCTAGTGCCTACAGGAGTAGTGTTTCTAAGATGCCCGATCAAATGCCTGGATTCGCTATTCAATGCGACTGGAATGAAGTTGTAAAGTATGCATTAATTAAAACAGCTTTCAGATGCTAGTTTTTGAACTTATGTACACATTAACCTACATTATTTAAACTGCCTGTTTCAGACTTCCCAATCAGCAATTTTGGCTGACCTCAAAAAAACTAAACGAATCCGGTAACCACGAAAATTTCAAGACAATAATAAATCAATCTGATGCAAAAATAAAGATTAACTGTCCAGAAAGTTATGAGTACGTATCCCATGGGAGTTTGAACCTTGTACTGAAGCATTTAAGCTCTGGTCTAAAACTAGCATTTGTGGCACCTACAAAAACCCACACGCTACATTCCAAGGGAGTCCTATCCATTGACTCCGCGGATAATGCGCTAGCTGTGTCTTCCTGTGAGGATAATAAGCTTGTAGTCTGGGATAGTAGAACAAGTAAGTACTTTAGTAATTTTTAGTTTCGTTCATTTTCTTTTTAGCTTATAAATTTTTTTTTGATACTAGTTTCTTAAAAAATAAATGAATTTTGAAAAGTGCTAATACAATAGGTAAGTTAAACTGAGAAATTTTATTGCCAAAAAGCACAGAACTCATACAAAACAAGCACAACCCACTAGAAAAATTACATGATAAACACTTGAAAAGTACAAAACAGATCTAAGACATGTAACTCAGGATCAATAACATTATACAATAATTTATTTTAGGTGAAATAAAACTGGATCTTAAGGGACACGGCGGACCGATATACAAATGCCGTTTCTTTCCATCGGGGCAAGTAGTACTGTCTGCTGGTGCTGATGGATCCTGCAGGGTCTGGTCTGCGGAGAATGGCCTCAACCCTGTAACACTAGTTGGTCATAAAATGGCTGTTACAGATGTTACAATTGTTGAGAAAGGAAGAAATGTTGTGACTGTTAGCAAGTGAGGTTCTTATTCTTTTTTTCTTTTTGACATAACTTTTGAACACTTTCTTGAGCTCAAATTAGAAGAATAATCCAAAAATAATCTAATTCTAATTATAAATTTAAAACTGAAGATTATCCAGAAATAAAAGAAAAGAAACATGCTCATCAGGATAATATTATGGCACATAGAGTAGCTAAACTAGTGCCGCCAATTGAGAACCAGAATCAATTTAATTTTTGGTGGCTACCAAACTATTACGATTTTCTGCTGTTGAACTCAACAAAATAAACGTTTACACAATAAATTTGAAATGTTAGTAAATTAAAGTTAATTGTTTCATGTTGGCACGAGATTCAATGTATTTTTTTGGTTTTTTAAAATAAATAGTACAATCAACCCTAAACGGCGACGAGACGTAGTAAAACTTTAAGCCGTGGCGCTAGTTTCGCTTCCCTATTCGCCCTTATGAATAACGCCTTATTCTATACTTCCACCTATTAATTTTTACAGAGATGGTTCAGCAAAGCTTTGGGATGTCGGTGAATCAAGGGTATTAGCAGATATTGTTACAGAGAAAGGAACAATCAACTGCTGTTCTATTGCAATCACTTCTGACCAAATTGAGTTGGAAAATGAAAGAGAGGTAAATCTTAATCATTATTCCTTATCCTTAGGATATTACCTACATGTATTTGTATGTGATTTTCTATAAATATACTCATTTTTCAGTTCCAATAGCATTGCTATTGATACTATTGCTGAATTCCGATTATTTGTATGGCCCTAGAATGATGAAATCAAACGTTACGGCTTCGCGCGTAGGTATTTGTATTAATCTACCTACCCAATTAATTTATGAGGGCATTTTGGTTGTCGGTTTCTGCGGTGTTGCTAGCATGAGAGATGAGCGTTAGCACAAGTTGAATGAATGAGTGAGTGAATGAATTAAATTTTTCGTTGCTACACCATTAAGATACACATACATTACACAAAAAACACTAAGCAGTGGGTTTAAAGATATTCGAAAAATCTGTTTAACGAATTTTTAGTCCTGTTATGTTGTTGTAATTTTATTTTCACTAGCAAGTAGATGTCCTAGATGTTACGCATTGGAGTGTACTCTGTTATGTTATGTCTGGTTTTAAATAAAAGAATCGAATTGAAGAAAAAAGAATTGAATTGAATCTGTGATTGCTCAATTTTTTCCTAGATACTTCATTGATTGAATTCAATCAGTAAAGCATGTATCAAAAAATTCAATTGATAATAAATAAATAAGAGAACATCGAAACGTAGACTTAAAATAATTTTCAGATCGGAACAGGAAATAAGTTGCTAATTGTTGGGTGTGAGAGTGGTTGGGTAGTCTGCGCCCACATAGCCAAACGAGAAGAAATATTTAGTAAGCAGTTGGAATCACCTTGCAATGCGTGCGCCGCTATAGAGTCGAGTGCAGTCATTGGATGCCAGGACGGAAAGGTACTTATTCTTTAATTTAGACTTTTTTTTTTATTTCACACGGCATTATCTATCCCTATCTAGCCCTAAGCTAAGCAGAGCTTGTGTTATGGGTACTAGATAACTGATATACATAATACAATACACTACATGGATATATATTATTTATTTTATTATACATAGAAAACATCCAGAACGCCCTGAACAAATATCTGCAGATCGTACACACATTTGTCCCGAGGCGGGAATCGAACCCGCAACCTCCTGCATCGCAGGCGGACCTTCGCCCACCGCGCCACAGAGGTCGTCAAAAAAGCAAGACAGACAATCATTTACATAAAACTTTTTAAACTAGCGCTATTTGGTAATATAATTAATTAATGATTTTATTTATCGGGTATTCTTCGTGTACTTTTGTTTTTATTTCCCTTTCGTTTCTACCGCGTTTCACAGGCCGACTGGACTTCTTTTGGCCTCGAGTTTTTAATAAATTCCGAGAAATAGTCACAATTAGGTCCTATTTCACCTCTGCCATTCAACGCGATCAACATAAGATAAACTCAGTTTAGCGATTGCAATCCAGTTCAGCGCACAGCGCACCTTGATCTGGTTCAAGCTGAACTTAGTTTAACAAACGGTGATATTAGAACGTGATGGCGCGCATGTGCGGTGTGAAATTCCAAAAAGTTCCGTTATTGTGTTATTTCTGCATTTCTGATTTTTGTAAGCCATTTGCTAGAACAAACTTGGAATCAATTGTCGTTTTGGAGTCATTCAACTTTATAGTGATTTTGGTAATAATGTCAAATTCCAATTCTTTATTGCCGCGACCATATTGTACTTAAATATGAATACGTCTAGGGCACAGTAAGATAAGAAGGTACAGTCTATCATAACGTTTAAATTAGCTTTGTAAGCACTTCTTATAGAAAGTAAATGAATATTTTAATGGTACAGCAAAATTTACAGTAAAAATTTAACGTTTAAATTTAGCATTGTAAGCGCAACAAACTCCAAAACGACAATTGGTTCGAAGTGTGTTTTAGCGCTAATCTTCGTTTTACCATACAAAGTGTTGTATAAGCACATAGGGACGTTATACCGCATCATCATCATCATCATCAGCCCTTTGCGACCCACTGCTGGGCATAGGCCTCTCTATGCTTATGCCATTCGCCTCGGTCCTGCGCCAGTCTGGGCCAGGTGTAGCCCACGGTGTTTCGGATGCCGTCAACCATCGTTACACCTAAACTAAAAAAAATCCTGAAAAATAATATCTTGCTCCTATCGCTAATGCGGATTTTCTTTTAGGTCTTGCAACTCAACCTCCAAGATGGAACAGTGCTAAGGCAATGGCACGAATCAGCTAACCCGATCATGAGTCTGATCGCCCTCCCCAACAAAATGTTCACAATCGGTCGTCAGGATGGAGTTTGCACGGTTATATCTCTACATGAAGCTCACAATACAATAAGAGTCTACTTGACTGGATCCGACTGTGACGGCATCAGAGATATTGCCTTCAATGGTAAATGGTTCTTTACGGGATGTCGTGATACTCTAGTGAGAAAATATGACTTTAATCAAGTGAATGTGCATTTTAAGTGAGGATTGATGGAGGAAATTCTAACAAGTATGAATAAGTCATAACGTAAGTGAGTTTTTTAAAATAAATTAAACGTGTATTCATTTAACGCAATTTAAAATACCCTGATAATTATATCATGTAGAAATTTTCTGAAGGTAAGGTACCAACCAAACTCCTTCAAAACTAATTATTTATGTCTTACCTTGGCCCACCATTTTCAAATTACTTTTTATTACAATTACAAGTCCTAGCATTCGATGATGGCTCCTGAAAAGAGAAACGGTGATTATTATTAAATGAAACGTTTTAAACTTTTGCGATTTGTCAAAAAAATTATATAAAAATTCCTGATAAAATTATTAACTAACTATTAGGTCCTTACATAATAATATGAAATTGGCGTTTTTCGTACTGGCCACTTAAATCACAAATTTCTCCTCTTTGGTAAGGAATTCCAAATTCAAATTTGTACAGCTATAGACTCATGTATTTGTGCTTCGATGATCGTCATTCATTTGTTTTTTTTCTTCTGTTTTTTTTCTGTTTGCGTCACTCATTTTACAAAATGGAAAACTTAAAATATCGCATTATTTACGAGTACGAGTTCCGCCGTGGCACTAGTGCTGCGGAAACAACTCGAAGGGTGAATGATGTGTATGGCGGTCGTGTTGCAAAAGAAAACACAGTTCGTTTTTGGTTCCAACGTTTTCGTTCTGGAAATTTCGACCTGCAGAACAAGCCCCGTGGACGGCCTGAGACTCAAGTTGATAATGAAGAGTTGAAGGCTATTGTGGAAGCGGATCCATCGCAAACCACGTCCGAGTTAGCTGCAGGCTGCGATGTTAGTGATAAAACTGTTTTAATTCACTTGAAGCAAATTGGGAAGATTAAAAAGCTTGAAAGGTGGGTACCTCACGAATTGACTGAAGCAAACCGGCAAACGCGCGTCGACTGCTGCGTTACATTACTAAACCGGCACAATAATGAAGGTATTTTAAACCGAATCATTACCTGTGATGAAAAATGGGTTCTTTACGATAATCGGAAGCGCTCAGCGCAATGGTTGGATCCTGGCCAGCCAGCCAAATCCTGCCCCAAGCGAAAATTAACCCCAAAAAAGTTACCTACTTGTAAGCGTTTGGTGGACTAGTGCCGGTATTGTTCATTACAGTTTTCTCAAATCTGGCCAGACTATTACGGCTGATTTCTATTGTCAGCAATTGCAAACCATTATGGAAAAGCTAGCGGCTAAACAACCTAGGCTGGTCAATCGCTCCACGCCACTGCTGCTTCACGACAACGCTAGACCACACACTGCGCAACAGACGGCTACTAAATTAGAAGAGCTTCAATTGGAAAGTCTAAGACATCCTCCGTACTCCCCGGACCTTGCTCCAACAGATTACCATTTTTTTCGAAATTTGGATAACTTCTTGCAAGGGAAAAAATTCAACTCCGATGGGGCAGTCCAAATCGCCTTCAAAGATTTTATTGATTCCCGTCCGACTGGTTTTTTTAGTAAAGGGATCAATGAACTACCTATAAGATGGCAAAAGTGCATAGAAAATAATGGTTCATACTTTGATTAATTAAATATATTATATTAAAAAATATTCGACTTTTTGTTCCTCCCATACAAAACGCCAATTTCATATGTAAGGACCTAATATATTATTTAGATGCTTACTTAAACTTACACTGCACTATAAAATAATTTGAATAGAAACAAACCTCAAAGTTTTTGTATACTTTCCGAAAGCATTTGATTTTTTCTTGAGTGCTATGGCTATATTTGATCCAAGTGACAGCATCGGTATCTACGTTTTGTTTTAGATGTATCCATTCTCTTATGAATTCTTCTCGAGATTGGTATACCTCTATACTGGCTGCAGGCATAATATATTTTTCTTTTTTTAGTTTAAATGTACGTTTAGGTAAAAATTAAATTAGACATAATTTTTAAAACCTACCTTTATCCCTTTCCATGATTTGTACATTGCCTAAAGTATTTTTAAGCCACTCATTCCATAAATCCAGATTTTCAAAGCCGGTTTGCAAGTCCTTGCACCAAAGTCGAATATGCTTATCAGAATCTTCCTCTGTAAGATTGAATTGCAAATAAACAAAAAAACAATTAATTTTGTCGCCAAAATTCACGGCACAAAGACGTAAATAACTTACTGGTACTATGTTTACCAAAGCTTTGCGTCACCCAAGCAGGTGCACAATCTTTGTTCACTTCTGAAACGATTATAATATTTAAAGTTTTGTTGTTTCATGTGCCTATTCAAGTCTGCAGGGAAGTAGGTAACCGTCGCACTTGGATACGTTAATGCTTACTTAGACTGTCACTAACCGCCGCACTCAGACATGTTAATGCTTACTTAAACGGTCACTGGGTAAAGGTTTTTTTTATTCAAATCTTTACTAAGTTAGTCACATGTTTATCAGAAGTCTGTTACTTAGTAAAGATGTTAATACAAAAACCCTTTTAAGTCATTATTAACGTCTCTGAGTGCGGTTATAAGTGAGTGTCCAGTGCACGACGTCATTAGATATATGAAATTTCAAAGAGTTTCATTAACTTACGGTAATTTTTTTTTGGTTTTATCCTTAATGAAGAGAATTCTGGTTTCCCGCTCGAGAGGCGCTTAGCGATGTCTGCAAGACTTTGGCTGGCGACTGAAGTGCTCTTATCCTTTCGCTGAATCAAAGAGAATGATGTGTATGTAGTTTTGTCACTTGTTTCTGCTTGTGATTGCAACAATTCTGCCTGAGCTGCCACGTCTTCTGTGATTTTTTCCAATATCTTTTCATAAGTGATAGGTTTAGCTGAGACGTCAGCAATGAAGGTGGAATCTGTGGATCTTCTCTGACTGGTCCCCTGTGCGACATATTGCGCCAAATCTTCCTCGATCTTCTGTGCATCTTTAGCACCGTATTTCGCACTTTGTTCAGCTTTCTCTTCTTTAATCCCTTCTTTGCTTTCACCATACGTATCAGCAGGTAGTTCACTATTATCTTCTAAAGCATCTGGGATTTCTAGTGGTTTTGTGCCGTCTGTTGTATCATTTTCTGTTCTTTTTAATATGTGTTTGAGTACAACTTCCGTGTCTTCAAGCATAATAGACATTCTTTCGTCGGTCTCTACTACAAACCCTAAAGATGAGATGGATTTGTTGACACTCACACTGGGTCTGACCACAGGTGAAACGATATCTTCGGGCCAAGACTCGTCTGCATCAGCTGAAAAGATACTAATTAGATGACTGAATGTTGTGAAAAATGTGTTTACTAATGAATTAATTTATACTATTATGGTCTGTTCACATCTGGCGAAAGATGGTTCGCGTATTATCGGTCGCGTAATGCCAGAACAGACATTTTTTAAATGAGAAAACATTCAACCGTTCACACTAACCGATGATGCGTTAGTGCGTCGAGTGTACAGTACAGGTACAGCGTCTTTTCCGTTTGCGTCAACGCATTGTCGGACGACGTAAAAGCGGTAACAAGGAGTTCATCAAAAGATTATATGGATAATGGACATACGGTAAAACTGAATAAATTTGAAGGATTACTCTTAAAATTGCATATAGACAATTAAATTGGCCAGTTGATATTATTTTAGTATAGGATCGGATGCACCCAATGTGGCAAAACTACAGCCGACACACTCACATCCTACGTATCTTCCGTCAGATGTGACCTTCTTCGCTTATCATTATCACGTTAGACTCGACTACCCGTTGGCAGCTATTATAAACTTTTTGTCCCATTCTACACCTATGGTTTATCCATTTTGAATGAAGCATGTTAGTAAACAAAGTACGACACAAATAACAAAATCTCACTTGCTTGGCGTCGAGTTTCAGATATAATTGTAAGCAATTTTTATTGAAGGGAGGATCTAAAATCGACAAGTAATGTAAATTACGTATAAAAGGACGCGCCAACAAAGTGAATTTTAAGTTAAGTATGGGCGGTTTGTTTAAGTTTATCCTCTATTCAAAATGGATACGATATAGGTACCAAATTCTAGTTATAAATGGTAAAATAAAAATGCACACATACATAGTATATTTTCATTGGGCTCGGAAAATATTATACCAGGATTCATAAAAACAAATTTTTGTAAGGCAGCTTTTTCATTTTCTGCTGTATTGTAGTTAGTTACTGAAAAAAAAACAATTAATAATCACTTCGCCTCCTTTACTTACCAAGTAGTAAAAACATGTTGGTAAATATCCTACAAATAAAAGGTATGGTCAAACAAGTCTAAAATAGATACAATATTACCGAGGCCTTTTTCAGAAAATTTTACTTTTTTGTTTAAATCATTGTCATCGACTTCATTACTTTCTAAGTTTATAGTTTCATTTACTTCTGTTCCTTGGTCAGCGTTGCTTTCCTCATTTTCGGACTCGTTCGTAGCAGATCCGAGATTGTCATTTGCATCCTGAAATTCATTCTGTTCATTGACCTCTGGTGGCTTTGTGTCGTCTGTTGTATCATTTTCTGTTCCTTTTAAAATGTGTCTTGCTGTTAAGTCTGGATCAAGAATAATAGATACTCTTTCTTCGGCTTCCACGTCATTAGTCGTTCCCTCTACATTTTCGAGAACTGGGTGGTCTTTGTCAAAACTATCAATTATAGTATCCAGTTCTTTTTGTATAAAAATGTCCAAGTCAAGCGATGCTCGTGATTCTTTTGGCCCAAGTTCAAAGTCTCCATCTCCGTCATCAACATATTCTGTAGAAGACTCTACATTGTATGTTTCAGATGATGATGATATTTCCACAATAACCGGTTCAGGTTCACAAATATCCTGTAACGCAACAGTATGCATATTTAAAAAATGTAAATTGTATAGGTAATATGTTAAAAAATTCAAATCTTTTCTATGATATTTATAATGACTTCTAAGGTTGACACTTACTACGACTTTAGCAATCAATTCATCTAAGAAATCCAAAACCGGTCCCATTTCTTCGTCTAGATCTGTAAATAATGCAATTCGTAAAATACAAGGCAAATTTTAAATTCTATATTGTTATTATTTGGTAATAAATCTAAACAAACCTAAAAGTTGATCTTCTATAATTCTATCTGCCGTATCGTCTAATATCTCGGATATCCAAACTGTAATCTTTGCAATAACTTCAGTCTCAATTCTCTTATTCCTAAAATTTCTACTAGCATATTTTTTTCCGCTTCTTAGTAGATGTTCAATTTCCATACTTATAACTTTAGATATTTTTTCTAGTCTGCAAGAACATAATATTCGTTAATTAACTACTACTCAGTCTACCTTTTTTCTTATTTGTTTATAAAAAAAATAAAAATAAAAATCATTTATTTCAGACCGGCATGGTCCATATCGGTACATTTTACAATAAATTACACATTTAGAAAAGAAAATAACATTAACACAACATTGCTTACAGCTGCTGGTGTGCACTCAGTGCCAGGTGTAGGTTGCAAGCACTGAATTCACCCCTACCCAATGCCGCAGGAATCGGCCGTTCATGTCCTCAGCTACTGCTGCGAGGAGGCTGTTGCGGCTGGCGCGCAGGCGACACAGCGAGGCGGCGCAGCGGGCTCTTAGCACAGCTGGAAAGCTGTCCACGCCCGCGTCAGCAAACATGCCCGACGCACTGCACCAGCGCGGCAGCCGCAACAACGCCCGGAAGGAGTTATTGAATTGTACACGAAGGGCACTCATAGACCTTTTGGTGTAGTTAGTCCACAGACTACATGTTAGTTGAGAGTGCCCTTCGCTCACGTTCAACATCTTCCTCATCCGACAAGGATTCTGTTACCAAGTGCCCAAGGTACTTGAAAACATACACTCTCTTCAGTTGTGTTCCGTTGAGAGACACAGGGTAGACATAAGGTGGGCATTTGGTACCTGACTTAAAAACCATGAATTCACTATTAGCTACATAATATTTAAGGCCATGAGCTACAGCAAACTTTTCACAAATTTTAAGAAGTTTACAAAGACCATTGATTGATTGAAGGGCTCAGCAGCACCATGTCATCAGCATAACTGATATTATTGAAGCAGATATCATGCATCCAGCATCCGACATGCTGACTGCTGAGCTCTTCAGTCAATGCATCAATATAAATGCAGAAAAGCTTCGGAGAGCTGAGCCCGCCCTGTCGCACCCCGCATTTCAGCCTATACTCATCTGATAGGGTATTACCCCATTTTACCATGTTACTCTGACTAGCATACCAATGCCTTAATAATAATATAATATCGTTAGGTACATTTAGCTTATATAACTTATTCCAAAGTATATCATAATTTACTAAGTCAAATGCTTTTGACAGATCAAGAAAGCAGGCAAATACAGGTGTCTTTCTCTTTGTATAGTAACTTACTGTTTCCTTTAGACACATAATAGCACTTTCCGTGGAAAGTCCAGCTCGGAAACCAAACTGAGAATCCTTATCATTATAGGTACTTACTCGGGGTTTAAAGTAATGATAGTTGGTCTGTGTAGCTTTTGTGCTATTTTGTGTCCAAATATTATGCAAAAATTTTGTCTTTGTTGTAGTATCCTGAGTGGTACTTTTGGGTCATCAGCAAATGTTGAGTGATTGCTGAAACAGTGCACATAATTATTGTAAGTGAAAACAAAACTTATGCATTTAGGCATTTAGTACCTATATAAACCTAAAAAAAACCAATAAGACCATGAAACCTTTTATCATTCGTTTTCGTAGTTCTGTTATTACTTTCGGCTTTTTTCGTTTTCCTCTTTTTTCTTTTAGAGTTTTTACATCGCTTAAAACATTCTATTGCATCCGGAATTTTTACGACTGGTGTCATGTCGTATACATGTTGTCTTAATCGATCTATCTGTTGTATGGGGCAAAAAGTTATTTGTTTATTTCATTACCCATAGCTTCAGTTGCTATCTTATCTAAAGTGCATTATTTATACTAATGGTTTGGCAAACGTAACGTTGAGATTGGATAATTTGTATTTTATTCATTCTGCTTAAAGTATGTTAGCCAAACATGACGATGACATAATTTGAGGTGTTCCTCGTCATGCCTTCGTCCTATTAATAGTTCATAATAATTCCAGAACTTAATAACCTAAGATTTTATTATACAACCTGGCATGCAGTGATAAAATATTATAAAGTACCAACCTTTGGTAATCAGCTTTGTTGCTTGCGTATTATTCTTCTTTTAGTTCTTCTGGGATAGGAGACTTTGAAATTTGAAAGCAAGCGATAGTCAGATAAAGCCTCTAAATGGAGAATTTATTTTATCTTAGTGTTGCTTACCATGATCCCAGGCAAAATATGGTAGTTATTTCGCCAAGTCTCAATGCAATGTCGTTTTGACGGAACAGCCAGTTCGGCTGTCCTCATTGGACATCGATGGGAATCATTTTTAGATTTATTTTTTCTTGTTGTCAAGTTTGTACCCGCGTGTTTGTGCGGGGAATGGTTCCGTACTTTCCTTGTATGTTTTGTAGGGGATTGGTTTCTAAAATTGATTTTGATTATTATACTAACTTTGGTGCTCTACCCCGTTCATCGGATACCGAATTGCATGGTTGGGTTGACGTATTTGTGTAGGTATGAGATCTTGATCGTAAATTGACTTACTGACCTGCTGCGTTTAGATTGTTTCTTTTCGCAATAAACGTTAGTACCGCCTATGCTGACGACGTGATACTTATTTTTTCGGGTAGATGGCTTCTGCTTTAGCTCTTGAAGTTTTTTACCTCGTTGTATTTCTTTTTCTATGGTGTTGTCCACCCAGTTGTCACTGCATGACTGACTGTCTGTGTATAGAATAATTACTAAGAAGTTATTAAGTAGCTAACTATCTATTCCAGCAATAGTTATTAACTATTTACTGGGATACATTGGATTGGACGCCACTCGCACAGGGCCGGGAAGGGAAGCATCTTGTATAAGCCTTCCTATACTAAGAGTGGGATGATGATGATGGTTAATAATTGGCATTGTGCAAAAATGTTATATTGATAATGTGAGAAAATTCAGATATTTGTCAAATTACACGCTGCGTGCAACAGAGGAGTAATTTCAAGCCGACAATGGATGAGGGAGGAGCCGTAACGGATGGGCGTACCTACGTAGGTAAGTAGAAGAAGAATGGGGAAGGAAAGAGGCCTTTATTACTTTTATAGTGCATTTTCATAATAGACAAACCTGGAAGCGGATAAATCTGGTCCATTGTTTTTACTTACTAAATTTAGAACAGTTACGCGCAAATGAAAATTCTACATTAGTTAGGTACTCGTAAATTTTTGAAGGGTTTGTGTAAATCTATGTGGTCATGGATGGAGGAACCCCAACTGGGCTTAGTTGTAATAAAATAATCTAATCTACACAACATTGTGAATAAATAATGCTGGACAATTTACAGTATTATCTAGCCCCAAGCTAAGCAGTTTTTACTAGGTACAGTACCTAAATAACTAAGTATACAGTGCATTAGATATATATTTTTTATTATAAAGAAAATAATGCCTTGAACAAATATTATGTAGATCGTACAAACATTTGTCCCGAGGCGGGACAAACCCGCAACTTCCTGCGTAGCAAGCGGACTTTCGCTCGCGCCGCAGAGGTCGTCACGTCAGACAATATTTAGCATACTGGTGTCCCATGAACAAATTATGGAGGAAAGGAATACCCAGCGCTGGCGCATTACAAAACCTATTCGTAGTCCTTGATGTAGTGCCGGCATGTAAGTTTTAAGCTATTGCATAGCTTCTATCGCGGGCCTTGAGCGCGGGGACCGAATCCAGAAATTCCGTAACGAAAAAACCTTGACGTTTGTCTCTTTAGTTCAGCAACTCGCCTCTAGATGGCATTGCAATAGTTTTACCGCGGCAGTCCCCGAGTGCCACACGTCTTTTTTTACCACCCATCTCTTCCCGCCGGGCGGTGTCGCAAGAGTCGCCTAAGGGGTATCTACATAGGTACCCTCAGCAGCGCCCTAGTGAACAGATACCTCACTGAACGCCCTTGCATCCCCAACCCGTATTCCTAGCGTGGGGATTGTGGCATAAGATAAGAGTCAATGAAGCGGAAGGAGGCAAATGTCCAGCTGTGGACTAATAATGGCTGTTGATGTAAATGATGCTAAGTAGGTACTTACCTCATGTGATAGTAAGTACCTAGCTATGTAGGCAAATACATAGAATTGATACCTGATGGTTTTGTATATCATTGACAGACACAGACAATGTTAAAAACAGCAAAAATATTTTAATTTCGCTTGAATCCGAGGCAGATTCGCGGCATGGGTATTATTTGTGGTAGGCCCTACGAATAAGGACTATTCTTATTCGTAGGGTAGGCCAGCAGGGGTATTTTACCATGCTGGTTGGTAGTAGGTACCTACCTTCCACGTGAGCGAATCTGCGCGCAAGCATCTGCATAAGAACTAAAACAGATTAAAAAAAATGTGGCAGCCCAGCCTTGGCTTAGGGGCGCCGCGCCGCCGCCGCGCCCCGTCTAACAGACCATCTGGAAATGGTCTAGATAGAGCCAGTTCTGCGTAATGGGTTCGATTCCCACTTAATGATTAAACGTGTCGTCGCGTCGGGGGCTCGTTACGAAGAATACAAACGATGCGCGATGCTCTTAACCTAATTTTAGTCTTTCTGGTTTAGCTTTGGTTCTCTTATATAATACTTGTTGGATATGTAATACTTTCGGAGATCTCGTGACATGACAAAAGACTTCTTTGCGTAGATAAATGCTTTCTACGCTTCTTTGCGTAGATACTTGGCTTGGTTTTCGTTACTTTAGTAACTTCTTCAGAGTAACGAAGTGAAGTGATAACGTCTCGTTACTCGAAGCGTTAGCGTTAATCAATCTTTGATTGACCTGACTTTGACATTTCATGTCAGTCGCATGCACCTCGCACGCACTGATCGAAGACCAACCCTATCCAACGAGAAAAAAATCTTGCAACTCATTCAGCAAATCACAAACAATGAAATGACATGACAGCAGACAAGACAAGACAGACAGCACAACCAAAACAAACACCGCGTATTTTGGATTGGAATAAAGCAAATTCTAAAATAATATTCTGTAAATCAATTACTTTGTACCTAAGTATTTACTACTGTAAAGCTACAGTAAACCAAAATTAAATTTCATATACATACTTCCATAATTTTTTTGGTGCAGACTTTATAATTTTATGCACTGCTCATAAAGTTTTCGCAATATTTTGTAAGTGGTCGTCTTGTTTGTGGTCGTAAACGAAGACTCGAAGTATTTCCGAAAAGACAATAGCGATGTGGTCTCATTTAGAACGAGGAAGCTCCCCAGTAGATTGGTGTGAATCTAACTATTCGATTTCACCAGTGATAGCCGAATTCGTCAATACTGTAAGTTATTTTTGTACTAATTTTTACTACGCATTTGCTTGCCTTTGTTTACAAGAAAACCTCAACAAAGTAGTCTTTGTGTAAGGAATCTGTTCTTTGTATTATATATTTGTGATGGAGATTTAAAGGGTTTATAGTACCTTTCTGGACCTCTTGGGTAGTTATACCTATTAAAGATCAGTTTTAAACCTGGTGCTGTGGTCTTTTGTTTTTTTATACAATTATCCACCTCAGAAATCCTCCAAAGCTTTCCTGTATTGGAAAAACAAGGGGATCACATCAGATTATATTTATTTATTTATGGACACTCAACAGAAAAAAACTCATCACATACAGAGTAAAAAAAATAAAGAGGTCTTAAGTCTAGTGTTTTTCTTTAATACAGAGGTAGGTGTTTGTGATAGATAGGTAACATTTCCTTGGGGTAATTCATTGTATTTTTAACCGAATTAAAAAAAGGAGAAGGTTCTCCATTCGACTGTATTTTTTATCTTTGTTACCTTAGATATGTTTACTGGGTTGTCTGATTTTCATGATTCTTTTTTTATATGAATGCTGGTGCTTCCCAATGTGGTCCCTTTTGAATTTGGTCCAGTTCTGATAACTATATTGAAGTCGGTTTATAGTTTTTTAAAACCCAATCAATTATCATAAACATTAAGAATTTCCCTAAAAAGGAAATAATAAGCTTGTTAGTGTATTGATGATCCAGTCTAGGTGGATGGGATTGCTTTGACTGTAAAACAATTCTAGGCTAATCTAGAAAACTACCTACAGATCACAGCATCATTTTTAAGTAGGTAGGTAAGTAAATAATTTTTATTGGTATTGTGTTAGTAATTCTAGTAGAGGTAGGTAAGTAGTGTTTATAATGCATTCGGTTTTATTGCTGGTTTTAAAATGAAATACCTATTTCACTACAATTTCACACAGCACATAAAAATATTATTTAGTAGGTAAGTATGTAGGTACCACAAAAACCTTGAAATGTTGCTGCCTTTTATTGATAGTATTTTAATTCTTTACTTACATTTTTTTTGTTTACCTTCTGAGTATAACTGAATAGGGTATATTACCCTATTATGCTTTCTATTATTTCTATATATTCATTATTTTTGTGTAGTTTAATCTTCAATGCAAGAACCACAAAACAGCTGGCTGGCATTTGGCATAAACAAAAGGCAAACAGTAGTAGGTGATACTAGGCTAGAATAAAATAATGAAGATGATGTTTGAATCTGGCAGTAAATAGATTTTAGTCAAACCCTAGTCTACCCTTGGTCCCCCAGTGCCAGAGCTTGGTACCTACCGGTACTATTACACTTATTTTGGTAATATCGGTATTTTCTTTTCGGTAGTTGCGAGTATAGGAACTTTGAAGTACCGGTACTTTGCCTAAAAATACCGGCATTTAAATTGAATTGTTGAGTAGTATTCGTGCATAATATTCGTATTTTACGTACATAATACCGGTAAATATACCGGTACTTATTTGAATTGTTGATACCGGTATTTTTCGTGCATAATACCGATACTCATTGGAAATACGGGTATTTTGGTACCGGTACAATTTCAAGATCATTGGTATTTTCAAATACTGGTATTCCAAGCCCTGCCCAGACCAGACCAAGGCACCTTTAAGTACAAAAAAGAACAAAGGGAAGGGGCCACTCTTTTTATTTCAATTGCCAATTATGCCTACCTTCTATAATTTTTTATTTACTGTGTGTGGCTTTTATGCATCGAGATAGCTTTTATGTCACTGTGGCCATAATAGGCCTATTGTGATCACCACTTAGTAGGTTCATTCTCGAAGCAGTGGCGTTTATAATTCGCCACTTACCCTTGCAGATGCTAGGAATTGTAGGATTAAGCCTACTTACTAAGAATTCAAGAGTTGAAGAGGTGAAACACAAAAACATGTTATAAATACAAATATGTTTAACAGATAAGACAAGAATATTAAACTTAAGGTTAAGTTAAAAATAAGTTTAAAACTACCTCCTTTTATGTAGGTATCTACCTACTACCTTCCTACATAAAAGAAGACAAAAGGCTTCTTGTTTTGATGTATGTATATACATATGTATATATTTGTAATTTACTGTATTAAAAATGATAATTTTTTGTTTACAGTTCAGCAATGTCATATTCTTCTTATTTCCGCCTGTGTTGATGCACCTTTTCCAAGAATACTCCAAGTTCTGCAACCCCGCTATTAACATACTATGGGTACTTCTAATGGTGATTGGTTTAAGCTCTGCCTACTTTCATGCCACTTTGAGTCTTGTGGGTAAGTTGATTAGATTGAATTTTACTATAACTCGACTTATAACATTACAAAGGCCAATTATTAGTAGTAGTAGTAGTACTTCATCACAAACTTTTTGTGATGAAGTAAATAATTGTGCTCGAAGAGATGCGGTACGCGCGCGTCTAGAACCGCACTCGCCCTGAAGATGTCCCTCATTAAGAGATGAAACGTTGGTGTTGTTCCAACACAAATAAGGTTCGTAGTTAACCTGCTTACATCCGTAGGTAGTGAATGCGTCACACTACGATAGTTTTTATTATAAACTAGCTGACCCGGCGAACTTCGTACCGCCTTAGCGTAGCTTTGATGCACTATTCTTTATATTTTTTTCCGTAAGAACCTTGTACAGAGTATTAGAAAACTACAAAAAAAAAATCAGCCAAATCGGTCAAGCCGTTTTCATGTTATGTCGTGACAACGGAAAACGGGTTTCATTTTTATATAATTATTTAGATAATGATTGTTAACGAACTACATCCAACTCACTTTAACTTATTTTTACGCTATTTTTTATCTTATAGCCCGCGCACCAGAAGCTAGTTAAATAAAAAATTAAATTTTTGGCATCATTACTGATTTTTATTAACCTTTTTTCAGGTCAATTACTAGATGAACTGGCAATACTATGGATTGTTATGGCTGCTTTTGGAATGTTTCTTCCAAAGCGCTATTTTCCAAAGAGTTTCAATGGAAACAGGTAATTAGGGTGATTATAATGCTTGCATCATTAGTATGAAGAACACAAAACCTACTAATTGTGTTAGAGAAGTACCTATAGTTAACGATTTAACTATTGACCCACTAACCTAATTGTGGTTGATTGGATCCATACCTACTTATGGTTTATCCATTTTGAATGAAGCATGTTAGTAAACAAAGTACGACACAAATAACAAAATCTCATTTGCTTGGCGTCGAAGATATAATTGTAAGCAATTTTTATTGAAGGGTTCTAAAATCGACAAGTAATGTAGGTAAATTACGTATAAAAGGACGCGCCAACAAAGTTAATTTTAGGTTAAGTATGGGCGGTTTGTTTACGTTTATGCTCCATTCAAAATGGATACGATATAGACAGACTGACTCAATCTAATGTAGGTGCTTATTTTTATTTATAAGAAATGTGCATTATAATGAATGTCTTTTCCAGGCGTGTGTTGGCGTTTTATCTAAGTATCTTTTCGGTGGTCTCCACTGGACTTCTGGTGTGGCATCCGTTTGCGAACGCATTTGCATTGATGACTCTTGCTATACCCAGCCTGTCATTTCTTTTTATGGAAATCAGCTCGTAAGTACAACTAAATCACTAACATTTATTGAATTATATAAGTCTAAAACGAATATCACCGCCTCTACTCAAGCTGTTATCGCCTCTATTCTTAAAAGTCTTCATATAATGAGGGCAGAAATAGGGAACATATTAAATCCCGTACAAATTATAGTTAACTTTGTCACGATCGAGTTGGTAATAAATCTCGCACTCGGCACTCAGTATCGAAACGACGAAGAGACGAGGATATTCCGCCACCGCGCGGTGGCGGAATATCCTCGTCTCTTCGTTATTTAGTTAAGTACTCTATACCTATTCCGGCAAAGCTAAATGAGGTAAGACGTTAGTTCTGTTTACTCTTCAGCACCACTGCACTCCACTGCTGACCTTGCCTCCCCCAAACAAAGAGGATTTTGTCATTCCACGCGTTTTGCAAGTGGACTTGTGACCGCAGTAAATATGTTAGAATACACAGAAGGATGCTTCACTTCCTCTTGTAACTGACATTGCCCAAGTTTTACTTACCTATTTTAAGAATCTTTATACTTATTGCTGCGCCCTTACAGGGTACATGTACCTACCTACCTTTAAGCTAACCACCACCCAAGCTAAAACTAACTAAGAACCTTATAATGTATATGTACTTATCCAATAAATAAATCTGAAATCTCTTGTAGGTTCCATTTCCATTATTCAGCTCAAATTCAAAGTCAAAGTCAAATCGTTTATTTCTTTAGACTTACAAAATAAGTACTTAGACAAGTCAAATTTTACTATATAAACAGCTTGATAAATAGTTATTACTATCAACAAGAAATAAGGTGCAATTGACTTTAGTTCACTTCAATTTTTTGTCCACTAGCGGAAGAAGTGAAAAAGAGCTCTGAAGCAGATCTCATTAGGCTTAGTTAAAGGGGTTGATTCATACGCCCCGCTACGGCCAGGTCCTATTATATTTTCAACCGGCTTCAAAAAAGGGGGAAAGGTTCTCAATATTTTTTTTATGTTTGTTACCCATCGAGTTAGAATCTTACCACAGAACTTTTGACCGAATTTCATGATTATTTTTTTATTTGAAAGCTGGTGCTTCCCGTGTGTTCCCATTTTAATTTGGTCCAGTTCTGACAGTGGGTTTCATATAATTGAAGTCGGTTTACAGTTTTTTAAAACAAAATCCATTATTATTGTAAGCTAAAATAATTATTTTTACACTTCAGTGCGAAATGCCCTCGTGTCTACCGGCTCGGACTTCGCGCAATTGCAGTTTTCCACCTCGCTCTCGCCTGCTGGATCCTGGACCGTCTATTCTGCGAAGCATGGTTATCCATAGACTTCCCATACATGCACGGAATATGGCACATATTGATCTTCATAACTGGATACAGTTGCTTGGTTCTCTGTGCATATTTCAATGCGATTGAGGAAAGGCCAGACCAAAAACCACAGTTGAGATATTGGCCGAGGAATGATTTCGAATGGGGTGTTCCATATGTTTCTATCAAGAAGCCTTACAGCAAAGATAATCTAGCAAGATGTATACTATAAACACAGTGTGTTAATGAAGGAGTGTGAAAGTTTAACTATATATTGTGAACTGATTTCTTTTAAAAAGGCTGGTGTTACAAGATGATTCTGGTATTCAAGTAATTGCCGATTATTTGTTTTATGTTCAAGAAAAGGCAACTTTTATCAACGTCACTCGTAACTATTTCTTATTTTCATAACAGTATATCTGTTCAGGCGTAGGTTCAGGCTAAAATAACTATGGTAAATGAGTAAAAATGGTTTGGTTACCGTTTACTCTTTTTAGCAATTCTGTTATATACGAGACAAAGACAAGCATATACCTTTAAAATTATGGGCATTTTAGTAATATTATAGTGTATCTTTTAAAATATATTATTTGCGTGTACAAATGAATTATAGTTAAAATAGTGTATTTTTATCATGGGTATTACGAAGCAGATGCAATGTAGGCCATTTATTAATTATTTCAGATGTTTGGAACATAGAGATAATAATTATTTGAAGATGGCTTTCACTTGGCACTGTTTAATATTCTGTAGCCTAAAGTCTGTGATGAGTATTTTTAGAGTTTTTATTTTTATTTAATGTATTATTTACAAAAATTGTGTATTCGTTATGGTCTGATGTAGAATCTTCAGTATTTTGAGTGTTTATTTCCTGTAAATAGGTGCTAAATATATATTTATTTAGATATTTAAAAAAAAGATTACCTATTTATTTTATCAAATGATATATTTGATGAGTTGTTTGTTAAGGTATACTTAATGTAAAGCGTAAAAAAATGTCAAGTACAAAGCCTGAAAGTGATAGAATATTGCTATAATATTAATTACGAATGTAAGCGGGTTAACTACGAACCTAATCTACTACGAAGTTAACCCGCTTACATCCGTAATGAGTCGTCAAACTAGGATAGTTTTTTATAGTTAAATTGCTATAAGTATCACCATTTCACTTTGAAAATTCTACATTTCTGTAAATTCGAAGCGAAAGTTTAAGCGAAACTAGAAGGTTATTATTGTTGTTGGTTATACTTTACATAAAATCGCATTTGCTAGTAGGTACACAGGCTTTAAAAAAAGCTTAGAATCAGATCAGGGTAAGGCTTTATTTTTGATGAGTAATTTGGAAAACGTAATAAAATAAGTATAAATAAGTGGTGGTTCTTGTTTCGTTTGTACGTACCTTCATCTTAAAGCGCTTCCTCGACTTATACTAGCGCCACCACATATTTTATCCTATTATTATGTTAAACAGAATTTTCAATGAACCAAGCCAAATTGATCTTGGTGGTCACTAAACACAGTTTTCGCGTAGGCAGAGGCCTAAACCAATTAACTGATTGGTAGGTACATATGCAAACTGTAAAATGGTTTTAATAAATCATTTGTTGTAAGTCGGAATAATAAGATAAAATAGGTGGCGGCGCTAATGCGAGTCGGAGTAGCGCCTTATGCTAATCAAAGGGTGCGAATAGTTTTGTGTACCCATCCGGTAGATGGCGTCTTCCATCTAAATGACTTATCCAAAGGTTTTGACTCTTGACCTGGTATTATCATTAAATTCTAACATTGTGACAAAATAATCACTATGTTGTCACTTGATAACCTTTTGGATTGATAGTTGCTTAATATTGGTTTCTACTACCTACTTAATCACAAGGAATTCATATCAATTTAAGCTGTCTAAAAACTTTTTAATCGCGTTTGTTTTAAGTCTTTCTTTAATATAGTTTTTAATTTTCGGAGTTTATCTATCTGTCAGTACTTGTATGCGAAAATTGTGATGAAAGAAATTAGTAATAGGAAAATACCCATATTCATGTCTATGGTTGAGCGAAAAGGTTGACCTTTATGTAAAGAAGGTTTAATCATTTGTAAGTTAAAGTACGTACATACAGTAGAAAGTACCAAATTCCATGCCAATGCCTATAGCAGTAAAAATATATTTGAAATATCTGACTTGTGAGAGTATTATATTTAAATAAAGGGACAATAAAATTGAGCTAAGTATCTTATTTGTGGTATTTTCCTCAAAAACAAAATTAGAGATTCATGGAATGTTTTATTTAAAAAGATATAAAAATATAGTTTAAATGGCAAGCAACCATAAATTGTGATTCGATATAAATTCGCAGTAGGTACAAAATAAAAGCTTATAAAGCTAATTTCAACTTAAGCCAACAACTTGTATAAATGATTGTTGGTTGTGTTCTATAAACTAGGTTCTTGGATATTCTGGGTTTTAAAATCCATCTCAGTCAGAATCTGAAGAAACATTGTGTTGATTAGGGTTGGGGTGAAGAGAGCATTTGTCGAACTTCTTCCTAGGGAAAGTGGTACCACCCCGGTAAACCACATGGTTCTTTTCAGTCTCCAGAATTTTCACTTCATGAAGCAAATTTGGTTTTTCCATCACCTTTTGTAGTTGTTCCCACATGTAAATTGCCAGATTTTCCGTTGTGCTAACCTAAAAATAAATAACCTTAATGACTTTGTGGGCTTCTAAGTATCTGGCAGTGTGTATCAGCTTTGCCATACAGCGGCAATGCTGCTAGCGTCTTGGAGAGGCATACAACTGATTTATCTACATCAGTTGAGCTAGGAACCTGTAGATTGTTTGCATCAGTTTGTAGTTAGCTTTAATGTGAATGGGTACTAGTTAAAATTTTTTTCTTATTTCATTATAATTATCTGCTTTAAAACTTACTATAAAAAAAAAATTGTCACTAGCTTCTGCCTGCAACTTCGCATGCGGATAGGAAGTACAGCCTATATGATACAGGTATACACTTCTACATCAATGCAAAATTTCAGCAGTAACAGATAAATAAACAACTACGTATTACATTTTTTTTTTCAATTAAAGTTTGATGTGGATTGTCATATATAGAGTAGGGATTATAGATTTACCTTGCTCCTGATGAATATTATCAAAGGAAAAAAAAAATGATTTATTTTCTTATCTTTATCCTACATTGGGTTAAGTTATGTTGGTATCTACTTCCTACATATCTTACTTACCAACTCAAAGTACTTATGATTTTTTATTAATGTACCTGCTTCATATCATACTTGCCTACACAATAAGTACCTAATTCTGTATGGTTTTATAGGTATAGATAGATGATCACCTATTACACAATTATTGTGTAACTTTAAATAATATTTCTTATCATTAGGGTATTGATACTTAATTGCTTACCACATTTTTGAAGTATGGAACATCTCGGTCCAAATTTTTGTGGTCCAATGGGTCACTAATGGCTTCTTTAATGTATGCCTTCAAGTCGTGGACATTCATCACCATGCCGGTGTGTGGGTCAACTGGTCCTTTTACAGTTATCAATACTACAAAGGGAAAGAAAAATTAAAGAAGAATCTTTAAATAGTTTAATGAAGAAACTACAAGTAAGGATAGAGTCATGTCTGGAGTCAAGTCCACTGACGGCAGCTAGTCTCGAGGGAGATGGGCCATGTGTGCAGAACCTTAGTCATTATATGAACAAACACAGGACCAATGGGATGTCCCACCAACACAGGGGATCAGGCACCTTGAGTACCTTCAGAAAAATAAAGAGCTTATTTTGTGAGCCTGAAGAATTATGTTACTGATTTCTGACTTACCAACATAGTTGTGTCCGTGTCCGTTGGGGTTGTTGCATTTACCAAAAATCTTTTTGTTTTCTTCATCGGATAAGAATGGGCTGAAAAATTAATAACCAGAAGGATCATGATTAAGTAGCTACCTATATATTTAGGTACTTACCTATTTCATATTGCAGTAGGAACAAACATCAAACTTAACAAGTGCCTACATAAAAGAGAATAATCAAGAGGTAAGACATAAAAATTTTCAAATTAGGTATGTATGTATTTTAAGCTGGGTACATAAGTGCAACCGCATAAGTGGTACCTAGGTATTTTTACCTACTTTATATAACATTGGGAACAAACATCTGTCATGTGTCAAGCTAACATTAAAAGATAATAATCGCTAGTAGGTAAGTAATAAAAATATTAATTAATTGTTATCATATAACTAACTGCTCAAAGGCTGAGAATATTATGTACCTACATACCTGTGCAACCTGTGGCTTGAACTAAGAGTCTCCCTTCTAGTGATTGAAACAATAGGTAATGAAGCCATGGTGTGAAAACAAGTGAAATATTCGTGAGTAGTGTTTTGTTTCTGTAAAAATAATAAAGAATACACAGTTTAGTAAACGCATTCATTTTTTTTAAACCTGTTATTTTTACTTTGTGGTGCCTTTACTTCACCTATCTATTTGAATAAATATCTTACACTTACAAAAATCTTTCGTAGCTGTTGTTCTTCTAGTTTTTGTCACGTACACTGCCGTCGATGTTCGACTCGACTGATTGATTTGATTGGAAAATTACAATTTATGAGTTTGGAAGATTGGAAGTGCCAGCCAGCTGATTTTCTAGCTTGAATGAATGGATTTCAATGAATGAAGTGAAAGAGATGTCATGATGTCATCATAAAATGAGCGAGAAAGAGATAATTTCCTCGTTTGATCTTGATTTTGACGTTAGAAGTGGAATGCTTTATTACTTATCGACAAGCTTTATAAAACTGATATCAATAAAATTGTCTAAAAAGTAACTTTCAGTAAATAAAACTCATTACATTACCTAATTTAAGATCGAAATAAACACCTTATTCCATTTATAATCGGCATGAACAGAATATGTTATGATGAAATATGATCATCAATGTCGTGGCCATCGATGTTCAATCACATCGAATGCCCGCTTGGCACATCACTACAAACGTTGTTTTTGTTCAGCCAGCCAACAAGTTCAATTTTTGTGGACTTTGAAACCTTTCAATTAAGTTTCAATAGAATCCCTTCCTCTTGTAAATAATTAAGTATTTGTACAGAAATAAACCTTTTTCTGTTGTATTACAATCAAAATGTTTTCGCCTAGCTGCAGGCATGTGCTCTACTCAACTCAGGTAAGTCAGGCATGGTATTCCACATTTGAATGTCTTATCAATTTTGGTTAGATAAGCTCTTCTTTTAGAGGCCAATTTTTAATAACATTTTATACTATAATCATTCTAAAAATGTTTTGATTATTATTACACGATTCAGTTCCAAAATTGATAGCTGCTAATGTAGTCAATTATTCTCTCTCACCAAAAAAACTTTGCAGAAAGTCAGCTTAGAAAGTCCAATCAAACCCACCTTTGGACACTGGTGGATTGGACCTAATATATTAGGGAGGTACTGTGCTGAGGTTCACACAATTTGTGTCAATACAAACACCACATCTAATTCTTAATTCTTAATTCTTTATTGCACTTAAAAACATACATAGAAAACATACAGTAGAGAAGTAATGGCAAAGGCGAGCTTAACCCTAAAAAGAGTTCTCTTCCAGCAAACCTTATTGGGAGAGAGATACAATATTAAGTGGGTACATGTGCATATTTTTGAGAAAAAGATGGCTTAATCTTTAATTAATTACTACATAACCAATACTACATACATACTATATTACACTACTTAATATATTATACTATATTATCTAAGATACCTATTTCATTATATAAAATATAATACTGTCTAATTAATTAACCAAAGAACAGAATTGTACTTTTAAATTAAAAGTACCTAAGTGACATAGGTATATCAATTTATTTATTTCTGAGTACGAAATTCTGATGATTTTATAATTTGACCTTTTCTAAGTGTACATTAATTGTATCTATAGTAATTAATATTTTTTGATATGTTTTTATCGACTCTCAACTAAATTGACAGACAGATACACTCTGTAGTGTTACTATGCAAACTGAATTGAATTCTATGATTGTTGTAATATGCCTTATTTTTGTTCTAGTTGAGAAGACTGCAGAGCACCTTAGTTTTAGCGGAGCACAACAATGAGACACTGTCTGCTGCCACACAAAATGCTTTGAGCGCTGCTAAGAAAATCGGTGGTGAGGTGTCTGTCCTTGTGGCTGGTACCAAATGTGGGCCTGTGAGTAAAACTTATTTGATTGAACGCTTGTTGAAGATGCAGAAGAACCAGTGCAAAGAAATAATCTTAACCCGTCCACAGCCTGGAGGCCGCCGGCAGCACGCTATACATATTTATGTGTAATATTGATACCAACGGGTTAAATAGTAGTAGACTCTGGCACAATATCATGTAGGGACTTAAGATGTGTTAAACTGCAGACCCCTGGTAGAATGGCCAAAAAGCCAGTTTTTAAGTAAATTAAATAAATTATACTCTACAAATCACACAGCATTATCTAGCCTCAAGCTAAGCAGACCTTGTGTTATTGGTACTAGATAACTGAAATACATAATTGAATACATTAAGTACATACATACATAGATGAACACAATGAACAAATATTTGCAGATTGTATAAACAATTATCTCACAAGTTTTTCTTAAGCAAGATCATTGAAGTCTTCCATGAAATATCCTTTAGACCTTACAGGACAATCTCTAGGACATCATCATCATTTACATCAAAGTATTAGTCAAGAAGTTCATGTCCCCATGTCCCCATAGCATCAGCTCACACCAAATGAACATACAACTTACAGCTCTGTCTATCATGATGTATACCCAGGTTTTACCCTCTGCTGTGTAGATACAAGCCAAGCCAACTTGAATAATTTAAAATGTCTATCTTTTCCCAGGCTGCAGAAAAGATCGCCAAAGCATCCGGCATCTCCAAAGTCCTAGTGGCTGAAAGCGACGTGTTCAAAGGCTTCACAGCTGAAACACTGACTGCTCTCATACTGGCTACTCAGAAGCAGTTCAAGTTCACTCATATCCTGGCCCCTGCGACAGCTTTCGGCAAGGCCATTCTGCCGAGGGTAGCGGCCAAGCTTGATGTCTCGCCTATCACTGATATCATTGGTGTTAAGGATGCTAACACGTTTATTAGGACTATCTATGCAGGTATGTGTGAAATATAAAATTATATCATTAGCACCTAAAAATCTTTTGAAAGTTTAGGATTACCTACACTGAATATCATTAAAAAAAGCAGGTGCAGCATTTAGGTCATATCTAAAATGGACCGAAAAACTTCATACAACTAGCGCCATCTGTTATCGAGTAGCGTAAATACATTTGTCGCCAGTTTGTTTTGGCTTAGCTTTGTAATTGCATATGGCAAAACGTATTCTAGATGTCGCTACTAGTTCTTATTAAGCATCTACTTCTGCCTTGCAGGAAACGCAATCCTAACACTGGAAGCCAAGGACCCTATCAAGGTGATCACCGTCCGCGGTACAGCGTTCCCCCCGGATTCCTTGGAAGGAGGTTCAGCCGCCATTGAAAAGGCACCGGAAGGCGACTACAAAAGCGCCTTAGTAGAGTTTGTGTCACAGGAGCTTACTAAGTCCGATCGGCCGGAGTTGACCAGCGCAAAGAATATCATCTCAGGAGGTTTGTTCCCACAATACAATCATCCCTTACCCATGCACTGGGATATGCCTTTTTAGGAATTCAAGTAACCTTTGAATATTCCAAAAACAAATTCAGCTGTATATTCTTAACTTTGATGCGGAGCGGGATCAAATTACTTCTTACTACAGTAAACTGAAACCTACAATGAAAGTTTTTTGTAGGTAAATACTGAAACCTGTAATTAACCTGAAATTTTCTGCAATAAAGGGATTTGAAGATAATTCATATGGAAGGTGGCCTTAGCGTTTGTTTTTCTTTCATTATAATGTAGAACACTGTTTTTAGTTTCTTATATCCAATTATAGATTTTATGTGCGTGGAGATTTAAAAAAAAACAATACGGTTAGGTTAGTTTAGGGCAAAAATCTTCAAAATACCTTTTTTTTAACTCACGGCAATCCTACAACGACAAACAGTGCAGTTTACTTTCTTTGATCCCGTAAGAATATAGCGGAACTAGAAATCAAAAGGCAACAGCAATTTTATACCATGCTACCTTCGTTTTAGCAATAACAGAAGCTTTACCGATAACTAATCTCTGTTCAGGTCGCGGCCTCAAGTCCGGAGACAACTTCAAGCTCCTGTACGATCTAGCTGACAAGTTGAACGCGGCTGTCGGAGCGTCCCGCGCGGCCGTCGACGCTGGCTTCGTGGCCAACGACCTGCAGATCGGACAGACTGGCAAAATCGTCGCTCCTGTAAGTACTGTACCCTCCAAGTACTAAGTACTATACTCTCAGTAACTGGCAAAGTAGTCGTTCCTGTAAGTACTAAACTTTTCGCTAAGTACTATACAGAAAGTAGGTACTATACTCTCAATACGATCTAGCTTACAAGTTGAATGGTCGTGGCTGGCTTTGTGGATAATGATCTGTAGATCGGTCAAACTGGCAAGATAGCCACTCCTGTAATTGCTATACTATCCTGTAAGTACTATACTCTCAGTACGATCTATCTGACAATTCATCGCGGCTGTGGGAGCGTCGGCCGTCGACGCTGACTTCGGCCTTAATATATAGTTTTAGTCCTGATAAACCTTTATTGTTACTAAATACAGTGGAACGTCGATTATCCGAACGTCGCTTAACCGAACGACCGCTTATCCGAACGCCCGCCCCACCCGCGCATGCCTCTCTCGCGCCTCCCGTGCTGCAGTGCTCGCGTACTTGTCGCAACTTGTTCATTGTAAATTGTATTCCTATGTCAATTCCAAGTAACCGCTCGTCAATAAACTAAATTTTGCCGCATGAAGTAAACTCTCGATTTAAAATGCCTAAACGTAAACGTGTTGTCCTTTCTATGAAAGATAAATACGAGATTAACAAACGGTTAGAGGAAGGCGAATCTGGAACCAAGTTATCCAATGAATACCAAGTTGGTAAGTCTACCATTACGGATATAAAAAAACAAAAGACGAGCATAAGTAACTTTATATCCCAGCTTGATTCTTCTGACGGATCCACGAGTCGTAAAACGATGAAACTTGCCTCAAACACGAATTTAGATGATGCTGTATATAAGTGGTTTACTCAAAAAAGATCCCAGGGAGAACCTATTTCTGGCCCAATTCTGTGTGAAAAAGCAGTTCAATTTAACAAAAAACTTGGAGGGCCGTCAAATTTTCAAGCAAGCACAGGCTGGTTAAAACGATTTTAGTCAAGACACGGCATTCGTGAGCTTCAAATACAAGGAGAAAAACTATCTGCTGATTCATCAGCGGCTGATTCATTTAAAATCAAACTAAGGGATATATTGAACGATGAAAATTACGCTCTCGAAAACGTTTACAATGCAGACGAAACCGGACTCAATTGGAAAGCTTTGCCACGAAAAACTCTTGCTTCACGTCGTGAATTAGCAGCACCTGGTCCTAAAATAAGTAAGGATCGTATCACTGCCTTAGCATGTGCTAATGCTACTGGCAGCCACCGATTGCCTATGCTTGTCATCGGTAAAAGCAAGAAACCACGTTGTTTCAAACATGTTAATATGTCTGCGATGCCTATCGTTTACACTTCGCAAAAGAGTGCTTGGATGGACAGTACAATTTTCATGGAATGGTTTACAGAAACTTTTATACCCTCTGTAAAAGCCCATCAATTAAAAAATGGTAAAAGAGAGAAAACATTATTGCTTCTTGATAACGCCCCAACTCATCCATCATGTGACATCTTAAATAAAAAAGACGAGTTTATAAAAGTCATGTTTCTTCCACCTAACGTGACTTCATTAATACAGCCCATGGATCAAGGCGTTATTGAAACTTTCAAACGGTATTATAGAAAAGAATTGTTACGTAAGTTACTTTTGGAAAAAGAAGAGGAGGGAGAAGAAAGCTTGATAAGAAACCATAAAAAGATTGATTTAAAAGACGCGTCCTACATGATCGGAGCTGCATGGGACAGTGTAAAAGAGCAGAACTTGAAAAAAGCGTGGAATAAAGTTTTGTGTATAACGGAAAATCCTCAAAGTGGATGTGTAAATGAGAAACAGGAAGATATTTCTGAAATTATAGATATTCTAAACAAGCTCGATTGCCATGAATGTGATGAAGAAGAGGTTCAACAATGGATGAATATCGACGATGAAGATCCCGGGTACCAAATTATGCAGGATAGCGAAATTTTAGACCTCATGACTAATAGGGCTGATGCCACCGCTAGCACCTCATCATCTACAAGTTCTGATAATGAAGATGACAACATAATTGGTGCTTCTGAAGCGTTTACTTGCTTAGATATTGCCTTGCGTTGGTTTGAAACACAGGCTGAAAGCGACCAGTATCAAATATCTGTCCTTAAAAAAATACGTGACTTAGCCGCTCGTAAGCGGGTAGGCTTGCTTCGGCAAACGAAGATTAAAGATTTTTTTAAACGTTAATTGTACCTAGCCTGGTACCTACATACATGTTTTACTACAAGATTGTCTGCAGTTGTTTTTGTTTAATTCCTATTTGTCATTAAATATATAAATGTAAATATGGTTTTCATTTACCTGTACGTAAATATGTATGGCAGAATCAATACATAGATAGTTCGATTATCCGAAAATATCGGTTTTCCGAACACCTACGTCCCCCAATTAGTTCGGATAATCGACGCTCTACTGTATATAAAATGTTTAGTAACAACTCAGCGCAAATCTTGGAATCGGTCTCGGTTAGCGCGGAATTTTTACTAAATATTATTTTTTATTACTATAACACTTTTGGAATGGGTTTCTGAAATGTACCGCCTGAATCTATTATATGTCTTATATATATAACTTCTGTTTGTTAGTACTCATTTTCATTTTCCGACACTAAATTAGCAGGTAGTAAGTTACTACCTACTATCTGTTAAGTACCGTTTTTGCCCAACTAGGTATTTAGAGGTAAATGTCACAATTCGTGTACCTACATGGGCTCAGTGGCGGATTTGCAGTCTCGGCCGCCCTAGGCCCCAAGCCATTAGCCGCCCCTTTCTTCGAGTAAGTACATAATGAAATTACTTTATTGTCAACTTTTATCTAATTAAATTTAGAAATTAAGGAAAACTTCGCAGTTCACAAGAATATGATACATAAGTTGTTATAACTAGTTATTTGCTCTTATATACTCTGCCAAATTTGTACGGAGCTACTTGTTATCGCAAGAGCGGGTGGGAAGTTATAGTAAAAGTAACCATAAGTTTAGTATAATAAATAATAATAATAATAATAATACCTGCAAATTTCTAATATTTTACGAGGTTTTAGGAATAATTGCACATATAAATAAAACGTGCGTGTTAGATATTGTAATTTGTTTTATAATAAATAATATAATATAACAAGTGTATGTAGTGGTAAACAATAAGGTTTCAAAAGATATTCAATAACGGACGTCAAGACGCGCTAACTAATTAGCGGCTGTCTGCGGAGGGCTTAAGTCTGGACCTGCACGCATGCGTAAATCGGGGCCCGAACTTCGGGCACTAGCTCTATCTGTCTACTACATGCAAAGGACGCGGAATTGATGAATCCTGGCGAATCTAATCAAGATAATCGGATATTTTAATCGAATTATTGCATTGTTATCGGTCTTTGACAGGTGTTCAAAGTAGGGCAAAATCGAGACTAAAGGAGTCGGTTACAAACAAACAAGCAAGCACGCAAACATACAGGTGAAACTAATAAAAGCGTGTTAAAACATAGAAGAGTATCTAAGGACGCGGTATAAATTGCACCATGCAGTGCAATCTACTCGCCATGCATTATAATAAGTTTTTTGACACGATTGGGGCCGCCCCTAAATCTGACTGCCCTAGGCTCGGGCCGCCCCTATATCTGGCCGCCCTAGGCCTGGGCCTACCGGGCCTTAGGGTAAATCCGCCACTGCATGGGCTGATTATACTTAAAATAAGACTACTTGACGTTCACGACCTCTGTGGGATTCGATTCCCGCCTCGGGACAGATATATACGATCTGCAGATATTTGTTCAGGGCGTTCTGGAGGTTATCTATGTATAGTAAAAAATATCTATATTATGTAGGTAGTGTGTTGTATGAAATGTATCAGTGATCTAGTACTCATAACACAAGCACTGCTAAGCTTGGGGCTAGATAACGCTGTGTGAATTGTCCAGCATTATTTATTTACTTAAGTTAAATCTTGTCAACTGTAAGATCTGAGTACCTGTAATTGTTGTCTATTTTTTTGCCTTTACTATCCCACTGCTGGGCAAAGCCTCTCTTTTCTCATTCCACTCCTCGCGATTTAACGCTGTTACAGGCCATGATGGATGATGTGCGTCAAGCTCGTCTCGCCATCTCATCGTAGGCCTTCCACATCGCCTCCTAGCGTTAAATAAATAAAAATAAAATAAAGCATTAGTCTGACTTAACACTTTGTCGTAGGATCTATACATCGCCGTGGGCATCAGCGGTGCGATCCAGCATCTCGCCGGGATGAAGGACTCCAAGACTATCGTTGCTATCAACAAGGACCCTGACGCACCTATATTCCAGGTAAAACAAACCCTTACTTCATCAGCACACATACCCTACTATACTGGTGAATACATCACCCTCGAACAAAGGGGGTTTTGAGCAGGACTGAAGAGTTTAAGACACAAGATTTTATTGGTAAATTTTAAATTTACATGTCAAATACAAATATAATTAAATAACATTTTTACTCCTTATTTAATAGATTACATTATTGTTAACTTATATATATTCAAATTACATTGTTTTATTAATTAATATTATTATTTCATTTAAATTAATTATTATTTTGCCTTATATATTAATCTGATCCGCTATAGCCCTACCCATGTTTTGCACCTGACATGTTTTGGATCCTTAAATCAGGCACGGGGATTGTATTCTACAGTTCGGGTAGCTCTAGTAACTCACCGAAACTGTAGAACACTCTCTCCAGTAGCCATGACTTAAGTCTGTGCTTGAATATATTGGAGGAAGCGGCATCTCTTATTTTTTGGGGTAATCGATTATATACTGCGGGGCCCATTATGTATACAGATCTCTCCGACTTAGATAGTTTCTGTGGCGGTGTGATAAGCCTGTAAAGGTGCTTGTTGCTACAGAGAGCGCGGCTCGGGTTAACTCCACGTCGCTGGAACAGGTCCAGATTATGATGGATGAACAGCGCTACCTGGTAAATTAAGACAGGCATCAACCTTATCCACTGCCACGAAAAAGCTGAAACGAAAAGTCAGTCACCAAAAGTCCTGCTCCGATACTTCGAGGAGCTGGGCTGGTTAGGGTTTGTTTAGGCAGGGGGTTAATGCACAAGACAATTAGTTACCCTCCTGGGTTTTTAACTATACCTTATCCATCGAGCTTGTAGAATGTTAGTAAACAAAAGTATCTTTTAAGTATCTATTAGTTTGTTACTAAATATTTCCTTTTGTTTTAGGTTAGCGACTTCGGACTTGTAGCAGATTTGTTCAAAGCCGTGCCAGAGCTTACCCAGAAGTTGTAAATAAAGTCAGTCTCATATTGTATACCAATCTATACAACCCATTCCTGAGATTTTTAGAAAGAGTTTTACCTGTTTTGAGATGTTTTAATCAATGTATTGGTGTATTGTAAGTAAATCAAATTTGTTACTAAAAATTGGGTTTTTAATTAACTGTAGATTATGATTAAGTAGAATTGAGGTAGAACAGAGGTGGTGGAGATTAAATAGTTGAAAAGCTGAATTTAGATAAAAATCAGACCTTGAGACCTTTCTTAGCTTTGAATAACTAATTTCTATACGCGTGCCTTTCATCGGATGGAAGTTGTCATAAATTAACGATTTTATTTCTGAAAAAATCTCTTTTTCATTTGAAATGGATTTTTTATGTAATTTCTTTTTAGTTCGGCTACTCGATGACAGATGGCGCTGGGTGTACAAAGTTCTGCCTATGATAGTTCCAGTGGTTTAAATTTGTCGAGAAATTATTTCAATTAATTATCTGATAATAAATAAGAATGTGGATCGATCATTACTACATCTTCATGTTGTACCGTGCGTTATTAAGGGATGCTCAGAACGCGTTGGTCGGAAAAGCAACCATAGACCTATTAGTACCGATATGAAAGCAAAAACACAAGCTAAAATAAAATATGTGTTTTCCATACATTTAGAAATTGATAGTAAACGTTTACAATAAAATAGTTTTAATTATAAAAAAACGTGCTCTGTCCATCTAGTTGACTCGTAATTAATATCTAATTGCCAATCGAACACAAAATCTTTATAATTAAAAAAATCACATGGTTGCCGTACATCAGCATCATCCAATTTAAAAATTAATAAAGCAAAAGACAGATAAGCCTCTAATTATCCATCCCGTAAATACAAAACTGGACTAGCAAGCACTTAGCCGTGATCTAAGATTAGCGGCCCTAGGTACTTATGTATAAAACCAACAGGAGGTAACTGCGCAGTCAATCATGCTCATAATGATAGCACCGGAGGGAGATGCGGTTTGCTTGCCGAGTGGCATTCTAGTTATCGTATCTGCGGACAACGAGCCTTAAGAGGCGGGGCGCGGAGGTGGTGCCTAACCGCCCCGCCCACAAAAGCCACGCCTGGTTCTACCAGCCGCCGCGATTTACTCTCGATCATGCCTCGACCATCGCGCGACTCATACGGCGAGCAGAAACCACCTTACTCGTATATTTCTTTGACCGCGATGGCGATTTGGAGTTCGCCGGAGCGAATGTTACCGCTTTCGGAGATATATCGGTTCATCACGGATCGGTTCCCGTTCTACAGGACTAACCGGCAGCGTTGGCAGAACTCTTTACGTCACAATTTGTCCTTCAACGACTGCTTCGTCAAGGTTCCGCGCCGCCCCGACCGCCCCGGGAAGGGCGCCTACTGGACCCTACATCCACACGCGTTCGATATGTTCGAGAACGGATCCTTACTCCGCAGACGGAAGAGGTTCCGTCTCCAGAAAGGAGAGAAGGACACCAACTCCGAAATGGCAGCTCTAGCGAGCTTCAACAGCATCTTTCTCGCGAACAACTCGAGGATTCCAATCGAAGAAACTAGTGAACTTGTGGAGACTGTAGTTAAACCGAAGAAATCTTTCACGATAGACAGTTTGTTGGCTAAGCCTGATGCAGCTAGGAATGTCGCGCCGCCCGTGCCTTACCATCCTGAGTTGTTGGCCATAGCAGCCGCGATTTGGTCGCCCATGTTTATGCCAATGCCTGCGTACAACCCTTTGCAGTTCATGAACTTTCACAGTTTAGATCATTTAAGTTACAGTTCTAGTTTAAGAATGCCGGACAGTTTATAAAGGATACAGTGTAAGTTTTTAATTTATTATTAATTACGTGCTTTACGGGCAAATATTAATATTTTGTAGTAATTATTCCCTAGCGGGAGCTTTGTGATGATTTTCCTAAATTGTTAGGTAAAATCGAAAAAGTTTTAGTCAATGTTGGGTAGGCTTTTATTTTCTTGACTGCTGTAACAGATTTTTCTTTATTTGTTGAGTTTCTTATTGTTCTTGTAGATAGAAAAGGTTACTTTATCTAGATATTAAAGTTTAATTAAACGCAATAAGATAATGACGCTGTGTTTTTTCTGGAAGTTTTCGTTTTTAATTAAGTTAAGTGTAAGCTCTTAGGTAGGTAGGTATATTATATTACTCAACAAAACTGTTGAAGACAGGGGGTAGTTAGTTTACAAATTAAGTGGCATCACGAAAAATACAGCCATCCATTCTTAAAAAGGTACATATATACCGGATGTTCGCAGTCAAAAGTTATAAACAAAAACACCCCTTATTTATGAACGCAACATAAGGCAGGTGAGGAAGAGGAGTTTAACGCTCATTTCACACCACGGTTTAAATTTTAACCGTACTGCGTTAACTATTAAAGTTGAAAAGATAAATCGGTGAACTCGTTTAAGCTTGGGGGATGTTAATGCAAGAAGCAAGGCCGTGACGAAACTGAAGGGAGTCGACGTTTTAGGGTTCCTTAATGGAATGGTCAGATGGATGAACACACAAAGATGTTGCTTTGTTTTTGGTCAATAGTTCAATTATTCTCGAGTTTGGATAAATTAAAAGTTTATATTTATTAAATTATATTTTAATATGTATTATTATAATTATTTAATTTTAATTAACTTAAGAAAAATGTTACAAAACCAACAACTGAATTTGTAAATTGTAAGTAATAGTTACAAACTTAAATAGCACTAAAACCACCACGGAAGACTTTTAATGATTTGCAAAGATATTTTTAATTCATTCGAAAGTTTTCCGAAGCGAAAACGTCAGATTCGAATTTGAATTCTTCCAACGGAAATTTAGAACGCTATTTTGATTTGTCAAAAGTTTCCGATATCTAATCCGATGGCCTTTCCGACGAATTAAAATACCCCTGATGGTTAGCATGCAAAAGCGCCGAAATTTAGAAAAATAAAAAAAAAAAAACAAATCGTACCTGACATGATTTGCTTCCATTGATCAAAATATAAAAAAAATAGGCGGGCTCATCTCGTTAACTGTTTCCAGACGATTTTTTAAATGGCAATATGTCAATCGAATGGTAGGTAAGTGGTAAGTGATTTTATTAACTATTAATATAGATTTAATATAAAAGAACTATACGGAATCATAACACAACCCCACTCACATTCAGGTACCCACCCATCTTCATTTTTGTTATTTATGCTTGCCGGGAGGGCAGATTCGGTAATTAATATAGAGAAATGATCAAATTGAGCATCGTTTACCCTCAGGCAGGCCTATTCCCCTTCTGTTGAACACCTTTTGGCCAGATATTGATGATGAATTGTTGTGGTGTCACCAATTTAGCTTTAGGTTTGTCTGTCTGTGGCAATTAAACTTGGAAAGGTGTTACAATAAATTAAATTTAGTTGTAAGGGCTCTAAATATTGTCATAAATATTAATTATTTAAAGATGTTTTCTGCTGCCCTAAAAACCGTAGTAAAAATCTGATGTTGAAATTTTTCATATAGGCTACTTCTAAGAACCTTTTTTACTTATTCAAAGCACTCTAGGAGGAAAGCCGTTTTAAAAAGGTAAATCAGACTAATATTAATGTAGAAATAGAAACACAAACAGTTACAAATAAAACACAAACTATTGATTAATTTTTCTTAAATATTATTATATTATTAGGATTCCTTACTGAACCATCCTATTCAATCCATAATGAATAAAACTTAAGCGTTTTATAGTAGCTATTGAATTTTAATGCATATAATTATAATGTAAAAAAAATCACAACTTCAGCCACATAATACTATTATAATATGCTTTTGTTATTTCTAATAAGTCGTCAACTTAGGTACTCTTGTACCTACTTTGTGTTATAATTTTTTTTAGTAATCTGCGGAAACTTGTAATCAGCCTTCAACAAACATGGACTGTTCCAGGCATGTTCTATATTTTCATGTGAATTTTTGTAAACCTAGCTGTAAGTTTCTCCCGAAATTATGAAACTAAAATAAAATAAGACTTGAAAATCCTAGTATACCCATAGGTACACAAGCTCTGTTTAGCTTGCGGCTAGATGATGCTATGTGGATTGTGCAGCAATCTTTATTATTAAATTATTTAGGTCTATGTCTATGTGTCTCTCAAAAATAGCCAGCATACACAATAAGAGATTTGAAATCACAATTTCCTGCTCACTATTTCGTCGCAAGAATCTCGCAGCCATCGTAAAACTATCGACCGAGGTCAAAGTCGAAACGATTCGTCGTCACTAATAATAGCGACCTATTATTAGTGACGACGAATCGTTTTCCATTTTACTTGAAGGCTAACAATGCACAACTCAGTTCAATTGCGTATTATGAAAGTGATGAGTCCATGCTCAACTACTTATCCTTGGTTTCGATACAGGAGGTTTTAAAATGGTAGGGGTTTACGGCGGAAATTGTATTTTCGCGAAAACTCGCCGTAATTTCCCATAAATTTATATCAAAAACCAAGGCGACCTTTCTAACCTGACGTTGGTACTAGATTTTAAATGGTTTATGGTGTGGTGGTAGATCTGAAGCTTACGAGTAAATATCAAATAAGTGCTAAGTAGGATACGATATAAAATTCAAATTACAACTTTATTTTTTAAGGTAAAGTAAAAAGAACTAGAAACCTTTGTCTTGATAGGTTGTAAGTAAAGGATAGCAAAGTAATATTTTTTGAGTAAAATACATGTGTAAGTACTAGGTGTTTTAGGTAGGTTTAATTGTAAGTTTTTGAGTATGAGCTTCGGTTTATAACTCTTACTTTGATAAATGTTCTTTCATTTTGTATTAATGTATAATTTTGTATAATTTGTTAGATTTTATCGCAGAAGGTTTTTTCGCGGAATTGTTACTAAATATTTTTCATTCTTGTATTTACAATGGATTTCCGCAAAGTAACGCCTGAATCTATTATTTAACATACTATATGTTATGTTATGAACCGAAGCTCATGCTCAATAACTTACACTGCTCTACACTTAAGAAGATGTGAAACTACTCGATAAGTCAAGAATATTCTTTATTTTTGTGAGACTTTCTACTTAGCTCTGACTCTATTGCTGAAAAACATAAAACTAGAACTTTAAGACTTCCAGATAAATTACCTCCAAGGTATTAGCAGACAATACGAGTATTTTTTTCAACCATAACCACCCTGTAGAAGCTATCAGCATGCAACGAGCTAAGTGTAAGCAGTGTAAGCCTGCAGCACAATAGGCCGTTAGGGCTCTCGTTCCTCGGCAAATATTAGATGATCTGCCATAGACATGTGAAGACCGCAGGATCTCGGCTGATTTACATAAATAGGCCTGTTTGTGTGGTTTCTATGACGGTGTTGAAGCGTATTGTTCAGGCAATTGGTTTTCCTATTTAGTATGGTCGAGAGAAATGATACTCAAAACGTAGTACCTCATTTCTATGATTCAACCTCAACCTCAAACTCAACAGCCTGTATTAGTTCACTGCTGGACGCAGGCCTCCCCTTAATAATTGCCTTATTAGCGTTTATCTCATGGGGGTAAAGCCCATAATCCCCACGCTGGGTTGAAGATCGCAGTTCGGTGGTAGAATTATTCTGCAGGCGGCGCTGCTGCCCGCCCCCTGGTGGATATCTCTAAGTCGCCTCTTACGATACCCACGGGAAGTTCTATGATTCGCTGACCACTAAACATATTTTATCTAACTCTTTTTTTATATCACTCGTCTATCCCAAATTCGTCCAGGAATCGCGTTCATTGGCCAGGTCCCACCAATTTACCCGGAATGAGTCGCAATTATCTCGCCAGCGTCTACTGAAATAACATATTATATAATATATTATATACTAAGGTACGTACGTATAAAAAAAATTAATTGATTTCTAAAAACCTAAAAACCTATTTAACGACATAAAATACAATAACAATTACCTAGTAATAAAAATAAATTTTAAACTAGTATTTACAATTCAAGCCTCACAGTTGAAACAATTGAGCGAACTGCAGACTGTTGGAAACAATTTACAGTAGCACAACTGATCCATATTTTATTATTGTTTATCTGTTTTTAAGTTTTACAGGACAAATACTAATCCCTTGGGAACAAAATGTATGAGCTGGTCCTAATCCTTTTATTTACTTATTCGGAATCATTCTCCATAACATACAATAGCAAAATAATTTTCCAAAATGGTCCATAATTAACGGAGAAATCGTCGAACATACATATAGCTGAATATAGAACCTCCTTGTTTTATGAATTTGGTTAAAAATAATAAGTAGGTGAGTATCGCACGAAATTATATAACACGAAAGTAGGGGTAGATTTTTATTGAGTTATTTATAAATAGGTATTATGCGAGTAGGTTAGGTTTTTATTGCGAAACTTCATTTTAGACGGAAGAGGCTACAATTCAGATTCGACTCAGTAATTTTTTTGTTTGTGAAAGTTTGATATCTTTTTCAATTCACGGTCACGACTGCATTTTCAGAAAATAAACAAAGCATTGCAAATGTTGGCAAAACTGAATAAACTTTTTGGTCCACTGATTCCCTTTCTTCTTTTCCATTCAGATGTTTTTTCTCAGCTTGGTAATATTGAATTGTCGATCGACATCTTCAACTAAGTAGAGTGCCTACAAATGTATGCCAAAAGAAGAAAACAACAAATTTATGGTGACATGTGATATGGTTTGAATTGGGCAACAATAAATGACAGTCGCGTCATTTTTAACCATCGATGCGATGGCGTTAGTATAGAAAATTATACTTCATGCTACTTCCGTTGTTACGTGCTGTTGTTTTTCGTCCTATTTTTGGTAATAACTAATTGTAAGTATGTTTAAAGTAACGGAATCGTAGAACGTAATGTAAATAAGTGATAATGACCAGCCTAGATGTTATTTCTACTCCAGCTACTTCGACACCTAAAGCATTTCAGCCATATTCGTTAAATATGTTGGCATTTATCGCGTAATCGCACATCGTTCGAAACTTTGCATTTATATTATTACTGAAATCGATCGCAAAATCTATTTTCATTATACTTTTTACCATTGTAGACTTTATATTTTTTGACTGTAGAAAAACTCAGGTTATCCAAACCGTTAGAGGTTCTGAAATCCAAAAATTAGTTCTCACGGACACGCGCGACGTGTCTTTATAAAAAACCCAGCATTTTGGTAAAAAACTTGGTAGGTACTTAGGAAGACGGTAGCAAGGGTATTATCCAGTGAGACAGCTAGTATTGTACAGCGTCTTTCAAGAAATATGTACACTTGCTGGGAAAACGTTTGGACCAAAGTTTACAAATACTGGTTAATTTATTTAAAAGAAACACCATTTTCATAACCTACTACCACAGCCTACTTACCTACTAAGGATAAGCCTAGTGGTGGGTTTTTGAGTAAAACTCAAACGAGGGTCCATGTTGCATGTGTGCAAAACGTTGGAAAAAATCACACTATCACACTAATATTATAAATGCGAAAGTTTGTATAGATAATATTAGTGTGATGGATGGATGGATGTTTGTTACCTCTTCACGCCCAAACTACTGAACGGATCGGGCTCAAATTTTGCATACTTACGGGTAATTCTAATCCTGGATCAATAATACGAATAATAATGTGTCCAGATCACGTAAATTTGAAAATATGTATTCAAACGATACTGCTTACATAGTTAATGTTTGATTGTCATAAACCAATACCCGCATTAAGTTACCAGCAAGTACTTTTGTGCATCAATGTCCAACTCCCGCGCAGTCCGCAGAGTCCGTGCGTGACGGATCCACTCAGCATCGAATTCACGGTAAGTCAAATGTTTAATTTGCTCTATAAATCATGCTATTCAGCCGTGCCGTGTGGTGGCGACCACGTTGAAGAAAAGTACCTATGAGTGAGACACCACAGGCATATAAAACATGTAGTTATAAACTGTTTATAACTACATGTTTTATATGCCTGTGCTGTCTTACTCTTGAGCATAGCGGAATAGGCACCATTTCGTTTCACCCGTTTTGTTCTGTCCACCATCAGTCTAATCTTTGAGATCAGAGGGCCCAGACAATGTAACAATCGATGTCGAAAGCGATAGTAGAAAGTCCAAAAAACGTAAAAAATGTATGGGTGTGACATATGCCTTAGATATGTCACGTGATCTATTTCCAATTTTTCTCTACGAATCTTTCAATTGTTTTCGATTCGCTTCGTAACGAATGCCGGTTGGCTAAGTCCCCAGGCCAGATTCAAGTCTCTCTAGTATTCCACGATTTGATCTACCGCGAGGTTATTTACTTGGGACCCAGTCGAACACCTTCTGATTTTTTAATGGTGGAAGCTAGCACAGCCCAAGTTATTGGCTATCGTTAAGCGTTTGAGGGAAAAGTCTGTTAGTCGAGAAGTAAACTTTATCTATATCATAAACACTATTGCCTGGGCACGAACTTTTATCGATAAAATAAATCTCCTTCAAGTTAGGATAAGCTATGAAACTCCAACAGTAATCTGATAAATAAACGCGATAAATATATATACATATAAATACCCGTGAATATTTATAATAATTAGTAATCTGATTCTATGTGGGCGCTACTTTAACCTATTAGAATCAATTGTAGAAGCATTTCAAGGGTGTCATCGCATTTCGGCCATCATTAGAATCGTGACTACTCTCGCTGTGTGGCCTTCTTGTTGGTATACTCATTGTGTGTGACAAATTCAACCTAATGAAATGTAATTCAATACCATAGGATGGTAATTCAATTTATTTTCTTTGAAGAATTTATGGAAGATCTGGCTATGTCGTGAACCCTGGAACTTTAGTAACCTTCTTTAGAAGGGTTACTCGCATTTATTACCTCAAGGTGTCCACTGTAATAAACGCGAAATAAAGGCAGATTTGAGTAGAAATATCTATTGACACTAAAAGATGCAGGTACTTAGCTGACTTCTCTGTTATTTGACAACACCATAAAATATCCAGAATTATAGCTCATAGAAATATCTGCTAGTAAAATTTAACTAAACGATATTTTTATATTTCGTAGCACTTGCTACGAATGTGCTACGGTTCTACGATTAATATAAGGGTTAGGGTGCGTTTCGCCCGAATATAAATCTCGTCCGAGAAACGATTCGGACGAAATGTCCATTGACTTTTAAAGAAGGGTACATTTCGTACGAACCTAAAATCTCTTGGTTTTAGATTCGGGCGAGTACCCTAATGGCATAATAGTACCTACCTAAGTCAGACTTCTACGTCAAAAGGATGCCTTTCACCAATTCATCGTGAAATGTAGTCAGGTTGGTCACAATATTCTGACCATGCTTAGCCCTAAAATTCTCATAAAATACAAAGGAAGCATTGCGTGACTTGAAAGGTTCTTGGGCCAAATTAAATTACATTAAATTGATTTATTGGTGGCGAGTCCTCCGTGCCGCTCCGTTCGCTCCATCGAAGCCTTAATTAATGCCATTCGATTCGGAAACACACCGGAAAATGACCACCTAAGCGAGAAAACAACAAGAAAGGCATTACGAAACGAAAGAACGTTTTATCCAGCTTCCGGTACTGTTTTTTCTATAAATACGCGTCTGTATTTATGCGTTTTATAAAATATTCTCTGAAATAATGAACTAGTCATAAAGTTTATCACGATACCTAGCATTAAAGTCGATACCCGATGATAATGAACCTAGGTAAACACAATCGTCGTTCGGCTCAGTTAATTTCGCACGCTCTGTGACTCAGCTACAACTTTATCAAGTTAATTTCAGCCACAATGCATGTTTTTATTTATTTAAGTAATCTATTTAATGCTGCAAAAACATGTTATCCACCAACGCTCGATTAAACCTAAACAAGTGCGGAGAAATCGCTGAACGAGCATAAAAACCCCGCATAGAAGTGCGAAGCGATGCGGATGTACAAACGCGATTTATACGCGATAATTCCGATACATAAAACATTTCATTATACGCAGCGGAGGCCCATTACTCAAAGATTTATTCATGTCGAATGATTGCCTTTCTTTTGTGGATCGACAAAGGCGTCGCGGGTCGTATTCCATTTGCGGGCCGCGGCCATTGTGCGCCTGAACGCGTTTTGTTTCGTCCCAGCCTTTCATGAGCGCTCTATTCTTTAAATTAAATGGAGCCAAGATTGATGAGTTTAGACACGACCTATGACACGCACTACCGAATGTTAGCGTGTACGCTCGTGTGGAATGCGCTTTATTTCACCCTTTATAATGTGCGGTAATTATTGGTAGCGCTAGAGGTGTTTGTGTAGGTGCTGTCGGTTTTTGTACACTGTTTGGGTTCACTCGGCCGGCTAATAGGATTTTTTATATACACACATCTCGTTACGTATAGAGTAGCTGTATTAATATGACGTCAATCCATCTCGGGAGTCGACGTAGGATCGCGTTGGAATTAATCATTGTGATTCAGCTCGTGTGTGAGTTAAATGAACCGCAAACGGGGCCCTGAATACGCAATTTAAAGCTATTATTTACGTACGTTGAACCGTTTTAGTACTTTGTGTGATGTGGGTGTCGATTTATGTCCAAGCAATTACTTTGTTACATTGCCAATCATTGGGTTTAAATATTGGCATGGGTTCAGAGTCTATATTCACGTATAGTCACATACAAGTTGGACTCTTACCTCCATAAAGCCATAAAACTGCGAGAGCTCTCCACATCACACACAACACACGCCCACTGTTGAACATGCAACCCCACACGTGTGGGAATCTAAAATGTACATAACAAAACTTTCGGGATTAGTACCACTTGTAATTATCTTTTCGTATGTTTTCTATATTGAAGATGACCTCTGTGGCGTAATGGGCGAAGGTACACCTGCGACGCCAGGTTGCGGGTTCGATTCCCGCCTCAGGACAAATATTTATACGATCAGCAGACATTTGTTCAGGGTGTTCTGGATGTTCTTTGTATAATAAAATATATCTATCTATGTAGCGTATATCAGTTAATCCAGTACCACAAGCTCTGCTTAGCTTGGCGCTAGATTGTGAATTATCGAGCATAATATGTTTTCATTATGAATTTAAGCGGGTTAACTACGAACCTTAAACGATTCATCATCTCGATTCTTCCATCGTTGGGAAGAACACCAACGATTCATCCCTTAACGAGGGACATCTCCAGGGCGAGTGTGGTTCTAGACGCGCGCGTTCCGCATCCCTTCGAGCACTGTTATATATAGCAGCACAGCATAATATGTTTATTTATTTTTACTGCTTACTTCTTCTTTCTTTTCCAGCTTGCCACTTCAAGTCTTAGTTATGGATTTGGTGACCGTGGTTAATCTGGGGGTTTGGCTATAAACACCACGCGTGACAAGTGGATTACAAGTGAGCGCAGTAGAGGTGTCAGAAGGAATCTACTGCTCCTCTGGTAGGTTCCGATATTTGACTCTCACGACATCAATGGGTTGGATTGGTGGGATCTATTTTTACGCTGTTATTGTGCACCCATATTCCTGCAAAATATATGTTGATACATGTTGATTTAACGACTACCATGTGGGTTAAACGAGGAAATGCCAGTTAATGTGTTACAATGACCACCTTCCTTTACTCCGAAATACATCCAAACACTATGATGGCAATCAAAGCAACCCTTTTGTTAATCGTAGCCTCCAAAAAAATACAAACAGACTCACGTGCGTATAATTTCAACCGGCACTAAACAAAGTATAATACAAAAATAGATCGCAGTCATTACAGTCTAATTCGATTGTTTGGGCAACGCAGTAGATTTGGGCGCAGCAAATAGTTTCAAACCCTGTAATTTGGTAAACGCCGCTACCCGACCGAGACTTTCTAAGAATATAGATGCTTGATGCATTTATTTTTAATGCATTTTTGATCATTTTTGTTTGAGGTCCGACTAACTCAAACCTTTTTGTTGGTATCCTAAAGTTCGAACGAAATCCTTTAATTCCATGGGACTTTATTAAAAAATATTCAGCAAAGAACCTCCAGCATCAAACTTAATAACGCTGGTTAGTCAGTAGGTAATGTAATTTTTGTGATTTTATATTGCCATTTTTTTTGTATTTATGTAGTAAAATGTAATGTTTAGATAACTCAAATGACAGAGGGCAACTAAAACATGTTCGCAAAACAAATGAGATATGAATTATACCGATTTAAATGATTCTGACAAAGTTAAAACACTCGTAAATATCGGGCCATATTTCTAAACACATGATCATGAGATAAAACCGAAAAAACAACGTATTTCGAAAACAAAACAACGTTTTCCGAATGTTTTAAATAATGTCTGTGTAAACCAAACATTAGGTGCCATAACAATTATTGTAATAACTGTGTAGGTTTTTACTACTCGTAATGTATACAAATTAAATGTCATTCCACTTGGATTTGTGATCATTTGATAAGTAAATATTATGTTAGAGCAAAGGTACAATTAGATAAGGTAATTTAAGCGCGGTTTTTATACAGATAGTCCATTCGGTAAGTTGGTAACATTGTAAGAAAGAAATAAATGAAAGAAGTATTATTGAGAGCTAGCTAATTAATTATAACTAAAGGCGAAAGTTATCACAAAAAGCAACCACTGATAATTAATATAACACAAGATTTCACGGGATTTTTAAAAGAGGTTCTTCGTCTTTGTTATCTAAAACACCATATCGCTACTACCGTGAATTCCAAATAATATTAATTATTCGAGTGGTGAACTCATCCGAAGTGGATGAAATTAGCGTGGATGAGATGACCACCTACTCACACTTAGGACATTGGGTCTGCCGGAGGAATGTAGCACGTGACCCCCATAACCCCCCAAAAAATCCTGTTTGTACATGTACCAAATCCTCTGTATAGTCATTTAGTAACTATAATTCGTTGGTGCTAATAATTGAGCTAGATTGTAGCTCTATGTTGGCTCTGTTGCTAATAGCTGAGTGGTACTGGCTTTGAATTTGCACCACCCCATCTCTTTTCGAGGGTATCGTAAGAGGCGACTAAGAGATATTCACCGGGCAGTAGCGCCCCCTGCAGAACAGTTCTACCACCAAACTGCGATTCCCAACCCGCATGCCCAGCGTGGGGACTAAGGGCATTACCCCCATGAGATATGCCAATAACGCGCTCTTCAGGCGGAAGCCTGCGTCCAGCAGTGGACCAATATAGGCTGTTGAGGTTGCTAATAGTAAAATTCCTCATCGCAAACGTTGCTTGTCGACTCTACCAAAATGTAAAGTGTATCACAACACGTCACAATTTTGTTTTGTTTTCTACAAAGTCTGTACCTTACGTCCTACCGTCAGATTCGGATCTCCAACACTTCCCGACGTTTCCATCCGCGTAATTACAGAGGTCCACGAGTGAATTATTAGACGCGGCTGCAGCGGTAATCAACAAAATAATTGTTATTCACGCGCTAAACACGGTATGTAGTGTAGTGCAGTAGCTCAACTCACAGCTCTAGTAGTAAAATGTAGTGGTATAATCATCGAGCGATCACAGCCAGTGGTCCTACTTACCATGTGGAAGCATTTGAATGAGACCTTTTCCTGTTCCTTTGCCTTTGTCTTTTACTTTTCCCTTCTGTTTTTTTTTTGCGACGCCTCTAGAAAGAACTAGGCCAAAGTAAAAAAAAAGTTGATTACACATAAACGTGAAAACCTTATTCATATATCACATATGTTCTTGATCTTTGTCATTCCCTCTTGAATACTTTTAAAACGTCTTTCTGAATAACAAGTTGTAAGTAGACCAATCCATTTAACCTATGCAAATCGAGCAGATAAAGAGCCATCTCCCTCGATTACTTTCTTCTACCAGCACTGCGCTGCAACCCTCGCTCATAGCAATAAGGCCGCCCTTTGTAGGTACTTCCTGGGTTCTCAGTATTTTCTACGTATTATGTTTTGTATTGAAAGTATAACAAAAAGTTAAATATCTATCTTTATTGCTAACATAAAACTTTCATAACCACACAGATTCCCTAGTACTATCCTATGATCCTATCCATCTACGGTTGTCTTTTAAAGACCGCTCTTGAACGATAATACCGCCACTTGTTACTTCGTTTTTAAGCTGTTTCGTTGTATTGTTTCTAGCGTAAGTGTGTAATAAAGATTTTTCTATCCATCGCTAAAATTAAATCAACACGTGTGAATGACATTTCAATCTACCAATCAAGTTTTACTTTTGTAATTAATTTCACTAGTGTAGCTACTGCATTCCACACAGTGGTGTGTTGTGGTCAGCGGCTCTACAAATTGAATTTCGTACAATAGCCGTGTAACGGTCGCTTTGTTACTATTACAGTACGTGAGTAACTCTTCTAGATTAGTGACGGGGTTCGGAGCTGGCGAGGAGCGATCAGTCAGCATTGACAGAGCTCCTATGTAAAAATAAATAAGTCCCAACCTAAACAGAGCTTGTGTTATGAGTACTAGAGTTAATTAGTATACTATATCAGTTATAGACGGGCTTCGGAACTGGCGTGGGCCGTTCACTGGTCAGCATTGACATTAGCTCATAAGGAGCTAAAATAAATTATAGATAGAGTAGGTACTTGTAATGGATGTTTCTGTGTTGATTAGAATCTGAAGACAAATTGAGGGTAGTGGTGGACTGTCATCAATTCTCGGCTGTTACTCCGAGTACATCCGTACCGTGACCACGATAGCTGTAACACGTTTGAAACTTGGGAGAAATAATAACAAAAAGTAACGCGATAAATAGTCGATAAATAATCATGATCATCAGTGTTTCTCAGGATCGTCAAACAGGCCTAATATTGGCTGGAGGAATGACGAACTAGAAAGAAAGAAAGAAAGAAATAAGTTTATTTTTAACTACAACCTATTACACAGTTAAACAAAAACTTAAAACTAGTACATTATGGTAAGTGGTGTGTATGTTGTAGCTATAAATTAGGAACCGGCTCAGCATGAATGCTACGTGTACTGGTAGACCAAATACACGCAACGCTGATTTTCCGCCGAACTGGTTGATTCTCTTCACTCCTCTTTTACCTTCAATAGGTATTGTTATGATGAACGGACGACAATCAGCATGTTTCATTTTTCAGATTTTCCTTTATGATAAGACTAGCTGCGCCCCGCGGCTTCGCACGCTTGCACGCTGAGTCTATGGAAACGATTAGATTGATTTATATCCCACGAAACTGAATTGTGGGATAAAAAGTAGCCTATGTTTAATTCCGGGATTAGGATTACCTGCAAAATTTCAGCCCGATCCGTTTAGTAATTTGGCGAAGAGGTAACAAACCTCCATCCATCTATACAAACTTTCGCATTTATAAGTGTGATAGTGTGATGTGATGTCTGAATTGAAAAATAATGCCATAAGTTGCCGCATCGCACGGAGACTGCCGTTTTATAGTTGACGTTACTGCCGTATTTACCAAAATCCGTTCTACGCACCCATAGAGTTTATATAGCCATAGAGAGACTCTATGGCCTGTTCCTCCCAATGCCCAGCGGAGACAGGAGAACCAAATTGATAACTGCAATGGATAGAGATGGGCAATTATGCGCGCTACTATGCGTAAAATATGTCGATAAAAATTCAAATCTTGTGAAATCGAGCACGTACATGGTAACTATGGTAAGTCTTAAAAAACTATGATTGGTCTCAATAGTTCATCCTTTCAGACTTTCAGACACAGACTAACTATCTAATTATAAAGAAAAACTTAGTTAGCAAAGCTAGATCAAAGGAAAATCTAAATTAAAGTCAAGATAAGGGTAACATATCTTTATTTCTATGAATAGCTACAATAGATGAACACATAAGAAAATAAAATTCTATAAATTAAAATAAACATGGAATGAATGTTTTATTTCTTACTTCTGTGGCTTAAAGATGTAGACTAATGTAGGACGAATAAACTTTTAGAAACAAAAAATATCGACAACATCCCGTAACTAGTCAAATCGGCAGGTTGCGGTAAAGTGGGAGGGGTGTATGTGTTCCCGCGTCCCACCCCTGTTTCACCCCCGTGAAACGAATTTTTATTTAATTATTTTAGGGTAAAAATTGCTTACTAGTAGTATGTGATTCGATAATTTAATTGAGTCCTCGTCCCGCTATTATTTTCTCATAGATTTATGGCGCATTTAACCATTTTTCAGCCCTAAAAAATTTATCTGTAATAACGACTGTTCACACACCTGGTTCTGACATGAATAATTGACAAATCGATGATGTTCACACTTTGTTCACACTTCATCCGTGCGGTCAAAGGGTGAACTAGTGCTCTAGTACTATAAAAACTCGATGTACGCACCCCTTTTCCAAGAACAAGAAGTTTTTGACATAATAATATGACAGCTGACATTTTTGCTTCGTTTTACCTATCATGCATCGAGAAAAATCTTTAGATTCATTGAACAAAGCTATTATGCCAGCCAGCCATAAGATACCGAACGAAGTCTTAGGAATATTTTAAGCCTTGGTAAAAATAACTATAGGCTGTGTTTATATCGCGGAACAATAAGGTTTATATCCGCTAGAATATTTGAGGTTTTATCAAAAAATCTAGGTTGTGTTGGAAATGGCTTGACCCTTATCAGGTCAAATCTTTTTCACAACTTCCTAACATTTTGTACATTTTGTCGTGAAGAGGAAACAGAAGTCACGTCAACATGCTCACGTGACAAATAAAGCCCTACATAAACCAGCGTTCCAAAACTGTTTGAACAAAACCCAGCATATTTCACCCGCACGAAACTTAATAAAAAACACACTAAAACAACTTTACTACCGAAATACTTGAGTAAAATTTAATTTATCGGTGAAACGTTGCAAGTGTTGTTTTCCCTCAGTCGGCACGCGAGCCCATTGCTTATTCAAGTCAAACTGAAGCTTTGGAAACAAAACATGGAAACTACGAGGCGATTTATTGGGTTGTTCCTAAGCTCCCCAACATTTTCCATCTCTCGAATCACAGATACCTAAGCACTGCAGTCAGCAACTGCACGCTGCACGCTTTTCGATAGATGCAGATATACATAGTACTCTACTGCATTGGGTGAGGCCCGTATGGATAGGGCGGGGATCAAGGGCCTTGACAACACTGATTGTCATGTGCGTCGTTTCGTGCGTTCTTTATTTATTCCCATTTATTTCTTATCGACGACGAAGCCTACTAAAGAGATAAGTAAGCCCTCGGAGAGGGCCCGATTCATTCTCTGCACCGGGGCCCTTGTCCACCTAGCTACGCCACTGTCTCTAAGCTTTTTTTACTGTCAAACTTCTAGGGGGCAGACAGTTAGGTGATGACCCCCGTGTACATGTTTATAAATAATTAAATAAATAAACATCCGGCAGGGCCATTAAGTAAATCCGTTACCGACTCATAGACATGGTATTTGACACCTAACACAGATTCGTGTAAAATTCAAATAACTTATTGAAAACGACTTTTTCGCTAATTATATTCTTTAAAGAACGCAGAAATGATAAAGAGTGTGCCGCTACGAGATGTATTTCAAGCGGGATGACAAGATATAATTTTCTCGCTAGTGAGACACAGTGATGTACAGAGCAGAGACGTGCACCGAATTATCTATGCGCCAAAACTGTTTTTACCTAATAACAAGTTAATGAAACAACCAATCGAAAAATTAAATTACTAAATAAACACTTCTAAGTTTCTTACCAAAACAAAAACCGAAGAAAAAGGTGTGCTGCTCCTGAGATAAATAGCGACATGTGTGGAAAACCTCTTTTTAAGAAAAAAAAAAACGAATTATTAAAAAGAAAACATTCACCAATCGTGTTTTTAAAACACGTAATTCAAGATAAAAGATCGAAGTGTACCATTTCCTTAAATATTAAATTAGTAGCTTTCACGGATTCTGAGATAAATAACGATTTTGAAGTAATTTGCTTATGGCACACTCTTTAAAAACGTTAAAATATTTAGATCGCGCGATTCTGTGTCAGATTTCTCGTCGATGATGACACTCAGAGTCTGAATTCTGAAGTCTTGCTGAATTTATTTCTATTCTCTAAGGTGCGCGTCTAGCTCGTTTCTACATCGACGTTGTTTTCTGACAAGGTACATCTATATATATATGTACCTTACCTATTGTGGTGAACATGTCAATTCATTATTCTGTTGTAGTTAGGTTGTTTCGCTCAGAATTTGCCCATATCAAATAAGTTAGAATATTATTTAAAAACGCTAATATCATATAGTTTCAGTTAAGGTTTCAGTTAAGGTTAGGAATGAACCTAATTTATTTACAGGGCGGCGCCCGCCCTGCAAATTCATTACCAACAAAACCTGGCGCTTCCGTTTCCGTCCAAACTCCCCTACAACAACTAATTGTGATCAACTCTACTGCCTGATTCTATATACATTGCTGGTTTAAATAAACTATACGAAATTTTCTTGACGTTGAGCAAGCAATGGATGTGAATTGTATGTGAACGCTGATTGTCGTACGATAGTTTGGTTTAGTTTCGTGATTGTAAACCCTGACGTGACTGAGTTCGTTTGCTCAGGCATCGCTTAAAGGAAAACTAACATTAACTTGATTTAAATACACCTGATGCTTTGGAATTTGTGATTTTAGTGCAAATAATACCTATAGTTAATGTGAAAATATTTTTCCTTTCTTGCTTTGTTCTTTTATTTTCTTGCTGACGTTATTATTCGTCATTTGTTGTTATTATTTTATAAATTGGAGCATGACTTCTTTCAATTAGTTTAAGCACATATTCCGTCACCATAGAAAAAAATAGCAATACACACTTCTGAAAAGCAATGATTTTTTATTATATACGACAGTTTAAATCTTTTTACAAAACAAAGTGTAAATGTGGCTCTAAACATTTTAATTTTTATTGTACACCTTTGTGTTTTCTTACCCATTGGTAGAACTAAAATATCACTCTATTTAGTACAAACCTCGTTGGATAGATGATTGAAAACATGCCATTCAACAAAAGGTCAGCCTCAATTATTTAGTACATGTCTATTTCAGCCGTCATTAGATAGTTATGACGAACAGGTGGAGAAAATCTACTTTAAAATTCAAGACCTTGTCTGAAATAATATGGAAGGAACGGTGGGATGTCAATCGTGAGCCACATAATCTTTAGGTACCTGATATTCCCTTCTAAAATAGACTCAGAATCAATCGAAAGTTAGTATGGCCCACCCATCGGATTATTAAATTAAATTAATTTACATTCAATTATTAATTCGGACACAAAGGTCCATAGAAAAGAGCACGTAGTAAATGTCACATATTAAAGTAATGTCTCTTATGAGACTGAGGGAATAAAGAGCACTTTCATAAAGCACTTTGTGCACTTTAATAATAATGTCCTGGCTTGTTTCCGTGGACACTGTGACGCAGGAGTTTGCGGGTTCGTTTCCTGCCTCTAGAAAAATATGTCTACGATCTGCAGATATTTGTTTAGGGTGTTCTGGATAGTTTTCTATGTATAATAAAAATACCTGTGTATACTGTACTATGTAGGTATATCAGTTGTCTAGCACCCTCCCATAACACAAGCCTCTGCTTAGCTTGGGGCTAGATAATGCTTTGTGAATTGTCCAACATTATTTATTATCGGATTTACTACCCATTGACCACAGTGGCCGAAAATTCGGCTAGGATGACATTAGGACGAATATGAGTGAGGTGGAAAAATTTATTTCGCATCGTACTGCTTTCGTGCTTTCGTTTTTGGGATAGCATAGCTAATTTAATTGCTATATTTTTTTATATTATTACGCTTTCTAGTATCTGCTTTACCATGACTGTTGCTTCTATTTTTTGCCCAATAGAGAACCCATTTAAAAACCGAAATCAGTTATTTGCTCGCGCCCTTGATATATCAGTTAATTAGGTTATCTCCATCGGCATCCTCAAAAGGCGTTGGCTTAAAAGGCTCGTTGATATTAAAAACGCCGCTTTTAACTTTTATGATAAATCACCCTCTGGCAAGTCGCGGGGACCGCGAAAAATAAAAAAAAGTCAATCTTTCTGGAACAAAAAATATGCAAGTAACGGCGAACATACCCTAAGAGCTTTTTTGAGTATCAGGCTTGCTTAGAATTAATTATTGTAAGAGCTGATTCTTGTTAACTCCTTCAACCGAATATTCTTTGTTTTCTTGAGGATGTTTTGATTTTTCTATAACGTTTTAGAAAATGTTTCAAGGCAAGGATTTATTTGCCAAATAAGGCGGCCAAAAAGATTACCTACCAATTTGTATTTTCTGAAAGCGATCCCCATTTACATCAAAAACATGTAGAAGCAATTAAGCCTACCTAACCTACATTATGGTGTTCCTGGGAACATCGAAAGCAGAGCATGGGTTTACGACGATGCCCCCTGTAATAATAAAACATCGCCAGGCCGCCTTTATCGGCTGCCTTCTCGATAACCATCCGTGACGAATTCGCACCATTTTGCTCTCATACGACCAATCGATAACTTGCGACCAAAAAGTTTAAGCTCCTTTACAAACTGCAGCATTATCAACCTTCATGGTCACGAAGTATGACCGAGTTCACGGTACCCTTTAAAATGTATTAAACCTTTTTGGAGGTGTGAAAAATATTATGTCCGAGATATTGGTATCGGTTCGTTGTTTCCAATTTTAACGTGCCGTTCATTTATTAGTTGATTTCAGTTTTTCATGGAATTAATTTTGTTTTTTTTGCAGATATTTACATAATTAGGAGATTGCTGATAAAATATTTGCAAAAGCGCAACGTACACTGGAAACAGAAAGTAAACTTCTGAACGCCCAACGTCCCCGACCAAAACCTTGGTATACCTACCAAACCTTCTTGGAGCTTTTGTGAAATTACAAAAGCTGTTCTCTAGACATTCCAACATTGACGAAATAATTATAATGAAAAGAACAATTGACTCGTAAGTTATTTTAAAATGCGTTATTTACTTATGGATCCTAGTGATAATTCATAATTACCCTCATTATTATAATAATAAGCGGATGTTAGATATAATAAGTGTGTCTGTTGAGTGCTGCAACTTGTTATGACTAATAGGTATTTAGTAAGGTGGCCTACGCATCTCGTCTATTTTCGTATAATAAATGTGGGCTGACACCTTTCATACCCATTTGATTATCTACAAAGTGTTTCATCTCGCCGATTAAATTATAATGCTGGGAATATTTAATACTCATTCATCGTCGGGTTGGTATAATTCAAATCTCTTTCTGTATCACTGTAATTTACATACGCTAAATAAAAAGCGGTGTCATCACAAAAGATATTTGGAGGCAATATAAACATAATATCAATTTAAATTCCTTGTTAGTGGAGCGAAAGCCGACATCATACCTGAAATTGGGGTCTTGTGATTGGTCAGGCGAGTGGCCAATGAGAGGCGTTTCAAGTCGTATGCGGCGCCCTGCAGTGGAGCGAGAGAGGCGGGCGGGCCGTGACTCGCGTCTCAGTGCCTCTTCACACCTTGCACCGGAGTGACGTGAGCATACGATTGTGACTAACATAATATTTTGAAAGATAATTTTGAGTCTGTTAGTTCTACGCGGTAGTGACCATGCCGCGACCCTCGCGCGAATCTTACGGTGATCAAAAGCCTCCGTATTCATATATCTCCCTGACTGCGATGGCGATCTGGAGTTCGCCAGAGCGGATGCTGCCGCTGTCGGAGATCTACCGGTTCATCACAGACCGGTTCCCATACTACCGGCGCAATACGCAGCGCTGGCAGAACTCGCTGCGGCACAACCTGTCCTTCAACGACTGCTTCGTCAAGGTGCCGCGTCGCCCTGACCGCCCCGGGAAGGGCGCCTACTGGACCCTACATCCACAAGCCTTCGACATGTTCGAAAACGGATCTCTTCTGCGTAGAAGAAAACGATTCAAGCTCCAGAAAGGAGAAAAGGACAATTTGAATGCGGAATTAGCTGCTTTAGCAAGTTTCAATCGCGCGTTCTTAGCGAGGCAGGCGGGTGCTCCGCCGCCGCCGGCCCCCATGCCAAGCGCGGGTTTGTACACACCAACCATGTGCCCCCAGTTGAGTCCAGAGCCGGCAGAGCTGCCTGAAGTAACGATGACAATGCTGCCGAGGGAAAGACCCCGCAGAGCGTTCACAATCGAAGCGTTACTGGAGCCGGATTCGCCGCGGCTGTCGCCGTCGCCGCCGGCACCTCCGCTGCAGCCCATGGTGAATCATTCCAGTGTGAATATGCACATGCACATGGTGCCTCGTTTAGAGCTGTCCATATCCCCGTACGCGCTGGCCGCCCAGAGATACCACGCTGAGCTGCTGCAAGCGGCGGCACACGCCCTGCGTCCGTGCTACTTGCCGCCGCCGCCGCTGCCCGTCGCATGACAGCAAACCCATCCCGTCTACGGTGATATGTGCAATGTTAGATTGTAAGTACTTTCCATATTGGATTGACTAAGTGAAGTTTATTTATAGTTGAAAGTAGAGATGTTTTAAAATGTAGAGTGATTTTTAAAACGGCCTTGTTCAACGTCTTAAAATTATGTAGCCCTCCTAAGTGAAAGCCATGAACTGTCGGGTCGGTTGGGACTTTCCTATTTGTTGTTAATAACTATCTACGTATGGGTACTTATAGGCCAAATATTGTGAGTGACCCTCAAAATTAAATACCTACTAATAAATATTAATACATGATCTCAATAAAACACTTTATTGTGTTATTAAGTTAGCTCATAACAAACAACATTTTATATAATAATTATAATGCTGGACAATTCACACAGCATCTCTAGCTCCAAGTTTATTGTTTATTACAACTTCGTTACTGCGCAATTATAACTAGGAATTTTATGAAAAACAAACTCAAGAATTCTAACGTCTCTTATATTGTAAATAGATATAAAATTGTAATTAGGTAGTAGTAAATTTTAATGTTGTTTTATAGTTTAATCTATGAACTGTTATTTATTGTAGCGATAAAGTACGGACTTGCAGTTGAATTTATAGTACATAAACAGTCATTGTAGGAACATCCTGTTGTAAATATTGTTTTACTTGTTATAAATCAATAATGATACTATTAAAATTATAATACTAGAATGCAAAATACACGTTTCTTATTTGTAACATACCTACCTATATACTAGTTTCAAATAAGTACCTACCTACCATTTCATAATTTTCTGTGACAATAAAAAAAAGTGACCTTCAATTTATTATAATGAAAATAACGGTCCTTGGAACGGTGCGTGGAAAACGATTTCAGCAACTCTTAATTAAATATTTTTCTATAAAACTATAATTGAGTAAAATTAATTTTTATATTTCTTTGCTTGCATATACAATTCATTCTTATGCCTAAGCGAATAGTGGGTGTATGCACCACAGTACAAATTTACACAATGTCAAATACTTAAAAAATTAAAATTATATATATTTCATAGCTAGACCAGTCTGCTAAACAAGATTTATAGTCACAACAAAGTTGCATTGCACCGTAGGCCTAAATGCATTACTCATTGCCTAATAGTAAAATAGTGGCATGATGCATTGAATAGGGGTGATTTAGATCATCAATGCTTCACTTCAATATGGGTAGGTTATATTTATAAAACAAACTGAATTTATTGACCCGGTCCTTAAAGGAACTGAAAATTCATTCTCATGTCTATATATTTTTTTAATAAATAAGTATTGCTGGATAACTCAAACACCATTATTTAGCCCTAACACAAGCAGAACTTGTTTTATAGGTACTAGATAACTGATATTCCTAATACAACACAACATAGATAATTTTTTATTGTTATACATTTGTTTTTGTTATATATCCAGAAAACCCGGAACAAATATCTGCAAAACGTGCAAACATTTGTTCCGAACTGATGTTAGAGTATGAACATAGTTTTCATAAACTTAGAGTGTAACAGTAACATACGAACCCAGACAATATAATACAATAAGTCTGCTGCTGGAATTCTCTAATGTCACATGTAATATTTTATATAAAGTTTGACATTTCACAAGCCTTAAAAGTAAGTTTGATAATAAAACAAAGCTTCATCATTAACTATAAGTAAGCATTTAGTTTTACACTGTTGGGTGTAGTTGCGATTTTATTCAATGGAAATTAAGTAAAAACTATAGACCACTGCTGTCATCGATAACACCGCTATCAGATTATATAGCCTAGGGCTAATTCCTCTCTTCCCCTGATTTAACCTTCGTGGGAGGGCTCCAAATCCCCTGGTGGCTAACTGGTAAAAAAAGGAACCGCCGGTGGTCGGTTTCACGCTGTAAGTTACCGGGACGAGCGCGTTTGTACCCTAATAAGTCCGTGTTATTGGCTGCACTGGTTCTGATGGACATTCTGCATAGTCACCTCCATCCTTGTTACACGGATTAGGCCAATAAGGACCTCACTGTAGATGGACGCTTATTAGTCTGCCCATTGGGAAGATGTCTGAAGATTTTTAGGCCATGCGTTGCAAATAAATATATAATGCTGGACAATATACACAGCATTATCTAGCTAAGCAAATAGCTTGTGCTATGGGCTCTATACTATAAAGATAGATATTTTTCATTATACATAGAAAACATCCAGAATGTTCTGAACAAACATCTGCAGATTGTACAAACATTTGTCCTGAGGTGGGAATCGAACCCGCAACCTCCTTCGTCGCAGGCGGACCTACACCCGCTGCGCCACAGGGGTTGTCAATGTTTAACGTTGACTCCAGACAGGCCAGATTTTACATCGAAAGTGTTATGATAATGGCATCATGAATTTTATAAGCATGGGACTTAGGATTGGGACTCTTACTCGACTCGACTTAGGAAGTACTTGCCTAATTTTATTGGCCAAGCAAAAAATCATTTCAATCGATTTAAGTACCTGGGTACTCATGCAAGTCTCTTCATGCCATGTAGGTAGTGCCAATTATAAAAATAAAAACATCATATGTTATTGATATTTTTCTGAATAAAATAAATAATAATAATCAAAAGTTTCTTTTTTCAGGATTATGAAGTGATTACGCTTATAATAATCATTTTTAGAATATCATATTTTATTTATTTATTGATTTATTTTAGTACTTCTATCTGCAAGTAGTACTTTTTAATATTACCTACATTTAAAGATTGGTACCTACAGCTACTTTGATCAGGTAGATAATCTAATATTGACTAAACGTAAACTTTTACTTGGAAATCCCCTGACTAAAATACCTACTTATAGTTTTTGGTACATATTTACTCAAGTGGATAGGTACCCACTTTATATATATTATATAAAATATTTGTTTTTCGTTCGATTACACTTCCCGAGTTAAAGTAGGTGTTCATCTCATGCATTTAATTTCATCCAGCTTGTATGAGTTGGTCAATCCAAAATGATTAGTGGTCAACTCATCCAAAACTTTATCATAACGTTTTCTTTACCAGTATTTCCGATTACTCAAGTTATAAAGAAAAATTACAAAATTTTAAATCTAGAAAGAAACAGATTTTATTATTCTTATTATTAAATATTTTTGGACTACAAGTTATTGTCACCTGTGTTTGTATTTGTACCTATGTTTCAAATGATAAGATAAATAAATGATTATTTATTTCCAAAGCGCTAAATAAAACGGTTCGCTTAAATTTTTAGTTGCCTTAGGCACGTGCGATATAGGATAATTGTTTCATGAATGAGCTGAGCTTTATCAAATTTTCACGTGCAAGGAAAAAGATAATCCCAACGGTTTAGAAAAACAATAAACCAATATTCACCAACACGCAAGCTCTATAAATACCGTTTATCGTCGAAATGGCCGAGTTCCTAAAGCACTGCAAACGTTTAGCTTAAATTTGATTAAAATCTATATCCTTAAGGCAAAATAAACTCTAATATCATGATAGAAGGTGAGATTTTGGCTACATGTCGATGTTGGAAAGCCTTAAGGCGATGCCGCGGTCGAAATAATTAGCAGTTACGGTGTCAGAAAAGCTATAAAAACGGCAAATCTACGGACAAACGAATAGGCACAATGTGTTAGATATTAATATCAAAATTATAGGCTAGAGGTTACAAAAGGTGTGCAAGCAAAAACATCAACAGAAGTGCTAAGACCCCGATTATTATATAGGGTTCGTGTAATGACGATCAAACATCTGCCTCAACAAATATTTATTGTTTGTTATGAGATTTCGTGTTTTTTCCTCTGATGTGTCATGGCAAGTGGGTTATTACGACGCCATATAAGTGAGGATTTCATTTCGGCAAAAAATATTTGATATGATGACCAATTAACGAAATAACTTTTATATCGGTTACGTGTGAAAAAAAGTAATTCCTAAAAGTTATAAAACAGTTTTGTTTAAATTATTACCCAAAGACAGCGTCTCCTGCAAGTTTATTTTCAGGTATTTATTACCAGTACCTAGGTATAAAAAATAAAATAAATAATATTTAATATGCTCACTTTGACTTGTCTAAGTACTTATTTTGTAAGTCTAAAGAAATAAACGATTTGACTCTGACTCTGACTCTCAATTCTCCCTAATTCAGTTAAAACGAACTAAGATCTTTCCTACATAAACTTACCATAACAAATTGCCGTAAAATAGCTGAAAAAGTCCCCTCGACTGGAGTAAAAACCACGGATATGTTATTTTTGTATTGGTCGGCCAGTTACTTGTACATATACCATCCCTAATTAAAATTCAATTAATCGTTAAAATTGATAGAACAATGTCGTCACGGAGTCTATGCTCTATGCCTGTCCATGGTGGCATTGTCCTTGTAGTCAGTGGTTTCAATGGGCGCAGTTGGCGTCCTGCAGTGCAGTTCCGGTGATTGTCTGGCGCTCCACCCCCACTTGGAGCCCTTACCTTGATAGAATAGACAAACTGGCTTTTGAGAGTTGCGGCGGGCCTTTGATATATGGACGGTATGTCTACTCAGCTTTTGGTAGTTAGGAAGTTCATTAAATAATATTGGTTGTGATCCCGTAGGTCCTACAATTTTAAATAACCTATTGCACGGAATACATTTTTTATTAGAGTCTGCTCAAAAAAAGAAGAGTCCTGGCGTTACGGTGAACTAACACTTTTAGTCATACTGCAATGACAGAACAGTGTTGATAACGCAACAAAAGTTGTCAATTGGCACTCAAGCGCCCTCAATTCTCACGACTCTTCTCTTTTTGAACATACTCTAGTGGCAAACAAGCATACGGTCCGTCTGATGGTAAGCAAGCTACATAATATACCTACTATTTTCTTTGTCATTATAATTTGTGTTGTTTACAATAAAAAAAAAACATTACGAAATGCATAATCAAATTATTCATTAAAACGAACATTTACCTAAGTATATACATATCTATCAACACATGTTAGGTTATGTAGCTTTGTAGATTCAAATGCAATATTAAGATATATTTAAGCGAAAAGCTGATATTAAAAATATCTCAAATAATATGGTCGTAGCCCACGTAGCCTTATTCGTGTCTACTAAACTTTAGTAGACCGAAATAAGAAATGGGATTTAGTAACTAAAGAAAAACCTAGGAATTTTCAAACTAGCCTACTTCCTCTCAGTGCTCTACAAATAGGTAGAGCAAACTACCTTAATTTTCTTAATAAAAAACATTTACAAATAGGTAAAAGTAATCCTACTGCCTTATTCAGGTGTGAAATAAAAAAAAAAAACATTGGTCGTCGGCTCTTTTGAAGCGACCGGTACCGTTTTGTACAAGAGTTTTTGTGCCCTGCGTTTAAGATTCGGCCTCTTTTTTGTTGAGTGTTTGTAATACCGAGTGTGTGGGACTTGACACGTAGGTAACTATTGTATCGTTGATGTTGATGTGGACCTAGTTTGGGACGGGTGTTTGTGTTTTGTTTGATGAAAAAATATGTTCAATGTGATACAGGTCCGTTAGTTTTTTTAGGTTGGAGGCTCTTTCGCCGCGCAAGCAGTAGTCAGATTGTGGAACTCTATCCCCCATTAAATTCGAGCCAGTCCGTCGCTGAACATATTTAAAACCAAGGTCAAGGAGCACTTTCTACTATCATAAATACTATAATATAAGTATAGTATATATATTATAATTGTGTATTTTTTATAGAGGTATTTATTAAGTTTTTTTTTAGTTATTATTAGTTTAATCTATGCATGTTTATTATAAGTATATTATTTTTATTATATTTGTAATTTGTACACTTCCTCTACCAATTCCATCACCTCTCCTATAACTAAAGTTTCTCTGGAAGAAATCTCTTTATCAGGGTTAAGCTCGCCTTTGTACGTTTCTTTTAAAATCAGATAATATTGTGTATTATTTGTGTACAATAAAGAATTCCAGAATTACAGAAGGAGGTTAACTTTGTATTAAGTTTAAAATACATGGCAGACTGGGTTCTTAGACAATTTAACCCGCTGACAGGGCTACATGCCCGTTACCTCATCCTTAGCATCTATGTACTTATTATGTTACTTACAATATTATAGTAGTGCCCTAACCGAGTCCATGTTTGGAACTGTTTAGTGTGTGTTCTTATAAGACCAACACAAGTCTTTATTTCGGACTAGTCAATAGTTTTACAATATGCAGGGTGTTTAGTACACTGTTTGCCATATGAAAACTGGGGGTAGGTGGAACTAACTTGGCAGCTTTTTTAACCCTAAAAAACCTTCCGCCAATTTTTATATAATTTCTTTAAGAAATATCTAATTATTTTTTTTCCGAAATTTTAACTTTTTAGTACCTAACTAGATTTTTACTAAATATAATGGTTTACAATCTTTTTAATTTACATCTTGTAGTTAGCCCTTCCTAATAAAATCAATAATTACGTGAGATCTTGGTAAATAAAGCCGCTATGGGCAGGCAAAGTGTTTAAAAGAGAAAATTTAAAATTGAGAGTTGGACTTTGGATTGAATTTAAAAAAAAATAGCATGCCTGTGATCTTAGAATTCTACAGTTCATGACAATTCTAACGACATGTCAAAGCGCCAAAAACATGCGCTTATTGGCGTCTATCTCATGGGGGTAGTGCCTGTAATCCCCACTCTGGGCATGTGGGTTGGGGATCGCAGTTTGTTGGTAGAATAGTTCTGCAGGGGGCGCTGCTGCCCGCCCCCCGGTGGATATCTCTTAGTCGCCTCTTACGACACCCGCGCGAAGAGTTGGGGTTTAAATTAATAGCTAATTGAAAATAGCTTTTTTTATAAAGCGCCAAAAATGTATGAAATCGTTGCGTTTCGTTTCACAAAAACCACCATATCAACAAAACTATATTGTGATAGTCAGCTTGTTAAGGTAAAGGACCGTTTTTCGTTTAGATAAATGTGTAGACCATAGACAAAACCCTACTCACTTAAGTAGAGATTTTGCTAGTGCACCCAAACTCAAAACTCGAACTCAAAACTCGAACTCAAAAATGCTTTATTTCCATAAATACAATAAATGTACACTTAGAAAAGGTCAATTCATATAAAAAAATACACTGACACGGAAATAAAGTGGTATTTTTGATTTCGATCGCTTCGCTATGTAGACTAAAGTAAAGAAACGACGAAGAAACCTTTAGCCTGTTAGTTGTTATTTTTCGAGTTGGAGCAAAATCCGACCCAAGCTTTTTTATCCTCTATATAATCTGATATTTTATAGTAAGCCTTTTTGCATAGTAAAGTTTTGACAGTTTGTTTGAATTTATTTACTGGTAATTTTTACAGCTCAGTAGGGGTTTTGTTGTAGAACCTAACTAAGTAGCGTCAAAGTTACGTTCTATAATTAAGATTTACTTTAGATTTTATTTAATATTTTATAATAAAGCTTGAGTAGAACTCACGTAATGACTGCATATATAAGGCCTGGGGAAGATTTCATAATACGGGCCGTAGAGATCTCATTCGATTCCTTTGAACTTGGTAAAACCTTTTTTCAGCTAACAGGGCTATAATAACTTGCTTTTGTTTTGGCTCACGAGTGCTCTTTACGTGCTTAGAGTGAGAAAAAATTTGTAATAAGGCGTTTTATAAAACAATTAAGTACATAATACAAGTAAGAAATACCTAGCATTATCAGAAGTTGGTAATAAAAATAGCGAAAGTAACAGAACTTGACGCAATATTGAAAGACATGAAAAAAACAACTTTGAATTACTCGTTGATTGATTTTATGGGGGATTTATAATTGCAAAGTGCCAAACGAAGCCTCGCCAACTATAATCGACATAACACTTGTATAAAGTTTAATCAATGTGGATAAAAATGGTCAAGTAAGAGTCACACAGAGGGTTCTTATCTAGTTTTTACATTATTTTTTACATTATTAAATCCACGGAGGTTTAAATAAAGTTTTGAGTTTATCATATATTTTATAGAATTTTTTGAGAATCAACAAAAAAATACAATCAAATGGAAACAAATAAGTACCTACTTGTTTACAATTGATAGTTCTCTCTTTTTAACAGAGCTTTGACGACCTCTATGGCATGGCGGGCGAAGGTCCGCACTAAATATCACCTAGAAGTAGATTCAAAAGACATGTTGCTGAAAACTACATTCAAAAAGTTTCCAATTATCTGATAGTGTGGTTGTCCAGCTGTGTGGTGCTGGCTTAGAATTTGCACCTCACCACCTCTTCTCGGGTGTCGTAAGAGGCGACTAAGGGATATACAATATAATATATAAGGACTTAGTCCGGCGAGCAGCAGACCCTCTGCAAAACAATTCTACCATTCCACCGAACTGCGATCCCCAACCCGCATGCCCAGCGTAGGGATTATGGGCATTACCCCATTAGATAAAGCGAATAAGGCGCTTATCAGGAGGAGGCCTGCGTCCAGCAGTGGACCAATACAGGCTGTTGAGGTTGAGGTTGAGTTGGATGTCGAGCATTATTTTTAGGTACCTACTAGTTTCTGCCCCGTGTGGAAATCATACAAATTTCCGAACTTTATTGCAAACCCCTTAAGGGTAGTTTTGTAAAACGAACGGTATTCATTATTTACCTTTTAGTTTATAAACTTTATTTTACCTCATTTTTAACCCCCTCATAGGTAAAATTTTGAAAATCAGATGAGCTTTTGTGTTATAAATAAATAAAAAGGCCTTTTATTCCATAACCTTAAATAACAATAGTCAATCATGCTTAAAATAATATTGATAATTTCATGTATTACTCAAAAAAAATAATAATAATAATAATATAAGCCTTTTATTCAGACATCTTACAATAAGCAGTATACTATATTACATCAATATTCTTTATACACTGTGTTAGACTAACTCCTCTGCTTCGTCATCTGCCTGTGTGCCTCTTTGGACAAAGGCCTCCTCCAATTTTGCCCATTCCTCTCTATTGCTAGCCAATCTAGACCATGTGCCACCTGCTGTGTCTTTTATATCATCGACCCATCTTCTTGATGGCCTGCCTCGTTTCCTTCTGTTGTTTCCTGTGTACCAGTACATTATAGTTTTAGACCACTTTTCGCTCCCTCTGATTGTGTGCCCAGTCCATCTCCACTTCAGTTTTCTGATGGTTATTGATACATCCTTTGTTTTGGTGAGTTTTTTTATCTTGGTCAGTTTGATTCTGTCACTGAGCTTTATCCCCATCATACTTCTTTCAATGGAATTTTGGCAAGTCGCTAGCTTTTTGTTGTGGGCTTTAGTGGTTGCCCAGGTTTGGCATCCATATGTAAGAACGGGCAGTACACAGGTATCAAACAGTTTACGTTTCAAAGTCATGTTCATTTCTTTATTTTTCATTATGTCTTTTAAGCTCCAATATTGTTTCCAAGCATTTCCTATACGTCTGTCAATTTCTTTCGAAGTTATGTCCCTAGGTGATATGACTTGACCCAGGTAGAGGTATTCGTCTACATATTCTAGTGTGTTGTTGTTTATGCAAATAGGTTCTTTGTTACCATTGGTCATGGCTTTAGTTTTTTGTGTGTTCATGACTAACCCTGCTTTGCGGCTTACTCTATCAAGGTCGTTAAGCATTTCTTGTAGGTCTTTGCTTGATGGCGATAGGATTATCAGGTCGTCGGCGAATCTCAAGTGTGACAGGTGTTCTCCATTGATTATTAGTCCGCGTTTTTTCCAATCTAGCTGGCGGAATATACCTTCTAGTACAGCCGTAAAAAGTTTGGCCGATACAGGGTCACCCTGGCGAACACCTCTTTCGAGTTTGATTTCTTTGCCCTCCTTCTCCAGTTTTATTTTTGCTTTGCTGTTTATATAGAGGTTTCTGAGTAATCTGGTGTATTTGTTTTCAACTCCTTGGTCTTGGTTGGTGTGGCGGGTAAACTGTGTACCTCACGCGGTTTACCCTTAAAGCTGGAGGAGGTGATACCCCATCCCAGATTTCTGGGTAACAGGCTCACGCCTCCAGCAATGATGTGAGGTAGAGGAACACGTAAGTGCCCTCGGCGGTTACTCATCCAACGTGACGGAGGAAACTCTGTCGACATGAGTTCTAAGGGGGAGGGGAGCCCCACCGGCTTGGCTAGACGGTGCCCCTCCATCTGGTGTCGGCCTCTTAGTGGCTGTGACGCTGGAACTGATAGTACTTGGTGGGGAATCGTGTTCGTCTGTGCGATGGGCATTATTCTTAAGCGGGGGGCTGCCTGGTGTGCGGGCGGCCTATCCCGGCCGTTGGGCCTTTGATCCCGGCATGATTGTCGGGTGCGGTCCGGCGGTGCTTGCCATCTGAGCGAGATCCAGGTGCAATACAGTCATAGTATTGGCTCACCAAAAATGCACCACAAAATGGCTTACAAACGAAACCAAAAAGCTACTTATAAATCGTGCTGAACTAATCAATATCAAAGAAAAGACAAAAACTACAAGAAAGAACATATCAGAATTAAGCAAAGAAATCAAACAAGGCATGAGAAGAGATCGCCATAAATACAAGCTAGACTTAATGGAAGTATGTATTCAAAAAACCGGTGGAATCAAAAAAGTGTTACAGAAACTGAAAGAGAAAACCGACTGGATACCGAACATGATAGACAAAAACCATAAGAAAGTAACCAAGCGCCCCGAAATCATGTCCATAGCTACAGACTTCTTCAGAGATCTTTATGCCAAGAAAAACACAGTACAACCAACTGATCTGACTGGAGGTGAGGAAGTACCTATTATAATACCGGCAGAAGTGGATAAAGCTATACAAACCCAAAAGAAAGACAAAGCTCCGGGCTCAGATAAGATAAGCAATGAATTCCTTCGAAAAAGTAAACACCACCTTATACCGATCCTTACACATCTTTTCAATGAAGTTCTGAAACATGAAGTTATCCCTGACCAGTGGACAATGTCAACTATAACACTGCTACACAAGAAAGGTGATAAAAACAACATAAACAACTATAGGCCTATAAGCTTGATGTCGAATATCTACAAAGTTTTCGCTAATATAATCTTAAACAGAATAACGAAAACTCTTGATGAGAATCAACCAAGAGAACAAGCTGGTTTCAGGAGTGGATATTCGACATTAGATGACATACATGTTGTGAAGCAACTATTTGAGAAAGGCAAAGAATTCAACATAACCTTTTACAGCTGCTTTGTTGACTATAGCAAAGCCTTTGACTCACTGGAGCATGAGGTAATATGGCAATCGCTTAAACAAAAAATAGTTATGTCAAATATAATAGAATTTATGAGAGCTTTTGTGTTACTAAGACATACTCGTATATTATCTAGGTACATACCAAATTTTAATTATATCGATTTATCATTTACGTGGTACGTGGTTACCAACAGTCACACAGACTTTCGCATTTATTATATTAGTAGAATTATAGCTAAAGTATATGAAATGAAATTATAGTTTTTTGACGCGACACATAACAACAACTAAATATTTATGGAAGAAAAACTTAACTTAAGGTACACGCGGTTACGGATCTCTAAACGCAAAATTTAATTGTTTATCGCTTTTAGCTAATAGCTAAGTGTAAAAACGTTTTTAATAACGTGTTTTTATAACAAATAACTACAGTTAAAACATACCTAGCAAAGTTTTTATGTGCAACATTCTACTAACTACTGTTTTATTATTAAATCTTAATTCAGCAACTTTGTTTAGGATCTTACCTACATAAGTTTTAATAGCTTCCTTATTTTCACGTTTAAGCTCATCGCACATCTGTGACGAACGATCAATCCGAATACACGAACAAGTGTGCGGGGTTCCTTATTTCTTATTAGGTACAATAATTTCTAAGATACATAAAATTTTCGTTTTCCTAGAAACGTTCGTCTTGCAAAAGTATGCCTTATACTTGCAGCGAAAAATTCAAACGGTGATAATTGTATTTATTCGGTAAGTCTATATACCAAACGTGATAATTAATGCTAATAATTAAAAATATTGAGATAATGGCAATGACAGGCTGACTTTACAAAAAAAGTTCTCTTCCAGCAAACGTTCTTGTCATTACAGTAAGTTGACGTAAGGATGGAAAAGAAAAACAAAAAACTGTCCTTCTGTTGTCAAAAAGGATTAACGTCCTAAATACATCGATGTCACAAAAGGGAAGATGAGGCACTGGGTTCTCGAAAGCGGCAGCTTCAAATTAGGTCCAATTGTGTTCTCCCAATTCAGTAAGAGTCATAGTCGCCAGTAGTGGTGGCGGTCGTTTTTCTCATGCTAATTGTTGTCTCGGTCACTCTTCGGTCTAGTTACGTCTTTCCATCTATGTTGTTCATAAGTAAATTTCAAAATAATGGAAAAAGCGTGTCTTTGCGTTTAGTTGTAACACAACACAGGCCATTTATTTAGTTAGTACTGAACGTACGTAACATCGCCGTGTGGTGCCGGCGGCATAGAATTTACACCACCCCAACTCTTCCCGCGGGTGTCGTAAGAGGCGACTAAGGGATATTTACCGGAGGCGGGCAGCAGCGCCTTCTGCCGAACAATTCTGTCACCAAACTGCGATCTCCAACCCGCATGCCCAGCGTGGGGATTATAGGCATTACTCTCCATGAGATAACAGCCAATAAAAGCGCTTATCAGGGGGAGGCTTCTATCCAGCAGTGGACCAATATAGGCTGTTGAGGTACGTAACATATCTATAGAATTTTACTTATATCTATGCCTGAATACGATGCTTGGTGTTAAGTTAACCTGTCTTTATTTACACATTACAGACTTAACCCTGTTTTTGTTTGCACATCACGTTTAGTCCCTTTGTCCTTATTATATCCTAACTACCGCCATGATGAAGGTAAAAAGCGACGGTTTTTTCAAAGGTGATTAGTGACAAAAGATTGTAAAATGATCTTGATCGTTAAAAAAATAACCTTACGAAAATGAGGTTACGAAAACGATTTGCTACACTGTCATGTTAATAAATATTTGGCTATAAATCTCCGCCGTCCTTTGACTTTAAAATAAAAATTAATCAAGTCATAATAAATGGAATCGGATACATAACAATAAATAATGAATACAAAGTGTAAAGAAGTCAAAATTTGAGTAAAATTATGACGCATCTTTACCTTGTAACACCTTACCGTTTTTAAAATCAGCAAAGGCGTTTTAATTTTATAAATATACAATATTTTTTCTACTTCCAAACTAAAGAAACAAAGGTCCGGTAGTCAGGAATAGTAAATGACGATCTAGAGCAGTAACAGGAATCACAATATTTTTCAGAGTTTTAAGACACTCATTAGTATGAACATGAACTTCATAACTTCTGTCTTTTCGCGGTTTCACCCGCGTATTTCCCGTTCCCGTGGGAATCCCGGGATAAAATTTAGCCTACGTCTAAAAAGTAAGCTTTTTAATGATGAAATATTTTTTTTAATCGGTTTAGTTTCGAAGCCACAAACAAACAATCAAATCTTTCCTGTTTAAAATATTAGTTAGTATAGATTATGACACAAACCCAAGTTCGCCAACGGATAGTTAAATTTTATACTTGTTTTGATACAAGTTTTCATATATTTTTATCTTTTACATGAGCCTTAGTAGCTAAACTAGCCACACAGTAGCCGTTTCCTTTAATAAAAAAACTACTTTGACGGTTACCTTAGCCCATAATCTGCATCCGTCCCTAAGTAGTTATTAATATTAGTTAATAAATGAATATTAAAGGTTTTAACGACCTCTTATACAATCCGGGTTTCAGATTGTGTATAATAAAATTATCTAGACCACAAGCTCTGCTTAGTTTGGGGCTAGATGATGCTGCGTCAGGCAGTCAGTCAAGCATTATTTATTTAAAGTGTTTTATACTGATCGCGTAACGATCAGAACACATAATTAATTATAATCACGGGTATTTAACATAATCGCGGTAAATCTACCCGAATATTTATTTATTTTATTTATTTATTTACTAAGATTATCAGCTTACGAACTACAGACTGTTAAAAAGTAGGTTTACCACATTGATAAAGCTAACATCGTTTGTCCCTCAGTGATTTTTTTTTTCTATTTTTATCTGCTATCCGTTCTTCAAACTATTGCTGAGATTTGCAGAATGAGTGGTCCATTGACTTCTTCCTTCCCTTCAGAAATACTATATCCTCCTACAATATTTTTTGTTGGTAGAGTTGCCATTCTATATCACTCCAAGGAAAAAAAATATTACGTAGGTACTTCCTTGTATGAAGTATGCATACCGCAACACAAAACTTTTTAAAGTCGTTACAAACAGTACAATTCACAAGACCCCGAATAAAACCCCAAGTTCATTGTTACAACAAAATAAAGTTGTCCTTAATGAGCGGCGGTTCTTGGCATTCCCGATTGAATTAAAATTGCTCCAATATTGTGGCTTTAAAGTGACAGTGACATTTGACAAGCGTTGCTGACATCTGACGATTGCTGACAGGGGCGCTGAGTGGAACGATGCAGTGCAACACAATGCGGCTCATGAGCTTACAAAGTGTAAGCAGAGAACAAAAAACACGAGCTTTTTACTCAGATCTATCTACCGGCTGTGTAAGCTTGGATAAACAGGGTGCTTCATAAATGACGATCGATTGAAAGACTACGGTGCTCGGGGATTATAATCAGCATATATTTTTTTTAAACATGTCAATTAGAGGATGAAACTTTCTCTGCATACAAGCTTAAATCATCATATAGATGTAGGAAAATATGACTGAAAATCGTGAACTTTTCAGTATATAGTAGTGTACATAACAATTATGTACTAAAGTACATAATTGTTATGTACACTGAAAATCGTGAACTTTTCAGTATATAGTAGTGTACATAACAATTATGTACTTTAGTACATAATTGTTATGTACACTACTATGTACTGAAAAGTTCACGATTTTCAGTCATATTTTCCTGTACATAATATATATGTACATAACAATTATGTACTAAAGTACATAATTGTTATGTACGTATACATAATTGTTATGGAGTATGAAGTATCTAGTAAACTAGATACTTCATACTCTAAGAGTGGGACATTCTGTATAGTTCAAACAATCTTCATTCAGAAAATTAAATGAATGACAGGATAATAAGCAGCGAACTTTAAATAACAAGCCTTATTCTTTATTTTGTAAATAGATCTAGACTAGATTAGGCATTACTTCTATTATGTTTCTCGTTTCCTTCTGAAACTACAAACAATGTACCTTGCATTGGGAAGACGCTGCCTTCTGTAACACAGTTTTTAAAAACTAAAACGGAAGACAGAGCTGCCCAAAACTTTGTTCTTTGTTATTGTGGTTACAAAATATTTTTTTTCATTTTCTCATAAATAAATAAATAGTGCTGGACAATTCGCATAGCATTATCTAACCCAAGCTAAGCAGAGCTTGTGTTATTACAATACACTACATAGATAGATGTTTTTGAGACTGCATAACTTCTTCAAATACGTAGGACTTTCTGCACCAAGACCTAGTCAAACTACTTATAATAGGATGAATCGACGGTCAATTGTTGGTTGTCAATCGTAAAGCGGGCATTACCATGGACAAGGCTCATATCGGTGTTACCAGCTCGCGGTAAAAAAGCGAGAGAGAACGTGTGTAGTTAGCGGTGAGACTTTTGTCTTGTTTGTTATTAACAACAATAAGCCGGTCTGACGCGGTACGGGGGCAAGAAAGTGTTGTGAGATCAATATAGTAAAAGGTAAGTATAAGGTGTTGTTTTCGCTTTTTGAGCTGTCCTGAAAATACCGTCATAAGATATAATGGTATTTTTGGGAAAGTTCAAAAAGCCTAAAACCGATGATAGATGAATATAAAACTCCGTGTAGGTAGTTACCTAGTACCTATAAGTAAGAGAGGTTTCTCAGAAAAGTGTGAAAAGCCTTTGTTTTGTCCATTTGGGAACATTGATTTCAGTAGTGCAGAACCTTAACCTTATCTGGATATAATGTATCCTCAACCATAGTTTTCCGAGCGTTTATTGGTGGTAAGTTATGGTAATTAATGATTTCCTCTCAATTTCTCCCAATGTTTAAACCGATTTTGAAAACCACAATGGTGGTTATTAGTAGGTAACTTCCAACTCCCTCTAAATATCATGCCAATTTTACTTTTTATTCTGATTTGATTGATATTAATCAGATTTAATTGAGTTTCCTGTTTGAAAGGAACCAAATTGGTAGTTTACGTTTATAGAAACTTTATTCTCAAGTATTCACACAAAAGTTATACATAATACATATTACGTACAGCTAAACATTAAAGTATATTCTAAACAATTTTTTAACAAACATAGATGTGGGTAGTTTAACCTTAAATGACAAAAGAGAGTTGACATGGCATCGATACATTCTTCGGCACTGTTAATTTGACAATCTGAAATGTAATCTTACGTCTAACATCAGAAGGGTGAAATTTGTTCGTTCTTAGTCATCGTAACATGCCAGTTTGTCAGCCAAGTTTCTCAAGATTCCACAGCCGCCGTACACCCAGCATCTCGTCCGGACCGTGTTGCAGCAGTGATTAGCCGCGCCCTGTAATCACGGCCCTGCTGCCCGTGCGTCTGCGCCGACAACCCCCCCCCTCTCCCTTCACCCCTCCCTTCGCTCCTTTCCTCACCCCCGCACGCTACAGGCCGAATATCTTCACGCCAGGAAAAAAGTATGCGTATGTAACGATCTGACCTGTTCTCGTGGTGCTGCCAACTGTGTTGGATGTTGCTAATGTTAGACATTTGCAGAAAAATAATTGGTAGACTAGTTAAGTAATTCTCGAAGAAGGTAGGCAAACTATCATGAAGTGGTAGTAAGTAGAGTATATATTCTAATACTGTTTAAAATATAATTATAATTATCGTTCTCTTGATTTTGTTTTTTTACATGGTAAAGGTAGGCAGTTACTCATTTTGTGTTAAAACGACATGACGAAGACAGTCAGATTAGACAGTTGATGTGAAGGTTCTATATCTACTTTTGAAACCTATAATATATTTATGAGATATTATTTTGTTTAAGCGAAAAACTGTCTGTGCTGGCAACACTCATTCCATGTGTGGGAAGATTTAGCGAATTTGAATTTCGATTGCCGCAGCACCATCCATCATGAGAATTGATGGATTCGGGGCCAAAAAGATGCGAAAAACCTTGCGAGATGAAAGCGAACCATTTCGAGAGCGGTATTCGTAAGCGATCCTATTATGACAGCCTTTTGTTTTTCTAATCTGAATTAGCCGAAGATGAATGGTGTGCGGTTGAACTATAAAAGAGATTAGTACGATTTTAATTAAAGTGAAGAGTTCAGATCAGACGAGTAGAGTTAGAGAGGGATAAAATAAAATACTGTAGGTACCTAAAATACCAAAATGCTTTATTGTACGTACACTTAAATAAACAATTTATGGAGACATAATTATGACAAGTACAATTGGCATTATCGCTTAGAAGCGATCCCTTCTAGGTAACTTTGGATGGAAAGAATTACCTAAGTGAGTTTATGAAAGGGTCACCAAATGTAAAATACATATACCATTTTAAAAATACTCAGGTACCTTCTTGATTTAGTTCAAGAAATAAATTTTGTAGTCTTGAGAATTTCCAAGTGGAGAAAAAATATTAAAGTAGGTTTTATTTCATTGGTACCTATCTAATAACTAATAATTTTTGTTTTTGAGACAAGTTTGGTACAAATTAATGTTTAGTTTTGTCACGAGGCAGCTTGGGCGGTAACAAACATCTGCTTCTCACGTGTTTTCAACAATATTTATAGGACAGCGTACCTAATTCAATTATTAAATCATGTCTGCACTTGCCGCAATAATAGTCAGAACTCTTTTTCATTATTTTATTTCTTTGGTCAGTAACGTAGTGTACTGTGTTTTAACGTTAATGTATTTTGGTGCCTGTGGGTCTGCTCGTCCTCCGACATTCCTGCCCCGTATTATATCTGACTCACTGTCGTTTCTTTATGATATAAAATGAGCTCTACCGAGTCGATTTTAAATTCAGTTTTGATGTTGAGACATTTTCACTTCGAATTACCAACCTGTCTCGACTCTACCTTGCGTGCATTATCTTGGTCTCATAAATTGGCGTGGTTGTTCCTAACCCGATTCGGTTTTCTCTATAATATTATGATGCTTTTGCGTCGTCAATTATTTATTTGTAATAAGTGAAACATATTTAGGTATATGAGAATACCTATAAAATAAAGCTCTAATTTTTTTTTATTATTTTCGACTCGCTTTACATTGTTGCAAATTTCTGTTATAAGTATATCATCGAGCTTTTGTACCTATCAATTTCTGACAGGTGTAGTAATGTTTATTAAATATATTAAAATTGTTTATTAAATATAATAAATAAAACTACTCATTTTACGTGACTCACAAGTAATATTTTATATACGTTTTTCGGCCTCACTTCAGCTCTAAGAACTCTATATAGGTACCTAATGCAAACATTTTTGGATAAAGATAATTGTTGTAGTGATCCTGGAATTATATGCTACTTCGATTGCTTCTGTGGCTTTTGACTCCGCCATAATGTCTGCCAACCCCATGTTTCGTTTATTATCGACCACCTCGACTACATAAAAGAGCATAAACTTATTAAATGACTTTAGCGACAGCCTTGGAATAAAACTCACTCAATTTATCGAAGTTTGTAGCTTCATAATTGTTGCAGCTTTGCCGTTTTTTTCAGTAAATTCTATTAAACTTACGGTGTCCGTAAGTTATTCTGATATGTTAAAGAATGAACTTTAACTCGGAATTTAACTCTGTACAAGAAAAACTGAAGCTATTTTTGTGCATGTAACATAAGGTAAAGGTAACTTTATGCCATGGGCAAATAATTTTCTTTCCTTTAGCGTGGACCGATGTATTCAAGTGGGACCGATGTATTCGTTTTGCGACATTTTAGTACTATTGATGTCTAATAAATGTTTGTGCATTTATATTCGTTTGCCGTAAAATGGAATAGTTCGCTTTGTTTGATCTTGAAACGTGCCAACATCTACAACATCTGCCGTTTCACGCCTACCTTTCCAATTTTCAATCGGCTCTTTCATATCGCTATAAAACTTTATGTTTTCCAAAACAACATTTCAGACTCTATCTTTTATCCTCGCTGGCATTGGTCATGCAGTCTGAGGCGTCCGCATATTGCGTAAGCGCTCTTCAAACTGAACTGACATCTGTTTTCATGTAGTTGAAGATCAAAATAGCGTCAGTTTGTTTTGCTATGCAGGTGTCGTCCGCGACAGACGATCCAGTGTCACGCATTACATGTAGCTAAACGCTGAACAATTCTTCGGAGTTGGTTATTAAAATATTTGTTGTTCCGACGTTATTTATTTGTATATGAAGAGGCTTTGTGGTCGCCGCTGGCCGTTGTAGGTGGCTCACAGTCCGCCACGGCCGCCTTTGACAACGACTGTGACGAATCTCTCTGTGTCAGATAATAACAGCGCAAATTCATGCTATTCAAATTCAGAACAAAATATTTTTTGTTCAAATAAATATAATTTATGAAAAGAATAATTTGTTTTTGTGAATAATGATGAAGGGTTTCTGTGGGTTAACCAAGAAACTGAGGTGTGTATTTATATGAATGGACGTTTGTGTATTTAGATTTGACCATGAACATAGCAGAGTTCAATTTAGGTTTTCTAAAACATATTTCTTGGATCTGCAGACTGTAATGTCTTCGTTTGTTGTTACTTCATAGCCATTTCTTTTATTATTTCGATGCACCAGAGAGCTTTCCCTAGCCAAAATTTCAAGTAACTACTGCAAAAACCACAATTTTCCTCAAAAGCCTCGATATTATTCAGTTCGGTAGACGATAAATCGTAGGGCAAAGAATCAATTAAAGGATTCGATTTACAGCTTGGCTTCTGCAGGCATAGAACGAATGGACTCAATTATAACTAAGCCGAGGAGGAAAATTAAATTGCAGCCAGTTCTGATGCATTCAAGCCATCCTTTGAACGGACACTTCATTTTCGGTGAAATTTATTTGCGGATGAAAAATGTTGATGAAGTTCTTTGTCATTATGATTTTGAGTTTGGGTTTATAAGATGTTCCGAGAAGAGAATACCTACCTAAAACTGTATTAAGTATTTTTTTTAGAACAGGTTTTTGATGGTTACTCTACTTTTATGGAGGAGGCCGTGGAAATGCGAATTTCTTTAATACATTCTATAGACTACCGATATTATGAATTCCATCTTAGAGTGGTTTGATTTAATCTAAATACCAATAAATATTTAACCCTGTTACAATCTTAAAAGTACCCGATGACGATGATTTTCGTTATCCAGACTTCAATTTTAAATTATAATTGATTTGGATCCCGATATTGATCGCCATTCAAAGGCACTAAACTCGTCTTGTATCCCAGATTGTTAAAACATTATGGCTCATATGTTTTTATCTCTCCCTTGTATCTCTGAGAGGAGCTTGTAGACGCGCCGGCGCAGTTAGAGGGGGATGCAGTAAATGAGAGTAAATGAGAGGGATAATTTGACCGGCTCTGAGGCTCAGAGGTCGAATATGAACGTGGAATGTTTATGGTTCTACCGTTTTATTTTATTCTTGCCGGCAAAGTATTAAATATTGTTTCAATTGAATGCGGTCGATCAGACAGCGGTGTCTAATGAAGGATAGAGTTAAATGTTACCTAGTAAATGTGATTCGCAATCAGAGATCTAAACTAGATAAGGAGTGTGATGCCACTGTGTAGTAAGGTTATGTTATGATTCTATTAAATTATATCAAATTAATCAATTAATATCTATAATGCTGGAAAATTCACACAGCATTATGTAGCCTCAAGCTTAGCAGAGTGAGCTTGTGTTAGGGTTGGTATTATACTTTATTCCACTCAATTACATTTGTCCCGGGGCGGAAATCGGACACGCATCCTCCTGCGGATGTTCGCTCGCTGTGCCACAGAGGTCGTCTATCTAATTTTAAAAGGAACCACATGGGCACTACTTGATGAAGGAAAATGTTGAAAAGCCTGTTTGCTTATACCAGGTTTTACACAGCGGAGTGCAACGTGAATAGGTACTGATTGCTTTGACACCAAATTATAAATTCACGACGACGACGGGCGTTAGCTTTTCTTGACAACCTCTGTGTCTGTATTTACGCCAAGATATATTTGAGATTACTCCAGCCAAACTTGCTTACACCAAACTGCATAAATGAAATTAATGTTGAACTGCTGAGTTTTTCTAGACTTTCATTTTCTATCTTTGACGACGACCGCCTGCCTCAATCCCCTCCTTGAGACAAATGTTCACGATCTGCAGCTATTTGTTCAGGGTGTTCTGGATGTTTTCTATGTATATAAAAATATATGTATCTATGTAGTGTATTGTATTAAGTATATCAGTTATCTATAACCTAACACAAGCTCTGCTTAGCTTGGAGCTAGGTAAGGCTGTGTGAATTGTCCAACATTATTATTATACACTCATTTATTGATAATTCTATTTATTCTTTATTTTATTTGTCTCTAAATATTGTGCTTAACGAGAAAATAAAGTGACAAAGACCATCTACCTCAACAGTCTATAGCCTATATTGGCCTGGCCTCCTGATAAGCGCCTTACGACTGTTATCACATGGGGGGGTAGTGCCCATAATCCCCATGCTAAGACGGCGAGGACCATCTAAGTACTTCAGAATCTTCAGATATCTTCCAAGGTTCCCAGCAACGACGGCATCTGTCGGTGGAGACCGCCCGCGCACAAAAGCCCCTCTTGCTTTCATCAGGCTTTGCATAGCGGTGTGCATTGTAGGCGATTAGTCGCGCGGCGCACGCGCATGCGGCACTGTTGTGACACTGCCTTCACAGGCGCCGACGCTGCCCGTGCCGACTGTTTGGATTGTACACTCGGCATCATCTCCCTCAAAATAAGGATGAAAACCATCATCAGCCCGTACACGTCCATTGCTGAACATAGGCCAAGCGACGCCACGAATAGCCGAAGGATGAACATATTTAGTAACAATTACGCGCACTCCGAGCTTCGCGCGCAAAGTGGCAACGTCTCTGGTGGCGATCTCATCTTGATCTCGTGCCAAGGTCGAGTATTTAAGAGTCCTGATGATGTCTCGTGGTGCGACGAAACTAGTTGACGACTTGCTTTAATGATGGATTCATGGAATGGATGGATGGATGGATTTTCTTTAATTTTATAGTTGGTGTGGTTTTTATTTCTACAATGCGGCCTACTTTTTGTTAGAGTAGGAGAAGGTTTTCCACGGCATTGCTACTAAATATTTTTATCCATATATTTTGCAATGGATTTAACGCAAAGTAACTACCTACTAAATCTAATATGTAATATACATATATTATAGTATATGTCATCTTCCTCATCCAGAAATGGCCTTTAAGTAAATCTTCATGGGGAATTGGATCCTGTAGAATAGAGAGCCCAGATATTCGGAAATAACTGGTATTCCCGTTATTAAATAAAAATTGTTAAAACATCGGACTGTATTTAACTTATCTCATAAGCAGTTTAATCAATGTAGCATAATTAGATTTTTTCGAAATCTCAAGTCATCGGCTCACCATGCTCTAGCAATCTGGGCGACCACGTTGGTCTCTCAGATTTCTAGTGTCCTTTTGAAGTGTCTATTTCATCACTTCTGACCTTCGAACAAGTACCTACTTATACTTCTGACACATACCTACCAAGTCTAAACTCGTGCTAAAGTTTAATAGAGCTTGATCGGAAAAGGAGTTCACATAAAACTGGACAGGTTTCAGCCTATAGTAACCATAAAATTATTTAGTTTCAGCACCTGCATTACTACAGCTATACATACCTTTTCTTTATTAAATACCGTCAACCCGCGGGTGTCGTAAGAACTAAGGAATATCCATTCGCGGGCAGCAGCGCCTTCAGCGGAACAATTCTACCACCGAACTGCGATCCCCAACCAGCATGTCCAGCGTCAGGATTATGGGCATTACCCCCTCATCAGATAAAAGATTATAAAGCACTTATTAGGGGACGCCTCAGTCCAGCAGAGGACCAATACATACAGGTCGATACCGTCAAATAATGAACAATACTGCCTGCTATCCAACACTATCCACACTATAGCACAAAGTATCAAAGGTACATTCAAGCCATTCAACAGACACGGTTACTGCGACAAAGTTCTAGACAAATACACTCCCATCTTTATTATAATACCCTTGTGAAAGGAAATCACAGACGATTGGTTGGGCAATTTAATAGCACCTGCAATCGAATGTGCTGCTGAGTGTACTACGTGCCGTGACATATCTTTTGACGCAGCCGACATCGTCTGGTGTGCGCATTGTCCCTTTCAATGTCGAATGCAAAGAGCTCACAATTATATTATCGGTATATACTAACTCTATTACATTATATGAATTGTAGGTACCCTGGGTAAGTATTGTTTCAGTTTAACGTTTAGTTTAGAGCGCGGTGCGTGATCGTGCAAGCGATTGGGTTGATTTCAGATAAGTTGTGCAAATTTGCTCATCGGAAGATGTAAAGTGCAAATGTTTACCCGTAGAATATATTGTACTATGTGCACACTGCGGTGTTACCCGAGTAACTAATTTATTTGAATTATTTGATCGTCACATCTTCTATAATTCTCCTGCCAAACTCAGAAGTATTATGTAGTTAAGTTTTTGGTAGTTCTCAGATCTTCTCTAACCCCCTTATTCAAAATGGTCTGCTTACATAAAACAGCTGCTAAGTAGTGTTATTTTCAGTCTGACTTATGTTAATAGAAGAAGACAGAGTGAGATTTAGCAGTGTGTGTTATGTTAGCAGACTATTATGAATGAGGGGGTTAATGTTTATATCCTTACTTATATAATTCATTAACTTGAATTCATTAGGTTATAAATTATAATATTGCATTAGCTCTTGTAAACTTGTTTATGTACCTAATTGCTTTCAGTTTCTTTTTGTCGAAATGTAAAAGAAGCTTTCAGCACCTTATTCTTTTTTTAATAAAGAAATCCTTCGGGACACTGCTTCCGGAATCAAAAGTAGCAGGATTTATGCTATCTTGGTACACAATTTCATTAAATTCCATGCAACAGGTCGAGTGTGAACGAGTACCAAACATAAACATGTTCAAGAAAAAATTCATTTTTAGAGATGTAGATCTGCTAAGAAGTAACTTAGTAGGTGTACAAACATAATTTTTGGAAAACTTCTAGGTATGTAAACCTACAGATTTACTGGCGTTTATCTCATGGAAGGTAATGCTTATAATCCCAATACTGGGCATGCAGGTTGGGTATCGCAGTTTGGTGTCAGAATTGTTCTATGCATTGCCTTTCAACGTGGTAATGCTGCCAGCATTCTGTGGGCTTATTTCCAAAGTACTACAGGATTATTTCCCAACTGCTTCACGAAAAACAATACTTTATAAAATTGGTACTTTGCCTTGTAATAGTTTTATTCTGTTACTATTGTTCTTAAATAAAATATGCCTATGGGTGGGTGGGTGTCTTGTTAGGCAGCCTAAGTAGAATCAAGCTGTTTGATGACTGCTTTCAGTGGAAAGATTGCCAGAAATCTGCCAAAACCACAGATAACCGAGCTTACTTTATTTTACTTTCTTCGGAGAACAAACAGTTTTACACACCCTGGTCCTTTTAACAAAAAAGAAGTACAAATACCACTTACTTACAAATAACAGAACTTGAAAATTATTTATACACAAGACAGGAACTGAATGATAAGGAAAAAAAGAACTTAACATTATAAAGTACTTTTAGTATATTCTATACTAAAAGTACTTTATACAGATATCAATATAATTTCATTAAGATGCTAACGCATCAAACTAGCGCTTTGCCAGGAGTCTGTTAACTCTCTGTGATTTTGAGTCGAATAAATCTAGGTACCTTTATATTTATGTGGCCAAAACCTTAATATCGTACCTACATTCGAATAATTCAAGCTAGGTATAAAAAGCCTGTTGTTTAGCATCAATCTGTTATCTATGATCCATAAATCAATTCAAATAAGTCAGGACATCACTACGGTGGTCGGTTTCGTCTCAACTTTCAGGCCGTCAGATGAACTTCATCAGTTAAAATAGAGCCTTCAAACTCCTTAACTTACCTATATCAGGCACCAGTCTTCGCAACACAGGTTTTGTCAATCACCTACTAAAATCCATGTCTTCAGATTATCCATTGTGATATTAACAATTACTTTTTTAAGAGGATTCATGAAAACTTTTTTATTTTAATACTAGCAGCGCCTTGTGGTTTTACCCGCGTAGTTCCCGATCTTGTGGGAATTCCGGGATAAAATATAGCCTATGCCCTGAAAAGTAAGCTTTTTATTGAAGAAATATTTTTTTAAATCGGTCAAGTGTTTTCGAAACCTACTCAATACAAACAAATAATTAAATCATGCTTTATTATAATACTAGCTGCGCCCCGCTGCTTCGCACGCGTTGTTCTTATGGAAACGTTAAAAGGTGATTTTCATCTCACGGGAACTGATTTATGGGATAAAAAGTACCCCATGTTTGATTCCAGGATTAGAATTACCTGTATGCAAAATTCAGCCAGATCCGTCCAGTAGTTTTGGCGTGAAGAAGTAACAAACATCCATCCATCCATACAAACTTTCGCATTTATAATATTAGTGTGATTATAGTATAGATTGCATCAGTGAGGTAAAATCATAGAAGTACTTACCTTTATTTCTACCAGTAAACGATGCGGCAGCGCCAAGGTTAGGCAGTGAATGCGTTAAAAGCGATAGGCTTGAATACAATGGTTGCATAAGTAGCTTATATACCCTTAGCTTATCTACGAGCTACATCTACGAATCAGTTTCTCGTGAAGACGCTAAACAGAAGACAGATATGTATTATCTGTTGTCTTGTGCTGTACAGCAACGCCGTTGTCGCACTCAGATTCCTCCTCCAGAATAAGTTTCTACGACACACACATTGCTTAAAACATACAGTGTACATTGGCTTAGAGCGTTAGCTCGAACAACACAGAAGCCTTGGTATGAATTTTACATACTAAATAAGTATTTTGTGTTAATAACCACGATGGATTCGAAAGTTTCATTTAGTTTTATACATATAACAAGTTTTTGTTTTCTTCCATACATTTAGTTCCTTGCGTAGTAGTAGGTACTTTAAATGTCTTCTGTGTCCTTGTGATGCCATTAGAGGAACAATTTTCGTACCGACGATCCAATAGTTGGATAAACACTCGATTATAGTTTTAGAATGGTTTTGAGTGATTTGTTGCATTTTGGCAGTGCAAGTGCCAACGTGGACAAATAAGCGGTTTGTAACTGTCATGGTGTCAAAATGTTTCCGTTTTGTGGTTAAATATATTTCTCAACGAACATAATATACTTACATTCGCTTACAGAGAAATGTGTTTTTCTTACTATCTAACGTTTTTAAAACTTATTTATTATGGTTGACGTTTACAGTGCAGTTGTTATTTTAAACGCTAGGCATTTATTATTCTACTATTCTATAGAAATATTTTATTATTCTAAAGGAATATTCTTGTATGTTTTTTCATTAAGGAATTTCATACTAAATGAATAATCAGCTTAAACTTAACAAAAGCTCACCAAAATATAATAACTTATACCCACAACAAAGCCGGCGAGTTCAAAGATTTCTGTAGTACAATTTAACTAACAAAGCAACATTACTAATGGCTCATTTCGTTAATCACGTAATAGCAGTTAATGAAATAAAGTTACCATTGTTTTTAATTTTGATAATCTACACTATTACGTCGGCTTGAGTTAATAATATATGAATAGTTTAGAAGTTTATGGAAACGTATCGAGCTTTATGGTGATTAAAGTTAAATTCCATTCATATGCTAACTCACGTTACTGATAGTTCACCCACAACCTCATCCAGCCTCATCAAACAGCCTGTTTTGGTCCACTACTGAACTCCCCCTGATAAGCGCCTTGTTGGCGTTTACCTAATGGAGGGATAACGCCCATAATCCCCACGCTGGGCACGCTATGCGTGAACTGATAGTTGTTTACGTCCAATTGAATGAGTAGTGGAAAATTTATCTCCGCGGAACTTCAATGTGGAAGAGTAGCTAGAAGTTAAAATATGTACTTTCAGTGTATATGATATCAGCATAGAATGGTGGTTTAAGTAAAGCTATGTTTTTTAACCCTACTTTGTGTCTACCCACTTGTCTCAATCACTTTCGTCATAAAAAAAACTAGATAAATCAATTTAATTAGGTAAACATATTGCGAGCTTTTCATTCGTTATATTTCAGGGACACTCGACATGACTTGTCAAATATGTTGTGATAAATCTGGGGGATTGAAATAATAAATATTTAACAGTAAACATTTTCCATTTATTTTCTACTATTGACTATTCAATAAATTAATAACTATATTCTAGTTTCTACAATGAATATTAATTAACTATTTACAAGATTACTGATACTTAAACTAAATATCACAGTTTTGAAATTTTATATACACAGTTGGAGCGGCGCCTACCCCACAAAGCGATAGGAATATTGCTTTTTTTTACGAATTTTTATGACAAATCTGTCAAGTTATGATGTCATTTGTAGGATTAACATTTTTTGCTGTGTAGGCAGAGTATGAACTGCCATCGACTGTCATACAGTGTGTCTACCATGAGTTTTGACAATCTATACCGCTAGCGACTGTACTTAAAAAAATGTATCGAAACTTCTATAGCGCCTCCAGCGGATAGTTGGGTACTAAAATGCGCTGTGGATAACTATATGCGTATTTACCTAACTACTGTAGTAAGGTCAGGCGATTTAACTGTGACAACTCATGGTAGACACACTGTTTACTACAAAGTTTTGGTTGATCTATTTTCTTGGGAAATGTTAAAAAAAAGCACTCTAACTAAAGGAAATTTATATAACTTTCGAACTGTAGAAAATAGAGTAACGCAAATTTTTGGTAAACAGTATGGCTGTCGATTTTAGTTCACACTTAGCATACGGATTATTACTGCCAATTCGTTCCTATATTCAATATAACACTTTAATAAATCAATATCGTTTTGCGGAGTAGACGCCAAGTATTTAATAACGAAATGACTTATCGAATAAAACCAATAGGGAAACTAATTTGACAGCACTTCAAATTATGACTATCCTTTTCATTTCAACGGGAAAGAGACGACGTCTATTTTAGTGGTGTCGAATTAGTTTAGTTAAGTTTCAATGCTGAATTACCACCACACCACTGCTACGAGTACACAGGTTGAAAACTTGTAAAGCGTTGCTAGCCTCATTGTTTCACTATGTTATTATTAATATTGTTATAGTATTAATAGTAAGAGCGGGGTCTCTCAGCATAAGCAAATTTTACTTAGAGGGTGACTCTACAACCTGTATGTATAGTTTTTAAGTAATAACATTTATTATTATTATTAATTATTGAACCTTTTTATTAGTTTTGAATAAATTAATCATTTATTTACCGTAGGTTTTGGTTAGACTCTTATTTATGATTTTATCTGCAGGTTCATATCTTTCGTGCTGAGTGTCACTCAAAGCAAGACAAATGTATCAAATCAATATAGTATTTGTTCGTTTCGTAATAAAATCATTAGTCCCGCAAAGAATCCTAAATAATTTTCTTCGCTCGATTTAACCACATTTAGTTGAAGTTTATTAGACTACGGATTTGTCTCAAGGTGTAAAAGTAACTCTACATAGCCACTCTATATAGAGTAACTTATACACCTTGAGACTTATCGTGTAGGTTAAAGTAAGAGCACACACAGTCCATGCAGAATAGGAATGACTTCAGAGATCCGATCAAAATAAATCCGCAATGGGTTACCCAGCAGAAATACCAATAGGGTATATGCATGTGACTTCAAAAAAGCTAATTATTTTATTACACATTCTCTATTGGTATGGAAATATATCTGTATATTTATTTTTGTATTTTTGGATGTGAAATTTAATCATTGAAGAGAAATATTTGGGACCTAAAAATCAAAATTCTAAACGTTATTGGCAGTCGACCCGTATACTTCTTTCAAATTCGACACTTATCTGAGTTTCAAGTTACATGCAATTTGTGATTTTACCAAATCCTTGATACAAAAAGATAATTAAGCTTTAGTTTATGAACATCGTAAAATGTATGTCTCTAGATAGGTATGTAGGTAGGTACACTATTCATAAATAATATATAATATTTTATGACTAATTAAAAATACTACCATAAAAGGAACGCGCCTTGTTTTATTTTAGTTAAGTGTGTCTACTTAGATAATTAAATAACCACTTTTATGAATACAGTCTTCATTTTACTAATGTTTTCCCGTCGCCTTTGTTGGAAATGTATAATAGATAGGTAAGTGATATCTTAGAGGTTGAGCTACCTTCTAGATTATTTTCAACAGATAGTTCAACTGATACATTTGTAAATTCTTATTCGTATAGTTGTAATTCTCTTTCTTAATAAAGACTTTTATGCGGTTAATATCTATCTAATTCTTCGTCTATATTTCACACATTTTTGTCACTGATCATCTAATTGTTAGTTGTATTTACACAACTAAGTATCGAAGCGTTTTTGAGATCACTCGTGTATTCGTGCTCTACCTGTAAACAAAATAAAATAAGGTTTAAACTTCTTACTAAATCATTATGTCTCTACCTTTTTGACAGTTTTCTATGAAAATCTGAAAAATAAATCGTAATTGGAGATGTTCTTAAATCTGAGTTGCGAATGATTGTTCGGGGTTTAAACTTATAGGTCATAAAAATGATTAAAAGTTTAGACAAAACAATGTATGCAATATCAGAAAAAAAAACGATTCCGGCAGTTAATATTCTAAAACATGTTGTTGTTAAATATATTTTTTTTAATAACTGGAAGGTTTAAGTAACTTGTATAAATCAATGTAAACCGTGGTTATACGCAGACAATCATTACACAGTAGATAACACTACCATAATTGTCACTGTGCGGAGATAGGTATCGTTTCTATCGTCTGGTTTAAACAAAGTTGAAAAGTTCATCTTAGTGAAGTCTTTGTTATAAAGAATCTACATTTTAACTGCGATTATGAGTTTTATTCATGTTTCCATGCTGACAAAAACAATTGAAACAAATGAAAACAAATCACCATTGGTCAGTTTATTTCAGTAGATTGTTTGAAACAGTTAGCTTAATTGTTTGTTTAATTTTAAATACTAGTAAAAATTTTTGTTCAATTAATTTATACGTCATTATTGAAAAAGACAAATATAATCAAATAATAGAAATATATTTTAACTAGTACAATAGAAACAATTGCGCTACTTGCAGACTATTGCAAAAAATCTACAGATAGCTCAAATGATTATTTTATTGCAATAAGTTTTTTATTTATATTAATAGTATAAAATATTGATAAATAAATCTTTAAAATCCATCACAGTGTTCAACACTATAAAATCTTTTACACCGCGATATTTAACCTTGATTTGAGTTTCGGCGTAGGATTCAGCACAGTTTCATGCGCCATAAAACTGTGCTGAAATATTGGAAAGCTCAAAACTCAAATCATGGTTAATACCACTCTGTAAATAACTTCACTACTATTTTTTGTTAAATAAAAATATAATTTATTGAAAAAGAAAATTACAATCAAATAAAAGAAACCAATTAAAACTAGTATTTACAACTAAACTAATCGAGCTAATAGCAGACTGTTGCAAACAATCTATAGGAATCTCAACTGATCCATAACAATACCAGTCGGTAGCGTATCCAAGACGCTGGCTGCATTGTTTGGCAATGCTGATACTCACCAGCTCTCGGGTCACGCATCGCTTCGACCAGACGCTTAGATAGTAAGTTTTATATTATTATAATATAATATTATTATACTCGTATTATAGTAGAATAGTAAATATATACTACTATTTATTAGTCTTTTGTTTACATCAAATTTGAATTTTTAATAAATGACTGGATTAGAAAACAATTCCATGTTGTAACGATGAAATTAATTTCAAATCACATCACACTATCACATCACATCACATTACATCACACTATCACACTAATATTATAAGGGCGAAAGTTTGTATGGATGTATGGATGGATGTTACTTCTTCACGCCAAAACTTCTAAACGGATCTGGCTGATTTTGCATACAGGTAATTCTAATACTGGAATAAAACGTAGGCTACTTTTTATCCCGTAAATCTGTTCCCGTGGGATAAAAATCACCTTTAAACGTTTCCATAAGAAAAACGAGTGCGAAGCTGCGGGGCGCAGCTAGTTTTTAATAAATGACTGGATTAGAAAACAATTCCATGTTATAACGATGAAATTAATTTCAAATCACATCACACTAGCACATCACATCACATCACATCACATCACACTATCACACTATCACACTAATATTATAAGGGCAAAAGTTTGTATGGATGTATGGATGGATGTTTGTTACTTCTTCACTCCAAAACTACTGGACGGATCTGGCTGAAATTTTACATACATGTAATTCTAATCCAGGAATAAAACATAGGCTACTTTTTATCCCATAAATCTGTTCCCGTAGGATAAAATCCCCTTATAATGTTTCCATAGGAACAACGCGTGCGAATATGCCTTTTATTTAATCTCGTTTTGTAGCTCTTATATTTATGGATGAGATAAAGAAAACTAGTTAAAAAATATCGAATTGCTTAAAAAAACTAAAACTTATATTTCTTTCTGGGCCAACGAAATTCGGAATTGAAAGTTTGGCCAAGAATACTATTGTTTATAACAGTTTATGTCGAAGTTTTTTAGATAATTATAGTTTAATCGCTTTACATAGGTATTATGCTATAATTACAGTTTTTAGTTCATCTACGCATGTGAAACTTTTGTGTATTGAAGTAGTTTAGACATTCCTTTTAAAAACAAAACAAGATACGATCAGACGACCTGTGGTGGGGCGGGCGAATGTCTGCCTGTGACTGTGGTTTTGCGGGTTCGATTCTCACCTCGGGACAATTTTTTGCACGATCTGCCGAACATCTTCAGAACACATCCAGAACACCCAAAGTAATCTGAATGTTTTATTTGTAAAATAAAACAATGTCTATCAGTTATCTAGACAATGCTGAGTGTGTGAACTGTTCAGCATTATTTATCTATTTATTTTTTACTAGCAGTGCCTCGCGGTTTCATCCGCGTAGTTCCCGTTCCCGTGGGAATTCCGGGATAAAATATAGACTATGTCACTCCATGAAAAGTAAGCTGTTTAATGATGACAGAAATAATTAAATCGGTGCAGTAGTTTCGAAGCCTTTTCGATACAAACAAACAAAGAAACAATCAAATATTTCCTCTTTATAAAATTAAGAAACGATGTAGGTAACTACCTAGTTTCTTTACCTAGTCTTTAGGTTAGTCAGATATTTTTTGTCTTTCTCAAATAGCCATAGGTTTGCAAAAAAACAACAAATTAGTCGTTGCGCTTCGTAATACATCTAATGATGATTGAGTAATTAATTAATGATACCAAGAGGATGCTAACAAGTGCTTCATGACGTAGTTAATTGAATAGATGCATGACTTTTCATATTTACCGGTAGTTTTGTACATACTCGTACATAGTCACATTCAGCGATGATTATTCCATCCATACATAAATGCCAAGTAACTCTGTTTGCATTAATATTAGCACTATTTAACGGGAACTTATTTATTTATCGTGTTTATTTTTGACCCATTCTTCTCGAGGTTTCAACAAGTTTAATCTAATAGTTTTGGCGTGAAGAGGTAACAAACATCCATCCATCTATACACCCATACAAACTTTCGCATTTATAATATTAGTGTGATTTTACCTTGTCAACTCACAGTAATTTATAATTCTGTGCTAGCTGTGACGGCATATAGGTAATCAGGAGATAAAAATACTATGATTGTGTTTATCTATAATATAATATACAGTGTTTAGTTAATCTACACATGTAAAACTTTTGTGTATAGAAGTGATATAGAACCTTTAAAAACACGACCTGTGGTACGGCGGGCGTAAGTCTGCAGCGACGCAAGATTTAGCGGGTTCGATTCCCACCTCAGGAGAAATGTTTACACGATCTGCCTAACATCTTTAGAACACATCCAGAACTACCAAAGTGTTCTGGTTAGATGTTGCTGTGTGGACTATCCAGCATTAAATTACTAGCTGCTTCCCGTAGCTTCGCCCGCGCTTTTCAGGTAGCCTATGTCGGTCCCCGGGATACCATTTACCTCCCTGCAAGATTTCATTTAGATCCGTCCAGCCGTTAAGGCGTTAATAACAGGCATACAGACAGAGTTACTTTCGAATTAATCATATTAAGTATGGAAGTATGGATATTATGGCAGGACTATATATTTCTTTATATATTTAGTAGACTTTTAGTCTACTCTTGACATCATACCACCATGCCCAAGAAATGGTTTTAAACCAAGATCGAAAGATGATTGTGGCGTCTGAAAGCCTTTATAAAACGGTCCGGAACTTGGGAACTATTGAGTTTAATTAAACAGATGTCTTACCATTCACGAATTAAGCGTATAGTGTGACAGTTGACTCGTGTCCCGCCAAGTCCACAGCGGAGGCAGGCAGGACTGCTGCAAGCCAGCCAGCAGTTCCGCGTGGTACCTCTGTGCAGCGAGGAGGTACGGCGGCGGCAGCGGCAACGGACAGTGCGGCTGCAGCGGCGGCAGCATCGGCGGAGGCGACGGCGACGACCTTCGCGGCTCTGGCTCCAACAACGCGTCAATTGTAAAAGCCCTCCGCGGTCGCGTCCCAGCGGGTAGCAACGCCGTTGTATCCACCACTTCTGGCTCAGGACTAGGTCTGGATATAAACGATGAGGAGGCAGAATATAAACCTCCAGGAATGGAAGCCGGCGGTGGAGGCGCTCCCGCCTGACGCGCCAGAAACGCTCTGTTGAAACTGGCCAGAGCTGTCAACTCCGCGTTCAAGCTGTCCTTCTCCCCTTTATGAAGCTTGAACCTCTTCCGTCTGCGGAGTAACGATCCGTTCTCGAACATATCGAACGCGTGTGGATGTAGGGTCCAGTAGGCGCCCTTCCCGGGGCGGTCGGGGCGGCGCGGCACCTTGACGAAGCAGTCGTTGAAGGACAGGTTGTGACGTAAAGAGTTCTGCCAGCGCTGCGTGTTGCGCCGGTAGTACGGGAACCGGTCCGTGATGAACCGGTAGATCTCCGACAGCGGCAGCATCCGCTCCGGCGAACTCCAGATCGCCATCGCAGTCAGCGCTATGTACGAGAAGGGTGGTTTCTGGTCTCCGTAGGACTCACGTGTCGGCCGAGGCATGGTTTATCGATTTCGCTCTCCAGAAGGAGATTTGTTGTCACATAAGATTCAGATTCAGACACGTCTCTCACGGCGGAGTGGAAGATAAGGACTGGGGGAGCGAGCGAGACTGCGCGGCAGGCGGGTGTGGCGCGCGCGGGCCCGCCTCGCGGCCCGGGCAGCCAATGGCGCGCCCCCAACTTTGTTTGTTGTTTTTGTCGGCTCCGGACCCGTTACAGAGGAATTTAAATTGTTATCACGTTTACATTATACAAAATTTATTCGACACCGACAACACTTGAGCTTGTTTCGAAATTGCAATGATTAAAGAAGTTGGTACTTATTGATGCTGCGAGAGAGAGAGGAATGGATAAATATAGATAATCTGCAGTCGGTGCGCGGTTACATCGGGGCTTATCCGTAATGGCTGACATCATTTGGATTTTCTTTATTGATTTTCGACATTATTAATGCGCAGGATTATTAATACAGTGGCATTTGCAAATGAATTTTTATGATTGGATGCACCTTTAGGTGAGCGGATTAAATAAAATGAAATTCTAGAGTTCACAATGAATTATGCAAAATTCTGTTGATTAATTAATCAATATATTTTAATAGATTTTATTAATGGTTGTTTAACAGAGTTGAAAAGATACTGCTATTATTTTCTCACTTGTATAGCAATATTTTATGGCTCCCAAGCAATTTACTTTCTCAAGCTACTTTAGAACCCAGTCCACGTTCATCCATGCAACAATTTTGTCCACTCAGTGCACATGTTAACCGACGTTTAATATCAAATAGGTTCATTAAATTCAATCGTCCGGGACAGAAGCATCTTCCCCCTATATAATTTAGAGATATTAAAGCATACAGCGCGCATCCTACTTTGTATTCCGTATGTCGTCTATGGGAGCCATTGTGGGTTCCATTGTCGGCATGGACGGTAATAACTTACACAAATTGCTCAACTCTTCCCCTGCTTGGTGTCTGCGGTGCGATCAGGAGGGTTGATGGTGTGGGATCTGCGAAACTGTTTATAGGGGAATTTTTCTTAGGAATTATTATTGAAGCCTGTGTCTTCTCACTAAAAGCAAAAGCCACCATAATCCCCAGTTTATTGACAAGTAAATTTACTTGCATGTCAAACACATCATCACACTAATATCACACTAATTATAAATACATGCGAAAGTTTGTATGGATATATGGATGGATGAATGGATGGATGGATGTTTGTTACTTCTTCACGCCAAAACTACTGGACGGATCTGCCTGAAATTTTGCATACAGGTAATTCTAATCCTGGAATAAAACATAGGCTACTTTTAATCCCCTAAATCTGTTCCCATGGGATAGAAACCATCCTTAAACAACGCGTGCGAAGCCGCGGGGCTCAGCTAGTTATAGATATATAACTAAACAAACAAAACCTCTTTCACGTTTCTCGGTCCTATGCGGAGAAACGCGATGACCAGTCTTAATAAAAATAAATCGAGTTAGTAGGTACTTCGAACAATTTTTAGTAATAAATTTTAGAAGCACGTTTTTCCCAGAAATTTCAGTTTCCTCTTTCGAGTCCTTGTCCCGTCCTATGTTTCGCTAGATCGAAATTGGTCTTGAATGACCTACGACACCATCAATTTAATTAAAATAATTTATTTCGGCTGTTCAAAATAAATGTTAGTACCATTACCCGGTACTATGTTAGTTGGAATAAAAACAGATTTAATTATTCATGTCCCAAAAAGAATACATCCAAGAAATTTATGATCCCAAAATTACATTTCGTTCACAAATTCTAAATACAATAAGACTTCGTTATATAATATTCAAAAATCCTAATTAATGTATGATGAACCTACTCATTATGTAGACCAGTTGAGTTCTCTATGACAGTGGAGTTATATCGTGGATATTTTATTTATTTATTTATTCAGGGCAACCAACTAGAGATAACACAAGCATTACAAATTATAAAACAAAATACTTAAAACTAGTTATAGGTAAGTACTACACGTGACGACCTCTGTGGCGCGGTGGGCGAAGGTCTGCCTGCGACGCAGGAGGTTGCGGGTTCGATTCCCGCCTCGGGACAAATTTGTGTACGATCTGCAGAAATTTGTTCAGGGCGTTCTGGATGTTTTTCTATGTATAATAAAAAATATCTATCTATGTAGTGTATTGTATTATGTATATCAGTTATCTAGTACCCATAACACAAGCTCTGCTTAGCTTGGGGCTAGATAATGCTGTGTGAATTGTCCAGCATTATTTATTTATTTATTTTATATTTACGTACTATCGCCCTCACGATGCGCCTTACCACCAACTAGGGTGATTTTTTTTTCTGTGAATTGACTAGTTGCCCCCCCCCCCCCGCTTGCTCGATTTCTTTTGTTTTAAAAACCAATCGGACCTTCGTATTTCGTGGGTCTGATCAGGCAGGTATTAAACACCAATAGCAGCCAAGTTTTCGGGGCTTTGTCATATAGTTTTTTGAGCGTACAAAAACGAATATAAGAATAATAATAAGTATAATAATATAATATAAAATAAAATAATAATAAGAATTATATTTCACATAAACAGTACTAAACAGTACATTGGAGGGCTTATGTCCACATAATTAGAAAGGGATAAAACAGAACTAAATTTTTTTTATTGAAAAAAATTGCCAGCTGATAAAGAAACTGTTGTGATTTGAAACTCTGTAAAAATATTTTAAGAATACGAAATAGAAGAACCCTTGTCAAAGTCAAACTTTAAAATTAAGTGAAATATTTAAAATGGACGTATGTATAAAATAAATTCACTGAGTAATAAATAAAGAGGGGACAGTACAATTAAAGTCATATTGTGTCGTTGTTTCGCCACGGTTGATGGCATTTTACAAAATTTCACGCTTGTTACGAATATAAATTGTAAAATTCAATATTTATAACAAAGAATAAATTCTGTTTATGTATGGTAAGGAATACAATATAAATATTTATAAAGGTTAGTGTTAATGCGGTCGAACCACGTGGCCAGAAGCAAATCAGAAGTCAAATTTGATTCTTAGAAATATACGTGATATTCAAAATGGAAACTAAGGTACTCATAAATGACAAAAATAATTACGTATTAGGTAAGGTATGTATTAAATCCTTATACATAAAAGTCTTGATAATTTAGATGATGATTGCAGCAAGAAATACTCTTTTAGACTTTTTACTGTAACTATCTAAAACTCACAGGTCAGTTCAAAATCCCATCCCAAAAAAACCCCACCCCATCAACCAAATCATACCATAACAGAAACCATCCTGCGAGAGGTTTCTGTCACCTGTTGCAGCATCCCTGTGGAGCCAATCACACCATCCACCTAATGATCGTCCTTTGAAGTCGCCGCTCTCCCCTAGAACAAGACAAAAACGTCATCTAGTTATTAAGTGTGAATTCTACAAATTGTTCACAAATATTTGCGCCTACCTGTGCTTCGGTTTTAACGTGATATTTGCCGTGACGGTAGGGTATAAGGTTTTTGATTTACCATGCCATACAGCTAGGCTTCGTCTGATTATACGAGTAGAACGGAAAAAAATGCAATTAACAATCAAGTAATGGCGATCGTCAACTTTTTCGATTCTTTATTGTTTTTTACATATCATAATTTCTATATTATGTTGCAAATGCAAATGCTCTAACATTTTAACGGGTCTCTAGAAATCATAAAATTTATCACTGATCCCGCGGAATAAGTTCCAGCGGCTCCGTTGACAAACGAGCCCCTAAACCTCCAGAATTGTGATTGATCTTCAAGAGTAGCCAAAAGCTCTCACTTGCAAAAGCTTTCTCTCACTATCTTTACTTCTTCTACTAAGTCTTCATAAAAGTGAGTAAAAATCAAAGGTTTTGAAAGTAGAAAGTATTCTTTACCTTTGACAAAACAACTTTAAGCGCGACTGAGGTACCTAACTTCGTAAAGCTATCTTCTTCCATGGTTGTGGCGATGTGCTTTGTAATTCTTGTGAGCAGCCGGCATGTCTCATCCGATTCTTTAGTCCCTGGGTTCAATTCTAATACTCGTATAACGTCCTTTTTATTGAGTGTAAATAATTGAGTTTGTATCAACGCGCACCGCCATCTGCTCGCCGAAGATTTAACTCTCCTTTTCGGATTTCCCACTTAACTTTAATGTGACTATAAAATTTAAGGTCCGAACATCTCCCGAACCAATATGTACTCTAAAGTTTTTAATATAGGTTGGAAAACTGTGTGGCGTTCAAAATTGTATATTACATCGTCGGAACCTTAAAAAACTTTATGCTGGTCAGTATTTAGTGCACGATATTCGTCCTTAAATTCGTCGACTGTTGGACACAATTTTATTTGATTTGTTTCGGACTATTTACAGTGGATGGTCGTGGGATCAGTTATTACAATATTTGTTGTTGAATGTTATTTATTTGAGTAGTCAGCTTATGTCGTTGCAGGCCGGTGGCATTGATCTCAGACCAAATTGAAATTGTAAATCTTATTTGAATTACCCATTTGGATAATCTTCAGGCTTAAATTAGAATTTGACGTGTGTTTGTCTTCTTTTGTAGCACTTCTATTGTGAGTCATGAATCCGGTTTGAGTAGACTGCCTGTCCCGCTGTGATGCAAGGCATTAAAATGACCATCGAATAATTTAATTTAAAGAAAATCTTTAAATTATCGAAGAACTACAACCTTAAAATTACAAAAGCAATCAAAAGCATAAATTAATCGAATCGCGAAGGCACAATAGCTTCGGGTTGTGCGAACAAAAACAGTGACCTCTGTTCCGCGGCCAATATTTTAACAGGCCCGTCATAAGTGCATTGTCGCGGTTCGTTTACCGAGTGCCACAATGGACCAACTCGATAATCGGCCAATCAGCCCCCTGGCTACAATCATTATTATTTAATATCATTGTAAGTACCTAAGCCCCCGCAACAGATGGCGCTGTCGCCGGCGGCCACGCGATTCTTAAACACACCGCAAAATTAATTTAATTCTCTATCATTCAAATAAAGCAATAACGGACGATTTGAACAGCTTTTTGTGTTAAATAGGGGGTTTGTACGGTTTTTAGCGGTAAATGTACGGTTAACAGTTGCAACTTGCAAGTGCAGGTGCGCCTCGTATTGATCATCAATAGTACAGGTGAGTGCGATTCAACGCAAATATTACGTTAGCTTTTGAATTACTCTCTTTTACCATTTAGTTTGTGAAATTACATAATTTAAGCAAATGACCCATCAGTATGGATGATTCAGAATTATTTATTTATTTACTTCTGTCTGACTGATCTCTTATTTTAAATCACCTCGTCAGTTACATTCGATAAATACAACGTATCTAATATGTTTACTTCGAAATTGTATGCACCTTAACTTTGCGTAATAATAAAAAATATTATTTTTCTTTAACCACATTAAAAAATAAACCAAACTTTATTCAAATTAAGAAATTGCACTAAAGAATAAAAACGTACCTATGAACTAGGTCTAGAAGAATATCAATCATCATATGAATGCTAATAGAAACAAATCGAAGCATTGTATAAGAGAGATCAATAGTAAAGGTATAATAAAGGTTTAATGAAACTCATATTTTAATCCAAACATTCAATTCCAATGGAATTAAATCGATCAGCTCCGCTCATACAAAAACTAATTGACAACAATCAACCGGGTAACAAAAAACAATATTTTCTGTCATTGTCATTTATACAGGATGTCCGTGTATTGAAATGTACCGCTTGGAAACACAAGGTAGGTACTGCCAGTTTGATCAAAATATTTGTAGCTGTCAGTCAAATGTTTGAAATAATTCCACACCGCAAGCAAATTAGTATTGTAAAATTTTACACCTGCCATGTTTTGTTTGTTGCGCCATTTCCGCCAATTGGCCTAAAATTGAATTTTATTCAGACCTTGCAAATTTACAAGTACCTACCTCATTGCGATCTCGAATTTATTCAAAGATCGGGCTAAATGTATAGCCTTTTTATATACTTCACTACTGATCAATGCAAAATTGGCGGAAGCCGGCCAGAAATGCACAAGAAAAAACACAATAAACATAGGTAGTACGATTTTTTTTTGCGTAGACTAAGTTTAGGCGGGTGTCGTCATTTACTCTCAGATGTCGTAAGTATGGATGGAGCTCAGCTACACAGAATAAAATCAGATATATTTGCAAGTGAATCACTCATAGGTACTATTTTCCCACACACACAGTTTGATTACGAATAAAAAACAAAAGAAAATGAGTGGCTAAAATAGTATAGGTGATATACACTCACGAGTACACTTATTGCCACTTATTGGTTTCCGCCGATTCCGCTTTGATAAATACAATGAGATACCGACAGTCCCAGGTAGATACTTACCGATACCACATAAGAAAATAACACTGCAACTTACATGTGTCATAATTAAAACTATAAATGTTTTATTTCCATAAAAAAATTACATGTACATACACTTAGAAAAGGTCGGGTTGGAAAATTAAACACTGACAAGGAATGAAAAGTGATATTTTTGGTGTTTGTCGCTACGGTACGTGGACTAAAGTAAAGAAGCGACGAATAAAGCTTTAGCCTGTTAGTGGTTATTTTTCGAGTTCGAATAAAACCCGACCCAAGCTTTATATACTCTAGATCTTTTTGCTCAGCAAGCTTTTGACAATTTGTTTAAATTTATTTATTGATAATTTTTGCAACTCACTTAGGAGTTCTGTTGTAGAAGCGTATACATTTCCCTTTTAAAAATCTATTTATTTTGTGTAGTCGAGTTGCACTTCGAGTACACATTCAAAACTAAAACTCCACACACACACCTGACACACCCCGTATACTAATGTTTAGAAAAAGTACTTCACACCTTTTTGGCGAGCTAACATGACAAATGCGATGTCGGCGGCGCGGGCGCAGGTCAAAGCGGGCAGCGCCGCGGGGCCCCCGACCCTAAATATTAATTATCTACAACACTACGGACACCTTTCGGGAGATTATCGCGCTTTTTAATATTACATCTCAGATCTAGATATTGGATTATGTATATTGTAAGGTGTCTGGAACTTTGTGAAGGATGGCTATTGGCCTTCGGTCTAAAACAATGTTACGTATTTATATTTATACAGGGTACCGATACAATACTTTAAAATTGTCTAAAAACAAGTGGTTTTCAATTGGGTCTACTATTTACTATGCCAACTCTCCGGATAACTAAAAAAATAACATAATTTGATGATGAATTTACTGCTTTTGCGACATTGCCGTATTGATAACATTTTTTAAATAAATGCATGCCTAATTTAAAATAGCTGATGTTATTTACATCAGCTTATTTCTTAAAACAAGATCCAATTATCATCACTTAGGTAAATTACAAATACCTATAGAACTCGGATCAACACGTTTTGCTATGAATTAAACATTTTCATTTAGTTCAAAGCGGCCGGCGGTACCTACCTACTATTAACTCACAGTTTGGAGATACCATCGGCCGACAAACTCGATTAGAGGCTCGAGTGCTCCGATGACTGGCTGTAAGGCATAAGCGATCGGTGTTGCCACTTTTTTATGCAATTTAGTGTCGGAGTTTTTGCAATCGGGCTAATGATTGTATGCTATGGAATATTTTTTTGATATAGGACTCATATTTTTAGAGTTCCTTTGTAATATTTCATAAGCGATTGCTTATGCCACTTTTTAAGCAATTCAGTGTCGGAGTTTTTGCAATTAGACTTAGGATTGCATGTTTTGGAATATGTTTAGAGTTTCTATGTAATTTTTCACAGATAAAGTAGGAGCGCGTTGCAAAGACCACTAAAACGAAAAAAATATTTTAAAGATGTGTCATATGTATGACTTGATTAAGTGTTCTCTGTAAATCTATAGTATAAATATGATTATAATTTGAACATTGAATTGAACGAACCAAACCTTTAGTGATTACAACTCGCACCTGGCCGTTTTTTAACATCTTGGAATTTGGCACTTACTTCATTTAAAAAAAAATACCAAAAATTTTCATTAATTATTTAAATTATCTGTTTAATTAAAACAAAAATACCCCACTATCTGTACTCGGTTCTACAATCTACGATATTTTGTGTCTACAAAGGAGTTACAAATGCAGGGAATTGGTAGAAAATAGTTAACAACAAAGTGAAATTTTACAGTAAAAGCTGTCAAATCCTGTTTTGTATTCCTACAATTTGCTCTGATGATTCTAGCATAGCAGACATTCTAATAAATCTTTAGGTATTTACTGCTCCCTGAATGTGTTCAACTTTACTTAGTTTTTTAACCGACTTCAAAAGAAGGAGGAGATTCCCAATTCTTTTTTTTATGACCTCAGAACTTTTGACTGAGTGGTCAGATTTTCAAGATTCATGTTTTATTTCAAAGCTAGTGCTTCCCGTGTGACCCCATTTTAATTGGGTCTAGTTCTGAAAATAGAATCCATGAAAAAACTATATAATTGAAGTCAGTTTATAGTTTTTAAAACAAAATCAATTATTTATTGTTATAATTTTTTGACTAGTTTTCATTCAGTAATGCCATTGTTTACAAAATATGTTCTGGATTCTAGGGCCGAGTATAGGCACTATAATTACATTTATCAATCGCACTCGTGTCAGAACAACATCAAAGCCTCGATAGCCGGAAGCAATGCGTTACAGTAATAGTACCGACCATTTGCTTTGAACATAATAGCTATTGTTCTAAACGCCGAAATAATCGAGGGAAGGAACCCTGATTTATTGTAAACTATGATAGGGCTCCTTGGCATAATATTTTTATTTATACCGTGAAGTTCGTAGATTTGTAAATGAATTGGTGTATTTGTTACTTTAGGGTTTGATGTGATGGGAACATTTTGACAGAAATATTGTAAATGTTCGAGTATTTAGTCTGGTTCGTCGTTGAAGAATTTAGTTTTTTGCTGTGGATTGTGATTATGATTATTATTTTTACGATTATGATTATGATTATTATGATTGTGATTATGATTATTATTTTTACGATTATGATTATGATTATTTTTTGCTGTGGATTGTGATGTGATTATATTATTATTATTACTATTTGAATAGGTTTTTACAGCTACTGAAAGTACTACTAAAATATACTTTATATTTCTTATGATTATGATTATTATGATTGTGATTATTATTATTTTTTGCTGTGGATTGTGATGTGATTATATTATTATTATTACTATTTGAATAGGTTTTTACAGCTACTGAAAGTACTACTAAAATATACTTTAGGTACTTATTATAGAGTTTATACCAAAACACAAAACTCGCCGACACAACTTAGCAAGTTGGTGTGGCATTTCAGCGTATGAATGAATATTGTATACAGCCGACAGTGTTTTGTCAACTTGTCGGTAGTTCGCCAACTTTGGTGTGTAGCAACCTAATCAAATCTTCATTATAGAATCATGCAGTTTGAGCCTTATTTGTTGATAAAGAAAATAGCATAAAACAGTTTTACAAAATAATAATAATAATAATGTGGGACAATTCACACAGCATTAGCAAACATTACTCCCCATTTTCTATCCCCTGGGGGGGATGAAAAACGGGGAGTGGTGGGTTCACTAGTATCCTAAATGTATAAATAATATTTTTAAGGCACACATATTAAGTATAGGTAAGCAGGTATACTTAATATGTGTGCCTTTAATACTGTTACTGTTCTTTTCGTTACTTTTCCTGTGCTGTCTGTGTGTGTACCTAATAAAGACTATAGTATCTATATCTCTATCTATCTATAAGTTATGAATTTAACTAATGACAGCCTCGAGAACATCCAATAAATTCGTAAATAAAAATTAAGGTTGGTTTTATTTCCAACGATAATGCTATAATATATAATAATGCTACATAACAAACGTGATTCATTAGAGAATTCGTACAACTTATTACAAAAGCAATTCAGCTACTCTCAAGATATATTTTCATCACAAAAGAATAATAGCTATCCATAAAACTCAATCTACCTCCAATATTTCCTCTCGCCCAAACGTATTTTTCTTGAGATATTTAAATTTGAATTGTTTCCTTTCTTTTATCGTATTATTCTTGGGGTGGGAAAGGAAAATGGATAGATGATGTTGCTGCTTATTATTCATTGTTCATCGAGGGGCGCACGCGATACGCTGAGAGCTTTTCTTAGCTCCGTGATTCGACTCATTTTTTAAGTAACAAAACAAGTATTTTTTTTCGCAATGGCTTAGAAAAAGGTTTGTATCACACCGAAGAATGCGGAATTAAATAACAATGATTACCTACGCTTTTGAAAATAAAAATGTAAATTATTTAAATTACCTATTGTATAATGTAAAAAAAAACACTTAGTAACTTATAGGGACAAATTCAAAATTGGTAACGAAAGTTTTGGTTAAGATTTATGACAAATTGGACAAACAGCTACGAACTGCTACGGCGTAGCACTCTCGTAGCACGTCTACGCGCGTTGATTCTTAGAAATCAGAGATAATTTCGTGAGTATAATCATAACTAAGTCGAAGTTAATTAGTTAGGGCACACAGTTCTCAAACAAGGCTTTGGCGGTAACGTGGCCCTCCATAACTCATAACAACGCATCCTCGCGCGTAGACGCACCGGCGGCGCAGAGCGAGCGAGACGCGCCTACATGCCAGACAGAGAGAAAACACCCCGACGGACATAATACGGAATGTTTATAGCCCGACTTCCTTTTAACTTTTTTGGGAGCACTATTTCAAATATTGTTTTAATTGATTGCCGGCAGACCGTTCGGCGGCGGGGACTCAAAAAGTAAAAGAATGAACGAACGCCTAATTGCAGGGATTAACTCAGTTTCATATCATTTTCGATTTACTAAGACAGTTTTCGACGATTTCGGCTTGACAACTGTAATTAACTACAACTTATCATGTTGATTTTTGACGGTTCATTTGTGTTATAATAGGATCGGTCGGTGTGATCATTTTTGTATCTAATGGGTTTTATATTTTGGTTTTGATTACAAATGTTTAACTATCTTCAGTGGAGTTTAATTATCATAAACAAGGATTGTTTTTAAAAGAGTGGCCGCTGTATTATTCTGGTTTTGGTAATCCTGAGTTTATTAACGTAGAGTTAATTAAATCACATGTAATCTTTTTTTTATCTGCAATACGATGTCGCACAGTAAATCTTAGGCAAATTTGAACAAAAGCGTTCTATAAAAGTTGGTGGAACTTTAAATGCAGTTTTTGCTCATTTGACAAATCTGCCCTTTACAAACATTTTCTGAAAAAAAGTTCTAAACACATCCAGTACTAATAATAAGTAATTAAGTAGTAAATAAGTAGTAATTTATGAATGCGAAAGTTTGGATGGATGACTCTTTAGGTTACTTCCTGTCACTAAAACTACTGAACTTCATACAGGCTACATTTTGTTTCAAAAGTCAATTTCCATGGGCTAGAAATACCCTATTTTTCCATAGAATATTATAATTAGATCTTTGTTATTTTAAAATAGCGTATCTTCTTCTTGATATCTTTCTATATTATAAAGAGGAAAGATTTGTTTGTATTGAACAGGCTCCGAAACTACTGGACCGATGAAAAAATATATTTCATCATTAAAAAGCTTACTTTTGAGGGAACATAAACTATACTTTATCCCGGAATTCCAACGGGAACGGGAACTACGCGGGTGAAACCGCAAGGCGTTGCTAGTCGTATATTATAGGTTGTCTTGGAATAACGTATCGTAACGTCGCTAGTATCGTAGCTCATATGTATTTGCAATAGTTTTTCTATATATTATATCCTATTGGCTGCTTCTTATCCCAGAAACAACGCGTTTTACTGAACTTGAAGGTAGTCAGGATGATCAATTTATTTGTTAAAAGTATTACAAATTCTGCAACATTGTAGAATTACTTGACCAGATACGATTTAAGTCTAAGAGGAGAAGTGAAGTGCAGTGACGAGTGTAGGCTGAGTCTATTTGACGTTAGTTACAAAACGTGATCGTGACGACTCCTTTTTTCCATACCTATATAATACGTCCGTTCCACCTAGTTACATTGTAGTTACATTGATGTAACTAGCTAGACATTTTTATTCCAAGTAGTTACATTATTTGAAAATGTAACTTTAACGTAACTAATGAGACTTTTTTGTTCCACCTAGTTACACCGTAGATAGGTGCCATCGTAGATTCAAAAGATGTATTAGTTAGCTCTCGTGAGTCATGTACTCCTAGTACTTTTAGTACCGACAGGTACACAGGTTGGTGCACATCCCCATACATAAAGGAAACGACACTATCACGTGTCGTTACTAATCTCAAAAAGACCCTTCGGTCCGGTAGATTGTACCATCACCAAACGTAATGCCTATTCAGTTATACTATTTTGCTTTGCGTTAAAAACAAAAAATATCGAGCAAGCCGGGGTTGGCAACTATTCACTTCACAGAAAAATCACCCTAGTGGTGGTAAGGCGCAATTTTTGCTGACTATATACAGGGTGGAATTTTGTAATGCCACCTGGAGGGAAAGTACTCTTAATCCTGTAGATAGGAAGTTTTACTCAAAGAAAACATTCCTTTATTTTTGAAAACAAACAAGGCTGCATTCAAAGATTTTCGAAAATTCGCTTGCCACACCCGGGAATCGAACCGACTGAAATCTGTAAAAAATACACCCTGTACTTTTATTGCATGGATCGTTAGGGTCAATTATAAGGATGAAATCTCTCTAACAAACTTATAAATTAAATGAAAGGAAAACCATGAAATCTGGACTTATAAATTCAATGGCCTAGTTAAAGCACTTTTACTCAAAGATCCCTGTTTACTTGCTCTGCTCTTTACTTACTCTATGTTAGTAATTATTAATTATCATTAACGCCATTTATCCGTTAAAATGCCGGATTACTATTTTTTTATAATATATATATATATATATATATATATAGCCATGGGCACTTAGTTGATCAAACGTGCCATATAGGTAGTTATTATTTGATCCGTTTTCACTTGTTGATCCGGGTGGTATTTGTTGATCCAATGCCGCATCACCGTGAGCACGTGGATCCGAACGGAGCCACAAGTGCCATCACCAGTAATAATAATAATTACGTGGTTTTTATACAAAACCACCTTTTTTGCGTTTTAGCACAAGTTGATCCGATTCAAATGAGCCAATCAGAGCCCACCGCGCTCAGCCATTGGTTGCTTGCGCCCTGAGCCTTTTGTTTTACCTAAATCTGATATGTACTTTAATTATTATCAGTTAGATTCTCTGTTGATGTTTGTAAAACATGTCTAGAAGATTTTTTTATTGCAGGTTTGTTTGATAAATTCCAAGCAGAACAACTAAAGTGCGGATCTACGTTCCGATTTTTCAAAATTTCAAAGGAAATTTAAAAGGGTGTTCAAAATGTTTAAATGTACCAACAACTTGTTTATGTTATAAGTCAGTTAGTGTTCGTAGTCACTTTCTACAATACCTTCAGGAAGCATAAGAGCGATACAATTTTTTAAGGCCGCGACAGCATGGCTCAGTTTTTAGGTAAGTAATAAATAAATACACATGTTTTTGACTAGAACACTCCCTATCATCGACGATGGATGTGGCATGACGGGTGACGAAGGTCCGCCTGCTATGGTTGCGGATTCGATTCCGGCCTAGGGTAAAATGTATGCCACTTCAATTCAGCTTGCAAATTCCTTAAGCTATTCTGAAAACTTTGGTTCTCTGTCGGATGTATTCGTTACGAATCATATCCTTCAGAGACTTCGAGCTTAGCTCTTTCCATAGCTCGCTGAGCGACTTTAAACTGGTGGACCAGCCCTATCGTTAGTGTCCACGTCTCAGCTCCGTAGGTCGACGGGTAGGACGCACTGATTGAAAAATTTCGTTTTCAAGCATTGCGGTATGGATGACGAGAAGACTCGATGTAGTTTTCCAACTGCTGGTCCTGTACTTGGACACTCATGGTTGCGACGTCGTAGAGACATCTCAGCACCTCGATATAACGATAGTCTACTTGACATCGCTGTAAGGATTCCAGATGAACAGCCCAGGTTTCGACAGAGTCAAAGGCCTTCTCATAGTCCACAAAGGCCAGACACAGGGGCTGATTATACTCTTCGGACTTCTGTATAATCTGCTTCACTGTGTGTATGTTGTCTATGGTGCCATATCCTCCGCGAAACCCGGCCTGTTCCGGTGGCTGGTGACAGGGGCTCCTCCGGCTTTCAAAAGCTCTGATGTTATGCCGTCCTCACCGGGGGCTTTTCCATTTCTAAGCTGCCTCAGAGCTAGCACAATCTCGTCTTGACTAATGTCTGGCAGTTCTTGAATCGTGGTCGACTCGTTGGGAACGAGGGGCATGTGCAGGTATAATCGGCCATAGAAAACCTCTATCTCGGCGGATATCTCCAGCTTTGACAAAACGGTCCTCCCATCGTGCGTTTTAAGCTTCGGCAGGTGGCTCCTGCCAAGCTGCTGAGTGAATACTTTGGACCCTCGGTTTCGCTCTATTGCCTCTTCAATGAGGCGTGTGTTGGAGCTCCGAAGGTCGCGCCGTACCATCTCCGCAATTCGCTTGTTCAGGTCTGACCTGTCTGACGAAGTCGCTTGGGTGGTTTCCCGTCTTATTGCCATCAGCCCGAGAGTCTCATCCGAGAGTTTGGATTTCTTGCCAGTACGCTGCTTTTGGCAGAACCTGATGCCCTCGTTCCTCAATGTTTCGACCAGATTGTGTAGGGTCTCGTCAGCGTCATCAGTGGAATCCAAGGCAGCGAATCTATATTCCCGAGAAGCTGCTGGAACTTCTCGGTGCCCGCCATGATTTGGATTGGGTTAGGTCGGAGCGGGGACTTCATCAGACGGTTTCTTTCAAGCTCTAAGTTGATATTCAGAGAGCCTCGGAGCAGTCTGTGATCAGATCCGGTATTGACCCTGTTGTTCACTGAGACATCTCTGAATAATGTGCTTGCTATCCGTCATGATGAAGTCGATCTCATTTTTAGTCACAGTGTCGGGGCTTCGCCATGTCCACTTCCTTTGGGGCTGTTTCTTAAAGAAAGAATTCATTAAAAATAGCCCCTCTTTCTCAAGGAAGTTGACAAGCATTTGCCCCCTGTGATTCCTAACTCCATAACCATGCGGGCCTATTTGGGATTCATTACCAGTCCGGATTTCCACCTTGCCGTTGAAGTCCCCCATAACAACGTTGAAGTGAGCCTTAGTGGTGTTTTGTAAGGCTTTGGATATGTCTTCATACATACTCTCTACTTCATCATCCGAGTGTGCCGAGGTCGGTGCGTAGACCTGAATTACCTTCATGCTATACCGCTTGGATAGCCGAAGGATCAGGTACGCTACCCTGTTCGACACACTGGAGACTTCTTGAACGTTGTTAGCGACGGTCATATTAACGATGAATCGGCGATATGCTAGGTATGTTTCTACGGCACATGAATGACACGCAGCATTTTGGCAGACAACCGCTCGAAAAAAGTTATTTTCTGACCATGTGTATGACTTCACCTAAATGAGAGGTAGTTATGTTTTGAGCAATTTAATTTTCCTTACATTCAGAATCTTTTATTCAGATCCAAGGCAACAAATCTGTTTTCGAGAAGCTGCTGAAAATCCTCGGTGACCGCCTTGATTTGAATTGGGTGAGGTCGGGGCGTGAACTTCGTCAGATGGTTTCTTTCAAGCATTAAGTTGATTTTCAGGGAGCCTCGAAGCAGTCGGTGATCAGATCCGGTATTAAACTTGTTGATCACTAAGACTTGAATATAATGCTTGCTGTCCGTCATGAAGAAGTCGATCTAATTTTTTGTTACAGTGTCGGGGCTTTGCTACGTCCACTTCCTTTGGGGTTGTTTCTTAAAGATGGAGTTCATTAAGAACAGCCTATCTTTCTCAAGGAAGTTTACAAGTATTTGCCTGTGATTTATTACTCCATAACCATGCGGGGCCCATTCAGGATTCGTTACCAGTCCGGGTTCCACCATGCCGTTAAAGTCTCCCATAACAATGTTGACGTAAACCTTAGTGATGTTGGGAGAGGTTTTGGATGGCATCATCAGAGTGTGACGAGGTCGGTGCGTAAACCTGAATTACCTTCATGCTATACCACTTGGATAGCCGAAGGATCAGGTACCTACGGATACCCTTTTCGACACACTGTAGATTTCTTAAACGTTGTTAGCGAGGGTCATTATTAACGAGGAATCCTTCGCCACCCTGGGATGTCTTATCAACTTCGAGAAAGTAGAGAAGATGGCCCGAGTCTAGGGTTTCTCCCCCTCCATGCGGCCTTCACATAATTCCAGAACATGCCACTTAATGTTCTCTAACTCCACTTCCAACTGCGCTAGATGATGGTCAAGCCTCAGACTTCGTCCTACAAACGTCGCAAGGGCCAGTTTTTTGACTTATGCAAGGTAGCCTGACGTATCGCTAGCACTAGCCTTTGGGGGATAATGCCCATAATCAGCGTGGTCACTGGGCATGCAAACTTACGGTGTCGCTTATGTCTAACATCCTCAAGATGTATTGCTAAGCACAATTGTTTATGCTTCGTTAACTTTTGTCTTAAAGACGTGAATAGTCATATATAATTATTTACCTATTAATAATTATTCTTCAGTTATGTGACTAATGCCCTATTTTCTATCTACTCTTAGTTTTTTTCTGTCTAGATGCCCCCATTGCGTCAAATGGAAAATAAAATCAATTGATCTTAGCGAAAACACATAAAACAATGTCAAATCAATCAAGTAAATGAAAGTGACAATGAAAGCTTTTACTTTTTAAAATTCTCTGCTTCTCTGCAGCTCTTTTGAACAATTTGGTTTATGCCAATTACGATCTTTAAGCATTGATATATACGGAGCCAACAAATACTGAACCTTTTAAGCCTCGATATATACAGTCAACAAATACTGAGCTTTTTAAGAGTTGACATATACGGAGCCAACAAATACTGATTCTTTTAAGCGTCGATATGAATAGAGCCAACAAATACTGAACTTTTAAGCGTCGATATAAACGGAGCCAACAAATACTGAACCTTTTAAGCGTCGATATATATGGAGCCAACAAATACTGAGCCTTTTAAGCGTCGATATATATGGAGCCAACAAATACTGAGCATTTTAAGCGTCGGTATATATGGAGCCAACAAATACTGAAGTTTGTACGAAAAATATATCTACGTTACTAAATAAACAGTTTCGTTTTATCGGATCAAACAAAGCTCTAATTTTGATAATATAAATCGATCAGATAAACATACGACTTAGGATTTGGTATATAAAACGGAGCCAACAAGTGTTAGAGCGTTTCAGAATTTTGGCCGTTACGGAGTCGATTAAGTTCGAGACCGTTACGAAAAAAATGTCGAGTACATCACTTTCTCGATGAATACGTTTGGCAACGTCGCCCTCAAATTTGCGCCGTTGCCACTCCGGTCAAGATCTATGCAACCGGAGTCGAGTTATAAGGGGGAAAAGTTGGAGTCAGGAATGCACGACAATTGGGCTGGATCCACTTAGTGCCCAAGTTGGTATTTATATATATATGTATATATATATGATATAACATGCGCGTGAGTCTGTCTCTACTGAAGTAAACACGGTAAACAATGATTTGTTGTAAAGTTGTAAAACTGCTGGCACCCGCATATTCTTTGACCGCATTCGGGAGAGTTCTCAACTTTTTGTCAAGTTCCTCAGCACTTACCGTGCCCTGTGGCCGCAGTAAGGGTGTGTATACGGTGGGCAGCGAAAGACAGAACGTATTTTGTCAGTTTTCGAAAGCAACGTTCCTTAGAAAACACGTATTTTTTCCTTTAATAGCTTACTTACTTACTGCTATGGGTTTGTGAACTGAAGTGTGTTTTGGCCTCCGATAATAAGGGCTATTCCAGTTTTCTCCTTGAAGATAAAACTGTTTTTTTTAACTTCAGTTTTCTCCCTTAAAGTCGCCATTTTAGTGGTCCTGCATAGTTGCCCATCAGTCCTCCGATTGTAGCTCACGCAGGTCCGCTTCCAAAAAAATGATTTTTGTAAATACATTTATTTAACAACTTAAATTAATATTACAATAGTAAAACTTAATAACTGTGAGTAAACCACTGAGATTTGTAAATGAGTGTTATAGGCGAGTCAGCCGAGTAGGCACTTACTCGAAAGGATTTGTTACTTACAAGATTATCAATTGAAATGTTTAAAACGATCTAAATGAAGTAAAACCTGTTGTTGGCACTACAATCATTATAAACAGAGTTATTCCCAACAGCTCACGTGAGACGTATTCATTCCCAACGTCTCACGAAAAGTCAAAGAGCTTCTTATTACAATCTACAACATCTGTTGATCATCCTTTTCAAAAATGGCCATTAAGAATTAAGCAGTTGAGCTACCACAATCAATAAAATGTTCAAAACAATCTGCAATCAGCTCAACTGTTTAAACCTATTAATTCTTATCCCATGAAAAGCTAAGTCTGCTTACTTAAGGGCTATCAAAAGCCTTGTGAATGCTGTCTGGACTCTAGGGAAACAAGAGGGACACTGAATAGTGGTGTACCTATTTTTCTATTATTATTATTATTATTAACTCAGGTTCGTAGTTAACCCGCTTACATCTCTAATGAGAAAATCTGTATTTATAGCTTTACATAATTTTCTAAATACCTTGCTAGTTTCTTAAACTACCCATCATAAGAACTACATGACTAGTAAACTCTGTAAATTCCAAAATAAAATATGTAGTAGGTACCTGCGTAGTAAGTATTTTCTCTCTTGATTTTGATTTCGGGGGGGGGGGGGGGGGAAGAATAACGCGGCCTCTTTTGTCACAGTTGATGGTTGGTATTGTACCTCGTCAGTGCAACTCCTTACAGCCAAACCACTGTATCTTTATGAGATGATAAATCATTTTAATACCAGTCGCCTATAAAGCAAGAAATCAATAAACATGGTCAATATGGTCGTTCATGACTGCATTATTTCCATTGATATTATATCACCTACAAAGATGCTATCATCATCATCAAAATGCAGTGAAAAGACGTTTACTGTTAGATATGACCTCGTCCAAATGGGGGAATTTGCCATAATCACTACGCTTTCCGGGCTTGTTTATGGGGAATTCAGAGTCAAAGATGTATGCTCTTCATTACAGATGTAAGCGGGTGAACTACGAACCTTATTTGTGATCGAAGAACACCAACGTTCCAAGTGAACCCGCTTACATCCGTAATGAATTCGTCAAACTACGATAGTTTTACAGTAAAATGTATGCTCATTGTGTGTTAAAATATGTGTGTTTTTCTGATGTTCTATAGATTTTTTTCAGAAACCCTAGTGCTTTTTAAGGTATCAGTATCAGCCCACACAGGTTCACAGCTGGACAAAGGCCCCACATAAACGACGTATAGGTTCTACTATAGCTTAAATGTAGTTGGTCCTTTCGTATCAAATTAAAAAAAAAACAGCAAACAGATATGCTCTGGAATGATGATTATAAAAGGCTAATAGGTCAATTTTTAAAAGCTGCCCCGACCTGTAGTTGCTTTTCTTATATTGGAGGTATGGAGGAAACAAAAGACTATTGTGCCAGCTTTATTTTTAACCGACTTCGAAAAGGAGAAGATTCTCAATTCGTCGCATTTTTTTAAATGTATTTATGTTACTATATCGTATCCATTTTGAATGGAGCATAAACGTAAGCAAACCGCCCATACTTAACCTAAAATTCACTTTGTTGGCGCGTCCTTTCATTCGTAATTTGCATTACTTGTCAATTTTAGATCCTCCCTTCAATAAAAATTATTATTATATCTGAAACTCGACGCCAAGCAAGTGAGATTTTGTTATTTGTGTCGTACTTTGTTTACTAACATGCTTCATTCAAAATGGATAAACCATAGATATGTCCAGGCATGGTTAACCGATTTTGCTGATCTTTTCACTATTGTATAGTTAATGATTCCGATGGGACCCATTATTCCACCAGCAATCCAATAAAAAAAGAATAATCAAAATCGTAACACCCAGTCAAAAGTTCTGTGGTAACAAACATAAATAATTAATTTTGTTTTAAAAAACTATAATCCGACTTCAATTTTTACGGTTTTTTCATGAATTTTCATGGATTTCATTGTCAGAACTGAACAAAATTAAAATGGGACCACATGGGAAGCACCAGCTTTCATATAAAAAGAGAATCATGCAAATCGGACCACCCAGTCAAAAGTTTTGAGGTAACAAACATAAAAAAATAAAAAACAAATATAAAAATAAAAACATTCGAATTGATAACCTTTTCCTTTTTTTGAAATCGGTTAAAAAGATTATCGCACCAGCTTTTAAAACTTATCCATATTAGCCTCAACTCAGAAGCACCGATTTTTTTGCAAAATTGCCCACCCTGACAGTTGCGTTATGAAAGGAGTAATTTATGAAGACTGATTTAAATTAACCACTTTTGTGAACTACTAGCACACTAATGGTTTATTGTATGATAATTGAACACTCATTTGTGTTATTGATTTATTTTCTTTGAAGGAACACTTGAATGGCATCTCGCACTGACGCAAATCACACTGTCATTAAACAAAAGATTGTCAGTGCAACTCGTGATTAATAGAAACAACTGATTTACAATGCCTTCTCGTTACTGATGGCCACTTGATGGGTTAGCTTTAAAATTTTCTATGGTATTATGGCTCTTTGCAATATAATCTCACGGCAGTAATTTGAGTGACAGATAGAGTAGAGTAAGGCAGTAATGAGTAGGTAACTATTGGTTTCCATAATTCAAATATTTTATATTAAATTATTTTTGATGTAATTAGGATGTGTAATCATGCAAGTAGATACGAGTACATAACCTATAAAAAAATTATTATTTGATATTTTATGTTATTTAGTTCAAATTATGTTGCGTCTCTGCATAAAAACAAAAGTTTAGCATAGTTAGTTTTAACATTTTCTGTGGTAATATGGCTCGTCTTCTCAATATAATTTTTTTAATTTTTTTTATATCAGTGAGTTTTTTATATCAGTGAGTTAACATGTGCATAAATTAAAAATACTTGATGATAAGAACCAGAGCCATTAGTGTTTTAATTGGGTTAAATTTTGTTTTTGTCTAAAATATATCCATTCTGAATATATAAAAAAAACAAAATTATAACATAAATGCCTATAATCGATCGCCTAATTTTTTTTTAAATATACAGTGACCTTAATGTATGCATTAAAGTTTGTAAATAAACTATGACCCGATAGTTTGTGAATATCGGAGGCATCATCATTGCCATCCTCGTACATTGTTTAATTGTTTCGATTGTATATACTAGTTTTAATTATTTGATTGTCATTTTCTTTTTCAATATTTTTTTTTATTTATGTTTCTTCTTCGAGTAAAATCTTAAATCAGTAGATACCTGGTTTAGTTTCAAAGTGAGCCCGCCAAGGACCTGTCATTTAACCTCTATAAGCAAGGTTTATTAAAAAAAAGAAAATTAACAAATCCTACGCCAGGTTCACACTCATTGTAACCTAATCCGTCGTCAACCACCAAGGATGTGCTCACATAGATACGAGTAGTACGTAAGTACCTAGTTTAGTTTCAATGTGAGCCCGTGAAAGTGAAGTCTATCTGTACTAAATCTAGTTCAAAGACCTGTCAATTAACAAATCCTAAGTCAGGTTCAAACTCATTGTAACCTAATCCGTCGTTAACCGTCGCGGATGTGCTCACATAGATACGAATACGTATGTACCTAGTTTAGTTTCAATGTGAGCCCGTGAAAGTGAAGTCTATCTGCACTAAATCTAGTTCAAGGACCTGTCATTTAACAAATCCTAAGCCAGGTTCAAACTCATTGTAACCTAATCCGTCGTTAACCGTCACGGATGTGCTCACCGTGACAGATCGCGACCACACCCCCTAGCACCATTGTGTGCCATACCTCACGATCTGATCAAAGCATTAGCCTTTGTGTCCACCGCTTAATGTCTATTGTCATTATGTCAAAATTCAATGTGAATGCAGCTTTTGTCGAAATCAAATTATCGTTTAGCATTTTGTTCGTAGGTGTTCATTTGACGATTTATCATTTTATTTTTATGGTCCGTGTCGTTATGTTTTGTAATGTAGTGTACTGTATCGTTTTGCTTTGTGTCTTCATGCTTTTTGAAAACGTTGGTTAAGCATTAGAAATTTTGCTTCGTTTGAAAGACATTTCAAACAAAACAAAGGTTAGTAGGTACGCTCGTCAAAGTGCTTAGATAAAATAAAAAATAGATCCTGAATAATATTTTAGTAGCTACCTACAGGAAGGAATTACATAAGCCCAAAAAGTGTGAGTTTGAAACAATATGGAGATATCTTTTTCTAAAAAAAAACCTGATTCCACACCGTTTATAATATCTATGGATAAAAAACTATACCACGCCGATCGATCCCAAACGCAATCTAATCAAATAATATCGAAATTAGATTCCAGCAGGTAGAACAAATCCCGCACAATAACATCATTGTTTGTCCAGCAATTTCTGGACCCGTGTCCCATACAATTGTATTTGTCAATGATAAATGGTCGCGAGCGGCGTTTTTCATCTCATCATCTCAAAGGCGCCGCTGGCAACACACGAAACATAAACTTAAACCTTAAGTTTTACATAATAAGGTCGAGATAGGGGTGTTGATGGATAATTACAAAGGACGAAATGATACGGTGCTAATCAAAGGCGGGAATAAATGTGGATGATGTGGTTAATATCGTTTGAAAGGAACCTTTCGGCGCAGTATTCACTGTAATGAGTTGATTCAGGATTTAATCGAATCAATCGTAAGCAAATAGAGCTAGAGGGCCCGACACAGCAGGATACTGTATTAGGTGGTGGGTGAAAAACTTGAGCTCCACATAATCTATTATGTTAGGTGTTCTTCTATTTTATTTGGTGTAGTTAAATTGTTGAACTTCAATCACCTCGAACTGGGGATTTGAGAGTTAATGTGTTTTTATTTTATAGCCAACAAAGATTGTATTTTTTCTTGTTTAAAAGAGTTCGTATTCTCTTAATGTAATAATTTAAATTGTAATTCCCTAATAGTTTTTAGAAATAAGTAGTTATAGGTGCAAATATAAGTTGTACCTAGCTTTTTTATTCTGTTAATATTATTTTTATTGTTGTTATACGAAATAAAAACTATTCTCTAAATTATTTATTCAGGTAGGTTACATACATAGTATGTAGGCACCTTCTTCTGAAAAAACACAAGAAACAATTATGTGTAAATTTTTCGATATGTCCTTTCAAAAGTTAAAGTCAATTTCATGCTAGCTAATTTAAAAACTGCTAGCTTTAATGCATACAATTTAATATTACCCAGTTCTGTGTTTGTGACCCATTGAATCAAGATGAAGCAAAAAGACGAAAAATATTCGTTTTAGTTTATAAAATACCGTAACAAAATATATTAAAAAATTTAGTAAGTATAGTTTCAGCTTTTTTAATATGTTTTTACAACATGAAATAGAAGCCGCCATGACATTATACGAAACATTAAATATATTAAACGAATATATATATATATATATATTCTTATTATCACTATTTAATCTTATTGAGACCCATTTCAAAAATGGGTGTAATACCTAACTTATTCATTTAAAACTCATTGATCGATCCCAAGCCAAACCCTCACGCCACATGCAGCGCCCATCCTGTTGTCTATATGTCTGTGTAAATGACATGTCCCCTCGATGTCACAGACAGAGACAATAGAGTGTCCTACGGGGCGCGTCTCGACGTCTATTGGCTGCGCTAGGAGGCGGAGTCTACGCCTCCGATAGATGAGTGAATGATTGAGTGAATGGAATAAACGTCTGAAGACTGAAGGATTATTAATTATCTGTAGTTGAGCTAAGCAATAGCTTAGAGGTAGAATCGAAACGTCAAAATATTCGTAGTTTGACGTTTAGATTTTTGATTAAATAGTTTTAATCCCTCTTATCTAGACGCCATTAAAAGAAGAAAGTAAGGAATCTCTCTTATCTTGAAATCGAAGGTCTCTTTCGAGTCTAATCTATTAAAAATAACATTATTTTGTGAATTCAAAACATAATTAAACCAATTTACTTCTAATTCCGTGGTGCCGAATTTATCATACAATACAACCTTTTTAATTTGTTAAAACTCAGACTCGGAACCTTTAATTATTCGAGTCTAGTCAAAGATTTTTTACCTCGTGCTCTTTTGGTTTCCTCGCTAACGCTCGATTCTAATTTTGAAATCGCTCGCTGCGCTCGTGATTCAATTTTAAAATCTTTCGCTTGCTCGGTCATCCAAATTGAGGACGCGGTTAAAAAGCAACTTTGCACTCTTGTATAACAAATAACTATGTATAGGAATTGATTCGTTAAGTGTGCAATAAAGAATTGTTTATATAAGCATTTTAACGTTTCCACTATCATCGCACTATTGTCATTATACAGAGTGTCCCATAATGAGTAGATTGTACTATTGCAGATAGGTGCGTGTGAGCAAGGCCAATCAGACACAAAAATCACAAAAAGTTGTAAGTATGTATTTTTAAAGAAAGAAGTAAAGACAAAAAAAAATTTTACCCATATCATAAAGACTTACCGACTAGGTAGGTAAATACTATCTAAAATTTAAACTATTCAAGAGGACAAGAAAAGGACATATATACATACGTAGGGTTAAAAAAGTCTCCACCTCAGCATGTCAGGGTTTTTTTATTATACTCGTACATAGATAACATCCAGAACGCCCTGAATAAATACAATCTGCAGATCGTACACACATTTATCCCTAGGCGGTAATCGAACCCGCAACCTTCTGTGTCGCAGGCGGACCTTCGTCCAACGTGCAACAGAGGTCGTCAAATCATTTGGACGTTGTGATAGTAATCCTCAGTATAAATGAGTTGGATGTTCTCTTCTCTTCAATTCCTCATGTATACTCGCTGATGATGATTATAAAAGACAAAGCAAATGGCCGTAGCTCAGAAAAAAATATACGTACACACCGTCGGTCAGCAAACAGCCCTAATAAAAAACGGAGACAAGCTGGCTGCGAGAACCCGCACGCATCGGAACAAATCCGTGCCTAATTTGTAATTGTTTCAGCCTGAATGAGTTTGGATTCCTTCACCTTTTTTTAGGGTTGTTTTTATTTGGTAAACGTTTGCAGTTTTAAGAATAGGTACTAAGGTAAACCTATGTAACCTCATCGGCAACTTGCAAGGCTTGATTGGTTAAATTTAGGGCAAATTGTGTTCCCATCATCGGTATTCACAGGTTCATTTTTTATTATGATCAAAACACTTTTATAATATAATGTCGGGCATAACACAAATTTTAATTGGCCAGCATAAATTGGTATCCATCAGAATTTGCGTTTGAACATTTTTGAATAATAAATATTTATACAGGTAGCAGCTGCACTAAAATCCCGCTCCGATACCCAAATAATAATTAGCCTGCCCTTAGCACCTCAGTCGGGCAGAAAAAAGAGCTCTCCGGCCCTCTCGCGAACCAACATAACCTATAATTTGGAAATTATTATCTAACACATTGTGCCTTTCTGGTTATCCCGACGGTCAATTTGCCGTTTTTATGGCTCCCACAGCGCCGCGGCCTCTAATTATCTCGACCACGATCTCTGCCCGAGGCGCGAGCGAGATCACAGCCACCTCGAGGCGAAACTACACCTTGTCCTCTCACAACAAGCTCCAAATTACAACGACAAACGACCTCTCAACGTTAGTTTAGATTAGAAACATGGGAAAATAAAATTAAATAGCCGTGTTTCAAAACAAGTCCGCGCGAATACTATTTGTTTTATCGCTGAACTCCTAATAGCACGTTTAATTTGTTAAATCTGACGCAAACTACGTTTTATAGCTTGCACCCAATTTTCAATAAGTGATAAAAATGATTCGTCCGCACCTTCACATAATAAAATATGCATAAAACACAGATTACTGATAAGCAATTTGGTTATCAATATTTTTAATGAAACGAGAATTATAGTAGCAAGCATTAGATGCGTCCAGATCTCAGCTTGTTAGGGTGTATCGTAAACGGTCACAATTTCCTCTTTACAAGTTTTTATCTATGCATAATGCCATAAATTTAAATTATAATCGGTGAGTTTTAACGCCCAATTTTTAAATTAGAGAAACGTAACGAAGCGGGAACGTCGAATTTGAGAGCTACATGCGTATTCTATTAGACAAGTACTAATAAAATTAATTTATTTCTCGATTAGTTGAGTAACGTGAGTTCAAAGGAGCCGAGCCCGCGTCATCAATCATATTAATTGAGACGAGCTTGAGCGCCTTTGTCCGCTCTCCCGATAAACGGACTTCTTTGACAAATTACAGAAAGCGGAGGGATGGGGTAAAACTTGTAAATGCTCGAAACTCCGGCTTAGTTTTCAAAAATACAACCATTATAGTACCTAGTTTGAAAGACAAACGTATCTCAGATTTATAATCGAATCGAATGAGCTATCGTACTATATTTAATAGCTTGAGCTTGAGGACTTTTAACACTATTTTGAACCCATAATGACCAATATCTATTGTAAAATAATGCAAAAGAACAAAACGTGTAATGACCAATAAGTAAAATGGCCCAAACGCGATTGAAAAATCTCCTTAATACGCATACGGTGAGGTTAACTGGTATTATCCGTGTTGTTCATTACCCCATTTAATAGGTAAGTATATTGATTTCCACTGTAGTAGGCAATTGACCTGCAGCTAAATAACGATTGTGACCAATTTAATTATATCTGACTTGTGTCCAATCTGTTTTATTCATCAACTTGTTAGTTCTATCAATGTACCGACTGAGCGTTTTATAAGGGCTTATGCTTATCTATACTACACGAGCCAAATTCGATGTAGAAGTTTGTTAACAAACCGCGCCACAAATAACTTAAACTAACTTGCTGTGCATCAAGTTTTAGATATAATTTTGAGCAATATTTATTGAAGGATCTCAAATCAACAAGCGAACTAAACAAATTGCGTAGTAAAACACGCGGCAACAGATTGCATTTTAGGCTAGCGTATAGATATGCATATAAAAAGCTCAGTCCATGATAGGACTATTATAAATGGGTGTATGTCTAAAACTAATCGTCATGGAAAAATCTGCTGTGTAATTTCAAAATGAATCTTCGCTCTACAACCATAACAATTAAATCAATTACAGTGAAATTTCCAAAAATTTCTCAACGGCTTTAGCGTGACATAAACCATTTCGCTTACCAATTACTGGCGATTGGTTAGAGACAATATTGAACCGTTTACCGAAGCATTGATATATCGGTGTAAAGTGTGTGATCGGATAACGGCGCTCGGCTCGATGCTATCTGCGTGCGCACGCGTTGCAATTTGTCGCATTTGCCGCTCGTGGTTATTTCGATACACTGCCTTTTTTAGATAGAGGTAAAATGTTATACAGAGGCAAAGCTTGTTTTTAACACAAAAAGCGATCAGCTTGCTTCAACTCATAAATAAATATGTTTTAAACAAAGAAAACTATCTATTTAATTATCATTCTACACGTGTGCTCGTTTTAGCAATTTTTTGATTTTTTTGCCGCGGTTGCGCAGCCGGTTTCTCAAACGCAGATTCTAATCTTTTGTTAATCAACAGTTTATGTTACCAAAAACACCTTATTAGTTATTATTTTAACCAAGCTTATATAAAAGTATAGGTCAACTAGTCAACTGTGTTCAGAAACAGTGTTCGAAAAAATTGCCGTATGAAATAAAGGTAATTTAAATATAGTTGTTACGTCAAGAACGATCTTAACACCTATAAAATAACCGTGTATGAACCCATTGGTTGCAATGCAACCCAAACTTTGTTTGTTCATTCTTGATGTGGGTAGTGTTCATTTACATTTTATGGTAGGTACCTTTTATTATAGTATTCCCTACTCCACTTTTTGCAAAAGGTAGACTCTTCTTTTGTAATTATGTTTTGTGGTTGATATATCTAATATTGTGTCTCTGATTCTTCAATGAAATATATATTCAAAGTGCGGTGTGGTGTGAGCATGCTATTAACAAAGCGTCTTTTAATAAATATTTTAAAACGGTTTAACTAATGACTCGTGTCAAATCTATTCGTGTTCAATTATTCTTGTTTTAATTAATTGATGGATATAAATTTTTTCTTGCAACATTTATGTTTCTTTGATAGATTTCTATATCTACAGATTAGAAAGTTATCTATTTTTTTTATGTGCAATAATACAATGCGGTAACCAATAACCATGCCGTCATGTTTGTTCCTAAACAATGGCCTTGTAGTTCTAACAGCGATAGAAAATATTCTTACAGTTTCAATTGAAGGTTGATTATTAAATAAGATAGACTGATAAGGTCTAGATTGTAACTATCTATTTATTCTACGAGAGTTCGCTTTATACAACTCAATTGCGCAACTCAGTTGAGCAAATTGAGCAATGGGACTCGTCTTTATCGAACTTATTTTGTTCCCTATTGCCCTTGTACAAAGTACAATGTAGAGTTCATTAACAGGGAAGAATCCTAGACGTATCTGGATTCTTGTGTTACACAGTTCTTACACATTACATTGTTTACCCTTGTCCTAGAGGCCAAGATGTACAAGGTACAATGTGTTATTCAGGCTATGCATGTCATATCAACTTCCTAAGTTATTATAGCTTACCAATGTCTACTCGAGGAATGTGTGACGTATCAAACGTGACTCCTATCTTCCATATTAAACATCTAATAGATAAATTAGTTGCAAACGAACCTTTGGAAGACTTATCATTGGTAGTACCCCTTACAGCTCTACTCAAGTTGCTGAACACAGAAAATCAAGAAGGTATAAATTAGAAAATGTTGTAAATGTTTATTGTCAAAAAAGTACCTACAGTTAAATTAATTTAGAAAAATATCGGATATGACAGACAATGACAGCAAATGTCACAAATGGCAGTACATTATAGTACAGACAATTTGGCCACACATAAATAGCAGTGTGTTAGGAAAAACAAGGTATAAATAAAATTTGGCATGCACCACGTGCAGCTTGAGGAAGTGAACCTGTAACAGTTTCTTGCTTTCTCTGTTAAATGTTTTCCGTTCGAACCATCACAGAACTAGCTTCAAAATATTAAAAGGCTAGGTTGCGATCATCTCTCCACGGGGCGGTGAGGTTGGTCGAGAAAGTCCTTAAATGTCAAACTATTATAAGACACCCATATCTATATTTTAATTGGTCTACCGCCGCAGCGCATCAGCGGGACACAGCAGCCAGTTCCGATTGTCTGTCTATGTCTATGTCTAGGACTATTTTAACTAAAATAAGATGTAATTTGTGTGCGTTGTAATTTTGTATGCTAATAAATAAATGTCATTAATTTTGTTTGGATTTATATCATGACTAGCAGCGCCTCGCGATTTCACCCACTTAGGTCCCGTTTCAGTAAGAATTCCGGGATAAAATATAGCCTATGTCACTGCCTAAAAAGTAAGTATTTTAATGATAAAATATTTTTTTAAATTGGTCCAGTAGATTTGGAGCCTTTTCAATGCAAACAAACAATCAAAACTTTCCTCTTTATAATATTAGTATAGATGTATAGATGTATAGATGTATAGATGTATAGATGTATAGATGTATAGATGTATAGATGTATAGATGTATAGATGTATAGATGTATAGATGTATAGATGTATAGATGTATAGATGTATAGATGTATAGATGTATAGATGTATAGATGTATAGATGTATAGATGTATAGATGTATAGATGTATAGATATCACCGCGAGTTGGAAAAAAGAATAACCCAGCAGTGCCAGTGGGTTTAATAAAAACGAAGCAGTGCTTAGGGTTTATGTTTTGATGATTAAGGTCAATAAGTATTAGTACAGAAATCTTTGATCGTTTTAAATTAATAGCTAATAATAAAACAGCTAAAGCCCCGACCGACAGCGACACTACATTAACCGACTAATGGGTTATGATTATGATATTTACTGCTACATGGAGAGGTTAAGCCACGGTCTCGGTGTTTATAGCTCTGGGATTATTGCCTTAGAGACGATGGAAATATTCGACTTGTTGAGAAAAGTTGAAGGTATTATTTAAGTTCTATTTAAGGTATTATTAGAGCTTTAAGCTGTAGGCAATATCGAAAGTGGGATGACGACTTCCAAAAATCTGCAGACAAGATGCTATACGGCAAGATGGAGACAGGGCTCTTTGGTGGATATTAGGACAGGCCTATGTCCTATGCTTATGCCCGTGTCCAGTGGGCGGGCTGATGATGATGATGAATATCCAAGCCGACCGTACTAAGAAAGAGGTTGAGCATTCGATTCCCACCGCTACTAATATTTGTAAGATTATGTAGTTCCGAGTCTGAGTGCTTTTGTGTTTCATGTCATTTATTTTTTGGAGTACAATAAATAGTTATGTTTTGTATTAGTATTAGTAAATATAAAACAATGTTCATTAGCTAAAGTTCAAGATTGAAGTATGTGTACCTATTAAGCACCCGAAGCACACATTTTGCTTAGCTTATTCTATGTGTGTAGGTACTTAAAAAATTATGTTAATAATGAACAAACACTTGCGTTGTATTACGTAACGTATAAGTGTAGGCGATTATAATATGTTCAGAAATGAAAAAGAAACACGTTAAAAATACTTACTTCCTTGCACGAACAACTAAATAGGAAATGACAAAGCAATTGTAATATCTACAGTGTAAAGACCGCACCTTATTCAAATGAGGCGGCTCACGGCAAAGCGTTGCCTAAATATTAGTTTAAATCGAAGATTGTATCATAGCATAGCCCTCTCACGCAGAACTTACCAGCGAAAAGGCTGTGCTTTCAGTAGAAGCGTTCGCGACTCGCTTCCGCTGCCTGGAAGCATAAAGCGTTTTATATGCGTAGTGTAGACTTAATTTACTGGTCGCATAATAAAAAAAGTATTTATTGATATTAAATTACAATCAAATAATATAAATAAATAAGAGCTATTTATTCACAATTGTAACAATTTAGCAAACTGCAGACTGTTGCAAATAATCAACAGGTAGCTTAATTGATCCATATCAATACTAGTAGGAAGCGTACCCCAGACGCGCTGGCTGCATTGACCAGCTGTATGGTAATGATGATTAAAAATTAAAAAGTAAACAGAATCAACTAGCAAAATTGCGAATTTTCCTGATATTTTGTTTATCAGACGTTTTCTTCAAAAGCATTCCCCGTTTATAGTCTGAATGATAAGTTAAGTTTGCAGGCGACATACCTACACACTTGTTACACATTTGTTACACCTACTTAGTGTGTATCTACTTCTATGCCTACTCCTCAGCTACATTATAAAGTACCTTCACTTCACACCTCTAATAGTTGTGATTCACCAAATCCAAATGAATGGGTCTAATAAAGCTCGGAACCCACTGATATATCACTTGGACCGACTGCTCTCGACTTTAACCTGAATAAATTATGTAAATAAGGGCTCTTGCTTTCTCGTAAATGATTTGGCGTTTTCCTTCTAATGTGTTCGGACACTCCACATTAGTACCAATTATTTAATTGCTACAAACACGTTCACACGCAACTTTGGAACTTGATAATGATTGGGTTGGACTATTTGCCCTTAAATTATTTCTACTTTGAAATTTACTACTTATGTGGCAAAAGTACCTAATGCTCTATGAATAATAGTAAAAATGACCCACGACAGTGACTGTTAATTGTGTTTGTTAATAAATAACAAAAACTTTTTACGAAATAAAGATTAAGGCAAAAGACAGACAAATATTTTATCTTTATTGTAGTTTTTAGTCAATAGTTTAATAGAAGATCTATTAAACTATTGTCAACTACAACTATTCGTTTGACCGCAATTTCATCTGATTTAAAGTCCGAAGTGGATGAGATCTGCACGGATGGGATGACCACCTACTCGATTGAAGAGGTGGTCAACTGCGTATTACGAAGGTATATATAGATAGATAAAAAAATATTTGGTACTACAGATACACACACAATTACATTAAAGTCTAGAAGACCTGGGTACGATTAAAGTCCGCCCATTATTAGATCCATCGATGCAAGCTGATTGCTAAGTACCGCGACTTAAGATCTCATAATTTTGATGACAGAGTGATTGGCCATAGTGCCAAAATAAAACCTTAATGGTTTGGATTCCACCAAGAAAAAGAATACTGGGCCCTCGGGCCAATCTGAGGTGCAAACAGGGCGGGCGGCATTTTACACTCGTTCCCAAACTAGTGACAAATGGAGGCGGCATCTTTCATCTCCCATACCACAATCAAATATCGACTCAAGTAAAACAGTGTAGAGTGTAAAATTGAACAGCAAATAATGGTGATTAACGAAATGATAACGCAGTAACGAAATTCGGAAATAATCGCAAATAGCTTTGGAAATCTGGGCGGGCTCTACCTGTATAGGCATGCCATGAAGTATTGCAAATAAATTGAACGCATCACGCGCTTTGTCCTGCAAATTACTGAGTATTTAATCAAAAATAGTCATTATACACACTACATAGGTAATGCAATTAAATAGCTTTACCGTTATTATAAATTTTCAATAATCGCTTTGTCGGCTATAATTTATGGTGGGACAGTACATATATAAATATATTGGTCAGAAATAATAGACCTTGAAATTTGAAATCCTTAACAATTATTTCTTCAGGCTTACAAAATACTCACCTCACCTCCAACAGCCTATATTAGCCCACTGCTGGACGCAGGCCTCCCTCTGATAAGCAACTGATTGGCTCTCGCCGGGCGTACGGGTTGGGGATCGCAGTTTGGTGGTAGAATTGTGAATTGCAGGAGGCTCAGCTGCCCGCCCCCAGTAGATATCCCTTAGTCGCCTCTTATGGCGTTATCTACACCCACTGGACAATTCTAAACCTAACCAAATGGTACCATAATGGCAAGGTTGAATTTAATTCTAGATTTGTTATTCAGACTTCTCTTCAATTTGTTATCCACTTGAATTTTTAAACCTAAAGCTAGCTAAGGACATGGACTGTATAAAACTAAAGCAACGAGTTCCAACACTGCTGGCATGTCATAAAATTCTTCAGGTGCCTCTAAGGTACCTACTTAATAGCTACAGGGAAAGTAAATTATTTAACTTAACTATTGCAAAGGAACGTGATTATGATAAATTCATAGTTTCCACTTATTACAAGGAGCCGTCATAAGGCGCAGTTAACACGCTCATGTATCATGCATGCGGGTATTTGCGAAATCGCATCGAATAAATACTCATTCTCTCACTCAGTGACACATTTTTTTGTCTATAGTTTTATGCTGTAAACTACTCTACTTCTATACTAATGTAATGTCTGTAGCTGTCAAAATCAATCATGTGGAGGTATTAATTCGTTTCCACTAGTGAATTTGTGATCCAAACCCCGCAGAACTATTCCTTCTTTCGATTCTTTACCCGTGGTACATTTCAGCTGGTCCGGTGGTTACCACCGATATTTTTTTTCTAAAACTTCGAGGCAGGCTACCACGTTTAGCCACTGTACCACTGTTAGAAACATTCTTTCGATAGTACAGTTGATTATCCTTGTCTCTACCATACGCAAATTATAAGTATGTACTACTGAAGATACAAACTGTGTAAAAATACAAACTGAAGTTATGTTTGGGCCACATTTAATGAATCCTATTAGAGCGATAAAGATGACAATGCAGGGTTACCACTAACATTTTCAAACATCATCATCAACCTGATAGAGAATCTTTTGATAGAGAAACCAATTGACTGCTCACACCTTGAATACAATTTTATAAGCCACATTCGATGAGGTATCCGCCACCTAGCGCCTCCCACGAGGATACCTTGATCGATGGCCATCTTGAACAAGCCAGGAACATCTGATGCCGGATATAGAACAAGCGAGCGAGCGCAAACGAAGGCTAACGAATGGTAGCTAAAGAACCAGAGGGGACATCATTACGAAAACAAGCGAACCCAAACGAAGGCCTTCGTTGATCGTGCGTCAAAGAAAAATAAAGCCGTCACCGCACAGCGGCTAATTAATTAGCGCGTCTTGTGAAGCGCGATTTCGGCGATTTTCTAGCGCGATTCCTAACACGCAGCGGCTTATTATAAAGAGCTATTTCGGCGGCGCGCCCAAGCACCCCCGCCGCCACCCCCTCCCCGCGTTACCGGCTGCGCGAACGACGAAGACCGTCCCGCCACCCAGCGCCGCAGCCCGCAAGACGCAGCTTAAAGAAAAAGCCAAATCGCAGGACGCAGAAACGCCTCGGACAAGTCGAATCGTGGCGTCAAATTAGCGGCAATATACGTCAACGTATGCGTTTCAGTACAAAATGCAAGCAAATATCGCAAAATCGCGCAACACAGGTCGCGTTTAAAAATTAGCGCCGATGTGAGTAAGGCTTGAAACGAACATACCGATCGTCGAATCCCACTCGTTTGCATTGGTTCGCGTTCACACGCTTGGTCACCCACCATGAGCAAGTGTTCGAAGAGCGCGCACATAAGTACGTGCCACGCACTGATCCGACGAGTGTACGTGCGCAATCCACCAGCTATTGTCTAAAGGCGATTATAGGAATAGCGTCGCATTATATTGATGGCACGCCATGCACGGTAATAGGGCTTAATACGAGATAATTACAGGGAAGCCGTACAGTAGTCGATGAAGATATAATTCTCGGTGGAATTAATGAAGACGCTGAAGTCACTTTGTCGCGGTTGTCTGATGTACGAAGGTGAAAAGGGGCTTAAGTGTTATGACTTATATTCCAGCTAAATTTGATGTAGAGTGTTTGTTAACAAACCGCCGAGTTAACCTAAAATGTTATCTGTTTTCACGTTTTCAGAATTTATAATACTTGTCAATTTGTGATCCTTTATTCAATAAATATTGCTAACAATTATATCTGAAATTTGACGGTAAGCAAATGAAATTCGTTTTTTTATGCCGTGGTACAAACATTATACATCGAGTTAAGCTGAATTAAACGCTCGAAAACTCATTGCAAGCGTTGATATGCGAGTGTTTATCTATTTCATTTAACTCTTTCAGGAAAATCCCATAATTATTAGACGTCTTTGATAGTAAGACCAGCTTCTGCGCGCGGCTTTGCACGCATTTTTCCTAGCTTTAGATAAATTGTTGCATTAATTCTTAAGCCCCCAATACATGTTGGCCGAGCTAAGGCCAACAAGAGCGTAGGCAAATCAATACAAGGTAAGTGCCACCGTCTAGACGTTTGGCAAGTCTACGCAAACTATTGCACCACAAACTACACAAACATGTCGACACGATAGGCCGAGCGCAGGCAAACTCCTTTGATTTGTGCAGAAAAACCAACACGGTGCCAAAGTGAGGCGAGTGGCCGCAAGTGACCGCGAGCGTTGACAAGTCACTGCAAATGACCTCTATACTCGTTGGCACTTGTATTCACTCGGCCAGCTAGGCGAGCGATACCGAGCGATGGCAAGGTAATGCAAGTGTGCCGTCTACACGTTGATGCATAGATTTTAATTCTTAATTTTAAATTGCACAAAATAATAAAACGTGGTAGAATATTTAAAAGAAAAATAATATATATATTTTAGTATGTATTTTAGTATGTATATAGTACATACTAAAATATATGTAGTGTCACAGTTTAGCTTAAAGTACGCGGCGCAAACGCATTTCGCTAATTCAGCTTTTTCAGTAGTTAAGCCGTGTCTCGCCAGTTATTCCACCAAGCTCTTCCAGAAAAAAAAAGAAAGTCACTTCATAGAGCCCCAATTGAGTAGTCCTATCCTAAATAAGGATTAAAGAATATATTTTATTGTAATTTAGAATAGACTCAGTTCAACGTATTAACTCTTTTATTACAATCAACCGACAGTAGGTAAAGTAAAGACAATATGTACTTTTAATACAAAATATACAATACATGAAATACTTATAACCTAACAAATACTATACTTATATACTTAGGCATATAAATCGAATAAATAAATACAATGGAGTCATAAAGATCCTTGACTTTACGCTGTTTATACACAATATAACACAATGTGTGTGTTATTCATCTTCTTGCCTAAATTTCACTAAGATTCGTTTGACTGTCGTTGCAAAATAATTTTAGTTGTATTGTTAAGTTGTAGCTAATCATTCCTGGAGTTACAAGGGGTAACTTATTATAACCATTATTTTTTACAGTAATTTTCATTGTCATTATATACTTATCTGCTACATAAAATATTCATAGAAAGAGTTATTACTTGGTAAAATGAGCCAATTCGCTTGTCTACAATAGACGTATAATGAGTGAAGTAATTTATGTTATATTTATTATATGTCAAGTTGAGTGAGTATGTACCTACTTATAATAATTAGGCAAATTCTAAATCGATTTCAGTAATAGGAAAGTACTCGAAATTACTTTACTGTTCAGCTTTATTTTAAATTAAAAAGTAGGTAGGTAGGTAGTAGCAACTTATTTTTTCTGCGTTGCAAGTAGGCTTGCAACGTAGAAAAAATAAGTTGCTACTTCATCGCATTGCACTATTGCACTAATATTATAAATGCGAAAGTTTGGATGGATGGGTGGATGGATGTTTTTTACATCTTTACGCCAAAAGTACTAAACGGATGGGGCTAAAATTTAGCATACCTCAACTTCAACATCCAGTATTAGTCCACAGCTGGACGCAGGCCTCCCCCTGATAAACACCGTGTTGGCGGTTATCTAATGGGGGTTAATGCCTATAATCCCCAAGCTGGTCATGCGGGCTGGGGATCGCAGTTCAGTAGTAGAGTTTTTCTGGAGGGGCCGCTGCAGCCCGTCCCCGGTGGATATCCCTTAGTCGCCTCTTACGACACCCACGGAAAGAGATGGGGTGGTGCAAGTTCTAAGCAAGCACCACACCGCTAATTATGCAATTAGCAAAGTTAATTATGGGTATTATGGTAATTCTTATCCTGGAATCAAACATAGGCTCCTTTTTTATAGCTATCCCATAAATCAGTTTCCGTGGGATAGAAATCACCTTTAAACGTTTCTATAGGAACAAAGCGTGCGAGGCCGCGGGGTGCAGCTAGTTAGGCCATAAACAACAGTGAATTTCCGAACGGAAGCTTATATCAAGACAGAGTGGTTTTATGAGATAAATCGATCGAAAACATAAAATAATACCTTAAACTTTCGTATTTTTAGAAACCAGATTAGGTAATGATCTACAACGAAAATGAATTGGCAATTTCCTCATTTCTAATTCCAATTAAATCAAATGTCTAATCTTTGAATAAATAAAATCAAAAAGACGACTTCCTAGTATTAAAAAAATAATTTATTGTGATGTGTTTATGATTAACGTTTTACGACTAAAGGGATTATACATTTTATAAATATTTATCGTACTGGCGACCTTCAACGGATGATTAAATGCCAAAATAAAACATTAAAATGTAAATAACACTCGGTTTTTACAGTAAAATTGTTATTGGTTTTGTTATCACCCAGTAACCAAATAACAGGAGGAGGACAATATAAAAAAATATCGTAAATATTTGTTGTCGGATTCGGCCTTCATTTTTGCAGATCGGACTTACCGTGGGTGAAAGGTTAAAATGTTCCCGTGTATAGCTCTGTGATCTTACCCTACAGTAAGCAAAGCTTGAGTTGATGTCCCAAGATGTACTCAAGATATCCGAAGACACTATTCTATATATCCTTGCTATTTGTCAAAGCGGGGATACAAATTATAATACAAAATACAGGACAGAGCTGTTTATACCGCCCCGAGCGATGCGGTGGCACTATAACGATCTAATAAATCCAGAGGCAGCAGGGAAAGGCTCTTGCACATGACTTGGTCGACTACACAAAATGAGATACCAATGGTAGTGGCTATTTTGTGTTCGTAGATATTAAAATAAAATGGGTTTGATGTATGTAATTTCTGAAAACTTACTCAAACCTTCAGTTTGCTTTAAGAAAAACCGCCCATAATTTAAAATGCACAAAAACGTGTAGGTAGGTATGCTCTTGACAATATTGGACTTAAACGAACGATAACGGTTGTTTTTGTACTAAGTAAGTAGATGTACGATTATGTTAGCATCGGTTAGCACACTCGAGCTAAACTATAAATGTAAGCAGGTAGATACTTAAATTTAAGTACAAGTTTTGTTTTTTCTCTCTCATTCAAGTGATCTGTATTTATGTTCTTTGGGAAAATAAAGAATCTTTAAACGATATGATTTTATGTAATGCTTCTTCCTCTGGACAAATAATTTACCTAAAGATAATGTTTTAACACTTTATTTGAAAATTTAATGCAAGCATAAAAAAAGAAAAGTTAATAAAATATTGATTTTGTATTTTAGATAAATTTCCTTTGAAAATATGGGTTCAGCTAACTTGTGATTGAAATCCGTGAAGTGATCAGGGAAGGCAGGGGAACTATTAATTTACTGACATTTGCTATGCAGTATTTTTTATTTATTTATTGACAATGTCATAGCGCTATCCCAGCGATGACACGTCATGTGCAAGATTCATCAGAGCTCGTCGCGCAGATAGTAACTCACGGCCAATGTACCGCGAAATCAATAAAACTGGGATAGGTGACATTTGTTTTGTATTGTATTTTGTTGTAAAATTGATACAAAATAGCTTTAGTAGCGATACAGTATTACCAATTTAGTGTAATCTATAAACCTATGTATGAAGTTTGAAATAAAGAATTTAATTTAATTTATATTAGTACATATTATATAAAGATCCTCTCGAATTCGGTAGCATGCTGAACCCAGCAAAGTGTACCTTGCTAGGTTCCAATTCAAATCAACAGCATTCCATATAAATTAATTTACCTATTCAACACTCTACAAAAAAAACTTTTTACTGATTAAGAAAATATCAATGAAAATCAATGAATTAATAAATAAATTAGAAATAGTATTTACAATTGAGCCAACTGCAGACTCTTACATCAATCTACAAGTACCTCAACGGATCCATATCAATACCATAACAACACTCTTTATAAGTATTTAATTAATTACCTATAAATTATATCAGAACATATTATATTATTCATACATTTTATACATAATGCATAACGCAAGTTCTGGTGAGCTTAAGATACTGTGACTTTGTCCAGCATTATTTTATTGTTAACTAGCTGCGCCCCGCGGCTTCGCACAGGTTGTTCCTATGGAAACGGTTAAAGGTGATTTTTATCCCACGGGAACTGATTTATATGATAAAAAGTAGCCTATGTTTGATTCCAGATTAGAATTACCTGTATGCAAGACTTCAGCTCGATTCGTTCAGTAGTTTTGGCGTGAAGAGGTAACAAACATCCATCCATCCATCCATACATCCATACATCTATCCAAACTTTCGCATTTATAATATTAGTGTGATTTAATGTGGTTCATGTTGACCGAGGTTGGCAGAGTCATGGGAAGCTACTATTCAAAACTTCCTACGAGTACATCCCACCGTCATCCGTTTGGCAATAACCCAGTCAACATGTAAGTAACTGTATCATTTAAACAATAATTGGGTTTGTTTTAATAAAACTATAAACTGACTTCAGTTTAATGGTTTTCTCAGAGGTGCCATTGTCAGAACTGGACCAAATTTAATAGGACCACACGGGCAGCATCAATTTTTAAATAACAAAAAGAATCTTCAAAGTCGGATCGACCAGTCAAAAGTAACCAACGTAAAAAAACACACGAATTGAGAACCTCCTCCTTTTTAAAGTCAGTAAAAAAATTAAGAATAAGGATTTCTATATAAAAATTGAGATGGCAAAAAGGTGCTTACATTGAACTCCTGATAATAAAGCCATTCACCTAACTCATATGTAAATTGTAAGTGAAAAAACCGTGTGATACCCAAAAAAGTATATACATAGATAAAACGTTATTACCGCAATCAAAGTAGATGTAGATACCTACATTATACGACCCACATGAACATAATTTATGTAGCGGAACCCTGCAATTAAATCAGAATCTGTGACCAGTAGCCGGCACGGAATAAATAAGGTTACACCAGAGTAGTAGAACATACACAGGCTACATTACAGTAATGAAGAAATATAAGGGGCTAGAAACAAAAGAGCATAAAATAAGTGATTTTTTTCAAAGTTGTAATGGTCTACATAGATTATGTTCAAAAAGAGAAGAGTCGTGGCGTTACGGTGAACTAACACTTTTAGTCGTACTGCCGTACCCTATTATTGTAAAAACATCATAAAATACAAAAATAAATATACAGATATACATATTTCTAGTCAGCACATTTGTTGCGTTGACAAAGCAGTGTTGTCAACGCAACAAAAGTTGTCAATTGGCACACGAGCGCCCTCAATTCCTACGACTCTTGAACCTGAAGCCTGAACACACCGCGTGTTTCATTTTGTAGTATTATCCATCACGAAAACAACAATCACTAAAAGTTTTCGGAATTTTATTCAAAGCAGAAACACAACAGCCAAAAAATACACTAAGAATAGTCGAAAGCGGGTTAACTACAAACCACGTTGAGTCGGAATTCATAATGAATTCAACTAGTTCATCGTAGTTTGATGAATTCATTTTATCTGTCGAGATTTCGTGAAACAGAAAAAAAAGTAATTAACAACAGTATAACTAAACGGTTCATACAATAGCTACAATAGCTACGTGCAACGTTTGGTTGGAACGCCAAGCACTACATTACACCTGTTTAATTAATTGACCAATCCATTATTTTGACAGAAAATTGTGCTAAATCTTAGTTAGATTACAAACTGTCAACACATACCTAACTATGATACTCAAACCTCTGAAAATATTTAAGGGGAGTAATAAGTTATGTCTTAGCTAGCAGATAGGTAATTCTTAGTGTTGTAAACGCAACAAAAGTTGTCAATTGGCACACGAGCGCCTTCAATTCCCACGACTCTTATTGAACAGACGACTCTATAGATTATATGTACGTATACGTCAGCAAGCTGTGTGTTTCTGGCTTAGAATTTGCACCACCCCAACTCTTCCCGCAGGTGTCGTAAGAGGCAACTAAGGGATATCCACTGGGAGGCGGGCAGCAGTGCCCCCTGCAGAACAACTATACCACCACCAATACAGGCTGTTGAGGTTGAGGTTAAAGAGATCTCTAATGTACTTAATTCAATACATACAAAAATGCATTATACTATAGATCAAATATTTAAAACAATAGATACAATATTAACTGAGCCCCTTAACTCCGTCGTAGTAGGTGTCAAATAGCAGTAATGCGAATCGAACACTTAATGGACCGCGGCACAATTTAAAGGTAAGAACAAGCATAAATTTATTAACGATGCTGAAATATCACCACATAAATCGATATACCGCCTGCCAGTTTACCGACAATTATTCTTAATTGGATTATGAAAGCGGTACATGAACATGCTTTGAAAAGAAAGCTGGGAGCGGGAATAAGGTTTTTGAAATTGCGTCATGTAAATAATTGGATTGGCAGTAATGTCAACTTTTGAGAACTAAATTGAACTATTGAACCTGACTTATTGCTTATTAATGTTTATTGAATTGAAATTATTTTTCATATAGAGTACATGACAATTTATAATTATTTTAGTATATAAAATTGTATTTTATTTGTTAGTATGTACCTCGTTTATTTATTTTCCTGACTTGTAAACAATTTTTCACCAATAATATGACTATCTGACTATTATAAATCTAAATTGAAATAATGAACCTCATGAAATATTGAAAATTTTGAATGTACATTTCACAGGGAAAAGCTTTTCAAATCTAATTTACTTAATAATTGGATCCGTAATATTGCTTTTACTTCCTACAAAAATCAAGTCTTCAATCTTCCTACAACAATCAAGTCTATTGAACTGAATGAATCTATCCACCCTGGATTGATCGCTGTGCAAATTGTGGGTTTTTGTTTTTACTCTTTCACGACCATTAAAAAGAGAGAACCGATTTTAATTGAATTTGGCAAACGACAAGAAGATATTCAGGCTTTTATTTTCTTAAATTATTCATTGCACACAAGTAAATCATACATAAAAGTTAATAAATACTGGACATGTAGGAAGAAAGGATATATAAACATAATTTATGAAACGAGAATTTTCTTTATCAAAGTTATAAAATTACATATTTGCCAGAATTATTAAATTCATCATGCCGCTAACACCCTTGACTTGTTCCATGACATCACTGATTCGGCTGCAGGAGTGCAGTTGTGACTGCAGAGACAACGACCATGTATTTTTCTGGTTGTGGTTGTACTAGAGTACTCAACTCCGTTCGTTATTAATTGGGTGGGTATTTATGAACATAATGATGAACTCCTACGATTACCAGCCCCACCTGGTACAGCAGGACTTCTATACCTATCTTAATAAATGATAAATCACACTATCACACTAATATTATAAATACGAAAGTTTGTACGGATGGATGGATGGATGCATGTTTGTTACCTCTTCACGTCAAATCTACTGAACAGATTGAGCTGAAATATTGCATACAATTGATTCTAATCCTGGAATCAAACACGCTACTTTTTATCCCATAAATCAGTTCCTGTGGGATAAAAATCACCTTTAAATGTTTCCATTGGAACAACGCGTGCGAAGCCGCGGGGCGCAACTAGTAATTTATATGTGCACAAGTGTGTGCTCTAACATAAGTTTACTGTCACTGGTGTCTTTCAACTTCAACTTCTTTTTTATGGCGCCGCGCCGCTTGCTTTTCGCTACGACTCTGCCAGTGAGTGTCTATTCAGATGTCGCCAAAACTAAAGTAAACTAATTTGCTGTACTGAAATGTCGCTGTCATAACGATAAGAATAAGGATGGCATCATTTTTAGTACTGTCAGATTAGTTTAGTCTAGTTTTGGCAACATCTGAATAGACACCACTATAGCTCGCATAACCAACAGGACCGAATGATGATGAGCCCTTGTTGTCGTATGCAACCTCATAACATAACCCTCCCCTCGAAACCGGAAGTAGGGGTGGCAGAGTGGTGAAACGGATGGGCGGGACGAGGCCACAATAATGATATTATTACTCGTATCTCTAACAAGGACATTAGTAATTTGTTGTATTTTAGAACGGAAATCATATCAAAACAAGATTCGTCAAATGCGAGTGTGTCACACCTTACACCACCCACGCAATACTTTTAGCAAGGTGTGACGTCAATAGCTCTCACGAACTTTGACGTGAGAGCTAGTGACGTCACCACTAGCTCTCACGTTTTATTTTTGATTTATATTTTTGTGATAAGAAAAAAATAATTATGTTTCCGCACGCGGTTTCTAACCCTTTTCAATTTATTAAGCACCGGTTAGAGACTTCGCTATTTAATGAATATCTAAAGGTACCTTTACCGCCTAATTTCCGAAATTTGGGAGCCATCCCATCTGAAATGCTTAACAAACATTTCAAATGGATCACTAATCACTATGCAAATTTTGGATATGAATTTTTTAAAGGTAAATTTTTCGATTCGTTTTAATGTACTTAGTACCTACTCGTATTTCAAGAAGTAAGGTATATCTACTAAAATTTGTATTTACTGCAAAAAAAAGAAAGGCACTCGGGGACTGCCGCGGTAAAGCAATTGCATAGCACAAGTCATTAAAAGTTCTGCTATTCATCGATAGATGGCAAAACTAAAAAGTATCACCGCTGTGCCCGTCTGAGTTAGGTTATTTTAGTTACGGAATGTCTGGATTTAGTCTTCACGCTCAAAGCCCGCGATAGAAGCTATGCAATAGCTTAAAACTTTAGACTAAGAGCCCAAAACGCACCAAAATGATAATTTTCTTGCTTTTTTATAAATTATGTATTATTGTAGCATGCGTAAAGGAATTTAAATATTTCATCTGTACTAATAAAATAGCCATTGTGTTTATCGAATCGCTGATTGCAGAGGCTCTAGCTAGTCCTCAGCACGCGAACGTATCAACGAAATTGAATTTTGATCCAAATTACCGACACGATTGGACGAAACCGAGCGGAACGGACCGAAATCGACACCGCACAACGGTCTCACGGCACGCGTCCGAAAGATGCTCCGATATCCCCTTATACGATTGTATGTTTATACAGCGGATATCACAATAATATTGTGTAAATGCGAACGTAAGGATGGATGTTTGTTACCTCTTCAGGCCAAAACTAATTAAACGATCGGGCTAAAATTTAGCATACAGGGTTGGAATAACACATATACTGTTTATCCCATAAATTCGTTCTTATAGGATTGAAATAACCTTTAAACGTTTCTATTAAAACAACGTATTTGAAACCGCGGGCATAAACTAGTTATTTATAACGACAATAATGATTAAAACGACAAATTACAACTCGTATTTACACATATCAATTTCATCAAGTAAAACTGGAGTTAATTTTTTGAAGTCTAGCCCCTTGTGTAGTGTATAGTAAAATTCTATCATTAAGTTAACGAAAAAGACACCGTGTTACTTTGACAAAAACGTTTCAACGACATGGTCGCTCCAGTTTCTGCAGAGTTTAGGCTTTAATCGGGTTTGATGACATATTCTTTCACAAGTTGACTCTGTCAATGGATTTATGTTCGCAATCACACTAACCTATTGCAGTAACCCCAAAGTAAGGTAATGGCTTCCGACGCTAAAATTCACCGTTTTCTATCCTGTGCCGCCTTCATCCAGTCCACTACGAAGACTTGACGGCAGTCAGTCCTTCTTTATTTCATCGTCTCATTTGTATCCGTTGGCATGCTGCCGTCAACCGCTGTCCGCTGCAGTCAGCCACTGTCCGCTGCAATCAGCCGATGTCCGCTCAATGTATGCAAGCAATTACACCCGTGCCATGAGCATTTCACTATTAAATAGAACGTTTTTGTTTAAATCCGCGACCAATTCTAAATTTGAATACTGTTGTTATACCGGGCCCGAGTTATATACGGTTCTTATGAGGAAGTATCATGCGACCATCTTTTTATTTTATTTATAGAAATAAAGAGTTTTTGACTTCATAACCTATCCACGGGAGGAATTTGTTTATTGATTCACGCTACGTCTGTTCATTTCTGAATTTCACACATTGATTTGAAATTTAAATTGGGATTCTTATTGTCTGTCAATTTATCGAATTTGAAATGGAATTCGATGTTATTGTTAGTGGTGTTGCTACGTAGTTTTTTAGGTTATTCCAGTTTTAACCCCTGAAATCGCCCATAAGGGGGAAAAGTCATGTATTCAGTCAGTAAGATTACATACCTACAGGATAAAAGTCTTGTTTGATCAACAAAAGAAGTTGTACGACCATACTTAATCATGATTTCTGTTTACAACATTAGCCCGATAATTCAAAAAGTTTACAAGATATTGTCCAACTTATTAGGTAACTTCTAAATTAAAGGTTAGCGCTAGGAGCAGGTGAACTTTTCTCTCTCGTGTCCTTTTTTGGAATAATTGTCTCATGAAAACACATATTTTTTTATAAATTTTACTTTAGTAAAGTTGGCATTTGGTGAAGTAAAGTTTCGCTTTACTTTTTGAATGATTTGATTGATGACTTAATCTCCAAATGAAACAGTTGAGCTTTCTGCTGAATGTTGCAAATAATCTAGAGGTAGCTCAGTTGAGCTAGTATCTAGTATCTAGAGTATTTATTTGATATAATTTTGCAACAAGCAATAAACACCATAAATCAGTCATCATTTTCCATTTTTTACTATAGGTACTTAATAATTTTGTACTTCTTACCAGCACAAAAGAGCCAATATGAACGTAAAATTACATATATAAGAATAATTTAATTAATATTAACCTTTAAATCAATTTAAATGTAAATAAATACTTAACTACCTAATAAAGTGGGTAGCTATTAGTATAAAATGTTTTTGTATGAACATGTGATTTATGATTTTTGTAACATATTGACACAATAAATAATGTCATCAACGCAACTTTTATGCAACCAAATTTCGTGTTTTATGTTTTATTACATAAAAATGGTCATCTTAAAGTATAAATCAACTCTAAAAACGAAATGAATAAAGTTCAATTTTTATTGAAACTAGCTAAGGCAAACTCTACATAAAGAGAAAAATACTTAAAACGATATGAATCTACTAATTGCCTAACTTGAATGTATTTTATTATCTACTTAAAATCTTTGCAACAATAATTTAGGTATGCAGCAGTGGCGGTTAGCATTTGATATAAAAGATATCCAAGAATGTCTAAAAAACGAGAAAATTCCTTGATTTGTAACCTAGGCATCGAATAGCAAGAGTAAAAAAATCAATTTAATATCAAACGAAAACCACTTTTACTGGATATATTTTTTCCTTGCTCGTGGAAAAATAATTCATCAGCATGTATTAGTCCACAGCTGGACACAGGCCTCTCCTAATGAGCGCCATAGAGCCCTCTCTTCAGCTTGGCGCATCCAGCATCTGCCTGCAGTCTTTCGCAGATCGTCATCACACCTGGCCGGATGGCGTCCTGCACTATGTCCGCCGAGTCGCGGTCTGCACCCAGGAACTCGTTTACCCCAGCGGTTGTAGGTTCTTCGCGAGATATGGCCGACCGACTGCCACTTCAGCTTGCTAATTCTTTGAGCTATGTCGATAACTTTCGTTTCGAATGTTGCATACATTCGAAACGAAAGTAAAAGAAAAAAGACTATTATATATACAAAAAGAATTATTGACTCTTGATGCCACACCCTGTAAGTAATTATTTAAATAACCTTTAAAATCAAAGTCAGGTCTAATCCAATTAGGTTATAAATCAACGAATAACATCAATCTCTAGCAAACCGCTACTGATATCTAACAAATCCCATCCAAGGTTGATAGATTATCTCAAATTGGTGTAATAAGGAAGATAATTAATGCAAATCACCGTAATAAACACATAAATAGGTGCAAAATCAAATGAGTTTATGGTCCAAGAGCCAATGGATGTGTACATTAAGAAATTAATACTTTAATGTGCTACTTACAAGTTTCTTAACAGGTTAGCTGTCCCGAAGCAAGTTTCGATCTTCTTTGTACACGTCCTCGTAGTAAATAATGACAGCTAAGCTAACATTGGCCATGAGGCACATATGCCTCATGGACGTACCAGTGCAATCACCCATGAGGCACATGTGCCTCATCGGACAGCTAACCTGTTAAAGCAGTCAGACTTGCGTAATTTCAGGGTTAGTAAAATAAGAACAAAACACTTTTTATATGCATCATCATCTAATTAGAGTCAGCTAGATTCTAGCTGACTCTAATTAGATGATGATGATGATGATGATGCATATAAAAAGTGTTTCGTCTAGACCTAAGATTGGACGTCCATTAAGGTTACCCAACAGCCTATATTGGTCCACTACTGGACGCAGGCCCTCTGATAAGCGCCTTGTCTTATATCTCATAAAAGTAATGCCCATAATCCCCACGCTGGGCGTGCGGGTTGGGGATCGCAGTAGGTGGTAGAATTGTTTTGCACGGGGTGCTGCTGCCCGCCCCACGGTGGATATCCATCAGTCGCCTCTAACGACACATACGGGAAGAGTTGGGGTGGTGCAAATTCTAAGCCAGCAACACAGCTAGCCAGCACCACACAGCTACAATTAAGGTTAATTAGACATTAAACATAATTTATCGATCTCGCGCCACACATAAATGGCAACACTAAACTAAGTATGACGGAAATCGAGTTTGTTAGGTTAGGAGAGAAGTAAAAAGGCATTTTCCTGAATGAAATCCCCTTTATTTTCACGTGGGAGTATTAGTTATTCAATTTTATTAGCCCGCTAGATCCCATACTGTTTTGCAAAGGTATTCTCACTCCATATGTCGTGAAAACATAATGTTCAAACTATTAAACATGTTTTTTTACTAATAAAGATAATGCCAAAGCTAAAAATTCACTTACGATATTTTCTTTTTTACAAAGATTGCGTGTGATGATTCACTTTGTAAACCGGTAAGCCATAACTTCACCATAAAATCCATAGAACCTCTAACTACTATTCCATTTCGTTTCGTAGGTTCCCAAGTACCAACCCAATCAGAGCAGCGTGCCAGAAGGATTCGACACGAAGGATTTAATCCATTTCTTCGAGGTCAAGGACGAAGCCTTCCCTATAGGGTTACCATCATAAATATTTATTTGATTGGTTCCAATCAAATCGAGCCCGCTTAGCTAAGCCGCGTCGAAGTATCGTTGGCCACGCTCAATTTCTGGCAACACTTTACAAGTTTTCGGAATTCCTTTAGATTCGATACAGTAGTTATTTCGAGACTGATTCGACTTGCCTCCTTTTATATCCTTCTGATCACGATGTCTTCAGCCTGTGTTCAATAAAACAGGATATTTTATCTTCCAATACCAGATACCTTACCTCTGTAATTATGGCTTGATATGTGAATTTGAATCCAATTCTAGTTGGTGAAATGTATGCTATGCTCTGGGATCGGAGTAAACATGTGCATACAATAGACCACTTTAGTTTTTTTTTTCTTTGAAAAGGTAAGTGCTTGCGCACTTGCTCAGTCTATTATAATTGCATGATGGACGTCATATGGCCAGTGATGCACCTACTAATCACATAACAAAGGGACGGCAGCGGAAATGATGGAAGTGCTAATTCGAAAAGCACAACCGCAAATAAGTACAAAGACGTTCCTCGTACGGCGATGAAATGACTACTGAGGCCTACAATTAGTGCACGAAGCAAAATGGCTGACCGGTGCACTCGACCACCATAAAAAAAACCACCGATGTGCCTAATAAACGCGGCGGATTAAAAAATGCGGGGTTCAATTCTCCCTGGTCGTTTACCCAGGCGAGTAACACGATATGCGTGTGTGTTAATTTAATTTTCTACTCGCAATAATTGCAGGAGCCCCGGGCTGGCTGACGGGAGGGGAACATGACATAGTAACGAGTTATTTGTATATGTCGTACGTATACAACCTTTATCAGTGTGTGTCTACCCGCGAGCACCTATTACTTGATTGAATAATTTAACTTTATTAATCTAATACACATTCAAATTTATATTTTGATTCTCGATTTTATGATTCAAAACTTAATTGAAATATGTGTCGGCGAAGTCGTAAATCAAAATTATCATATTTGTAATATTAATCTGATTTATCCCTGAGCTGGAATCCGGTAGTTTGCGTCACTTTTGCAACTTTAAATTTGAATTGTAAATGTGTTTATTTTTGTATTTTCTGTAAGGACACCGTTTTCTATGTTCTATTTGTGTGGTATCTCATTTGAGAAAGTTAATCGGGAGCAAAGTGGGGCGCCCTGCGGTGAGCCCGCGCCGTGCCGCCGCCGCCGCCGCCGCCGCTTGCATTTGTCATGTTAACACTGAACGTGTGAAGAGCCTTTATTAATGGCGATGGGATTATGCCGCCGACACCGACGCTCATTGTTGTCAGCTCCGGTGTGGCCGCATTCAAACACTTTTTCTATTTACCTTTGGGATTCATTCAAATAATAGGATTTACTTCAAGTTTGTTTGTGAATGCCACAAAAGTATTTTTTTCTATCCAGCGGCGAGCATTGACATTAATACCCTACACTACATTAATCTATTGTAATTAGTTCACAGAGGCAATATATCTACGAACTAATTCGGTTTATTTGCATCTAATTTGTAGTTGGCTAGTGTTTTTTGTGTAATAAACCCATAAAGCGTTTTCATGAAGCAATCACCAGGGGTCTATGGACGGGAGGTGTAATGTTGTAAACTAATAAAAAGCCGGCAGATGCACAGGTGTCCAGTCTACTTTATCCAGTTTATTGGAACAAAGAGCCGACATTTGAGTAAAACTACAACCAATGCTCGTTTTTCAAAGATGTATGAAAACTCTTCGAAAGAATGCTGGCATTCTAACGCGAAATACTTTGACAATCAATTTTAGACAAATGTTGATTCTTTCGCACAGTAGTTTGTGGTACCGTGGTACAAATTCATAAGGCTTTCTGGGAACTTCGTCCAAGTAACATATTCTGTGACCCCTTGCTCGAGCGCTCATTGAGTTAGAGTTGTAAACTCACTAATTTATCCTATAAATTTTGCTAGAAACCTTGAATGGCCTGTTTTAATACATAGTTGAATGAAACACAACTTATTGTTGTTTACAAGTGCTTCTAGTTTATCTAGAAGATTAAGATTTTCTGTTTAGTGAAGTGTTATTTACAGCAATTATGATCAAAGATAAAACAATACAAATTATTGTGATTGTGACTCATTTATGTGTTCCTCATAAACTAACAAAGCAAACAATAGAATATCAAAAATAAGCGCGCAACCTTTAACTTTCATTTGTTTTCACTGAATAGCGTAAGCAAATATTTTTACAGTGCACTGGAGGCAAATTGGCCATTGTCTTACAAAAGCTCAAATACAAACGATTGTAAAATTCTGCGCGAGATTATAGCCCCGCTGTATTATTTGCCTTCGTAATTTTGTCCAAGTAATGTTTTGCAGTAATTTTGTCCAAATAGTAATTTGTTTTGTATAACTTACACGGTCAATTTTAGATTATGTTGATGCAAATAATGGCATGATGGTCAATTGCGCTGTGCTGGAGTCGAATCGAACATTAATAAATAAGGTATGAGTCAAAAATATAATTAGAGGTACAGTCGACTCTCGTTAATTCAAACCTGCTATAATTCGAACCTCTCTATAATTCAAAATTATCAGGAGTTCCCTACAAAATCTCTTTATATTTCGAACTAAATCAATAAATTTTTATGCACTTGGTAATTCGAACCAAAAAATCATTGCTATGTAACAAAACGACGCGTTAATTCGAACTCATCGGCGTCCACCACTCGACAATTCAAAGTTGCACAGAGAAAAAGGCGGAAAGATTAATTTTTATTATGATTCGATTGACTATTTGACACTTTCTTCCACTTCCGCACGAATTGGTTTGTTTAGTTATGTTTCAGTTACTCTTTCGTTGGTATACAGATTAAAGTTTATGGTAGTTAAAAAGTTTAAATATTTGACGATTGCTGAACAGAAAAAGTTAATCGAAAAAGTAGAGGTAGGTGAAAAGAAAAGTGGTGGCATTTGATATTTCAAACACTCGATAATTCGTAATATTTCAAGAGTCCCTCGAGTTTCGAATTAACGAGAGTCGACTGTACCTACCTACTTGAAAGATTGCACATTAATAAAAACCTAAGAATGGGTAAAACCATTAACGTTTTTGTGCATTTGATTTTAAGGCTTCGTGCTGGACACATTCCATCGAAGAAATTTACGATCCTTATGGGAAAAGTTCCTTCTCCTAACTACGATTCGTGCGGTGTACTGGAGGACGTATTGCATGTCCTCATGGAGTGTGTCCAGGTCTCCTCATGGAGACCTTCCGGACACAGAAGTGTAAATATTTTCTTAAAAGAATTTTTCGACTGTAACATAACCCTTTCAAACCCAGATTCGGAAAATGTAAAAAGTCTAGTGAAATTGTACAACATTAAGTTCAGCTCCGATTAGACCGAGCGGAGCCGATTTTAATGTTCTCATTTAAATAGATAATTAGTTTAGTTTGGTATATGTATAAGTTAAATCTGTTAAGTTTTTTATAATTTTTATAAGTGTTTTTTGCTGTTACTTAGTTGGAGCGACATAATCGAAATGCGATTAAGCTCTTTAAATATAGATTAAAAAAAACGCCTCTGTAATCTAATCTAAAAAGATAAGTAGGTAGGAGGTACATAAACTTACCTATAAGCCCATTTCTGCACTCATCATTTTTATTATTAGTATTGGTATTTGTAGCAGTTTAACAAAAATAAAACTGGCGAATTTATACCTCTATATTTACTAGATTCTGGAAAAGTTGAATTGTAATTTCTATTCCAATGGATGAAACTTCAGCGCGATCCTTTCAGTAGTTTGGACGTGAAGGAGTAACTAACACCAATACATCTAAACATCGAAACTTTCGCATTTACATACTCATACTCATATGAGTGTGATTTAATAAAGCATCAATGACCTAACGGTTTTATTATAATAACTATCGTTGTTTGACGAATTCATTACGGGTGTAAGCGGGTTAACTACAAACCTTATTTGTGTTGGACCTAACGGTTCTTACCGCCAAGGTCTGATTGTCGCCTGCTGCTGTTTTTTCAAGTCTTCAGTAGTTTCGCTCCGAGTTCGAACCGCAAAGCGAATCGCCGGAGAGCTCTTTTTGCATGGATCCTTTATCACCGAGCGTTGCGAATGGCCTATGGTATATTTTTTTGGGCCAAACACAAACTGGATTTCTTCGTTACAAGATGGCTCTGGTGCCAATATGACAGCGCTACCTATTTTATCATATTATTACGTTTAATAAAAGGAATTTGAAAAATACATAGTAGGTACAGTTTATGGTATCTATTATGAGCTATTTTTTATTACTTTTGTAATAGTTTTATCTTATATACATTAGGAAGTGATGGCGAAAATAGAGTTTGGTGGCCAAAAAGCGCAACAACGTATCTCTCCCAAAGGCGTTATTGATAATAACTTATAATAGATACCACAAACTGTACGATGGATTTTTAAAACTTGTGTTTAACGTAATAATAAGATAAAATAGGCGGGGGCGCCTATTTTATCTTTTACTGGTGTATACGCCTAAACAAGAACTGGTCTTGTTTTAGACATCGTCGTCCATATCGTCACTTACCAATCAGATAAGATTATGAGCAAAAGAAGGTCCATTCATAAAAAAAAATGTATTGATGCTGTAGCGGTGGGTTTCACGTCTGCATTCCTCTATTTCTACTTACGCCTTGCAATACACGGCTATCTTTGGAACACTGAAACACTGCCCATATCAGTGCATGAACTGAGCATTGTGTTATAAAATAAAAACGCTAAACGCCTTATTGTCTATTAAGAAGTCGGTCCAGCGGCACTTACAATGGGCGGCGAACACAAAGCGATGTTTATCGCCTACATTAATACGAACGGCCCCGCCCTGCCACGAAATACTAGATCCGTTTGTTATTATGTATCTACATTTCATGTTACGTATTACGGGAAGGTGTAGGTTTGTGTGTTTGTTTGTTTGTGCTCAGATAAACCACTACAGTGAAAACTACTTTTATTATAACAAACTACAACAAACCGTGAAAATAACGTGTAAATATTTTATACAATACAACTCAATAGAAGGAATTTAAAATAACCTAAGAAATACATAAAACATCGCATAAAAAACTAATAAGAATAAGAATAAGCGGCTGAAAAACACAAATTACATACCAGATAACGATATGCAATAGCTTATATATAAACTATACTGTATCCATCGAGCATGTAAAATGTTAGCCCATTCACTTTGTTGGCGCGTCCTTATATACGTAACTAGTCGATTTGAGATCCTTCCTTCAATAAATATTGCTACAATACTACAATTTTACTCTAAAACTACAATTCAACATCTGAAACTCGAAATTTTGATGATTGTGTCATGGTTTGTTTGCTTCTACATGCTCGATGGATACGGTATAGGTATCCCGCCCAACACATTTGCTCTAATACGATTTTTTATTGATAGACACCCGGAGCTTTATCATAGGAACTATTTTTATAAGTAACTAGCTTTTTCATGTTATTGGAACATATAAGATCCCTAGTATTAAAATAACCCCTTATTCTAAGCTATCAGCCTTGAATGTACAGTTCAAATAGGTACCTCCCATACATATCTACCACGTGAATAAAGTCGCGGGCAGTTGTATAGTGAACCTACAGTACGTTCGCCGGTGTAAATGTTGTGCTCTTTATTTTCACGCCGCGTTAATATATCGTTAGTGGGAGATGAATTATGGGATTTATGTTTTAAATCCATAGTTGGTAAACGAACCCGTTTTTAGAACCCTTCGTCGGACTTCGCCGGCCAACTGAAACTCAGTTAGTGATAGAACAACATTAACCGAGTTTCAGTTTGCCTAGCTAAATTTCGGCCACGGTGGCGAATCTCAACGAAGAATGGACATATAGAGGCCATATTTACTACGTCTCATCATTAGGTAAGTCCAGCTGTGGCCTAAAATGGGCTGATAATGAGGAAATTTTTAGTTCACAAGTTCTGTGGGCTGGTCAAACAGGACAGGTGCTCTGTCTATTCCCTCACTCTCATAATCCGATGAGACGGTAAACTCAGTAGACGCAGCATCCAGTATCAATAAAGGTTTTCAAACAAAACGTATTTTTTTTTAAATATTTTTATGTGAAAAATTATTAATAAAATGTTTATCTGTTTATCTGTTAAGTTTTCTTTTTACCTATATGTACAAAACTGTAGGTAAATCACACTAATATTATAAATGCGAAAATTTGTATGGATGTATGGATGGATGGATGTTTGTTACCTCTTCACGCCACTACAGAACGAATCTGGCTGAATTTTTCTTTTTCTCACAGCTAATAACGCAATCAAACATAGGGTTCTTTTTAGCCCATAATTCAGTATTTGCCAAACTTATTCAGGGATACAAATCCCCTTTAAACCCCGTTTCTATAGGAACAACGCGTGCGAAGCCGCGGGGCGCAGCTAGTTAACAATAAAATAGGTCAAGGACAAGCTTATAACAGGGAAATTCCCGTCTGTTTTAATCCTGTCCACGTCTTGTCGTATCCAAGACAGACATTATGAGTAAAATAAAAGCTATAGACACACAGAAAAAAGTTACAGACATTTAAGTTGAAATAAAGTTCATCGTACAATCAGAAGTTGCTAAACTGGGACCATAAATACTTAAAACCTTAAAAATGTAGCAAATATTTATTTTAATATTCTTATTTAGGTATTATGTGCAGTGAATTGTCCAACATTATTATTATTATTTTCATTTGAAACCGTCAAAACGTTTGAAAACAAAACAATAAAGCGCTTCATTTGAATTTATCACTTACAGGGTGTATAGTAGTACAAATTTGCCCCACCCTGTCTATACATAAGTAGTATGTTGTAAAATCTTTGAATCTTGATTGATGATTCTTTTTTTTTAAGGCCAATTACTTGTCTGACCGGATGTGATGATGAGAACCTTCTAAAATACATATATGTATACTAACTCTAAGAAAATGGCAAACTTTAAAGATCCGTCTGGGAGTTGATGACCGCAGATATCCCAACTACCCGCATTTAAAATAAAATCCCCCAGGTAGTATTAGTACAAATTACCGCTCGCACTAAGAGATCAGATATATTAGCCGGTGAGCTGCTGCTAATTGCGGCACAACACAAATATTTAATAACAATCCGAGATCCGGCGAGATGGCCACTTATCTGTTCAAAGAGAACAGGGGATACCGTGGAGTTGTCGTTAATTACATTTCCTATTGTTTCATAAGACGATTGGATGAAGTCTTTGATTTCACTTTGAGAATAAAGGAATTCTAATTAAGGTTCTTACCTAGCTTAATTGTTGTTCCATTTTCAAAGTACCGTCTACTTAAATATCAGTTTAGCAATGCTACGTTCTGGTTTCATAGCACTGCTAAGCCACTTCCCAGCTCTATTTTTTTAATTTAATATTTTTATATTAAATTAAAAATGTAAATGTAGAGTCAATATTTCCTAACATTAATTTATACTGGGTGGTAATTATTTAGTAAAACGCTCTTTGTGATAAGAACCTACATGTAAATCAATAGCTCAAAACCATCATTCGTCCATCAAAGCCATCCATCCATCCAGCCAACCATCAAAGCCCTAACCACTGTTCCAAAATCCAAAATAAAATAATCAAATACCAACTCCACAGATCCGTTGTCCAAATTATTGCTGCACGATTGTTAAACATTATTACGTCGGGTGTTGTTTAATAGAAACAAAAATATCTGGCGGCGCGCGTCGTGTTTGATCTCGAGGTGTTCGCCCGTCGAGTGCGATTAGCCCTCTCTCAACGTATAATCAAATGCGCCTCGGGCCGGACTCGACACACATTCACACGACGCACCACAAAACTTTACTACACATTGCTGGATGTCTATCCCCCTTCTTAGAAGGCGGCAGGACAATCCGGCAGTGTATGTAGCTGTAAGTCGAAATTACGTGATTGATTTTCAAAAAAGTACAGCCGAGGCCCGCATCGGCGGATGAAGCCTCTCATTTGGCCGCCATTTGTCGACCATTTCGGTGTACCGATCATAAATGGAGCCCGCTTCGGGTCACGTTAGCATCTCGAAGAAAACGTGAAAAATCACACATCCAGCCGTGAAATTACTATCAATATAGTTAAGAGTAAGTATCGTGGTATTGCATAAATCAACCATGGAAAATGGTTAAGCCCGAGCTTCGCTGAGGTGCCTGGACTGGTAGCCGTGTAAATTATAAGAACCAATAAAAGCTATCCACTCCCGAAGTACCCATCTATTTAATTATTTTTCTCGTGTTATTGAATGAACTGAGTGGCAACACAGGAAACGTATTTCACTGAGCTCAATGAATACAAAAGTCACACGTACAATACAAAACTAATTAGCAAATAGACGTTGCATAAAACACTGCTAAGAAAATAATTTAAACCAATTATAATTTATGTCCCACATTACTGGTGTAATGTTCCGTAATTTATAATTTACTGGTCACTTTACTCGTTCTTTGTCTATGCTTATTTTCACTTAGGGTGTGTTTCTACTAGAGCTTTTGAAAACTTTAAGTAAGTACTGAAGAACTACTCTAGTTTTTAATGAGCTAAAACCAATGTCATATGTCAATGAGTTAAAACCATACAAAATGTACCAAAATATAGAATAATAATAATAACTACTGAGTCCAGCAGTGGACCATAGACTGCTGAGGATGAGAAAGAGGATAGAACATTCATATATCTAAACAAAAAGTAAGTACTTACCTACAGTCCAGTTAAATTCAATTTAAAGATATTTATTTATAACAAACAGCCAAAAATAATAGACACTTATAGGATAAGATACGTTCATAGGTAGAGTTGTTTTAAAAGACCCTAAGGTCTAAGGCTAAGGTCTTGTCCCCTTATTCATAATGGTCTGCTAACATAAAACAGCTGCTAAGTAGTGTTATTTCTCAGTCTGACATATGTCAATAGAAGAAGACAGAGCGAGATTTAGCAGTGTGCTAAGTTAGCAGACTATTATGAATAAGGGGGTTAGACTCTAGGTAGAGTTCTTGTAAACGTAGCAACCAGTGTGAACGCCAGCCAACCGTGCGTCGAAAGCGTCGTGAAATCCTGCTTAAAGCGTGCTCGCGGCAGGCAGTATATCAGCCTGAGCAGGCATCCCTCACAAATTACACCGGCGAGACTATACAGTGATTTATTTATTTCACTTAAACAGCCTCGTAAACAGTGCCTGGGACGCAACGAGACTGCCGGCCCGTTATTCGCAGCTTACTGCCGCGCAAACTGCAAAAAGTTCAAATGATAGAGGCAGTCAGCCTTCTGTTCGTTATCTGTCAAGGTTTTAGTTGATTTTGAATAGGTTTATTATAATTCAAAAATGGAATGGAAAGTGGTATAAATTATTTATTTTAAACCAGTAGGCTTGGTATCCTTTAGAGTCTGTTCAAAAAGAGAAGAGACGTGGCGTTACAGTGAACTAACACTTTTTGTCGTATTGCATTGACAGAGCTGTGTTAAGTGAGCAACGCAACAAAAGTTGTCAATTGGCACATGAGCGCCCTCAATAGGGTATATGCATGTGATTTCAAAATTGCTAAAAAAATATATACGTATTCTCTATTGATATAGAAACATATCTACATATTTATTTTTGCATTTTGAGATGTTTTTATTGTAGAATTTAACCTTTGAAAAATTGATATTTTAAATCTCAATCGCAAAATTTCATAACGCTACGCCATTGACTAGAGCGGACGTGACATCACTGTGCACATTTTTTCTTTTTTTATTCTGCTTGCTGCACCATGATTTGACACTATTCTGCCCACTTGACATTTCGTATTGTCGATTATTTTCTCTTTCCTGAGATGATCACTACCGAGGCCGTCACCAAAGGTCTTAATCAAGTGTGTACGTCGACGTCGCATAAACATGGCGCCAATATGGCAGCGTTTTTATCACTCAAAAATGATTGTAGTTTTGATTTGTTTTAAGCTATTGCATAGCTTCTATCGCGGGCCTTGAGCGCGGGGACCGAATCCAGAAATTCCGTAACGTAAAAACCTTGACGTTTGTCTCTTTAGTTCAGCAACTCGCCTCTAGATGGCATTGCAATAGCTTTACCGCGGCAGTCCCCGAGTGCCACACGTCTTTTTTTTTTACCTTGTTAATGCGAAATTCAGTGAGCGTCTTATCATTCCTCGGTTAAATAATGACCTAAAGAATCGATTAAAACAATAAAAAAAATCGATGCATATACCCTATTCCCACGACTCTTCTCTTTTTAAACAGAGAGTCTGTTAAATCATGAGGTCGCCTGAGTTTTGATTTTTAAACAAAAATGAATGAAAGGTTTCGTTGCAGATGTACGATCTTTTATGAAACAAATTTTGAAAATTGATCTCTAATAACTCACACCTTACATTCAAAAACTTCAATAAAACCCGCCGAAGGAATTAATCATCGCCGGTTTTTATGTCTGATCTTTCATTATTCAATTATATTTCTTCGATCTGTTCTGTCGAATGAAAAACAATGATTAACTTGCGGAATTTATTTTGATTCTCCACACTTGCCCTTTGCAGACGCGTCGGCGCAACGAAAGAGACAACAATGCTATAAGAATGAGATAGAATAAAGTGCACTAAAGTGTGTGAAGTTCATTTACTTTTTATTATGTGAGAAAACGTTGTAACAAGTAAAATCCCTATCACTTTATGTTCAATCAATTCCACATAAAATGTAAACCTTTAGTACATACCTAATAGTGGCTTTACACTTGCAGTGCGGCCGTCTGTCTGTCACCCTGTCTTTTCACCCTAGACGGCTGAATGGATATTAATGAAATTTGGCAAGCACGTAAACGGTATCCCGGAACTATATCATGTAGCCCAAAGCAAAGCAGAGCTTCACTAGATAATACACTGAGAAAAATGGATTTCTGGCCTAAGGTCAATTACGTCTTATACGGTTGTATTACAATTACGTTTGGCAAATTTGAAAAGCTTACGTTAATTTTTACTTAGCTAAGCAGAAACGTTTAAACGATACTGTTTATTGTATCGGACACAGAACATCAAAAACGACTTATTGTACGGCAGTTACAGAATTTAACCTTATACTGTCAATATCGCAGTATGGACTACAAAATTAATCTTTAGAGACTATTAAAAACGCCTTACGCTTACGGCAATGAATTTTCAACAAAAATAACCGTAAGTACGGCGATATTCGCCTTAAGAAACGGTGAATAAATTAGTATGTAACTCAAAATATGTCCTTCAGATATCACTAAATGAACGTAATCACAAGTCTTATAATGACGTACGTGAGAGGCGAATATGAACGGTTTATGTCGATTTTACCCTAAATTTGGGGTGTAAAGGACCGTAAACTTAAATGATTACCGTAGTTTAATTTTCAAGGAATATAGCGGTACGTACGGCGATATTCGCCTTAAGAAATGTTTAATAAATTAGTATGTAACAAAAAATATGCCCTTCAGCTATCCTTAAACGAACGTAATCACAAGTCTTATAATGACGTACGTGAGAGGCGAATATGAACGGTTTATGTCGTTTTTAGCCTAAATTTGGGGTGTAAAGGACCGTAAACTTAAATGATTACCGTAGTTTAATTTTCAAGGAATATAGCGGTAGGTACGTACGGCGATATTCGCCTTAAGAAATGTTTAATAAATTAGTATGTAACAAAAAATATGCCCTTCAGCTATCCTTAAACGAACGTAATCACAAGTCTTATAATGACGTACGTGAGAGGCGAATATGAACGGTTTATGTCGATTTTAGCCTAAATTTGGGGTGTAAAGGACCGTAAACTTAAATGATTACCGTAGTTTAATTTTCAACGAATATAGCGGTACGTACGGCGATATTCACCTTAAGAAATGTTTAATAAATTAGTATGTAACAAAAAATATGCCCTTCAGCTATCCTTAAACGAACGTAATCACAAGTCTTATAATGACGTACGTGAGAGGCGAATATGAACGGTTTATGTCGATTTTAGTCTGAATTTGGGGTGTAAAGGGCCGTTAACTAAATAAATTGATTAAAACACGATGCTAGACTTTTCTTAACGCATTACAATAGGGCGAAAACTGAGTGTGTCTTACATTGTAACTAGGTATATAGGTACTATAAAGGGGTTTGGACATCTTCATAATAACAATAAGGGCGGACTAGGCCAGTGCTGCTAGTGACAGCAGTCATTTAAAAAAATGTCGCGGTGCAGGCTTACCCATCGATAGAGGAGCGTGAGCTGTACTATTTTTGTTCAAACAAACGTTCATTGCAGAGATGCAATGAACGTTTGTTTATATTATATAATATAAATTTAATATATTTAATATACTTACCCAATATAAGATAATCTGCTAAGCGTGGGGCATACATAGACAAACCTCTTCAGGTACGGAGGAATCTTACGGGGGACTTCTTTTGGGTGATGATGATAATAAAAAAAAACTTTTTAAGGCACAACCTTTTATATACGAGCTTTAAAGTCGACATTTATGTAACTTTTTCTTATTTTTAACGTTTTAGTGAACTAAATAAAAGCTTTTAAGTTTTTAATTTGATTTACTTTCTTTCTTCTTTTCTGTTATACATACCTAATAGACAAGCTATCTATCTTGTGGGTTAGTAACTTATTCAAAAAAACCGTTGAAGAGGAAGAAAGTCCGTGCTGCAAACCGTTGAAGAGTTCCGTAGTCAGGAACCAGCCCCGAGTGCAGTAGCCATGCCATGGTGGGTGACACTTAAAACCAGCTATCAAAATCAAATGTTTACACAAAATTTCGAATCTGTGCCGTAGATCGTTGAAGAGTTCCTTTATCTGGAGCTAATTCTGGATGTCGATTTAGGTCACTGTTAACATAAATGCATTGTCACCGGAACTGAACCAACATGCAAAATTTCATCAGCTCGATCGGAAATCGGGAAAAAAATAGTGGTTCTAAATCAGCTTGCAAGATTTGACCCCAACAAACAAATAAACAACAAACAGGGCTAGCTAAATAAAAGATCGTAAAAACCATTGAGTTATTAATATACCTACGCAGTAATAGAATTTCAGTGGTATGACCCAACGCATCGGTACCATAGTTATGTTGAACCATAGTTAGAAATATCCGAATTCGGTCCGAGCTTTCTAGATCCATATTTTCACGGGTTCGGATCGGATTCGGATTCGGATCGGACGTAGTGCGAAACCGCTCTTAGAATGAATCGTAACTCAAAATTAACAAAAGGTAGGTAAGTAAGTACCTACTACTTAGGTACTATAAGGTAACAAGTAATTTATTTTGTACAAATAGGTATTTCGCGTGATGTTGCGAGAGAAATTAGGCCAATACAGGTGAGTAGCCCACCTTTATTGGCCTCATTTCTCTCGTTTTCAGGAAGAATATATGCATCTATCTATGTATACTAATATTATAAAGAGGAAATATTTGTATGTTTGTAATGAATAAACTCAAAAACTAACACAAAAATTCTTTCACCATTAGAAAGCTACTTTAACCCTGATGAACATAGGCCATAGAATATACCCGTGCGAAGCCGGGGCGGACCGCTAGTTTATCATAAATGGGACCAACCTCGAGATATAGTTACATTTACATACCTGCCTACCTTATTTTTAATACAAAAAGAATACCTACCTCATTCAATCAATCGGTTACGAAGATGTCTCGTACCTACATATCTTGTACTCACTGTTACAAAGAAAGAAACGATCGTAAATTAAAGCGTTTGTCGCCGTAAAGTGGTAAGTGAAATCAGCCGGCTCAACGTACAAGCGTCCAACCATCCAGTATTGCCGTTGTAGCAAAGTTTTTGCTAGTTTTAATTATCGGTTCTCAGCCTGGTACCTACGACAATTTTCTTCTGATTATGATATGACAAACAAAGACAAAGGAACATGCAGACTGTGACTCATTTATACCAACTAAAGATATGATCAAAAGACGTCGTCGTCAAAATCTATGTAGATACACAGAATACGTTTTTAATATTTTAAAAAATCATTTTTAAAAACAAGCTTTTATATCAACCAGGACCAAACTGCTTGGAAAGACAAATCCAAAGAACCCAAACTCGATGGGGTTATGTCCTTTCTTTCAGGCCACCATCTGTCTCCATCATCAGACCAGCTCGATGGTACCGCGACATTGCATTGTCACCGAACTTACATAAGTATGCAAAATTTCAGCTCAATCGGTTGAAGAGAACTGGTCTAAAATTCAGTTGCAAGATTTGACCCGAACATACATACATACATTACATACATACAAACATTGCAAGTTAATAAAAAGCTTGTAATAAAATAAAATAAAAAGAGGATGAAAATTTCAAGGCCAATGTTGATAGGTACAATACCTAGTACCATACCAACCTTGTAGTTATAAGCATAGTGTAGAAGTTTATGTAAAATAACAAATAGGGAGGTATAGTAGGGGCACAAATCTGCACAATATTTACAAGAATAACTTGATATATCCCCAGATAGGTTACCTTACCTAGTAGGTACCTATCTGCGGACCAGACAAACGACCTAAAGATAGCTCAACTGCATGTGATCTAGTATCGATTTGTTAGTATCGATCGATTGATTTTATCCGTTTCCATGAAGGAATAGTATGAATGAAGGCATATACATATTTGGCATTTTTAACGTCAAGTGTGGCAGATTTATACATAATTTTCAGACAGTGTGGGTGTGGGTGGCACAAACTCCATTTTAGAGATGGTCACCCTGGTGACGCTATCTGTCTGTTAGTCGGTCCGGTCGTTACGTGAAATGACACATTCGTTTTTGCACTGCTGTTCACTGCTTTTTACTAAAAGTTGTGTTTATTTGCACGAAATAAATAATTTCACCGTATCTTCAAAGTTGTAGGGTGAGTTTCTGTAGTAAAAGTTTGAATGAAGTGACATCGCACGTATGTGGTCATAATTTGATGATCTGGTTATACTCATACAGCAAAAATGGCGGACCAATACACAGTAGATTTACTGACGAAATGGGGCTGCGTTCATTTGATCGACGCATTTCGAGGTAAGTACCTATCAAGAATAATAATGCACATTTTTTAATTTATGTCTTGAGACACACCTGCCGGCGGGGCGGCGCGGCGGCGCGGCGGCGGCGGCGTGGCGTTTGCATGCTTATAATACATTGGAACACCAAATTTATTGGCTGTAGGTACGTCTTTCCATCTTTGCTGTTCATTAGGTAGGTATATTGCAAAAGATGGGAAATATAGCGTGTCGTTGCGTTTAGTTGTAATAGTAACACAAACCCAGGCCATTTGTTGAGTTAGTGCTGGGAGAACGTACCTACAGAATTATACTTATATCTGTGGTTGTGCATGTGCATGCTGGGTGGCTCGCCTGCATGGTTGAAATACCTACATACTTGGTTATCTGTTTTATTGGGTGAAGGAGCTATGAGGTAAAAGATGAAAGTACGATAGATAGATAGATGAGAGTACCTATAGTTAGATAATGGTGTTGATGAACTGAACAGAGATAGATCCTGAGAGGGGTGCGAGTGGGGTGGGCATGGATAACTCATAAGTAGAATAGACTTCGTAATAGAACCCTTTGAGTATGGAACCCTAAAAATAGCATCAGATTGGTTAGGGAAAACTTGGTCTACAACATTCAGTGTTTGCAATGCTAAATAATATTGAGACAACATGCAGCATTGAGCATCAAGCATTAATTTTGATGTTTTTTTTTTGTTATAATTATATTGTACCTATACCTACTAGCTGTCGAATAACTGTATGCTTAAAGGTAGGCTGCAGTCATATAGTCAGGTGTTTCTTTCTGACCTGCTTATGTACTAATCTGTTATGCATGTATTTATTTTGCTTTTCCTTTTTTTAAGATGCAAGAGTTGATACGGTGGCTTTGGGGCTTCTAAAAGACAATGATTTATCATTATTAGTTCCATTAATTGGTGATCGAGTAAAATTAACTGCCAATATATCAATCTGGAAAGCTGACAATGAATCTGCAAATTATAATGGGGTTGGTTTATTCATTATTTTCTTTTCATCACATTCATCTGTTTTTTACCATTTTTGTACTAATTATTATTTTGTAAAAGAATTATTCATAATGATTCAGTTGTTTTTTATCTTCAAAATAACTGACTGTGAAACAATTTCGTTTTAAAGCGCCGTGGGTAGTCTGAACTAGTATGTCTTGCATGCACATTTTGACATTTTCGTAGATATAAAAATTGACAAATAAAATAACTAAAAACAACGTGTGAAAATCTTCCGAGTAATATTGAAAATATTCAACAAAAAATTCTTTTGATGCAAACAAACAAGTTTCCACTCAATGTAATTTTAATAAGGGTGATACAGTCAACTAATGTTTGCTTAATATTTTTCTTATCATAGTGCAGTTAACAGCGCCTTAAGACAATTCCAATTTTGCTTAAGAATACTTACGGCACAGGTATCCACAAAATAGGGAGTCATAGTATAAATGATAACATGTCATACATTCGGATTTCCTATTATGCGAACAACTGTATCAAACACTCAGTTCATTAATAACATTATTGCTGCTTTTCAAATGCCAATAACTATTTATTATCATCTCTATTTTTACATTTGCAAAGGAATTTTGAAAAAACATTTTGCCTGCCTGAAAAATGTATTTTTATGTCTAGAATTCTACTCTACCACTAGCGCTGGATGATGTTGATGATAGAAGTCTGAAAAGCTTTGACGATTTACAAGATACTGCATATGAAGTTGTAACTTTGCAAGTCGCAGGAAACTACCAACCTCAGCCTGACGGAGACAAAGTTAGTTTAGTTGCTTTTTTAAAATAAAATATATTTATTGCAAAATATCACTCACTACTAAAACACTAAAATGTTTAAACTCAGAAATAATTTATACTCACTGTAACATTTTCAGATTAAATTAATATTAGAAAAAACACATAGAGGACGAGCATTACTTAAAAGTGAAGGTGCTACTAAAGGCCTCCTGGACGCAAGCCAGAGAAAGGAACTGGCCAATTTAATAATAGATTCGGTGCTGGATGAAGACCCAGGAACTCAATTAACATGGCCCCAATTTCAAACATGGGCCAGAGGAATTGGTGAACTTTTTGGCAAGGAATCACCAGTGGTATATTATGCTTCATATATTGCTGTAAGTTACAATTTCTTAATTTTAACTAAATTAAATTAATCACACTATTATGTATATAAATGCGAAAGTCAGAGTCTGTGTATGTTTGTCATTCCTTCAGGCTGAAACAGCTGGATGGATTTGGCTGAAATTTGGAAAGGAGATTGCCTATATTATATCTTATAATAGAACATAGGCTACCGTTCATCATCATTGTTGATTTAACTAGGCTATGGGGCTGAAAACTGCGGTATAATATAGAACCATAACTTATATTTTATTTAACTTGTTTCCCAACAGGCAGGAGCGTTCCAAGTCAAAAGGAACGCCTCAGGAATATTATACAATACATATCTGAGGAAGAGGAAGAACCTTATTAAAAGAAAAGTGACAACTCCTTTTCGAAAACGGCGCGCTCCCAGCGAGTCAAGTGACCTATCATCTGACGTAGAATCCCCTAGACCATGCCCTATTGACTTATCAGTTATTGACGAAAGTAAGTTTTTGCATGCTATATATTTAATAAGAGCTGTATACGTTATACATTTGCACTTACGCGACTACGAGAAGGGTTTTCTTTTGTGGTATATGACCGCCTGGTAGCCTTAACGGCCTGACCTTAACGGTTGACTTGTGAGGTGTCGTTAGATTCGTCCGGATTGAAATCGACTCTGTTGTTTTTGAGAAAAATTGTATGAAATGCTATAATAACCATGTCTCAAATCGCTTGCTTACCTACCGTACCGCATTTATGGCATGGTTTTATGGTTTTTGAAATTAACTTGTCTGGCATATCTTTTGCTCAATAATCGTTATTCAAATTTCTTTGTTATTCTAGGTGAGGCTGATCTTGTTGAGGAGGCTATATTAGCAATAACGATCGCTGTAGAAGGCACTACGCCGTGGAAGGAAATAGAGAAGTTTTGGACATATACAGCGAAATCGCGCCTTCAAAAGCTGTACAATGAAAAAGGCACTCTCCTCGATTACCTAAACGAGTACCAAGTACTCAGAGGTCCCAATGGGTATAAGCTTCTCGTAGCCGACTTCGATCTAATCTATCCGGGCACGGGCGAAGACATATTGCGTTCATCGCTGCAAAACTTCAAAGGCAATATTATTGAGAAAGCAAAGATATTAAAAACATCTACCAAAGACCAACTACTGAAATTAACACTAACAGAGATTATTGACTCCAATGATGGTAAGTTTTAATTGATTAATTTTATTTTGAATTTTATAATTTCAGATAAGTATAAGACCATACGGCACAAACCGGCTCCAAATTATATAACTTAAAGATGGCTTATACTATCTTTTATTTATTCTATAACTATATCATTTTCTGCATTGTTTCAGATGACATAGAAAAAACATGCAATATTTCTCTGCTGCTACTCCCTTTGGTGATGCCCATCACACCATTAAAAGGAAAAGGCGTGAAAAAGACGTCCAGGGCCGTCATTAGCAACAGCTTTATTTCACGAGTGCCTGCTATTTCCGACTTGGAGGCCTCCCTAGCAGATTATAGAAAAACGTTAACAGAATGGAAGATGACTTTTCAACCAATGGTCGTGTACATTGGTGAGTCCGTTACATCAGTCGAAAAATGTTATGTCGTTGTGGAAGATATGCGTTATGAATTACCAAATCTTGTTAGTGCTGTTGATACTGCTTTCAAAATATTCCAGGCTACTGCTACTGAGTATCCTATATTAGCTCATGACATATGGATTTTTATTCAAAAAGGTTTTTACAACATTAATACACGATACGATCGTCGCGTCTCCCACTCAGTCAAAACGTTCCTAGTGGACCTCGGTCTCAAAGAAAGATGCTAACCTGTAGCTCGTGTAGGACACTGTTTCCTACCGTTAAAGATCTTTTAATACATATTCGAAAACAATGTACACACTATTGGGAAAAGTCTTTGACTTATAAATGTGGGGAAAGTAACTGCTTCAACCAATTTACTTCAGTAAACGCTTTCAGACGTCATTTAAAAACAAAGCACTTTCAAGACTCTCATCCGAGTAGTGTATCACCAACGCCTAGTGTGGCCACACCGAATTGTTCTCAAAATGATTCAAAGTACATTCAAAACTCTCATCCCTCAAGTATTGAATCACCATCCTCTGAATTGCCCACACAGAATAATGCTCCTTCAGTTTTGAAAGAAGATGAACTTCCCTATTCTAATGCTGCTAATAATCTTGTTGAACATGCTTCACAGTTTATTGCCTCATTATATAGTAACTCATCGATTCCCCGTTCAACAGTTCAAACAGTAGTTGAAGGCATAAATCTTTTTCATGCAAATTTTTCAGACACATTAAGACGGCAATTTCAGTCTAACAAAAATATTAATAATTATACAAATGCCCAATCAAGCTTGGATGAGGCATTAACAATGTTACATGATTGCATGGTACCTTTTAGGTCCGAATTTAAAAGGTTTCAATTGTTCTCCTCAATTGGTACATACATACCTCCTATTGAAGTAGTTGTCGGGTATCGCCAAGATACAGAGATTAGACGAGGACAGCAGGTATTGAAATCAAAACAATGCACTGTAGAAGTGATACCATTGCGGGAAGTATTTAAGCAGTTTTTTGCAATTGAGACAGTCTGGAGAGTCACCATGGATTATTTGAATCATCTCGAGGGTAGTTCAGCTGAAGATTCCAAGTCCGAGGGACTCCCTAGTTGCATTGAAAATGTTGTGCAAGGTTCAGTGTGGCATAAAATGGTAGGTAATTGTTTAGAGAGTGTAGATTGTTCAACACTAACATTGCCCCTTGTAGTGTTTTATGATGATTTTGAAGTAGGTAATCCGTTGGGTTCCCACGCAGGAATTCATAAATTAGGTGGACTTTACGTGTCAGTTCCAGTATTGCCCCCTCACTTCGTTTCACAATTAAAAAATATCTTTATGTTGGCTATTTGCCATTCATCTGATAAAAACACATTTGGAAATGCAAATATATTTAGGGCTGCCATTAGCGAACTTAACTTTTTGCAAACATCAGGAATAGTCATGGACACACCGTTTTTCAATGGAATACTAAAATTTAAGGTTATATGTTTAACAGGAGATAATTTAGGGTTAAATTCGATTTTGGGCTTCACTGAAAGTTTCGTGGCAAATCACTACTGTAGAGTTTGTAATTCGGACAAAAAAACAATGCAAAGTATGACGGTTGAGATTGCTACGCTCTTAAGAAACAAAACTTCATATGATGAACAGTTAAAGATCAATGATGTCACGAAAACTGGGATAAAAGAGCATTGTTGCTGGTTGGAACTTTTGGGGTTTGATCTTTTCGATAATGTGGCGATGGATATTATGCACGACCTTTTAGAAGGTGTAGCTCGCTATGTCATGACGTTTGTTATCAATTATTACATCTCTAGGTCGCTCCCGCCCTTTAAAACGCTGAAAGAGAAAATGCTTTCATTTAATTACGGTCCAGACTCTGGATCAAAACCATCGTCATGTCTTCTGTCAGATAGTAAATCAGGAGCAATAAAGTTGAAGACATCTGCCATTGAAATGCAAACACTGATTAGGTATTTTGGACTTATTGCAGGTTATTATATTCCCGTCGGTGATGATGTTTGGGAATTGTACCTATCCATGCGCCAAATATTTGAAAGACTTATGAGCCATAGGATATACACCGACACAATTGAACAATTAAAGTACATGATCAGTGATTTTCATAGTTTATACTGTAAGCTTACAGGTGAAAGCTTAAAGCCTAAGTTTCATTTTTTGACACACTATCCCGGAATGCTTAAAAAATTTGGTCCTTTACGCCATGTTTGGTCAATGAGGTTTGAAAGTAAACACAAATTATCAAAAATGGCCGCCGCGGCATCTTGTAATAGACAAAATGTCTGCAAGACATTGGCAATAAAAAATCAACTCATTTTGAATGACTTATTTATAAATAGAAATTTGTCATCAAGGTTTGAGTGTGGTAAAAAAAGTTCTTTATCTGATAATCATGGTTTTGACGTAGGCCCCAATGTGTTGATTTCATATTCTGTTCCCTGGGTGAAACAAAAAGGAGTTTTATGGAAGAATTCGGATGTAGTCACTCTAGATATTTGTGATGACACATGTTTACCATGTTTTGCTTCGATAAAGAGTATACTTCTTGCTGAAAACAATGAAATATACTTATCGTGTCTGATATTTGAAACAATACTTTTTGATGACCATTACTATGCGTACGAGGTGATGCGCACTAATGAGACCCGCTGCTATTCTTTGAAAATTTTAATTGCACCATACCCAAACACCTTGACAGTGGCAATGGATGGTAGTTTATACGTTACACTGCGATGGCAACTCGATTAATGAACATTTTGTTTGACATTCTAATCTACTAGACTTATTTCTCTGTCCATTGAAATCTTTTAATAATTGTATTTTTTGTGGTCTGCTTTGTTTTGTTCACTAGGAATGTTATCTCTGAGGTGACCATTTATAACTTTATTTTATCTAAAATCTTTAAACAGGGCTATCAGCTTGCCCTGTAATAGGGAGCCATTTTACATGAACACAATGCCAATGTGCATATATAGCAATATCTCATTTTAAACAACTTTTTAGGTATAGAATTTTATAGGAAAATCTGCTGATCCTTACATTTTGGTCAATGAAATCTGTCTCAGTGTTGGTACTAAGTGTAGTAAAAGTTATTCGAAAATATGAGTATAATGTCCGTCGTTCGGCTTAGTACTGGGCAAGCTGGTAAGATGCACTTAGCCGAATGAGGGTCATTGTACTCATATTTTCGAATAACTTTTACTACACTTAGTACCAACACTTAATCGCGAAAAAAGTCAGATTTTATTGACCAAAATGTAAGGGACAGCCGAGCCATGTACAATTTATGTCAATGTTTTTTAATGGCAGTTTTCTTTTTTTTTTCGAATTTTGTTGTTCTCGGATCCTGAAAACTAAATATCCAATTTTGTATGTATTTGCATAAGAAGTAATAAATAAATTACAATCACATATAAGTAATAACAATTATAAATTACCATCAGGCATAATTTATAATTCTGATTGTAACTTATATTATATGTAACTAATTAATTGCATTTCCTGTTAAATGACAAGAAAATCGTAATACTGATTTTATTATAGTAATAAAGGTTTAAAATATGACTTTTTTAACAACTTATTTATAGTATATTATGGGAATTTTTTCCGTTCGTTATATTTTGGTCAATGAAATCTGACTCTGTGTTGGTACTATGTGTAGTTAAAGTTATTCGAAATGTTGAGTACAATTACCTTCGTTCGGCTAAGTACTACTGGGCAAGCTGGTAAGATGCACTTATCCGAAAGAGGGTCATTGTTCTCATCATTTCAAATAATTTTTATTTTACATAGTACCAACACTTAATCGCGAAAACAAAGTCAGATTTCACTGACCAAAATGTAAGGGACAGCCGAGCCCTGCACACTACCTATATTATTGGGTATGTAAATTTTTGTTAATGGAAGCTTTCTATTTTTTTATTTCCGAATTTTGCCGATATCGGCAAAGCAATGTTATCTAAGTAAAAAAGTCAAAGCTTCCTGAAAAACTAAAAAAATCCAATTTTGTATGTATTTGCATGCGTAGTAATAAGTAAATTACAATCATAGATAATAAATAACAATTACAAATTACAATCAGACATAATTTCAAATTATGATTATAACCTATATGTACCTACCTAATTAAGTGCATTTCGTGTTAATGACAAGCAAAGGGTAACACTGATTGTAACACTAATTATAATATATAGTAATAAAGGTTCAATTACGTAAGCAACATTGTTTCATTCGAATACCATTGAATGTAGGTAGAGTATAATATTTTTAATTTTATTTACAGAATTTTACAATGAAGAAGCTTTCTGAAGACGAGTAACGCTGTTATCTAAAGACATAGCTAGCTGCGCTGGGTGTAGGCTGGATTAAATTGCTTACAGTTAAATCAAACATCCTATTAGGTATATTATGCTTTCTTTTAACGCTTTCATGGCCCAAGACGCACATGTCGATCAGCGCCACCACATGGCAGCGGCGCGCCCCTGCCGCACCGCCGAGGCTGGGTAGTGAATGCGTGAAACAAGAACAGCGTGCATACTGGCGAATAAGCCATCAGACCATTGGTAACGCAGTTTTACATAAGTAGACTTGGTTAACTTGCTTTACTGTCTTAAATTTATCATTAAATTTATCAGCAGTAAAGCAAGTTACCCACGCCAACAGAAAATTGCGTTACCAATGATCAGAAGGCTTATTCGCCAGTATGCACGGCATTCTTGTTTTAAAGAAAGCATAATGTACCTAATAGTATATTTGATTTTACTGTAAGCAAGTGAATCAAGCCTTCACGGAACAGCGTTACCAGCCGTCAGTAGGCATAATATACCTCACAGTATGTTTAATTGAACCGTGAGCAGGTTAATCAAGCCTTCACGAAACAGCGTTACCAGCCGTCAGAAGGCATAATATACTCCCCAGTACGTTTAATTAAACCGTAAGCAAGTTAATCGAGCCTTCACGGAACAACGTTATCAGCCGCCAGAAGGCGTAATATACCTCACCGTATGTTTAATTAAACCGTAAGCAAGTTAATCAAGCCTTCCCGGAACAGCGTTACCAGCCGTCAGAAGGCATAATATAACGTCACAGTACGTTTAATTAAACCGTAAGCAAGTTATCAAGCCTTCACGGAACAACGTTACCAGCCGTCAGAAGGCGTAATATACCTCACAGTACGTTTAATTAAACTGTGAGCAGGTTATTCAAGCCTTCACGGAACAGCGTTACCAGCCGTCAGAAGGCATAATATACCTCACAGTACGTTTAATTAAACCGTAAGCAAGTAAATCGAGCCTTCACGGAACAACGTTACCAGCCGTCAGAAGGCGTAATATACCTCACAGTACGTTTAATTAAACCATGAGCAGGTTAATCAAGCCTTCACAGAACTGCGTTAACAGCCGTCAGAAACGTTGAATTCGCCTTACGCTGTAAAGCAAATAACGCCTTACGTTGGAAAGCGAATAACGCCTTACGTGGGAAAGCGAATAACGCCTTACGCTGGAAAGCGAATAACGCCTTCTGCATTGGAAGGCGTTTTTGACCGTTTTACGTTAAGGTGTTTTTTCGCCTTACTTCCAACTAAAATGGCTCTTATTACGGTGCCTTTAACTTTACGTTAAAGCGAACAACGCCTTACACTGGAAAGCTAATAACGCCTTCTGCATTGGAAGGCGTTTTTGATCGTTTTACGTTAAGGTGTTTTTTCGCCTTACTTCCAACTAAATTGGCTCTTATTACGGTGCCTTTAACTTTACATTTTTCTCAGTGTATAAAACAAAGTCGCTTCCCACTGTCTGTCTATCCCTATGTATGCTTATATCTTTAAAACTACGCAACTGATTTTGATACAATTTTTTTAAATAGATAGAGTGATTCAAGAGAAAGGTTTATATGTATAATGCATCAGCATTGCACCCCTGCGAAGCCGGAGTGGGTCTCTAGTGTGTCATAAAATAAAAATATGAACAAAATAAAATACGAAAGCAACATTTTATCCAAAAATTCTGCTTTAGCACTAAATAACGATGTTTGTGTAAGTAGATGTCTAAAGACATCACCTCACACCATACATATTTGCTTCGAAATGACACGGGAACCAATCCTTGATTGAAAAAGAAAATTACAATCAATAATTAAAATAAATTCAAACTAGTATTTACAACTGAAACAACTGAGCCAACTGCAAACCGTTGTAAACTATCTACAGTTGTAAACTATCTACAGATAGCTTAACTAATCCATATGAATACTAGTAGGATGCATACCCAAGACGCTGGCTGCATTGTCTCGCTGCATGCTGTTTGACAAAGCTGATGCACTGCATCAGATACTCACCAGCTCTCGGGCACACATCGCTTCGACCAGACGCTCAGAATATTTTTTGAAAACCCGAAGAGCCTCGGTACCTCACGAGCCGTGGTCTCGCCTCTAAGGAGTAGCCTTGATTCTATTAGGCATTCTTTAGTCAACCGTAGTCTGTTCAAGGCAAGACCGTGTATTTAAGACCTTCAACCTCTTTGAGAAATTAAATAAGGTCCCAAAAAATGAACTTTCACGAGGGGTTTTCGATTTGACTTTTATGATGAAAAATTATCGATATATTGCCCGAACTGAACAAAATTAATATGGAACCAAACGGAAAGCACCAGCTTTCATATAAAAAAAGAATCATGAAGATCGGACCACCCAGTCAAAAGTTCTGAGGTAACAAACATGAAAAAAACAGTCGAATTGTTAACCTCCTCCTTTTTTTGAAGTCGGTTACAAACACATTGTTTCTTTTCATCTAATTTGGCGAGGCAGGTTAAAAAAGACATATTTTTTTGCTGAAAGATTTCGACTCATCTTTTTCTGATAAAAAATATTTCTTTTTTAACCTGCCTCGCCAAACCCCCAGTTTCGATCAAGCCTCACGTACTATAAGCTCTATAGTATGTACTCTAATTGCCATATCAAGCTCGTAAACTGGTTGATCCGAGGACCGTCTAATGTGAGAAGTCAAAATATTTTTCTGATAAAAAATGTGTATTTTCTAACCTGCCTCGTCAAACCCCCAGTTTCGATCAAGCCACACGTACCTATAGGATCTATAGTATGTACCCTAATTGCCATATCAAGCTCGTAAACTGGTTGATCCGAGGACCGTCTAATGTCAGAAGTCAAAATATTTTTCTGATAAAAAATATGTATTTTCTAACCTGCCTCGTCAAACCCCCAGTTTCGATCAAGCCACACGTACCTATAGGATCTATAGTATGTACCCTAATTGCCATATCAAGCTCGTAAACTGGTTGATCCGAGGACCGTCTAATGCGAGAAGTCAAAATATTTTTCTGATAAAAAATATGTCTTTTCTAACCTGCCTCGCCAAACCCCCAGTTTCGATCAAGCCTCACGTATTATAGGCTCTATAGTATGTACCCTAATTGCCATATCAAGCTCGTAAACTGGTTGATCCGAGGACCGTCTAATGCGAGAAGTCAAAATATTTTTCTGATAAAAAATATGTCTTTTCTAACCTGCCTCGCCAAACCCCCAGTTTCGATCAAGCCTCACGTATTATAGGCTCTATAGTATGTACCCTAATTGCCATATCAAGCTCGTAAACTGGTTGATCCGAGGACCGTCTAATGCGAGAAGTCAAAATATTTTTCTGATAAAAAATATGTCTTTTCTATCCTGCCTCGTCAAACCCCCAGTTTCGATCAAGCCTCACGTACTATATATAGGCTCTATAGTATGTACCCTAATTGCCATATCAAGCTCGTAAACTGGTTGATCCGAGTACCGTCTAATGAGTTTCTCCGGAGCCCGCCCTCCGCTTGACATGATGGATGGAATCTCAAGTTCTGTTTGATTAGTTGCCAGTCAGTACTCACTATAATTACCTTGTGTTAATGCCCTTATGTGATTACGGTTATGAAATCTGGCTGCTTTACAGCGATTGGTAGGTGAATAGTTTAATTCACACAGCATTACATGTACTTTGATGAACTCTGTGGCATAGCGGGCGCAGTTCCGCCTGCGACGCAGGAGGTTGCGGTTTGCGGTTCCAACGCGGTTCAAATGTTTGCATCATCTGCAAATATTGGTTCAGGGTGTTCTGGATGATTTATATTTATACCAAAAAAATATCTATCTATATTGTGTATTGTATTAATATATCAGTTATCTAGTACTCATAACACAAGCTCTTCTTAGCTTGGGGCTAGTGCATGAAGCATTAATTAATTTATTATTTTATTTTATTACTTAAGTACAAATTTTGATGAATACCATTGATTAATTAAAAAGGGAAGATAGGTTACGTTCTCCCAGCGCTTACTCAAAAATTGGCATGTGTTACAACCACACGCAAACACATACGCTCACAGTTATATTTCCAGTCCTGTGCAATACAAAGAAGAACAAAGACGGAAAGACGTATCTAAGGCCGAAGTGAGACCGAGACAACAAACAATATTTCACGCGAATCACGACCGCCCGTGCCGCCGGTCCGACGGTAACTGAGGGAGCACACAATTTTACAAAATATGAGGTTGCCATTTTCGAGAAACTAGTACCTCATCTTCCCTTTTTAATTAATCAATGATGAATACCGATAAAAATTAACCAAGATGCGGGCTTACAATGTGACGTCCCACTACAACTTTCGTAAGAATAGGAGGAAATAAGACTAATGAAAATGAACCCTTTTCTCACTATACGAAACATCGCGAAGCAACTTCGTAGCATTAGGTGAGCGTTCAAATCTTTTATATGGAAATAGCGATTTTTTGAGAACGTGAAGGATTTTTGACCATGGGCATATAACACAGTTGGTATTAACAATGCGTGGAGCAAACGTAACAGAAAGTTGTTGTTTTTAATGTTTTCACTTTCCTGTCTTGAGGTAATCGTGAATATGGATACTAATGTATTCTTTCAAATCTCATCAAATCTCATTCAATAAATCCATATGGTTGATAATAATTTCGTAGCAGTAAATGCGCGTTAATACCTCTGCAGCATATGGGGACATCAAAGAAAAAAAATCGCTCGGTGTGTTTGCGTAGTTATTTTTGTATATATTGTAAACATTTTGATTATGAAGGCGGAAATGAAAGAAAATCACAGGCATTATGTAAAAACTGTCTATGGTTTAGTTGCGGATGCTACACTAGCGTTATCTATTGACGCGTAGTTGTATTAAAAAATCACGCACTGTGGAATCTTTTTAACAAACGGTTTATAATTTCAAATTCAGAATCCTTTTCCCATTCCGTCACGGATACACCTAATTGTACAACAAGAAAAATCATTACACAAACCTTACCGTTAAATTAAATTAAAATCCGTTTACAATGTTGTACAACACCAAATCACAATCAATTTGTCACGTTTCGTCTATTCTTGTACCCCTTTATGCCTCACGGGGTGCGGGGGTTGGGGTAAAAGTGGGGTAACTTGAACAATATGCTGAGTCGACGTCACGGTGACTTCTCGCCTTTCGCGACATTGTAATCGAGGGGGCGAACGCGTTTGTCATCCTACCCTACAAATCCAACTTCACCGCTCAAAAATACACTCTGTAGCAAGACTGTAGAGCTCAGTTTGGTAGAGCAACATTTTTGCAAGCATCATAAATTTTATAGCACTTTAATACAGCCATAACATAACAATAATAGGGTAAATGTTTTGGTAAGCCATAAATATGCGGAATTGCGTCCCGCTGGGACAAATTCGGTAACGCTTTTTTGTTGTTGTGATAAAATAGGAGAGGTTTGAGACTAAATTGATTTTTAATTGATGAAACGGAATAGACGAACAATTTGCAACTTTCTAAAGGGACAATAATGTACCGTGAGCATGTTTTGGTACAATTATTTTGATTTTGGGGAATTAAAAACGTTAGGTTAATTATTATTTAACAGGCTAAAACCCTAAAGTTTTGGATATGTTTTACAGTATAGGTAGGTAATTTCTAAGAAATTAATACTTAAACCCTTTTTGTGGTGAGTTAACGATATGAAGCAAGTCATTTTTGATGCGATATTATATAAAGTAAAAACTTCTTCCACTAGTTGTTGATGATGATAGAAACATATTGATACCGACGACTTCACAAAATATCTACAGGATTTTTGGAACACTAGGATACCTACTCCCGTTTTTGCTTTACCTTGAATCTAAGACCTGTATTATATAATAATGCTTGCTCAGTCATAGATTTATACCTGAGTAACGCTTTTGAGGGCACAAGCTTCACTAAAGCATAGATCGATGACTGAGTAAACCTTTATAAGACGGGCCTTACTGCTTTAGATAGACATCCAATGCTATGAAATGGGGCAGTTACAGGCATGTAGACAAACTTAACAGTCTGTTTAAGCATATGTGAGTCAAGACTTGCCAGGATCGGTCAACCTCGACCAATTATAATATAATGTATCAAATAGAATATACCAAACTGTGTAATAAACTTCAGTAAATCAGTTATCTAGTACGTATAACACAAGCTCTGCTTAGCTTGGGGCTAGATGATGCTGTCAAAATTGTCCAATATTATTTAAAGGTAAAAGTTGTTTATTTTAAGTTCTTACGTAAGTACCTAACTCATAAAATTACATTTTAAATACACAGTAATATTAGAAGACAACGAAATAGAAAATTAAAATAAATAAAATAGTACCTACTCAATTGAAAATCAATCCTTAAAAACTGCAACTTATATTTGCTCTTTCTGATATAAGTTAAGAAAGGTCAAACTGAGGTACGTAACCTACCTTAAAACTTATAACCCTGTCCTAAATTACCTACTTAAGGCGCATAAACGAGTGAAAGTGGCGCCGCCGCCTATTTTATCATATTATTATACCTATTACGTTTATCACAGGAAATTTTAAAAATCCATCGTACACTTTGTTTTATTTAACATAACTAATTATAAGTTATTTACTCTGTATTATTTTTATGTTGTAAAGCTTAGGCAGGCCAAACTCTATTTTCAATTCTCTACCTAAACTATATAAGATAAAACTAAAAACTAAACTAAATATCACAGTGTGTTAAACGTAATTTTATGATAAAATATGTAGGTCGCTGTCATATTGGCTCAGGTACGTGCCTTGAGATTACGTCATAAGCACTAATAAGGCCCTAAACAAGCATTACAAAACCTACGCACACATTACGTAATTAGTACCTCTAGTAATTACTAAAGCCAACTCATTACGTCTAATCCTCGCGTGCAAGTGTAATAGGCCATTAAGCGAGGCGCAAACAGTGGGATTGTTTTCTGGCGTGCCAAGTCGCAGACTGACGTGAGGTCAGCGAGCAAATTGCAGCTAGATAGTTTAAATCGGTGTTTATTTTGTAAAATCACTTTGGAGAACTTGGTTTTATATAATTGATTGTAGAGTATGTACTTTACGAAGTTTTTATATCTCTGGAGCTATTTGTAATTTTGGAATGGTTGTTATACTCGTAGTCGCAGACTGACGTGAGGTCAGCGAGCAAATTGCAGCTAGATAGTTTAAATCGGTGTTTATTTTGTAAAATCACTTTGGAGAACTTGGGCTAAGTTTTATATAATTGATTGTAGAGTAGGCATAGAGTTTACGAAGTTTTTATATCTCTGGAGCTATTTGTAATTTTGGAATGGTTGTTATAGTCGCAGACTGACAGCTGCAGCTAGATAGTTTAAATCGGTGTTTATTTTATGAAATCACTTTGGAGAACTTGGGCTAAGTTTTATATAACTGATTGTAGAGTAAAAGAGTTAGGCAAAGAGTTTACGAAGTTTTTATATTTCTGGAGCTTTTTGTAATTTTGGAATGGTTGTTAAACAAAAAGAGAATTTTGGACTGTATCCATTTCCATTAAAAGTCACAAAAGGCCAGTTGAGGCTTAACGGCCTTCTAGTTAACAGACGGTAGAGTAGTGGCATTATGCAGTTCTACTCCCTAAAGACCTAACAAGGTAAAGGTTTCTTGTTAGATAGTAGTGTTTTGTATTATGGATATCAGTTATCTAGAAGTAGGTAGTAGTACCATATCACAAGCTGTGCTCAAGCTTGTGGCTAGATAATGCTGTGTACATTTTCTAACATTATCTATTTATCTATCTATCTATAGTTTAAAAGAACTTGGGCTATTCTATTAATCGTAATATTATAAAGAGGAAGAAATTCATTGTTTGTTTGTATTGAATAGGCTCCGGAAATACTGGACCGATTTAAATATTATTTCATCATTAAAAAGCTTGTTTTTCAGGGAGGGACTTAGGCTATCTCGGAATTCCTCGGGTGAAATCGCGAGGCACTGCTAGTTATATATTGATTGTAAGCTGTGGAATTCTCTACCCACTACTATAAGACACGCAAAGTCTCTCCATGTATTTAAAATATCGTCTTTGAACACTATCTCTCTTCAGCTGTAAATCGTGTCCATTCCAAGGTTGTCTGGAACAGATCGCTTTTAGCGAAAGGGCCGCCCATTGTAAAACTCTGGTTGTGCAATAAAATGTATTGTATTGTTGAGTACGACCTAGTAGAGTACTGGCATAAAACATTTTGGCTCCAACTAGAAAACTATCAACCTAACAAAGTAAAGCTTCTTGTTGATTGAAATTGACAAAGGAAATCCTGAAAATGTGCAATCTAAGAGTACCACATAGGAGTCAGAGTCAAATCGTTTATTTCTTTAGACTTACAAAATAAGCACTTAGACAAGTCAAATTTTTACTATAAAAACAGCTTGATAATTAGTAATTACTATTATATAAAATAAGAAATAAGGTGCAATTGACTCTAATTCACTTCAATTAACCTACCGTATATTGTTATTTTTATTATTACTATTTAGCACATTTTTCAGTTGGTTAGACCTTTTTGGTCATTCTTTCAATATTATTAGCAAACCTACTCTTTTCATAGAGAGTGTCTCAAGAGACGTTTGAGTGGATTGACTCAGGGCGGGTGGGCCGGCTGGGCGGGGATTCGTTTTGGCCCATTTCCGGTGAGAGTGCAGTGCCACTATCAGGAACAAAAATTTCTATACTCAATACTCAGTATATTTATTTTTGTCTATAATATTAGGTCCTTACATATGAAATTGGCGTTTTGTATGGGAGGAACAAAAAGTCGAATATTTTTTAATATAATATATTTAATTAATCAAAGTATGAACCATTATTTTCTATGCACTTTTGCCATCTTATAGGTAGTTCATTGATCCCTTTACTAAAAAAACCAGTCGGACGGGAATCAATAAAATCTTTGAAGGCGATTTGGACTGCCCCATCGGAGTTGAATTTTTTCCCTTGCAAGAAGTTATCCAAATTTCGAAAAAAATGGTAATCTGTTGGAGCAAGGTCCGGGGAGTACGGAGAATGTCTTAGACTTTCCAATTGAAGCTCTTCTAATTTAGTAGCCGTCTGTTGCGCAGTGTGTGGTCTAGCGTTGTCGTGAAGCAGCAGTGGCGTGGAGCGATTGACCAGCCTAGGTTGTTTAGCCGCTAGCTTTTCCATCATGGTTTGCAATTGCTGACAATAGACATCAGCCGTAATAGTCTGGCCAGATTTGAGAAAACTGTAATGAACAATACCGGCACTAGTCCACCAAACGCTTACAAGTAACTTTTTTGGGGTTAATTTTCGCTTGGGGCAGGATTTGGCTGGCTGGCCAGGATCCAACCATTGCGCTGAGCGCTTCCAATTATCGTAAAGAACCCATTTTTCATCACAGGTAATGATTCGGTTTAAAATACCTTCATTATTGTGCCGGTTTAGTAATGTAACGCAGCAGTCGACGCGCGTTTGCCGGTTTGCTTCAGTCAATTCGTGAGGTACCCACCTTTCAAGCTTTTTAATCTTCCCAATTTGCTTCAAGTGAATTAAAACAGTTTTATCACTAACATCGCAGCCTGCAGCTAACTCGGACGTGGTTTGCGATGGATCCGCTTCCACAATAGCCTTCAACTCTTCATTATCAACTTCAGTCTCAGGCCGTCCACGGGGCTTGTTCTGCAGGTCGAAATTTCCAGAACGAAAACGTTGGAACCAAAAACGAACTGTGTTTTCTTTTGCAACACGACCGCCATACACATCATTCACCCTTCGAGTTGTTTCCGCAGCACTAGTGCCACGGCGGAACTCGTACTCGTAAATAATGCGATATTTTAAGTTTTCCATTTTGTAAAATGAGTGACGCAAACAGAAAAAAACAGAAGAATAAAAACAAATGAATGACGATCATCGAAGCACAAATACATGAGTCTATAGCTGTACAAATTTGAATTTGGAATTCCTTACCAAAGAGGAGAAATTTGTGATTAAAGTGGCCAGTACGAAAAACGCCAATTTCATATGTAAGGACCTAATATATAAACCATGGAATCAAACGTTACTTTGCGGAAATTCATTGCAAAATGTTTTAACCACTCCGTGCAAAACTTTTCCTGATGGGATCCAACATAACGTAATTCATATGTACCATTTTTTGTAAATGCTACATCCTCGTGTCGTATTTTACATTATTTATCTAAGCTCAAGAAGGCAGGACTTTCTGTCTTTTTAAAAAGATGTTCCGTACATTATTATAGAAATTTATAATTTTCTAATATGAAAAAAATCACCTGTGAAGATTTTGACTTTAGTTTTATAAGACGAATTCTCTGAAGACAATTTTTTTTATTGTACTTAATCACATGACGCTATTAATAATAAATAAATACGAATATTTAGATGTTTGTTACCTCTTCTTCAGCAAAGATGTAGGTGTTTTTTCTAACGTCTCACGTGAGACGTTTCCTATTCTCATCGGCTCACAAAAAGTCAGAGAGCTTCTTATTACAATCCGGTTGATTATGTTTTCTACACAGTGTGCAATCAGCTCAACATGTTTAAATCTACTAGTTCCTATACCTTTGTTATGACACTAATATTATAAATGCGAAAGTTTGTATGGATGTTTGGATGTTTGTAACGTCTTCACGCCAAAACTACTGGACAGATCTGGCTGAAATTTTACATACAGGTAATTCTAATCCTAGAATCAAACATAGGCTACTTTTGATCCCATAAATCAGTTCCCGTGGGATGAAAATCACCTTTTATCGTTTCCATAGGAACAACGCGTGCGAAGACGCGGGGCGCAGCTAGTATTTTTATGTTTTCATAACCATACTTTTGTAACTCTATCCAACTTGCCTCAACCTTTTATCCCGGGACAACGCACGCAACATGCGAAGCCGCGGTGAATGGTAGCAGAACGTTCAGTAAAATTATTCCTGCTAGGGGCGCATTTACTTAGCAAACGTTAAATAAATACTTGCCGCACGTTTGCGATATAACCTCGACACCACTTCACACTCCCGCTAGACATTTATTGGTGGCGTAAATCTGTCGGATTTATGTGTTTTACTTAGTGCAAATACTTCTCCAGCTATTCCAAATAGGAATGCTATCTGTCAACAGAGAAACTATGCCTGTTCCATTGGACCATTCCATTCCATTTTTCTTAGACCTTCTAACCGACATCTCGGAATTATTTTACCTAGTTATATCTATAGTTAATATTACTAACTAGCTGTGCCCCGCGGCTTCGCCCCCGTGGATTTTTTTTATTTACGTCCCACGGGAACGGGATAATCTATGTCCGTCTCCTGGTTCTAAGCTACCTCTCCACCTATTTTCAGCCTTATTGGTTCAGCCGTTCTTGAGTTATAAATAGTGTAACTATCACGACTTTCTTTTATAAATATAGGTTAATTTATAATATAATTGCCTATTAATATTATTAGAGCTCGTATCTATAAATGAAATAGATGAGCTAACTGCAGACTGTTGGAAATAACGAGGTAGCTGAGGTGATCCTTATCAATACCAATCGGAACTATCCCCAAAACGCTGCATTGCCCCGCTGAATGGTATTGCTGTTGCGCTGCTCCAGATATTCGCCAGCTCTCGGGTCTGTCTATCTACCTGAACCTCAACCTCAAGAGCCTATATTGGTCCACTGCTGGACGCAGACCTCCCCTTGAAGAGCGCCGACTTACAGCAACGCAATATCTATAATTTTTAGGTTTGGGGTTTACCCAAAATAAGCAAATTCTAAGGCACCACAGCAATGTATCGCCAATAGACAAAAAAAAAACATCAAGAAAAATTGTATATGAAAAACTAGCTTTTTGCACCTAGTATTGGCTTATTTCATAATCCCCTTAGACAATCCCCTACAAAGGGGATTAGGTACTGGAGTTTTTGTCGATTAATAACGACGAAAACCAAATCTTCTTCGAGTGTGAGAAAGTAGAAACCGCCCTAGGAAAAGAAAACCTTTTAACGGTGAGAACCAATATTTGTCGGAATGGAACTAAAGCAATCTCGGAAACGGTCCGGAACCACCGAAAGGAAATGTAGGGGCTGGGAGGCAATTTGTGAGATTACTAGCAGTGAAATATTGACACTTGTGAGCATTAGAACTCACTTTGTGGTCGAGGAAAGGGCCGCCCGGCTGGGTTTTGTTTAAGTTGGATTTTTCGTCAAAACGTTTTAACGGCAAGACAGTTAAAGATGGGTGTCGCGAGACCGAGCAAATAATATCGCTGTAATGTTTTTTTATCTACAATAGACCTTCGTTTGAGCGCAATCTCACCTGATGGAAAGCGATGATGCGGCCGACGGTGTATCTATTTATTTATATATTTATATAGCACACAAATCTGAATACAATGAAGAGTTAGGTATAAAAACACAAAATAATAAAAACTAGACTGTATCTTTAAATATGTGTAAACAAAGCAGCATGATCAAAGAGCACTATTGGAAATTCCTTCCTCTTTTTTTCTTGTAAAAACAATAAAGTCTTATTCCTAATACCCATATATATTCCTCGACCGTTTTCCCATTTATTTGGGGTCGGCCTTCCTTGTCCTTTTTCTCCATTGCGCACGGTTTTGTGCGGTGTCTTTGTCGAGATGAGTTTCTTTTAGGTCTTTTTCAACCGTCGTCAACCAAGTGGAGGGTGGTCTTCCGCGTCCTCGTCTTGTGGTTGGCAAATCCAGGGCAAGCTTGACCATATGATTCTCCGGGCGTCTCTGTACGTGGCCGTACCATCGAAGGCGTCTCTCTTTGACTTTGTCGGCTATCGGTGCGACCTTGAAGCTTCCTCTTATGTAGTTATTTCGGATTTTATCCAGTAGTGTGACACCCCCTGACCAGCGTAACATGCGCATCTCTGTAGTGTGCAGTTTATTTAGGTGTTGTTTACTAGTTGCCCAACATTCGGACCCATAGAGAAGAGCTGGCCTGACTGCAGTTTTGTACATCTTGCCTTTTACCTTTACTGGCATCCTTCTGTCGCACATTACGCCTGTGAGTTGTCTCCATTTCATCCAGCCCGTAGTTGTTCTATGAGTTACATCGCCGTCGATTTTTCCATCATTGCTTACTATTGAACCTAAGTACTTGAAATGATTGACAGTTGGAACTTGTGTGTCTCCAATATAGAGTTTGAGATCAAGGACATTTGTGGCGCCGTCAAATACACAGGACATATGCTCTGTTTTCTTCCTACTTATTCTCAGACCGTTCTCTTCGAAAGCTTTTATCCACGAGTTGAAGTTCTGTTGTAGATCTTGTAAGTCATCAGAGATAAGCGCTACATCGTCTGCGTAGAGGATGTTCCAGGGTAGTGGTTTCTGACATTCTTTTGTGAGGTAGTCCATTGTTGTGTTAAATAGTAACGGGCTTAGCGTTGAGCCTTGGTGTACTCCTACCCTTATTTCGAAACGGTTGCTGGTTCCAGCCGGGCACAAGACTTGGGTAGTTATGCCTTGGTACATGTCTTGAAGTAGGGTGACGTAGTGTTCAGGAGTTTCTTGTTTCCTAAGAGCTTCCCAAATAAGTTCACGCGGGACATGGTCGAAGGCCTTTTCCAAGTCAATAAAGACCATATGGAGGTTCGATTTATTGGTCCTTGCTTTTTCTACCAAGACTCTGATTGTTTGTATCGCGTCTGATGTTCCTTTCTCCGGTACAAACCCACATTGATTTGGACTCGATCTCTTTTGGTTGTACTTCATTTGGACAGGAAAGTTTTGATGGCTATAGGTTTTCCGGCCGGCTGCCGCCTGACGCCAAGACAGTAATCCTCCTTAGGACTGTGAGCGCTGCCGTTGGACCACTGAGGGTCTCTTCCGCCACCAACTCTATTACACCACCCTGCCTAGCAGTGTAACTCCAGTGTGACCTGGGGCTCCAATATGTGGCGCTAGCTCACACTGGGTGCCTGTTCGCCTGCTCCGCCGTACCAATGGACTCCATCTCCGCCTTCGCAGCCGTCTTCACCCGTATCCCCGGGCAAGGGTTCCGCGCAATACCCCGCGGTACTGGGTCCTTGACTGAACTTCGCCATCTCGCAATCCGGCCTACTGGACTGGAGATGTTGCCCGCCCCCGCAGCGTGGATGCGCCAGACAAGAGTTACCTAAGTGGAACATAGAGAAGTCACTCTATGTTCCCAGAGGCCGGGTTAATGGTCTTGTATGTGCCCAAGACCAAGGCTTATTCCTAATACCCAAAGCAATAAAGACAATCTGACCATTCTAATTTGTATAATTGTGAAAAGTGCAGCATATTTTTAACAATGCATTCTTTGAAATTACTAGAAATAAGACAAGCTCAAACGAAATAAAAGAAAATTGATAACATTAAGGAAGCTAGTGCTTAGTTATTATGCCTACAATTTCATTCACGACATTTCCGTTTTCTTGAATGGAACGATGACATGGTGAAAATTCCAAGAACGAGGCTTCGCAAGTCACTGAGCATGTCGACACCGGGTACAATCAGCGTGAAAAATTAAATCATTCTGCTCAATATCTTTTACGATAGCGATATCTGATGCTACGTCCTCGTGTTGGCCAAGCAATCATACACATACTCATTTCTTCGCCACAGGAGCATAATGACACTTGGAAACCGCAATTTACAAAATATCGTCATCATTATCAACCTTTATTGCCTCCTGGACTTTTACAAGCATAATACCGGTAAATATACCGGTACTTCATAAATACTATAATATATGTAAGTATAGTATATAAATATAATAATAATATAAATAATATGCTTATAATAAACATACATAGATATAATAGGTATATTATATTGTATGTATATTTATTATAAGCATATATTATATTATAAATGTATATTTATTTATAGAGGTATTTATTAGGTTTATTTTAGTTAATATTATTTTAATCTATGTATGTTTATTATAAGCATATTATTTATATTATTATTCTATTTGAAATTTGTACACTTCCTCTACCTATTCCATCTAGGATTGCCAACTTTTATACGAAGAAATAAAGTATATCTGACTTTAAAGGAGGTCAATATAGAGTACACACTAAAAATAGAGTACCATTTATTTTAATTTATTTTAAAGGTATTTTTGGTACTTTTTGCGGCACATAACAATTATTCATTCTTTTTAAAAGAATTGTATGACTAAACATTCGAACTCTAAGTTTACATATCTCAGGAGGGATTTTGAATTAATTTTAATAAAGCCCTATTTCTATCATCCCGCCACTTCACATTCATGACAGAAAAGACTCTCTCAGTAAAAGCTGAAGTGGCAGGAACAGCGAGTATGCAATTTTTTTAAATAAACAAATTCGTCATGATATTTTTTAAAATAAATTGCCATTTTTTGCAGAAGGTGGATTTTTGCATAAAGTCTCCGTTGTTTAACAACTCCCCTTGGAGTTCTTTTCAAATTATAATTTCTGAATATAAATTGTCCATGTGTATGTTTAGTCTTTGCAAATAAAGTTTTTCTTCTATTATTTGTCGACATTTTGGTTAAGACGATAGCACGGACGAAGGAAATCACTCTCCCCTTCTCTGATCCATATAGTTTATATAGTACCCACTCTGATCGTAGGTTGACTGGCACTAGTATAGTAAACATAGCGTCAAAAAGAGTATTTTAGCGTACTCTATTAGCGTTATAGATTATAGAGTACGCCCACATGATATAGAGTACAATACTCTATTTTAGAGTACGGTTGTCAACCCTAATTCCATCGCCTCTCCTATAATAAGGTTTTGCTGGAAGAAAACTCTTTATCAGGGTTAAGCTCGCCTTTGTACATATCTATTAATATAAGTTCATTCTATGAATTATTTGTGTACAATAAAGAATTACCTACAGAATTACTTTGGAGTACTGGTACTCGGAATATACCGGTATCATTTATATCGGTAACACTAAAGTACCGGTACTACTTCAAGGTCAAGGTACTGGTATTTGAAAATGCCGGTATTCCAACAGGGGCACAAATATTGCAGAAAAATATAAGATAACAAATAATTTAATTTGATTATTGGTACACTTTTAGGAGGTTTATTCAATCCATGACACAGCCTTTAGAAGAATAGGTATATGGAAATGCTACTGCTGTGTGGTGCTGCCTTAGAATTTGCACCACACCAGCTCCTCCCGCGGGTGTCGTAAGAGGCGACTAAGGGAGCGGGCGGCAGCGCCCCGTGCAGAACAATTCTGCTACTCTGAGGTATCTGGAAATGGACTCATTTTCGATTAAACCGCATACACCAGTGAAAGGTAATTAAAAAAAATTGGTGGGGTCGACAGCCCCTATTTTATCATATTATTACGTTTAACATAGGAAGTTTTAAAAAAACCTTCGTATAGTTTGTGGTATTTATTATAAGTTATTTTTTAATGCCTCTGTAATAGTTTCATTTTGTAAAGCTTATGCAGAGACAAGAAGTTGCGCTTTTTGGCCACCAAACTCTAGAGCAAGATTCCCTACACGTATTTCCTTTACTTAAAACGGAAATCCCACTGTCTTTCTCTGTTGTACATTTACAAATTAAAGAAATAAACATTTTATATAAATAGATGACACACTCGATAGGAATTTAACTAACCATTCAATGATATAAGATCAAACTATTACAGAGATATTAAAATAGCTTATAATAGATACCACAAACAGTATGATGGATTTTTTAAATTTCCTATGTTAAATGTAATAGTATGATGAAATAGGTGGCGCTGTCATATTGCATCGGGTATACGCCATATGTAAATGTCCTTACCATTTCTTACAAACTTATAAAGTAATTCATTCTCCATACTACTATAGTATGAATGATAATATAAAAATATCCTGTCTTTATTTCAAGATTATATGACAATTGCTCGTTATAATTCCCTACCTTTAAATAATAGTAGGAATGTAATTGCTTCCACGGTCGCCCTTAGTTCTTGGTAGATTTTTTCACCGATATACCTTATACCTTAAAATACCGATATACCATATAATAGCTTACCAATAAAGTAGAGCATCTTCTTTAAATTCACACATTTAATTATTTTATTATCCCCCATAAGACAAATACAAATAAAATAAGACGCTTATCATGGGGCCTGCGTCCAGCCGTGGACTAGTACAGGCTGATAATACACTCTAACTAAAAAAATTGAATAAAACAGAAACATATAAATCATGACATACATTATTACACTTATTTATCACCTACCTGCCTACTAACTGTAATAAATGTCGTTGCTAAACACCACGTTATCTTGCTTGAAAAATTGGTGTATATAAATATTTTTTAATTTTAAATGGGTTTGATGAATAAAATTATATCAGTGTAAATCTAACTAATATGATATTTAGTTTTGTTTTAAAGAAATATAAACCGACTTGAATTATTATTTTTTCATGAATTTTCATAGATTCCATTGTCAGAACAGAACAAAATTAAAATGAGACCACATGGGAAGCACCAGCTTTCATATAAAAAAAGAATCATGAAAATCGTTTCCTCTTTATTAACCGACTTCAAAAAGGGAGGAGGTTCTCAAATTGACTGTTTTTTTTATAATAAAATAAGAAGAGACTAGAAGCTCCTCGCGGTTTCACCCGCGTAGTTCCCGTTCCCGTGGGAATTCCGAGATAAATTGTAGCCTATGTCGCTCCCTGAAAAGTAAGCTTTTTATTCATGAAAAATATTTTTAATCGGTTTAGTAGTTTCGGAGCCTATTTAATACAAACAAACAAACATAAATCACATCTTTCCTCTTTATTATTATTTACCTTGAATATACCTATTTACATTATATACTTACATACATACTCTACTTTAAGCTTTGTACAATTTCACCAAATAACCTAACATTCCGGAAGTAACAAAATACATAAATATTTTATTAGGGCGGGAACTTTTGAGACTCATAGTTGGTTTAATTATAGTTCGTAAAGTTTTGTTGCAATAAAATTATAATTAGTTAATTTACATTTACACTAGGCTTGCCTATTATATCATGTTCACACGCATCAAGAATAAGCTTTTGTCCCCCCAAAGGCGCTTTCTTTCTTGCGCACGTAGGCAGACAGAATTAGATTATGATGATACCTTTAAAGCTGTGCGGTGCTGGCTTAGAATTTGCACCAACCCATCTCTTCCTGTGGGTGTCGTAAGAGGTGACGAATGACAGCAAAAATCTTTTCTATAGACCGCGAGGTTCCTAAGATCTTGACCAAATTAGGTGCAAAACAGTGCACTTTCATGATTTGCTTTTATCGTTTTTTTAATGAATCGTGTTTTCACAACCAAGGAACCGAAGAATAAATGTTAAAGTTTATGTAATTTTTGATTAATGATTAATAGATTATAAAATTACTGAGGTCTAGGCCTAGTTTTTAACAAATCCACTGGGACACCGGAGAGGTTCTTAGTGGGTATCCCTTCTCAGGGCGTCGAGTCCCACATAATTCTTCCCCTCAGACCAGTCTACTTGTAAACGAATTTACCTCACCAAAGAAACAAAAAAGTTCAAGCCATAACTAAACTAACACCTTCATGGCCCAAGACGCAGGTGCCTGTGTCCATCTTCGTGTAGCTGCGGTGCGACCCGCAGGGGCGCGCCGCAGCTACACGAAGATGCAGAGCTGGGCAGTGAATACGTTAAAAGGAGGAGGCCTGCGTCCAGCAGTACTGGACCAATACAGGCTGTTGAGTATGAGGTCTCCACTCGTACACGTGTAGCCTTACCGGTACAGTCACTTAGAGACCTCATACGCCATTGTATGTTCTGATGTGTTTATTCATTGATTTAAAGAACCATCCTCTCTAAAAACGCGATCGATGGCTTCGGGTAATTATGCCGTATTAGCATTCATAGCGGTCATTATCGTGTGATCATATCGATTTAACTCAATGCCGTTTGTGCAAAGCACCATGCAATGTATCGTAAGGGATAACATACCTACGGTTATTTAGTCTTGTCTGGGATATATAATAAACACAAATTAAATTATCTTAGCCAATTTCGAGCGGTATGACAAGAAATGGTTTTCTCGCGAGTGAGAAGTACCTACAAAGAAGAGACGTGCACCGAATATTCTATGCGCCAAAACAGTTTTTACCTAATTATTAGGTATACGTTAATGAAACAACCAATCGAAAAATTAAAGAATACTAAAGCAATACTTCTAGGTTTCTTAGCACAAGTAACATATCCCTAAATATGAAGCCTTCAAAGATTCTGATATAAATAACTGACTTTGAAGTACAATTTTGAAGTAAATTGCCTATGGCACCACTCTTAACACCACTTCATCAATATTTCTCACTTTACCACATCAACTACCGCACCGATCAATGCAAGTGGCACAATGTACTATGTTACCCAGTAGTCACTTGATCACGGTACATTGTCGCCCGAGGCGACAACAATGACGTGCTGATTACTTGTTCTACCGACAGTTGTACGACGACCTGATGAAAGACTAAGACGATGTTGAATTGCGAATGCGTTAATGACACTATGACGACCGATGTGGCACGGCGGACGAAGGTCCCTGCGTGGGAAGTTAAGGGTTCGATGCTGGCCTTGGGACAAATGTTTTTTATATTTATTACTCGAACTGTAAATATTTCTTGCGGGTATTTTTCTCTCTCTTTTCGCTAGGAGCAGGTATTTTTTTTTAAATATCTGTATCTGTCCCTTGTATTCTACGTATGTATTTAGAATACAAGGTGCCACGGAAAGGTCATTCTGGACCACGAGGGGTTCAACTTTAGAATTTTAAATAAGTAGGTACTTTTTAATTTTTTTAACTTAAATAAATGTTTATTTTTGGTTTGGGTTTTGATGATAAAGACCGGTATTTCTGTCGGTTAGACCCCAGTGAATATCCTCGGCACTGAATGCAGTAGCCGCAGGGTATATTGTAGAATTGTAGATCAAAGCGTAGGTACGCCTCGATTCCTACCCAGGGATTAATAAAGAAATCCATTAGTGAAAGAAACAAACCAGAGTTAGTACTCTGGTTTGTTTCTCTACTTCTACCTCACTTTCCTAGTTCCGAATATGGTCAACAAACTTACAAAATTCTACCTATGTACCTGATTATGAAAGGAGTAAGTAGGTATTACATATTTTTATTTTACTTTATTTTGCTATCATCATATCTTTATACATATCATTTTCAAGCTTAAAAATAGTCAATTCAATCGACTCAAAATAAAGAATTTGCAATTTTTTTAGCATCACTAATTTGGTTTCAAAATTCTCAACCACATCATAACCGTTTCCTTGCGGTCGCATTTGTTCGATGGCGTGCGAAACATTTCTAATTGCGTTCTTTTATGATAAACGCGGGCACATTATCATAAAACCAGCTGCTTTTTGGTTAATACTATAATGCCCTTATAATAGTTTATTTAATACTTTGGGCGTAGTTTTAAGAAATCTCGATTAAACCTAGTTAATCATAAAAGTAAAAATGTATTGCAGTCAGCTTAATTGTTTCATTTGTAAATAGGTAACTAGGTCTAGTTTTAATTTATTTCTATTATTTGATTGTAATTTTCTTTTTCATCATAGATATATTTACAATTTTTTTGCCAACTAGATGCAGCGGGGCTTCGCACGCGTTGTTGCTATGCTATGTCAACGTTTTAAGGTTATTTCTATTCCAAGGGAACTGATTTATAGGATGAAAAGTAGCTTATGTGTTATTCCAGACCGAGAACTAACTGTATGCAAAATTTCAGGTATGCCTGGTACGTTCAGTAGTTTTTGCGTGTGTAACATACATTCATATAAACATTCGCGTTCATAATTTATTATTGAGTCTGTTGAAAAGAGAAAAGTCGTGGGATGTGAGGCGCTCATCAACAGAAGTTGTCAATTGGCCAATTGACAACTTTTGTTTGCGTTGACAGCACTGCTCTGTCATTGCAGTATGACTTAAAGTGTTAGTGAGGTGTTAGTTCACCAAAACGTCACGACTCTTCTCTTTTTGAACAGACTCTACCTACCTGTGGATACCTTATCCATTTTGAATGAAGCATTAGTAAACAAAGTACGACACAAATAACAAAATCTCTTGCTTGGCGTCGAGTTTCAGATATAATTGTAAGCAATTTTTATTGAAGGGAGGATCTAAAATCGACAAGACATCGTAAATTACGTATAAAAGGACGCGCCAACAAAGTGAATTTTAGGTTCAGTATGGGCGGTTTGTTTACGATTATGCGCCATTCGAGATGGATACGATATAGTACCAGTATGTTTAATGTATAATTGTCCACGTCTCCGCCATGATAACCGCAGAATGACGAAAGAAAGTTTTTTTTTTAATTTGACACAACAAAGTGAAAATGTATTAAAAAGTCAGTCATAAAACTTGGCCGAAAATGGCCTTTCCTTAATTGAGCGAGAGTAGCTGCAATTTTGCGGCCGTACTTGGAACATTTAGAAAACAGTACCTACCAATAAACGTCTACATGACTACAATTTATTAAAACATTGTAAGTTTATTTTGTAGACTAGCTTCGCCCCGCAGTTCGCACGCCTATCCCACGGGAACTGATTCATGGGATAAAAGTCTATGTGTTATTCCAGGCCTAGAACTACCTGTATGCAAAATTTCAGGCCGATCTGTTCAGTAGTTTTCGCGTGAAAGAGCAACAAACATAGTAATACATACTTACATGTTTACAAACTTTTGCGTTTATGATATTAGTAAGATATCTGACAATTGAATATGATTTTGAATGAAAAGCCTTCTTACTTAACCGACGAAAAAACGAAGGAGGTTCTCAAGTCGACGCGTATATAGTAGGTACCTAGGTATTTCTTTTTTTTTTACGTAAACTAACTTCTTACAGAGTAAGAAGTAGTTCGATTTTAATAATTATTTTTAACCGACTTCGAAAAAGGAGGAGGTGTTCAATTCGACTGTATTTTTTTAATGTTTGTTACCACAGAACTTTTTACTGGGTGATCCGATATTGATCATTCTTATTTATTCGAAAGATGGTGCTTCCCGTTTGTCCCATTTAAATTTGGTGTCCCATGATAACTTTACATAATTTCGTAGCACTTCGTAGCGCCACGTAGCACCTCGTAGCATAGTGGTAATTTAATAGGCTATTCAAATAATTCGTATAAAAATATCATCAATTGAACAAAAATCGACATACACAATGACTACCAACCCTTATTGATTAACTTAGTTAGCAATCCAGCCATTTTATGAGTCAAAAATTAAACTGCGCAGTTCAAGTAGGTACCTATCGAGGTAATTTGACTTGTAAAGAACGGAAGTGCGGTTTGTCAGCGACACAGGCTGTCTGCCAATGACGCTAACATTAATAACTCCATAGAATGCAGAAATACCCAAGTGACGACCTGCGGTTATAAACTTCTTACAGAGGAAGCGCCTTTCAATAGGTCTCAATAGGTGCTGCCCCCTTGCGGTCGACGCGGTAAGTCTAGAAAATGCAAGGAATGCCCCCGGTAGATCATTAAATACTTGCTGAGCCTAGTTGCAGCAAATTGACACCGGAAGCCAAAAGGGGCAATAATTTGCGCTTTTGCAGCTTATTTTGAATTCCGTTTCATTCAATTGTTTTATTTTGTAAGCATATAAGTTGTTTAGGGTTCCGTACCTCAATAGGAATCGTATAATTTTGAATAATATATGTATAATTTATACATATAATTTGTACCTACCTACCTACCAATGTAGTTTATTCACAAAAAATAGTTCTTGCCCTGCACCAAAATCTATTGTAGATTGTTAAGTATCTACTTAAAAACATAAAATTTTGCAAAAACCACAAGTGAAGGGAAACATTGGAGAACCGTAATTATTATAGTTAATCTATACACAAAAAAAAATATTTTTATTCTTCCAAGGAACTAAAATCTATAGGGTAGGTAGGTTTCTACTTCCCGCTGACCTAGAATACTTAATGGGCAAGACGTTCTAATGTTATATTAATATAATATAATGTAATGTTCTATTTTAGGTCCTTTATTATTTACTTGATGAACAGCAATTTAATAGATTGTTTTCCTTTATCGAAAATAAAATCATTAAAAAATATAGAAGAAAACGTGGCAACGTGTTACTGCTAGCGCCATCTAGTATCAAGTAGAATAACTATAATATATTTTTCTCTAAAACCATAAACAAAGTGACAGTAAAATAGAAACGTCAACTTAATTTGACAATCAGCTGTTATAAGAAATTTCTAACCTAAAAAGATACAAAACAAAGATTGTTTGTTTGAAATTAGATAATACATTCTTTATAAATTCAAAATCGTTTCCGACAAAGAGAAAGACCATGGCATTAGCACGGATTTGTTTTAAGCAATCTCTGTTAAATTCTAGTAAACTATCGTTGATCCTTAGATACAACTCCCAGCAAAGTGTAAACCTAACTGACCCTGCAGTCCAGACGTATCTCAAGCGTTTGGTGATGGAATATGAAGAACTACACACTAAACAACGCAGAACTCTCGAGGAATCGAGGCGTCTTTTCGAAATAAAGCCTATCGTTAGTGTACTGGACCAAAGGCTTTCATTGTTCGACAGTATCGAAAATCTCAAAGAATTAAACAAGAAAGATAACAAGGACGAAGAAATCAAGAAAATGATCAAAGAAGAAGCCCAGATCTATCTGTCGCGAATGAAAACGATGGACGCTGAACTACTGTCGATACTTCTCGAACCTACATTGTCCGAAGGTGGTGTTTTGCTAGAAGTGACTGCTGGCGCCGGTGGGCAGGAAGCCATGTTGTTTGCTAGTGAGCTGGCCGAACTATACGAAAACTATGCGAAATACAAGGAATGGGATGTAGACATTGCCACCTACGATCAATCTGACCTTGGTGGGGTAAGAAAAGCCTCGATGCTTATATCAGGTTATGGCGTACCTGAGCTAATGAGATTGGAGGCAGGCGTTCACAGAGTTCAGAGAATCCCCACGACAGAGAAAGCTGGCCGCATTCACACCAGCACAGTGTCTGTTGCTGTGCTACCCCAGCCTACTGAAGTTGAAGTCAATATTTCTGAACGGGATGTAGTTGTTGAGACTAAGAGAGCTAGCGGTGCGGGAGGCCAACATGTTAACACCACAGACAGCGCAGTAAGGTTGGTCCATACGCCAACCGGCACTACGGTGGAGTGCCAGGAAGGAAGATCACAGATAAAGAATAAAGAGATTGCATTCCAAAAGCTGAGGACTTTGTTGCTTGAGAAACAAATTTTAGAGCAGTCTACTAAAATTAATAGCGAAAGGAAGTCCCAGGTAAGGCATGCAAGTTGTAAAAAACCTAACTCTTATCTGCAGATATTTGTTTAGGGTGGTATTCTATGTAGTGTAGTGTATTAAGTTTATCAGTTATCTAGTACCCAAGCTCTGCTTATCTTGGGGCTAGATAATGCTGTGTGATAGTCCAACTTTATTTTATTATGAAAACCATAAGTTTTAAAGTTTTAAAGATACTTGTTTTTAAAACTTGCAGGCCAAATTTCTACAAATACAAGCTAGATGATGGTGTGTGAATTGTCCAGCATTATTTATCTAAATTATCTGAGTAAATAGTGCTTTATAATAACTTTGAAACTTTGTGAAATCATTTTATAAAAAAGACACAAGAAACAGCAAATTATCAATTAATCATTCCCATACCTTTTAATCTCAACTTTCAAACAACTTCACTTGGTTCTAGAATCCAAGATATTCAATCACCACAAAAATATTTCCAGGTTGGTTCCGGCAATAGAAATGAAAAGATCCGCACCTACAACTACCCTCAAGATAGAGTAACAGAACACCGCGAGGGTGGCGGCACCTTGCACAATCTAAAGGGGTTTATGGAGGGCGGTGAGCAACTGGAACAGCTACAGGATACCCTGTGCAGGCAGCAGAGACATCAGGCCCTAATGGAGGAGATTAATGACTTCTCCAAGAAATATATGGTACGGAACAAACACTATCTATCCAGCGTATTATAAGCGCTAAGTGCATTATATTATAGGAATTGCTAAGTGATTCCTAAGTGCTGTGCTCATTGTGTTCTTTAGTAGAGACTGCAATAAGGAAAACATAGTATAGCATGCCCTGGCCAGGTGCGATGATGAACTGCGACAGACTGCTGGCAGTGACTCATTAGGGGAGGCCTATGTCCAGCCGTGGATGATGTTGCATATATTTTGATGGATGATGATTATTAAATCGCATTCTCTCTTTAGGAAGGGTTCCCTATACATTGAGTATCATTTTGAAAGTACTGTTCTATTGTATTAAGTACGAGTATATCAGTTATCAAGCTGTGTGAATTGTCTAGCATTATTATTTATTCTGTCAGCACCATATTGGCTCACCATCATCAGAAGGTTAACCTCTGTTTCTATTGAATAAAAATGGTGATTTAATCTTAACTCTTTCAGTATGTACAAATTCTTGTGCGGGGCGCTGTAAGGCCTGGGCAGTGAATGCGTTATCATTATCAAACTAACTGAAAATAATGTATATAATTTTAAATAACATTTCTTTTGTTTCAGGCTGATGGTAACACCAGCTAAATGTAAGTGTCGTTAAACTAAATTTCTATTAAACTAAGGTAGTCTATAAATTTATTACAATACAAAATATGTAACCAAATACTTAGTTCTCTTTGTGGAAAATGTTTGCCACATCGTAACAAAACCATAATCTAAATTGCATATGTACTTATAAAGTAAAGAAATATATGACAATAGAACAGAATAAAATGTCAAATTGAACCAAGTGACTATGGTCTGTGTAGTTGATATGTAAATAATACTAGTTAAATAGTGTTTAAATTATTAATTAATATATCAAAATAAAAACCAATTAAATCTTAAAAGTATTTAATTTGTACTAAATAAACAATCACATTTCAATAAAATAGGTAAATATACATTTGATAACATTAGTTAAAAATGAGAGAGATTCAAAATGTCTAAACTATCTATCAGACTAATATTATAAATGCGAAAACTTGGATGTATGGATGTTTGTTACCTTTTCACGACAAAGTTACGGAGTGGATGGGGTTATAATTTAGCATACATGTAATGTAATTCTAGGCCTGGAATCAAATATTTGCTACTTTTTATCCTAGAAATCAGTTGCAGTGGGATAGATATCAGCTTTCAATATTTCCATAGCAACAACGCATGCCAAGCCGCGGGCAGAAACTAGTATATAATAACATTCTAAACAAAAGAGCATACCTAAAGCAGCAAGACCGTGTCAGTACTTAAGGTAGCTCAGAACTATTGCAGCTTACATTGAACATAGGTACACCTACGACTACTAAGGTTTTCATGTCGACTAGGAAAAGAGCAATACGATAAATTTAATTCCTTTGAAGATGAATTCCAAAGTTCCGCAAAATTCGCTAGGGACGGAGCATTAAGTCTGGACTTAAACAAAAATCGCCAAAAAACAAATAAGAGGTACGTACAACTATTTAATAGGCGAATTCCATAAAAAAGCTATACAATTTCACTTTCCTATCTACCACCTCTTAACGGTTGTATTTTATTGTACTTCCATACAACCGCTCTCACATACATTAATACTGTAATAACTAGGACTTTAAAGATTTTAATAATCGAGATGAGTAAGATATCTGCACTACATACGCAACACCAGTGCAACACCAAAATAATATCGAGCAATTTTTTCCATTGATATGAATGATTTTAATTTTAATTGCTTGCTAGTTGTGTGGTCACAATAGCTTTATTATATTTATTTTTGATATGTAAAATGACATGTAATAGGATTTATCTACTTATTATCTACAAAATTATACCTACTTATCAAATAAAAAGTTTCAAACAATTATTAAATATCTCAACAAATTCATAGCTCTTCTGTCTGGAATAAACTTTGTATTTTTAACGTAATACATATTATAATTATAAGGTAAACATATTCTATAAGATGTTTGAAAATAGATTTGATTTTTAACAAGGTACGTACTACTTTGCTTCTAGATTTGATTTTTAACATTGCTTCTAAATTTGCAGAAGCCCTAATAATATACTTAGAAGTATCCAGAGTTGGTTTTGGCTCAAGAGACTCCCACGTCCGCACATGTCTATATTGCTCTCCTGCAAATAAAACGAAGATGTGAATTCCTATAAAACAACTTACTAACTTAATATTGCAGTTTAGTTTGTCTTAGATACTAAGGTCAATTCGGTATAGGTTGTGATTGAAATTGCTTGCTTTTAAAAACGGCTAATACCTATATTAGGTTATAAATGATACTATACACAACTTAATGCTTCTTCTTCAACACATATTAGTTTAACGCACATGTTTGTCCACTGCTAAACATGCCTCTGCTTGGTCAACCTCACCACTCAACGATCAACCTTATTATTATTGTATTAACAACGAAACTAAACCAAACTGTCGTCAAAATTTCATACCTCGGTATGATTCCTGATGCAAGACTTCGGCTGCCTCCTATACAACGGATGCATATGCTTGAAACAGGGAAGCGTTTCATTATAATTAACTTCCGAGGCATCCACGGGCAGGATAGGAGCCTCTGCCTTCGCACAATGCAGGTCCACTATCACCATCAACATATTAGTGTAGTTAACTATCTGCGTATAGAACGGCCTTTCGCAATCTTTCACTTGTTTATCTATCTTTTGATCTATGTTGGTATAATCTAGCTGGTAAAGGTACATCTCTCGGTCGCAAGGCGTTGGTCTTGTTCGGTTGATTAGAACGATTTTTTCGTAGTCTCGTTCGACCACCACTTTTGTCTTCGGGTTCAGTGGATCGTATTCCTCGTCGTTTTCGGTTTGGTATGCAACTGCAGTGGAAAAAATATGTATTAGATCTAGGTACGTGGATAGGAAACGGATAATTTAGAAATATTTTGATGCGGCATCGGCTTCTCTCTTACAAACTTTTATTTGATTTTTTACGCAAAATCAAATAAATATACCGACTGAGGAAAATTAAGATTAAAGTAGACAGTAGAAAATAAATTCAAAATCATGCTGGAAAAGAAAAGTACAGAGATGTTTCGAAAAGTTTTAAAATGCATATTCATTCCGTCAATAAACAAATCACACTTAAAGCGAATATTACATAGATTACAACCAGAATAAAAAAACACGTTCTCTTAAATGTTAATAAATAATTAAAAGCCAAAAAAAAAATACAGAAAAAAACATAAATAAATAATGCTGGACATACAAAATGTTAGTAAAATTTAGTTAATGTAGTTTTATGTACAGTCAGGTTTGTGATTGAAATATAATGACGTAGTGTTTTATGAGTAGCTATGCGGAGTAGATAGACGGTTTTTACACAACGTGTCCCGAAAGCCAACAACGTCAAGTCGAAATCTGAGGACAGGTGGGTTTAAACGACGATTATTTACGACCCTGAAAAACCAAAAAATCACGGGTGTAGTACGGTCCTACAGATTCCGAGTTATAAGGTTTTTTTTACTAAAATTTAATTATAGCGTGATGAGAAATTTAGTAAAAATTATGAAAAAAAATTACAGTTTCTTTGCTAACACTATTAAATTATTCCTATTATTATTGTTTCCTATTATTTTTAAATATGTACACAATGTTTTTATTTAAGTTATACGAGTTTGTAATACAATGAAAAGAATCACAAGATATTGATTGCTATCTATTGTCACATAGAAAAATTCAGCGCCAGGAAGAGAATTTATGATTTTCAGTACCTACGTAAAAATCGTATGATACTACTAGACCTATACCGTATCCATCGAGCATGTAGAATGTTAGTAAAAAAAACCAGGACACAATTGTCAAAAATTCACTTGCTTAGCGACGAGTTTCAGATGTAATAGTAAGCAATATGTGAAGGAAGAATCTCAAATCGATTAGTAATGTAAATAACGTTTAAAAGGACGTGCCAACAAAGTGATTTTTTGATAATTGTTTCATGGTTTGTTTACTAACATTCTACATGCTGGATGGATACGGTATAGACCCGTGATTTTTAGTTTTTCTTGGTCGTCATGAACCCCACTCTCAAGGTCAAGCCGAAAGCGGAGGATTGGCTGAATCCTCAGCTTTCGGCTTGACGCTGAGTTTCGGGACACGGTGTCATATTTACTTTTCGAGACCTGAAATGGCATATCACGTAACGTAGCACTATACTACAACAACATGCGCATTCGACAAGTTACTATATTTTACCCATTTACTGAAAACAACTAACTAACACGAGACGATTTTAATTGTTGCATGGGGCTGTCTAAATTCCGCGTAAAAAGTCATAAAAATTAGACGTTTCATGGCATGTAGGTTAGGACAAGCAGACATGACTTTATTAAGCAAATCCTGTTCTAAATTTTACGTTTCTCTAATGTCCTTGATACGACTACTTATTTTTCTAATGTGCTCCTTCTAACACTCACCGGTTGGTGTTATATACTCTGAAACCAAGATGGAGTCGTTACTACTCTCCGTAATACTAAATCCAATTTCTGACTCCATTTGTTTATTTTGATTACTACCTACTCAAATCCTCCCGTATTGATGGCACTTTTTAGCATGCACTCTTAGATGTAATTATGGTGTATATTCAGATATCGTCAAAACTAATTTGACAGTAGGTACTCAAAATGTCGCTGTGCAAATGTCGAAATCGAAATAATAAGGATGGCATCATTTTTAGTCCTGTCCTGTCAGATTAGTTTGGTCTAGTTGGCAACATTTGAATGGACACCAATGTCTTTCTGTTTTAGGATATGTTATTTACTTAAGGTCTATTTATATTATTTCGTGTTCTTCGATCGTATGCAATGTATCAGTTGTGTTTTCATGCATAGAAAGCAACAGTTTTTCTAAGTTTTATTCTAGATAGGTCTAAGCATAGGATAGATGATCATTGCTCGTTGTCATGCGAAGAGAACATGCTGACAACATTGAGCCACACTTAACATACAGAGAGGTTATTATTAGGACCATTCTCCCTATTCTATAAAATTCCCAGAACACTGATATTTGCCTAACATTGAACACTGACTGACACCAGAAATATAATGAAGTTTTCTTACCATCGTCGCCGATAGAATAATAGCTGGAAGCCTGTGCCAAACCTGATGTTACAGAGTTGAAAACCCAAATTGATGTTGTGAGGAACCAAGCCATCACGACTCGCAAATTGTCCAGCGGCTGGAACAATTTTGGTGTTTTTATTATTTACAGTAATTGCAGGTGAAAACACGTAGGTAGTTGTTATATTTTGTCATCTTACCGCTAAAAGCGCAGATGCTGGGTTTGTAGTCTTTTTCTCTCTGAAGCAAACAGCCTGGTAGTCTATGATCTGTATCGGTCTGAAGATTTCTTCAGCAACCATCTTCATCATGATATCTGGACGCGCCTTAAACCGACAAAATAAATGTTGTTTATTCACATTATCTTCAATTTCTCAGATCTTACCAAACATGCTTACCTTCCCGAAGAACTGCCCTGTCAAAGTTTCATCTTTGCTCACTATGATCCAGCCATTATTATCAATTAAGAAACAATCCCAATTATCCGATAAGCAGGTTGTGCATTCCTTGTTGTGCTCACACTAAAACAGGAAATATTACATTTACGTTCTGTTGAAAACAAGGACGAGACTCGCACGCATTATCGGAAGCTCTCAATCATCCTGCATCAATAACCCTTCTTTATCAATTGTTTATCGCATTCATTGCCTAGCCTCTGCGTTGGGACGCGAAGTTGCGCAGCGCGCCGCTGTTGCTACACGGAGCCAGCAAAGAAGGTGCAAATAAAGTGTTCATAATCACTTACCGATGAGGTGATATTGGAGAACCACTCTGAAAGTCGATCATGTTTGAACTGGAAGCCCACAACTGCCGCCGGCGCTTTCCTATGCCCATCTCCATGGAACACTGCGTGTGCTGCGGTGACCGTCGCCAATGTAACGTTGAGAGGAAACTTCTCGGTATTTAACTCGGTGCTGTAGACGTAGCTGAGAGGATCTACGGCGTGTTGCTCTACCGCTCGTTTATACCACACCTCGTCGATTGCTCGTGGATACTGCTTACCGAATTCCGGTCTGAAAATTGTTAGATCTCTTTAATATTTTGGGTTCTCAAGTACGGTTAATTAACCATAGTTCTTTTCTTCTGGCATTCCCTTCGTCAAGCTGTCTTTATCTCAAATACCCATCTTCATTAGATAGTAACTTACTTTTCATTGTCGTGCTCCTTTAGAGGATGTGTTTGCCACCTGGTTAGACCACTGTGGGTCGACAGGAAAGCCACGATATATCCGAATCGTTGAATAAATTCAGACCTGTAATCAAAATTCGTATGGATTTACTATGTTTAAGTGTCCATATTATATTATTCTTGTCTTTGTTTTTTATAAATAAACCGTTGAAACAACCTGACCCTCGTTTATCTTTACGTTCATACTTACGCCTCTCTGTGAGCTTTAAAAACATACAGGTAGTGGTACCAATTCTGTTGTTTTATTTAGACTAAGACTCAACGATTATTTCGTACATCATATGAATTAACACCAAATCTCTTTTAATGTTATAATTTGGCAATATATTTAAGCTTCCCTGTATAAAAAATAATCAATTAGGCATAACTCAGCAGAATTGAGACCAATATCCACATAATAAAACACCAGAATGTTGTACAAAAGTACATTTTATAAAATGTCACGAGCATCTTCCATGCACATAATTTTTCATCCAGTTACTTTACCTCGGCAACAATCCGATCACTTTTGTCAATGGGCTATCCAGGTGCAGGTTTTAAAAATCATTTAGAATTATAATAATGTTATTAATTCATAAATATATATTTAATTCAACAATCTTCTTAATTTAATATAGTTTAAATAAACCTATTTTATATCAAGTAGCGTCTTGCTTATTGCATTCTACAGAGTGGCACATTTAGATTATAAAGTCTGAAACTTTTACGAAGATCTTTTCTTAGGAACCACGTCATCGATTAAGTATCAAGAAAAACTGCGTTCACATCATCACATCAACCTACATGTTAAAAAAACTTGTACACAGCTCGGGAATCGAACCCGGGCGTTTTGAAAAGTAAAACTTACACTCCTTATATTTAGATATCGATTGTGTAGGTAGGCAGTAAATGTAACTATGAAACATGATGCGTCTTGCTTATTATCTAAAATGAGTAAAACATGTAAAATGCATTGTTTTCATATCCATTAATTTATTTTAGTAAGTTTTCGAAATTACCACCATTATTTTCATTATGTACCTACAATAATCGTTTAGTTACAATACACGTTTTTTAGGTAACAATCTCACTACGAGTATTGCGTCTTGTATCTTCAGGTGGTAAATTTGAATATTTGAATAAAATGGTATATAACATTCCCGTACGTAAATATTCCCATAAAGCTAATAAATAATAATATTGAAAACTTACGCCTTTTCTTCAGAAGCTGAATCTGATATACTCTTGTTGAACCAAGCCGTGTTCCTTGCATCGTAAACTAAAGCCTGCATGAGGCCATGATCGCCTGAAGAATAAATTTTGTTAATACGGTAAACATTTTAATGAAAAAGATCAGTTGAATTCATACTTACAATAGTATTCGTTCCGAGGTGCGCTGTTAGGTATCTTACCCCTTTCCTTGCCTTCGGGAGTTCCTATAAAAGTAAACATATAATTTATATCGCTTTTTTCAACCAGCATGCAATAAGAGTTTGAAAATTTAATGGTCCTGAACTATTTCGTGCTGGTACCATTATGTTTCTCATGTCCAGCTTTATTTTTATGATGTTCTGGCGGTCTGGGCTTTGCTGGCCATCGCCATCCCGGCTTGGCCACTCGTTCCAGGAAATACAGCAACTCTTCTTCAGGAGTTGAGAAAGTGTGGCCGTAGCGGCGACAATACAACCTATAACATTAGAAACTCAGTTGTATATCATACTTCTTATTACTTCGTATCATGAATTTTGAGTGATCCTTCTTGCTGGTCATGTGATTGTACCATTCGCTACCATTTGGCGACGAATAAAAACAAAAAAATCTTACTAATGACACTCACGAATCGACTAAGTGCATTGGAAATTATTAATACTGTAGTATTAGTTAAATACGAGAATGTAGTTTTTTGTGTCTTATTGTAACTTTGCATCAACATAAAATTCTTTATTCAGAAACATATTGAGGCAATAAACAAAACTAGGCAGAGTGATGCGACTCGTAGAAGTTGAATACTGTGTCACAACGCCCACCTCCAGGATAAGAGTTAATTGTTCCACGAACTTTAGGTACTTTTATATCTAAAATAATCTTTTATAAGACTCACCAATCAGGATGAACACTCCATTTATCCTGAAGGTACTGCTTCGCTGATATATTCTTGGAAGTGAGCGATAGTCGATGTATATCATCAGTCGGCGGGGGCGTGATCCTGTGTCTGCCGTAATTGTCTGGTAGCGCCACAACCAGCGTGAATGGGGAGTCTACTATGCCCGTCCAGTAGAAATGTCTTTTCGCCGTTGATACACGTTTCTGAAACAAGAAGATTGTTACTTATACATCTAACTTTCTAAGGAATTTCATTGATATAAAAAAAGTTGTAGTAGGTAGTTTCTTGCTTACCATGTCTTCAAGATGATATTTGACGTTCATCATCTTGTTTCCAGTGTTTTGATCGATTATGTCTTTCCGAAGCTGAAACATACTTGTTTATCATACAAAATCAATAAATGAGCAATATTTAATCTTTATTTCTTTTTTATAGCTACCGTATTTAATTCCTTGCTAAAATTTCTTGGTCCTCTATCGTCATCAAACAATTCAACTTCCAACATATCAACACTATTATAGCTGGGCTTCAATATTTGTTGAAACTGAAAGCAGAGAAGCAGTTATTATGATCCAAGATACTCTTAAACTTACAGGATAATTATAATGTTACATACCACAGGCCTTAAATCAGGATGTATCAAGATGTACCCGTTATTTGTCACTATAAATGCGTATCCATTAACACCAACCTAAAAAACGTAAATGAGTTAGAAGTTTTAAATGAAGTTCGTAATTAATGTCATAATAGTTTTTCATAACTTAAGCTTTTGCTCTGCTTACTTTGGGGCTAGCTAGATGATGCTTTGTAAAATAAACAGCATTATTATTATGATTTTAAGTTTGGTGTTATAGTATCCTACATACCTTGTAGGGAGTCATTAACGTTTGTATTTCTGAGAGGGCTACATCTGTTCCAGCCACTCCCAATAATCTAGCAATACGCATCTGAAATGTTTTACTTTAAATGTTATAACGCACTGAAAAACAAGTCGGTAAAGCACAGTGTAATATAAAATGTAAACATCCTTCATGTGTTAATGTTAAAATATTTTCGTAAAAATTAACTAATATCTACGCATCATTTCCAAATCTACAAAAATACTAGAAAACATCATAACAATACAAAAATTATGTCTGTTATGTATCAAACAGTAAATTATCTAACTACTAATTCGTATTTGGCTTTTTATATGCCATCATTTTCTACTAATATAAAATTGACAATCTGGCTTAATAGCTAGCAATGTTTACTTTATGTTTAGCATCTAAGCCCCGTTAGGCGAGTTCTATATTGTTTATATAGAACAATAATTTAAAGGATTCTAGTTTATATAAACCACATTACAGGTTCTAGCAAATCTACTCAAAAAGTTAAACTGTAAATCATTACATTAAAATGCTACTCTTTATACTAGAAACCCACTACCGTTTCTGGCGTAGATATGTAAATACCCTTTCAAAGGAATCCATGAAAGAATCTGTTGACATTATTAAATTAATAACATTGCTAAAATATTGATTCATATCAGCAATTCACCATTACTTTTGATGGTGGAAGCGATGGCATATATCATTTTTATCTCAATGTATAGATTTTGATTTGAGTGTCCAGTTGTCGGGATCTTATTAGCCAATTGTATTGTTATATAAGTAGTGGTATCCATCGTCGTCCATTCATCACCTTTCAATGTCTCTGTGTAGTGATTGTAAAGACGTGGTTGTCCTACCTCTTTTACTACGCCGTTCTCCTCTACGGTCTGCGATTGGTTGTTGTCGAACGAATGCAATTAAAATAAATAACATACAGATAAATGCATTGGAACAACTTTCACTAGAAATAAAATGTTCAATTTCCAAGAAGTTTATTAAATTGAATAAAATTTTGGTAAAAGGTAATAATAAAGTTGCCTAGCAGTGGGACGGTATAGGCGGATCAAATAAAAGTATCATCATTCTTCAAATGTAGCTTGTACGCAACGCAATGCTCATGTCAAAAAGCCCTATACGAGTCAAACGTCGGGCAGCGCCATACTTTAATTCAAAAATATTTACATTTACATATTTTAAAACAAGTCAGTCTTCAAAAAATGTCTCTACAAAGACATCACTAAGTCAGGCAGAAATTACTTTGTTGTTTATTAGATAGTGTGTGTAGTGATAATATCATAACTCTTGCATAGAAAAATTATTTGATGATTGATAGAAAAGTCGATCATAACACCCTATTGGTCTACGCCTACGGACTAGTAGAACTACTACTCTACAGTAAGCCAAAGGGGTCGAACAATGGGCATGGGTCAGTCGGCGACTGACGACCGCGCCGCCAACCATCGCTGGCCGCAGTCAACATCTATCGAGGACAGATGCATCGCTAACGGGGCCAAATAACACTTTACCGTTACTGAAATCCAAAAACTAAATCATAAAAACTCTCTCTTATCTTGCAAAAACTTTACATTAAATCATCAAAACTGTCTAAGTGTAGTGTAGTACCTCTTTCGTAACCGATACCCAGTAAGCTTCATTTATCAGTACATTCTCTGTGATGTTCTGAGGGGAAACCACCAAACAAAACGAAGTTATTAATAGACACTTAATAGGTTAAAAGCAAGAAGATACAAGAACACTAAAGAGTAATCGGATGTGATAGAGCTTACGTCCAATGAGTAGTAAATAGAAAACCAATCTGTAAATAAATTTCTTAAAATAGATTTATCCAGACATGCATGGAGAATTTAGAATTTTGGAGAAGACGTAACAATAACAGGCATCCATAATAATCGAGAAGGGAAACGATAGAAGAAGGATCAAATAACAGAACAATCATACATCAATAAAACGTATTAATCAATCGTTTTCCGCCTCAATATATTGCTAGTGCCTATTTGGGGTAATTCCAAGATTCATAATAGTTTATTGAAATAAGAAAGAAGGAAAGAAGTGGAAGACATACCTCGTTATGGCGAAGGTCATACACTGGCATAGACACGGAAGTCATCAATTGGTAGTCAGCGTTCCCGATCTCACTATATTGCCCTTGTTTCATCTGTAGACAACAGGGTATTACTTTCAAAATGAAACATAAACCACTCGCTTTGCCGAAGACAACATTTTACCTGGGTAATCTTCCATCTTCGATGTTGTTCCTCATGAGAGTTGAACAGGTTCTTGTCCTGTCGCTGGCTAACAAAGCGTTCTTTTTGTTCGGCTCTTTCCCGTTGCTCCCAAAGATAATCTGCTACTTTAGGGTCCTGAAAACAAGAACACTAACGTTATTTTTGAGGCATAGCAACAGTTTATCAACATCGTTAAGCCCCAGTGAAACTGAAGCCTTACAAATACAAATGCGATTAGAAAACTTACAGTGATATTTGCGTAAACCGGAGTCCATACGACTGGGTGGAGCTCCCTCTGCAAAACCAGGGGTCTCGCCAGCACATTGACATGTTCTAGTACTCTTTCTCTTACTTCAGCCAGCGTACTAAGATGCACGTAGAATCCTTTATTGGCACAAGCCATCCACTTCACTTCCCGGACGTCCGCCACCTATACAAGACTTTGCTGTTATATTCTAACACTAGTATTGGCATACTCATACAATAAACTTAAGGTGTTCTTTTTTTTACCTACGTGGTATGATGATGTCCCGGCAGCGCTGTGAGGTACTATTAGTGGAGTAAAATTAGATTACAGGCTCGCCTACCTTTGATAAACAATTATATTATATCTATAATACTTACGATTATTAAAATGCATTCTAGATAAAATCAACAGTAAAACATTTTAATTTATTGCACAAAATTAATTAATAGGTTAATAATATTGTATCATTCTAAGAATCAAACATCACAAACAAACTTATGTACCTAAGTAAACAAAACAAACTAACTATTACACATTCACTCTAGAAGAAAACACCAAACCATCACAAACACTAAACTAAAAGCAAAGCAATGAAGGTGAAAGGGAATAGAAAAGAAATAGATTACATAGATAGATAGACATGCATTGTAACCCTTCCGAAGGCACCGGTCTTTTTTATAACGTTAAGGTTAGGTATCATTATTTTGATATATTTTTATACCTTCGGTCCCTTGGTATTAAGAAAGGTTACATAGACATTTCAAGAAACGCAATAAACATCAATTAAGAAGAAATGACGCAATTTTATTTTTTACCATTATGTCAAATACACAAAAAATATTCTCCGTAACAAATAGTTAAGCAGTAAACCTCGTCTCTTGAAACGTAGGAAAATAATATAGGAAAGAAGAGTACCACGTTCTGGGTGTACTGCAAGACAAGGGACATTATGCAGGTAGCACAATGACTACACACACAGTAAGACCTGAAGTGGTACTACCTTTACCTCCCGGCCTATCAGGTACGTGAAAACTCGCACGGGAGATTCGTACTTCCAGTTATATTTTTCGAATAGTTCCTTGTAATTATATGGGACACCATCTGTAACTAGCATTATTGCCTGTGGAGGAAAATTGCTTTTGTCATAAGTATGTCTGGTTTGTGTTATTGAAGTTTATTGGAGTAATAGCGTCCGTCTATTAGCTACCTGAACTCTAAGTTTGGTTCAGTTTCTTATAATTTAGAATTCTGTGGTAGAATAAAATCCTCGTGACGGATTTAAACATCTAAACAAGCTCGTGAAGTCACGTGACAACCATAACATATAGGTAGGTTTATAGCGGAGTATATTTTAATGAGTTGTCATTTAATTATTTTGGTTAGCTAAGTATTGTTTACGTAGGGCTAGACTTGAAGTCAAATTACCTGGTTACAGTTGGCTCCACCGCTGTTATTTCTATATATTTCCAAGAGGTCAAAAGCTCTTGTCAGTGCGGCTGAAAAGTTGGCTATCTCCATTGTTTCAAAGTTATCCAGTCCCAGTTTTAGCTCCCTTATGTTAGCTAGTGTTGCCTACGTAATACAAATTTTCTTGGTTAAGAAATATATAAAATATTACTATTTTCCATTTATCTTTAGATTTTTAACAACAAAAACCTTACCTGTACGAGTGAATCTTCAAAGCAAGGAACAATTTCCTCTACAGTATCAGCAAAGGTCATGACATTCACAAAATCATTATTGCCAAGAGTCTCCAAAATATTCGTAACTACATGTTTGGCTATGTCTCTGCGCTGACCGGTCATTGACCCGCTGCGGTCTACCAAGATCACTACATCTTTAGGACTTGCAGCTGCTTCCATATACCAAGCCCTTGTTCGTGCATCATAAATGTCCACAGGATCAGCGCGCCATCTCATTGCTAAAACATAATATCCTCATCAGCACACAAACGTCCACTGCTGAACGTGCCTACTGCGTCCCCCAAACAAGGGGAATTCGGCCATGTTCAGGACACACACTGAATATGTATATAAATTATTATGATTTTTAGCTGAATTACACTTCGGTGCCTACTTAATTGAATGCCAAAATAGTAAATAACCTTACCAGGATAGTGTCTCATGAAACCTGTAGAACTGCCAAAAAACTGCCAGGAAAGTGTAGGGTCACTCATATAGTTATCGATAAAGTGCTCATCTAGCCCCTCTGACCAATGGATTCCTTTTATTACTTCAGTCGCTACAATACAATCATTTGTTAGTTTATCTATACCTATAGTAACAAAATGTTTGATAATTTTAGATTTTTTGAAGGAATTAACTCACCCCAAGCATAAACGTTAGTTGGGACGTGAACACTGCTAGAATTCGTGTTGACAGGGATATGAGAAAAGTGAGGATTTGGCGACAAATGTAAGTTTTTGCTTGGCGGTCGGACAATCCAATTTTCCAAGTTGAAATCCTGTTCCGTTGTGGTCGAGACAGTGTCCTCGTCCCAAGGTTCCTCCATTTCTTTACTGTTGAAGAACTGGAAATCTTCCGGTACTGGATCGCTTTGTTTATCAAAAGCCATGTTTTCAGCTGCTTCTACAATTCTTTTTACTGCGCTAACTTTGAGCTCCATCATCGCGCGAATATCGTCGGACATACTTTGCACCAGCTTCTCGCCATCTCTTGATTCTATTTGAGCTGATTTGAAACTCTATTGAAAGACGAAAACAAAATCTTAACCTCATAATTCGCTTCATAAGTAATTTTGATGCTCTCGTTCATACTTACGTCCTGAACTTCTTTCTTCCTCGTAATGAATTCGCCAAAGTGGTATAACTCTGTGCCGAGTTTGACCGCCCATGCCTGCACCCTACAAATAATTACCTAGATCAATAGGTATGTTTATATCACAAATGGTTTCTAGAACCCCTTGTTAATTTCATCATAAGTTGTCTTACTCGTAACTAGGCTAATTCAATTACGTTACAATCAATAAACGGGTAAATAAAACCTATCACTTGCTTAATACATCGAATCAAACAAACACTATACTGCACAGAACGACGCATTAAAGAGTACCCCGGTAAAGGATCCTAGTCAGCTGAGATAAAAAATACAGTTGAATAAATTTCACTTACGTATTGAGCGTGATCTTTCCACCTGGATCATTCTGGGCGCTGGCCGAGCAATTCCTGGAGTCAAGGCTCAAGATAAGCAGAACAAATACGGCAAAACCGTGGCACTTGCACATTAGAATCACTTCAGTGCAAACCCACTTTATTATTGTTCACAGAACGTTTATCATTATTATTAAAATTATGTTATTTTTGGTATTTTGTTAAGGATTTTCACAGGAGCTGGTTTTCCGTTCGCTTGGATTGATAAGGGTGTCGCGCCGCGCTTGCGTGGGTTGACGTTAGCGGGCATGCGCTCACGGTAGCGTGTTTGCTGTGACCGCTTGTAGCCACGCAGTCAGTTTGCATGTGTTGGTGAGTTTGCATTTGTGTAACTGGAGCGCGCGGCTTCACCTACGCCGCTCCCATCGATTTGTTACCCGTTCACTGGGTCAGGGTGTCAGGGAATGACATTTTTTTATCTAGGGCCTTGTAGGATTATTTTCAAGATCCTGGTCTTAGAATAACTGCATTAAATTATATTTAGGAACAAGTTATGTGTTATCCAGTTATTCTCGTACGTTTTCGTTACCCTATTTCGCTCTATGATTTATTGAATGACATATTAGGTAGAAAGGGATAAAAAAATATTGGGAAATATTGTGGGTAAGTATACCTACCTACTTATCTATCGAGTACTACCTACCTTTGGTATTTCAGTCTAAGGCCAGTACGTTATGGTTAAGGACCACTTATTTTTTCTTCACTCGTACTATCTTTCCTTCACTAGTATAGTGTGTTTCAAAATAAAAGGACAAACCTTACACTCCTGTAAGTTTGGTCCTTACTTATTGTTTAGATTCTATCAGAACACGGGAAAAATTTATAAAAATGGTGCCCGGTGAAATGATCACAAGACCAGGCAATAACGGATGAATGTGCTTATTGTCATCTACCTGAGGATAAGGAACCTAGAAATGCATTTGTGGTACCTATCTATTACATCTAACCACTATATATATCACTCCGATGACGACGCGGGTCATCGACCCCCGACGAAGGTGTTGTTTGTTTTAAATGAGATATTACTTATATCTCATTTAAAACATACACGTGTTTTTAATGCCAATAAGCACATGCATCAGTCATTGCCTTGTTTAATAGTTATTTAGTGTTTATGAATTTTCCAAATACAAAATATTTTTCCCTAGTTCTGTACAGAGTCTAACTACTCCTGATGTTTCGTCCTTACTTTTGTTACACACTGTATATAACTCAATTCGGCACCAACCTAACCAAAAAATACAATAGGTACGCGATTAATATAAAATCATTAATTTTGATAGGTTTACTAAGTATATCTTATAGGGAACTGCCTTTTTTAACTGAAGAATAGAACTTACTTTCTTAAAATAAAACACGGTAAAAATGGTGCAACAAGTTTTATTCCAAAGTAACAAAGGTACAAACTTTATAGAATTTAAACAATAGTAGACTACCGTATACTATCGTATAAGAATTTCAACTTTTAAATAAATACAAGCGTGTTTGTTTAAGATATCACAATAACAACTGGGATACTATTATAGCTACTAATGTAGTGGTGCCGAAGATCAGGTAGTTTCCTCGGATGTTGTTCCCTAGGCCACAATCCACTATGTCTTTTTCCTGAAAAAAAAATTAAGTTAATTTCTATTTCTTTTTTGCTGACTAGTATTTTATTTCGAATTTAATTTTTATAATCTGTATATAAATGAATAGACGTTTGTTAGTCTTACAAAAACTCGAGAACGGCTGGAGCGATTCGGATTTATTTTTTTGCTAATTTTAAATATTTATATTTCATAAGTCTGAGGTTAAAAAGGTGAGATCAGTACGAAGTTCGTTGGGTCAGCTAGTTTTGATATAAAATTCATTTGGATCGAGATTGTTTGAAATTTTATATTTCTGACATTATTATTATACAATTACTAGCTGCGCCCCGCGGCTTCGCACGCCTATCCCACGGGAACTGATTTATGGGGTAAAAAGTAGCCTATGTGTTATTCCAGGCCTAGAACTACCTGTATGCAAAACACAACAAATACAAACGGCAAAATCGGATGGCCTGCGAGATCACTAGGTCTCACCTCATTTGAATATGTAAAAAAACAAATTTAAATTAAATCTTAGTTAGGCGACGTAAACGAGTTGAAGTTAAGAATACAATTTATAATATTCAGCACAACACGTTATAAAAGGTTACCGAAATGAATTCGTTAGAAGAATAACTTTGTGTATCCAAGAAAATGGATCCCATTTCGATCAACTAATTAGTTAGTTTACAATTTTTTGTAAATATTAATTAAAGATTTTATGGTTTTCCTTTCATTTAATTTATCAAGTTTGTTAGAGAGATTTTATCCTTATAATTGACCCTAACGATCGATGCCATAAAAGTACAGGATGTAATTTTTACACATTTTAGTTGGTTGATCGATTCCCCGGTGTGATATGATAAGTTAATTTTCGAAAATCTTTGAATGCAGTTGTCTTTCTTTCAAAAAATAATGGAATGTTTTATTTGAGTCAAATTTTCTATCTACAATATTAAGAGTACTTTCCCTCCAGGTGGCATTACAATATTCCACCCTATCTTCTCCTGCGTACAATCCCATATGGTGTTTCCTTTCCAAAAATCTTGTACGTGATATAATATTAATTGAATATGTAGTTAAATTAAGCAATATGAAACCAGTTTTAACGACTTCAAGTGTATGTAAAAATGTACCTTCGGCGGTGGAATAAATGAAATGAAATGTGTTAGGCTGATTATTGCCGGTAAAGCCATTAAAGGGCAGTCTAGCAGATATTGCTACACTTGGCCTTTATCAGGGCAATTTATTAACGATGATTGATGACATACACCTTGACACCATAAGAATATTTACCCCCTCATGATAAGTGTAGCATCCGTCTAGCCTTCGTCGTCTGAGGCTGCCCAGGTCCAGCTTATGGCACGGCTCTCGTATGTCCGTCGAATTAGGGGTCGGCACCGGTTTCGTCGAAGGCGACGTCTTGCATTCGCTCTCTTCGCTCATTAAATCCCACTCATTGTCGACCACGACCAGCAGTAGGTTCGTATTCGGCACATATGACGCCCAGTACGCCGGGCTGCAATCTGTCGGCTCCTCATTCGACACCACAGGGGAAGCTCCCATATTATGCAGGAAATGCGTCTGGTTCAAGATGTATAGGCTGATGCTGTGGTCGCATGAGAACGGCGTCTCCTTGTTCTCTTTGGGGTTTGGTATGTTTTGCTCGGGCGGCGGAGTGGGAGGCGGCACTGTAGGTCGGTTCTTTATTTCATCGATATAGTCTGCGAGACGATCATGCGGTTATGTTAAGCGGAAATATTAGAGCTTGCTACGACATCGATACCTATATAATAGGCGGTTGAGCTACCATTATATAATATTAAAAGTATTTACTCTAAATTAACTGATTCTATTTATATTAGCTAAAAAGGACTACTTATGTAAATAACAATAAACATAAGATACTTAGTGCATTATTATTTCAATCAGCGTTATATTTGGAAACAACGAAAAGCTTTTTGACGTAAATTGAAAATTATTATAAGTTATAGTTTAATTAAAGCTGGTATAGAGAAACCTTGCTCATGAAAAGCTACTTTAGCAGCCGCAGACGTACATACTTGCAAGAAACGTTACATCGATTACTAAGTACACAAGCGAATGCTTAACACGTAATAACCTACTTTATAGTATAATGTTGCGTGTTGCAAATTCTTTGTTTCAGTCTCGAAAATGTAATATTTTGTAGAACCTAATAACTTTGTGCTTACCGTGATCTTCGTCTTCTATAACAGCCGCAGCGTATGCATATTCGTCCGCGTTATATACGCTCGATATCATGAAGATAGCTTCCGTCAAAAACCAGTAAAAAAAGTTTCTCATTATTGTAAAGGGCTGAAACAAAAGTTACCTTGCATTAATATTAAACCTTTACCCAACAATTTTAGCCTCAAGCAATGTTACCCAAATAACGAATCAAATCAGATGCATGCTTGCATTCTAAAAACTAAAACGGCCTCGATACCTGGATATCTATTTTTATAAGACCATAAACATACCGTCATTAAAGGCCAGGAACCGCTATCTTGAGGGGGCAACATAGACAACGGGCACAGAGCCTGGTAGTTAAACACTTCAACGTGATCAAATATCTTCAAATCGACGAATGACTGCATGACGTATTTGTTGTTACTTTCCTCGTGCCCAAAGAATTTGCCCACTTCGCTCTTGTTCTGCGACAGGACGACGTAGCCTGAACTGTCGATGACGTAGCAGTCGTATTTTGTGCCATTGCAAGACAAATCCTAGAAAAAATTACACATTCATAGATATATGGATATAAAGATAGATAACTCTTTGTTGTACCACAAAGATAAAATACCATACAGGCGGAAATGCTGAGAAGTAAAAAAGTACAAAGAGTGGCCTTATCGCGTTGAGTGATCTCGTCCAGGTAACCTTCGATGGGACTAGACTTAAAGTCTCCACTCTTTTCTTACTCTTTTTCATTTTGAAGCGCGTCTTTTGTCGCGACACCCTCACAGAACTTTTAAGACGAGTGTTTCAGAGTGAGGGACGCAAAGGGAGATACATGGTGATAGTTGGACTGGAATTGAAAACGCTCCTTGAGATAAAATGGGCTGGGAGGATAGAACAAGATATGTCTAAGAGAGATAGTATGCGAGTATTCCTATAAAGTCGAATGGGCAACTTCTTGAGTTTAGCGCGATACTCAAACACGTGGTCATATTTGCAAAGGCCACATAATAAACCTAATGCTGATATTCTGGAGGCGCTCAAGTTTTTATAGTATTAGCCCCGAATTTTTTTAAGAAGCATAGAACGTTCCAAAGATTATATTTAAACTGGTCAGGTGGTTGACACGTTACTGAAATTGTAAAATACCCCGTACAGAGTGAAAAGTTTGTTCAAATCCCGTTCGGCACAAATTTTTAGTTTATAACCATACCTACTAGCTGCGCCCCGCGGCTTCGCACGCTCTATTCAAGTAGCTATGTCCGTCCCCGGGATACCGTTTACCTCCCTGCCAAATTTAATCAAGATTCGTGTGTAAGATTTGTGGAGTCGTTCAGCCGGGAACGAAATAAAAACTATCCTCGTTTCCTGGTTCTAAGCTACCTCCCCACCAATTTTCAGCCAAATCGGTTCAGCCGTTCTCGAGTTATAAGTGTTGTAACAAACACGACTTTCTTTTATATATAGAGATTTGTTGAGGAAAATAGTATACTTTCTAATACTTTGTTGGGCGTTGCCTTCTTAAAGTTTCCTTAACACTATCAGGACTATATCTTTGACAACAAAATAATAATGAAGTGCAAACGAACCTCATTTTTATTCTTCTTTGTGGATTCAGTCAAGTGTAAAAACCTCTCTTTGAAACTCAAGAACGAGTATTCAAACCCAACCACAGAAGCTGGTGTTTCAGAATCACCGTCTTTGTAGAAAATAGCATAAGTGGCCGTGATAGTAATGTCACCGTCCTTGTTTTCCACTTTAGTCTTGTTGATGATTATATCGTCCAGGATTGGAAGGCGAGTTGCGATCACCAGAGACTCTTTGTTTATCATGTGTTGTAGTACAGCAGCTTTGTACCAGGTTTCTTCTATAGCGGTGATGTCAGTGTCTCCGAAAACCCTGTGAGTAACAACAACAACAGAAGAAGTCAGGAAAAATATTTAGTTATCAGTAATCACTTCTATTTTTAGCCGACTTCAAAAAAAGGTTCATCAATTTGACTTTTTTTATGTTTGTTAGCTCAGAACTTTTGACTGGGTGCTCTTATTTTCATGATTATTTTTCTATTTCAAAGCTGGTGCTTTCCGTGTGGTCTCATTTTAATCTTTTTCCCATATAATTGAAGTCGGTTTATAGTTTTTTTAAACAAAATCAATTATTATTAATACAACATCAACAGCGTCATATTTTCAGCCCATTTACCGTTAGGAATAGGTCTCCTGTTTAACACGTCACTACTTCCGGTTCATTTACACTTACTTTCCTTCGAATTTTTTCTCCCTTTCCCCGTTATCGGATATCTTCTCGTTCTTATCGTCGTCAAAAATGTAATGCCACCTAGTTAACCCACTGGAGGTCGCAATGAAACGCACGCTGACTTTGTAGGTGTTAGCCATTATTCTTTCTGTGTTTGAAGCGTGCCACTTGTCAAAGTACGGCGTGGTCAATTTAGCATCGAACACCAGCTGTTTTACCAAATCCTCGTTGCAGTAGTAATCATCGGAACCTCGGGCTTGTTTGTTGCCACAATTTGCTGAAAATCAAAATTTTACAAATTATACATCCAAACTTTCCATTTAAAATTAAAAAGATTACATGTTGATATTTTACCGTCAAAACTAAAATTCTTGCTTTGGGTCTCTTCTGTATATTGCTTCTGAGTTATATCGATTTCGTTCTTGGAAAGTTTAACCAAAAAATTCCATAATTCCGACTCTGGGTTATCCGTCTCATGGCCTTCCAGATAATGGTATTTGCAATAGACCCTGCAGATAAATAATTTAGTTAAAACATCCCAAAAAATTTGCTTACAAATTTGCTTGCGAATGGTTAGATTTGTGATGATTTGTGTGGTTGTGTCATTCTTTTGACACAAACCACTATGTTAGGTTTGTTAAACAAATTATTTTTAGAAATAATGACTTTCCTAAATTAAATTATTTTGTATCTAGTCAGTACTCTGTTTTTTTTTAAACTTGATGCATTCTTACCAATCCGGGTGAACCCTGTAGCTGAATCTGAAATAATCAGTGACGTTGATGCCTGTAACGTCCTTCCCTTGCTTTGCCTCCAATGGGTTATCTTTAAGCAGCAGCTCCGTGTCACCGTATCCTTTTGGCAAGGATATGCCCATGGAAAACGGAGTGCCCTCTAGTTTGTTGAAAAAATAATCGTGTTGCACTCGGGCTATCCTCCTAAAATATAAATTGTTTACCGTAATCAAATATGAATTGTTTAGTCTTTCTTCATGAAATAGGTTTTTGATATACTGTGGTGATGAGGTGGTGATGGCTTTTTGCCCATGGGTGTCAAACTTTTCACGGGTTCGAAGATTTCATAGGTCCTATTTAGGGACTCTTTATAACCTCAAAACCTAGAAAAAGCTTAATAGATTTTTATAAATGAAGAATCAAATAATTCTACTTAATGCAGACTGTGCCATAGCTACATTTTGTAAGCCTTTGCTGCTGATTTTTCTAATATATACATAAATTAATTAAACTCTGCGAAACTTATCAGTCTGGTGTAATATATTTTTCTAATAACCTGTATGTTACCTATGTAATCTATGTAATGTTCTGTTTACGTACCGCATCTGATCGTAATGGTACAAAACTGGTACCTCCTTCATGGAATCTTCATCCCCGTAGACGAGGTGCTTCCTCAGCTGCTTGATCTTCGACCCGAGCTCGCGGGAACCTTTGCCGTCATCCACCTGCTCCACCTCCACGAAATCAACGCTGTTGTAGTTCTCTTGCAGTTCTCCATTTATCTGGCAAAGACAATTAGAAATATACGATCGTCTAAGAACAAATTAGGAGGTGACTGTTTTTGGACTGGTTCCTGTTCCACAAATTAGAGAGACGTCGAATCAAATCCAATTGTGAGTATACTTGTATTGTAGGCGACAATCTGCAAAAATATGTACCTATAACGATTTCAAGAAATATTTCACTGAAAGCGACCTTATATCTGAACTTATTGGGTATGTGGTGTCTAAGTAACAAGAAAACGACAGCAAAAAAATAGGTAGGTACTCACAGTAGTAATCAGCAACGGATGTAGCAGAATGTACCCGTTGTTACTCACGATGAAAGAATAACCATTGACGCCAAGCTGAAAAATATTAAAAATTTTAATATTTAGCGCCTGCCACATTGCCAATGTATGGATCTACACGATATAACTAGGGTCCATTAGTATTTCTTACGCTATATCGTTGACCCACGAATGATTTAATATTTTAAAAGATTTTTTGGTAGCATATAAGAAAGATATACTCGTAGGTACCTGGCAAACGAAGTTGACCTTCGTAGCCTTTCTTGACTCATACTTTAATCTAATAAGAGAGAAATGTACGTATTTGTAGGAATGAATACCTGGTGAGGTTGCGCGAGTTTAGCGATGCTGTCAATTGGCACGTCAGTACCAGCGACCCCAAGCAGCATTGCCTTGTTCTTCCCTTCGTTGCTCTTATAGTCGAACGCAGGGATGGCCACTGACGTCACCAGTTTGTCTTCATCAGGCTGAAAGTTTAATTTGCTGTGTTTATTATTTAAAGATTTTATTTGCATTTTATTGTATTGCACTGAAGTACAAAGAGTGGGCTTAATGCCAGGGCATTTTTTACCTGCCAACCAGAAACATGTTTTTACTGGGGGTTGACGTGCTAATTTAGGTTTTACAGATTAGCTATAGATGAATATAATTGTATATACCGACCTATTTATATATAAATACAAACTCTAATACCTGCTAAAGCATAAGTAATAGTACCTATTAGTTACAAATAACAAACATCTTATACAAGCTTAAGAAAAAGCCAGCGCACCATTTGCTTAAAAGCATCACGTGTTTCTGCCTAACGAATGTCCAGAGGCATGTTTAGTAAAAAAATATGAATTTATTAGGACTTCCAACTAGAGATAACATAATAACAATTAAAATACAATTACAGGGTTCATAGCATCGAGTTAGGATTTACCTAACTCGATGGTTCATAGGTCTTAGTGCTCTCTAACTACGAGTAAGTTATAGGCGGCCGCACTATGCGCATAAATCAAGGGAACTCAAGTAATAAAATCAAAAACGGATGTGACATTATGTAAGTATTAATCATAAACTTAAAATAATTAAATTATTTTGGGAATAATTGAGCCTCCTTTCAAAGATAAGTCTAAACGTGTGTTTGTAGGTAATATGTCATATATTAAGCAGTTCTTTGTAAAACTATTGTTTGTAGGTACATACTTACTTTACCAATGTCGCTAAAGCTCACTCCCCAACTCTTGGTTCTCTGTGAAAATTCAAATACATATAAGTAGGTACAAAATACAAACTTGGGTGTCCATAATTTTCTTAATAGTTATATTACTGACCTCAACCTCACCAGCTTATATTGATTCACTGCTGGACGCAGGCCTCCCCCTGATAAAGCCTTATTGGTTTTTATGTCATGGGGTAATGCCATTGATTTATTAAAAACGAAGATGAGGTACTGGTTGCTCGAAAGTGGCAACCTCAAATTGTGTAAAATTGTGTTCTCCCACATCAGTCACCGTCTGACCGACGGCACGGGCGGTCGTGATTCGCGTGAAATATTGTTGTCTCGGTCTCACTTCGGTCTTAGATACGTCATTCCGTCTTTGTTCTTCTTTGTATTGCACAGGACTGGAAATATAACAGTGAGCGTATGTGTTTGCGTGTAGTTGTAACACATGCCAATTTTTGAGTAAGCGCTGGGAGAACGTAACCTATCTTCCCTTTTTAAATCAATGGGTAATGCCCGTACTTTTCACTCTTGGCATGCAGGTTGGGAATCGCAGTTCGGTGTTAGAAATGTTCTGGAAGGTTCTGCTACCTGCCCCCTGGGGTATCCTAAACGTCTTACGACACCCACAGAAAGAGTTGGGATACATCAGTTATATGTATTAGGTAGCCTTCATTGTGTTCATATTAAAATATAAGTAAACCGCCACTATTTATAAAGAATCATCATAGATGTATTGTATCTATTTCCTTATCTACCCATAAAACAAGCCCCAAAGCTAAACCTTTGGGGCTACACGATGCTGTGTGTACCTAATTGTCTAGCATTACATATTTTTATATGTAGAACGTATGTACTCAACCTCCTATAGTAACTCTTATAGTAAAAATTTGACTTGTCTAAGTGCTTATTTTGTTAGTCTAAATAAATAAACGATTTGACTCTGACTCTGACTCCTCAACCTCAACCTTGTTGAGGTTTAGGTTGAGGAGTTGGGTGGAGGATACTTTATTGGTCCACTGCTGGACGCAGACCTCCCCCTGATAAACGCCCCATTGGCGTTCATCTCAGAGGGGGTAATGGCCATAATCCCCACGCTCGGCATGCGGGTTGGGAATCGCAGTTCGGTGGTAGAATTGTTCTGCAGGGGGCGCTGCTGCCCGCCCCCCGGTGGATATCCCTTAGTCGCCTCTTACGACACCCACGGGAAGAGTTGGGGTGGTGCAAATTCTAAGCCAGCACCACACAGCGTAGAACGTACTGTTTCATCAATATTCGCGTGTGTCCAGGTCGGCGGCGGCATGGAACCGTCCAGGATCATGGGGCGCGCGATCACGTTGATGTACTTGAACACCTGCTGCTGCACCTCCTCTACAGAGTGGATGTGCACGAAGTAGCCTGGAATCAGCGATCGTAAGTCAAACTTTTATCTTTAAAGCTATAACTTTAACATTTAAGGGATCTTTTCGGGAGTCCTACGGACTTGACTAATGGATGGATCAATTTGCTACTATTGCATTGATACTACCTATCTATAGAATTCAAGGAAACTATCGATTACAGGTATAGTTCGAAAATATATCACATACAGGCATATAGTCCAAATACTGCTATTTCTCGCGTATGAACATCATAGAAGTAACTCGCAACCTACCTATGCTCCGCTATGGAAAGGGTCAAGTCCCAGAGATCAAGTCCCGTTGAAGTTTTCGGGGTATTTCTAGATGGTTCGCGCACTATAATATCTAAAAACCTAAGTGCGCAATATACTGCCGAGATGCGAGATGTCAGTGCAGATCTTCCCCTAAATAAAATAAATCCCTAAATCATCTTGCACAGATACAAATCCTATTATTTACCTCTGTTGGTGCACGCCATCGATGTTATCTCATTGACATTAGTCACCTCCTTTCCGATCAGGTAAGTGAACACCCTGACCGGTGTATAAGACCTTCCGTCTACCTCCTCCCGATTGTACTCATCGAACACTTCAGTCAGGTTGCCGGGCACGTAGTCTGTGATCACCATCACCAGCTGGTTGCAGCCCTGGGTGCTGGTGATGTTGCACTTCTGATCATGTCTTCTCTGGAATTTGAAAAGGGTGACTGACTGTTTGTTTTTTTAGCTTGACACTATCACATCACACACTTGTATATTATAAATGTAAAGATAAATAAATGGTTTCAATGGTTTCGAAGTTTAGATGGATAAATGTTTATTACTTCTTCAAGCCAACGGATGGGTCTTAAACTTCGCACAGATGTACATAAGTCTAGACCTGGACCTGGATCATTATCACACACATAGTACGCTTAACCCTTGAATCAGTTCCCATTCAATAAAATAACCTATAAACGTGTTCATATAAACAACGTGTGCGAAGCCGCGGGCAGTAACTATTACCATAAAAGTATAACATGCGATCAATATCCATCGAACCCGTAACGAGCTATTGTTAAGTTTGAAACATCTCTGAAACGACTTTGGTTTAGGTATTGAAATGATCATGCTGGATTGCCCTTGCCTAAGTAATTCATTTGTATCAAACTCACCGCTTTCAACGTCGTAAAAGCATCAATGTACGCTTGCGTCAGATTGGCATTCAACTCCAGTTTAACTTTGTGGTTCTTTCCTTCGTTTGTGGGCTCAAGCCTGTCCCTCAATGTGTTCAAGTTCTCACGGGTCGCTTGAACTAAACCTTTGAAGCAAGAGATGACCTCTGCTACTGTGTTTTTAAAGGTGTACACATTTACAAAATCGTTATTAGATAGAGTGTCGAGGAGAGAACGTAGCGTTCTTCTCGCGACGTAGTTTTTGAAGCCGGTCATTGATCCGGACACGTCGAATAAGATGATTACGTCTTTGGAACATGTGGCCGCTTCAATGTACCAAGATTTGACTCTGCAGTCGTATGTATCCACTATTTGCTTGTTCCACGGCATGCCAGGGTAGAACCTTAGGATACCGTGTGAGCTGCCAAAGTACTGCCACGATAGAGAAGGGTCTGACTTGTAGTTCTGTGTGAACACCTCGTTCAGTCCTTTGGACCATAAAATCACGTTCAAAGCGTTTTCTTCTGCAAAATAATTGAAAATTATTAGATACACACTTTCAGTTTTATGCTGAGTGTAGCGCATTATATTCGCTTGCCGAGCGAAAGCAAGCGAATATAATTGAATGAACGCCACGTCCGTCGTGGACGTCGTCATTGCGAAAGAAAACGAGCCTGAACGAGGGACTCGTCGGCAGTGCTCCAGTGGCTGTCGCTATCAATGATAAGAGATTTTGTTTTAAAAAACCATTTAAAACGGCTTCTATTTTATATTTTTATTTCATGGATCCCATTGTCAGAACTAGACCACATTAAAATTGTATCACAGGGAAAGCACCAGCTTTCAAATAAAAAAAGAATCATGATTATCGGACAACACAGTCAAAAGTACCTACCTACTAAGGTAAAAAAAAATACATTTACACCTTTTTTTTGAAGTCGGTTAAAAATGGAACGAAAGCACCAATCGTCGAATCTCATTCGATCGCTCTCGCTCGCTTAATTTGTAGCTGTTACCAATACATGTTTGGTTACTTTACTTTACCTTTGTAATAAATATTCGTAGGCACATGGACACAACTATAGTTCGTATTTACATAAATATCGTAAAAATGCGAGTCTCTCTCTAGAAATATGTTCTGGTAATTGGAATTGTTCACAGCAAATCCTGGGACCGTCCATTTTTCCGTAATCGCCGGCGTATCGTTTCTGTTTTCATATTCAAAATCTGAATATTTTGATGAGCAATAGTCGAACGTAAAGTTCTCCTGGGAAATTTGTTCGTGATTAACATAGTCAAACGACTTTGCCAGCTGTTCAGCTTTTGCGTGAATACACTGCAAGAGAAAAAATAAAAAATTGCTCATTAAACTTTCGTGATTTGTAACATTATCATCATCTGATGATACCGAATTTTTCCCACAGTGGGGTCTCACAAAGTTTATGCCATCAATCCTCCTCGGTCCTCTGCTAATATAACTACTAATTATTTATCAGATATTTCATCGTATTACTTAGTAGAAAATAACGCAAGGTATGCGATAAAAAAAATAAGTAGGTAGGTAACTATAAAACTATATATATATATATATATATATCATTGCCCTTATACGTTTATCCCTCTCTCTTGATATATTATTCATATTTGAATAAGAAGCAAGAAAAATAATAATAAAAGCCAGATTATATGTAAAAATGTAAATCGGGCTGAAAATTAAAAAATCTAGTAAAATCTATAATAATAACACATAAACTACATTTTCTACCTATAAAACAAGTTAGTCCATGGCATCAACGTGCGTTAAGAGTGTGCAATAACGCCGCTACAAGATGAATTCCGAGCGGGATGACAAGATATGTCTTTCTCGCGAGTGAGAAGTACCTACAGAGCAGAAACGTTCACCGAATTTTCTATGCGCCAAAACGGATCTTACCTAATTACAAGTTTATGAAACATCCAATCGAAAATTTCAAAGGCATAACTAAAGAAATACTACTAGGTTTCTTAGCAAAACAAAACCCGAATAAAAAATGGGACTGTCCCTGAGATAAATAGCTAATGTGAATGAGCTAATGTGTGAGATAAATAAAGTTTTTGAAGTGAATTGCTTAAGGAACATTCTTAAGCCACGGGCAGGAACTAAAAAATGCTTACAAATCTCGAAAGTAAAAATTCCTGAAAATCGGTATTTCAAGTTTGGGTATACCAGGGTACAGTCGAGTCGAGATAAATAAAGCAGATTCCATCGCACATCTGCAGAACCGCTTAGGTACAAGAGAAGCGCCTTACCTTGACCGCATTGATTTTCCTCGTGAGCATCGTACTCACGGAACGTAGAGAAGACTCCAATATTTGCTTTCCATCTTTTTTCTTCACGCTTGCGTTCATCTGCTTGTATTTCTGTTGAAACAGGTTAAGATAACTATAATATAACATATCGAAAAGTTACATAGAACGAAATTATGTCTTATCATATGCCTGAACCTGAAAGCAAAGAGAATACAGTAACTTGGTAGTTACTGTATTCTCTTAATAATCGCACGACGTTTAGAGTTTCTTTCATGGTTGAAAGTAACTCTAAACGTCGTGCGATTATTGCGAAAGACAAAATAAATAATACTGGACACTCAAAATACTCGTATAACAAGACGATCTTTGGTTATGAAATTTTAAAACTCCTCTGATTACTTAGAACCGCCTTACAAAGTCCTTGAAAACCCCTTGTTGTAAAAGTCCATAAAACTTTTTAAACTTTTGCAATTTGTTAACATAATTAATGATTTTCTTATAAAGTACTTTTTTAAATCAATATCAGAAGATACGGGATAAATACCCGATAAAATCATTAATCTTATACCTTTAAACGAGCAATTCTTGTATATAAATAAATATATATATAATCCGGATCTCGGAAACGGCTACATCGATTTTCATGAAATTTAGTATACAGGGGTTTTCGGGGGCGATAAATTGATCTAGCTAGGATTCATTTTCAGAAAATGTCGTTTTATTTGTTTAATTATGTTTTTAATAATTAACTTTATCGTAATCTATTCTTCTATTCTCTTCTTGCCATCTATTGGCGAATAGTACTACCATAATTTCTAATAAGCACAATTGACCAAAAAAAAACCGAGCGGAGCTCGGTCATCCATCCATCTACAGCCTGTATCGGTCCACTGCTGGACGCAGGCCTCTCCCTGATAAACGCCTTATTGGCGTTTAACTCATGGGGGAGCTCGGTCACCCAGGTAGGTACTATAATGTCTATAAAGTCCTATTTGGGGTATCGCAATTTCCCACTTTACTTACAATCCTTATCTGATCCGATTTGGTGAGGGATTCGCTAAGCTTCCACAACTCATCGCCCAAGTTTCTCGCCCAACTTTTGACACTGCAACAAGGTATCTTGTTTAAGTTTTATTTTTAGATCACAGTTCTTTTGTTCACTAATCTACAATTACTTCACACTATCACACTAATATAATGAATGCGAAAGTTTAGATGTATGGATGGATTTTACTATAGAAACTTTCGTAGTTTGACGAATTCATTATGAATGTAAGCTGGTTAACTACGAACCTTGTTTGTGTTCTTAGAACCGCACTCGCCCTGAAGAGATGAAACGTTGGTGTTCTTCCAACACAAACAAGGTTCGTAGTTAACCCGCTTACATTCATAATGTTTGGATGCATGTTTGTTACCTCTTCATGCTCAAACTATTGAACGGATCGGGCTGAAATGTATGCTAGGCTCAAATATAGGCTACTTTTTATCCCATAAATCAGTTCCGTAGTTTCAGTAGAAATCACCATAAAAACGTTTCCATAGGAACAACGCGTGCAAAGCCGCGGGGCGCAGCTAGTTATATCAGAAAAAGGGGAGATTTGTATTTAGGTATGCTTGTAACGAATAAATTCAAAGACTCCTGGACCGTTATTAATAATTCTTTCACCAAAAAACTGTAGGTAATATTTCTATGTTTCAAAAAAATCCACCCATGCGAAGCTGGGACGGGACGCTAGCAAATCATAATAGACTTCATAAAGTATAATTTTTAAGGTGAAAACATTTTTTTTTTTATCAATTCCATGAAATAATGGTCTCAGACAATTGTTAATCTTCCTTGGAATTTTAGATTCGTTGTTAGTAGATAAGTATTGTAATAAAATAAATAAATAATGCTGGACATCCCACACAGCTTAATCTAGCCTTTATATTACGCCTCTTTGCCAAGCAGATTTCGCAGGTTACTTACTAAGTAGGTACCTACTACTATTTTAGTTTTAACATTTCCAAGAATTTGGAAATTATTTCTGTTGGCACTAAGTAGCTAACCGTTTTACACTTTAACTATGTTAGTGATATATTCATATATATTTAGTAAAGTTTTTCTTCCATAAATGTATTGAAATGTGTCGTGTCAAATAAACTATTTCATTTCAATAATAAGTAGTACATAAAGGACAAAACAGACAAACAACGATATCAGCATACAATGTAGTTAATTTTATTTTGATTGTTTTAAAGTTTAACTCAAACAAAAGCAACAACAAATTAAATTTCAATGTAATTTTATGCCCTCATTCGGTTTTATGTTCTTTTGTTAATTAGTTCAGGCAATTTATCTACAAAAAATTATTGAAAACTCTCAACAAAACTAACTCTAGTGTTAACAGTGTTATTTATTTATTTATTTGAAGAAAACCAGCAGCACAAACAACAAATTCAAAATTAATAAAAAAGAGAAAAGTTATTTTAGTTAACATTTTAACTGGCAGCGGCGTTAAGACCATTGATTTATTAAAAAAGGAAGATAGGTTACGTTATCCCAGCGCTTACTCAAAAATTGGCATGTGTTACAACTACACGCAAACACATACGCTCACAGTTATATTTCCAGTCCTGTGCAATATAAAGAACAACAAAGACGGAAATACCTACCTAAGACCGAAGTAAGACCGAGACAACAATATTTCTCGCTAGTACGACCGCCCATGCCGGTCAGACGGTGATTGAGGTGGGACCACACAATTTTACACAATTTGAGATTGCCACTTTCGAGAAACCAGTACCTCATCTTCCCTTTTTAATAAATCAATGGCTAAGACAGAAGTTTTGGTACGTTTTACGATGAAGCTCCTAACAGCCCGAATATCTTTCGGTCTCAAATACAATTTACTGGAGAAAGAAATAAAAACTATGTTATATTATGTGATATATGTATGCTAAGATACCTCCGTTTAACAATCTTGTACAATGCTACAGTTTAAAAAGTACTAATTTACCGATACTAATGTAATCTCGAACATAAATTGTAAAAATGATAACCAAACGTTTTCGACATTATGATAACTCACACGTCTGCTTTCCAAGCAGGGGCCGGCTCCGGTGTCAGAAAAAGCAGCAGCAGTAAGGTAAACTTGAGGCATTGCATCTCGATGACTCATTCGACTCGCGCCGAGAACTCAAACATCACACGTCGAAATAACTTCTCGGATAAGGCACATCGTTGCAACTATGTAGATAATAAAGCTAGGTAACACACATCACAATATATCACTACGGAGAAAGTTGAAAAGCGTGCGATAACAGACAAGGCCACTACGTTAAAACCATAAACACAGGTTTATAAATAGATAGCGGTATTGCTCGCGATTTGCTATTCGAAACTAAGGGCACTGTTCACAACTCTTGGGCATAGACAAAACTGTGTTTTGTATTTGTGTTTGTAAAGTTTTTGTGTATTTGCGCCGCCGGGCGCGTGTGACGGACGCACGTGCTGCGTCTATTCTGGGCGGCGGTGGCGGCTTGGGCGGGCGGCATCGAGCGAACGCTATCTAGGTCGGCTGCCCGCTTCACACTGCCTCGCAAATTATGAATAAATGGAAGCAAACTTTCTTCAACTCGCGCATCGAGGGAGTTGTATTTTCGTAGAGTTATGTTAGCGTAGAACGGACTATTTTAATGCTTATTTCGAACTGTTTCTAATTTATAAAACTGACAAAGGCTAGGAGACACACTCGTACAAACAAAAAAAGCAATCATTTGAATCAACTTTTATAGTTCGCACGATAACTGCAAAATGTATGACATAAAATTACCTGCTTGTAAAAAAACGCTTCATTGACACATTCAGATTAGCAGATTGGATAAGTGTCACAGCGTCTACAGCTATCTCATCCAAGTATGAGGAACATCCTGGATACCCTATCATCAGCACATCTACTCAATGTGTCAGGCTCACTCAGTGTTATTACTCTGTCCTTAAGATGCGAGTTAAGATTAATTTCCGCTGATCTGGATTCCAGCACTTAAGTGGATTGTTCATAAAGCGAGTACGATCTCGAACTGAAACGGGGAATGCATTAATAACTTAAGCTGTATCGCTACTCGTGCATAATAGATCATATCTACGTCTCTGCTTGTCTGTGGATAACTATAATTCTAAAATGTATTTACCTCAACCTCAACAGCCTATATTGGTCCACTGCTGGACGCAGGCCTCACCCTGATAAGCGCCTTATTGGCATTTATCTAATGAGGGGATAATGCCCATAATCCCCACGCTGCTCAGGCGGGTCCGGGATCGCAGTTCGGTGTTAGAATTGTTCTGCAGTGGGCGCTGCTGCCTGCTCCCGGTGGATATACCTTATAGCCTCTAACGACACCCACGGAAAGAGATCGGGTGGTGCAAATTCTAAGCCAGCACCACCAACTTGACAAGATAGAAAAAGTTTCTTTTGACAGATAGAGATGAAATACTTCATTCTGTATTTGAAAATCACTTGTCAATAATTAGAGAAATTCATATAGGTGCATAATGTCAAAAAAGGATGCTTCTTTGGATAGGGTATAGTATGAATTGAAAATAATACGACGCCAAAGCTAAGGGTTTTGCTCAACGGAAAAATTACGTCCAACAAATGTTTTGTTGTTTGCTCTCATACTTAAGGGTTGGTAATGGAATTTAATATTTCAGGCTGCTGGCTCGAGAGTTCGAGACACGATTCGAGCCAGCGAAGGTTAATATAAAATGCTGTACTGCGCCAGCTGAATAACTAAATAATGGATTGTGATGTCTTGTTATTTTATTTTGACATGCAGACCATTTTTGGGCAAGCGTGTCTACAATTTAAGCCACAATAAAACAACAAAAATTCAAAAAATGACAGTCGTGATACTGTCGGTATAACGCAGAGTACACTACTTTATTTTAAAATAGTCTAATCTATTTAAAATAGATTAGATAGAACCCAGTGCGTAGATTAACCTAATATAGGCTTTACGGCAGTGCTAAGTTCAGAAAGGAATTTTCAATTAGGTACTAAATGTTTTATCTAAAGATATTGAATGTAAAAATATCAATCTAAATAAAATAGTAATACTAATAGAACAATGCCGTCACGCCCCGCCGCGCCGCCGCCGCAGCCGTGCCACCGCCGAGGTGCTTTAGCCGATGTGCTTAAGGCCCATACACCAGCGAAAGTGTCGCCTCCAACTATTATATCTTATTATTACGTTGAACACCGGAATTTTTAAAAATCCTACGTTCAGTTTGTGGTATCTTTTATAAGCTATTTATTAATGCCTCTGTAATAGTTTCATTTTGTAAAGCTTAGGAAGAGATACGAAGTTGCGCTTTTTGGCCATTAAACTCTATTTTTGCATCTCCTCCTAAACTATATGAGATAAAATTATAAAAGAGTATTAAAAAATAGCTTATGATAGATACCACAAACTGAACGTAGGATTTTTAAAAATTCCTATGATAAACGTAAAAATATGATAAAATAGGAATTGCTGTCAGATTGGCTCGGGTATGCGCCTTAAGCAGTAATATTACAGTACCTGGATGACCGAGCTTAGCTCGGTTTTTTTTTGGTAAATTTGGTTTTTTAGAACTTACAGTATTATCATTCGCAAATAGATGTCGGGAAGAGTCATATTTTTCAGTTTAGATTTTATGTTGAATAGGATAAAGTTGATTATTGAAAACGCGAATAAAATAGTATTACTATTCGCCAATGGATGTCAGAAAGATTACGATAAAGTTGATGAAAATTTATTAAAAACACGAAAAAACTACATTTTCTAAAAATGAATTCTAACTAAATCGATTTATTTACGACCCCCTATACGAGTTTAAATTAAGAACCATTGAGTGAGTGACATTGTTGTTTTCACTTACACGTTTTTTCATAGAAAATGTATGGGAATTGCTTTTTTTTTAATTATTGCCAAAACTTACGATTTGATTTGGTATGTTACTTTGGGAAAAGTGTTCCTGGTTCGAAATAGAGTCGATTAAGACCAACTTGTTTTTTTTTTTGACATATGTCTGTATTTTTTTGGCGAACCGTAATTTTTTTCAAAAAACTAAAAATGGCAATTATTTTTTTCTTCAAAATAAAACAGAAAGTTCCTCAGAAAAAAACCTTCTAACTACAAAAGAAACGGTAGCTACCCTGAAAGGGCCAAAAATTTGCCCCACCCTGTATATATATGCAAGAATTGCTCGTTTAAAGTTATAAGATTACATATGTATATCGGTCGAATGTGCCCTTGCAGTTCCTGCATAATATATATAGAGGTAAAGCAATTCCAGCAATCCAGTCATTCCGTGACCACAGCTGCGTATACCTGCTGAACCGTCCACAAAATAAGTTCATAAACGCGATAAAAACTTTTAATTCATGTTATCATGCAGATGGTGATTTGAGAATACTAACAAAAAGTTTATTACCTACTTTACGAAGACAATTATATTACAATAATATTATACAATAGCTTTTGAAGTGCAAAAGCTCTTCCAGGCTTAGGTAAGCGTGTTTAAATATTGTTTTATCATAGAAATAAATCAGAAAGGCCACAACCGCACTGGAGCTTGTAGCTTGGATTGGATTGTAGATGAGAAAACTTATGAAAATTTACGCGTCCACTCTGCAAGCGTCTAGATTAGCTTATAGTTATAGATGATTATTTATCGGGTATTTATCGCGTACCTATGTTATGTGTACGTTTGTACCCCGTTGCAGCGATTATAGTCTAGGCACGACTGGATGTACTTGGAGTTACAGCCTAGAATTGATGGCAGTATCCCCGACTACCCTCAATTCGTCTTAATCTGTCGCTAGTCACTGGAATCAGCTTTACGGATTTTGAGCTCTAAGCCTTGGCTACCATGAAGCAACCCGCAACTAGAGATGGGTAACCACCCGGGTTATAACCCATGAGTGGGTGAAAACAGAGTTATCACCCAATTCATTCCACCCATTGGGTGGTTTGAGCGGGTGAAAATGAATTATGTAGAAATTAATAACAATAGGGTATATGCATCGATTTTTTTTATTGTTTTAATCGATTCTTTAGGTCATTATTTAACCGAGAAATGATAAGACGCTCACTGAATTTCGCAATAACAAGGTAAAAAAACAAATCAAAACTACAATAATTTTCGGGTGATAAAAACGCTTCCATATTGGCGCCATGTTTATTTGACGTCGACGTTCAATGAATTTATTGCAACACCCATTTTCACCCGGCAGAACGGGTGAAAATGGGTTAAAATCGGGTTTAAACCCAAATCACCCGGTTATAGCCTTAGTGGGAAGAATGGGTTTTTACCCATTACCCATCTCTACCCGCTACTAGCCATCCTAGTAGCCTACTTACCACCCTGCAGTGCGGCCGTCGTGGCCTACACCATTTTTCACACACATCGTAGCACCGATTTAAATCGTTAGATAGGCCCTTTCCGCAGTGAGACCGCGCCGTGTTTGTTGCCAAGCTAAGTTTGTGAGGTCACAAACTTGTCTTTGTCATTTTGAATCAGTGAATTGTGTGTGGTGTACTTGTTCACAAAAGTTCGTGCAATGTAATTGCACAATAAATGGCAATAATAGCAGCTTACGTTTATTGACGAAAACACAAATTGTATCTACTCATAGTGCGTCGACATTTTGTTAACGCACGCATTCAAAGACAATGCCATAGTTTTTAGGCGTAAGGGCGTATTTAACGGTTTTAATCTTTTCATAGTAGGCATTGATTTATTAAAAAGAAAAGATAGGTTACGTTCTCCCAGCGCCTACTCAAAAAATGGCATGTGTTACAATTACAACTACACGCAAACACACACAGCGTATGCTCACAGTTATATTTCCAGTTCTGTGCAATACAAAGAAGAATAAAGACGGAAAGACGTATATAAGACTGAAGTGAGACTGAGACAACAATATTTCACACGAATCACGACCGCCCGTGCCGCCGGTCAGACGGTGACTGAGGTGGGAGCACACAATTTTACACAATTTGAGGTTGCCACTTTCGAGAAACCAGTACCTCATCTTCCATTTTTAATAAATCAATGATAGTAGGTAAAGATTTTCCCCACAAGGATAAGGTGGCGGGGCGGCGGCGGCGTCCCCTGGGCGGGCGGCGCGGCGCGGCGCCGACCTGGCGAGGTCTTTACTTATACTTATACTGCCTATGCTTGTGTAATATAATGGAACTGGGACTGACCTTGTATAATACGTTGCCCTTGTTTCATCTTATAAGGACCCTTGCTTCTTTATGGTTTATTTATTTTGAAGGAAGGCCTACTGGCCTCAATAATGTTTATTTTTAATTTTAAAGAAATTGAAAATAAACAATTTTTATTTTCTAGTAATTAATTTTGAATTATAAGCTGTAGTTTATTATTATAGAACATAGTAGTATTAATTACTATAATCTAGCAACAGAAAAGTTAATAAATGCCCTTCACGGCTTAGTAACAGTGTGGATATAGTACGCGTTGCATTTATATATTTTAAGTTCAAAAATTATTATAAAGTCAAACAATTGCCGAATTTAGAATATCCAAAGAGAGGAGAAACTAAAACTAAACTGAGATACCTACAAACTAGGAGTAGATAGATAATTGTCAAAGCTACCTGTATAGGTAAACAACTTATGGTTACAAAAGAAAATAGTTACTGTGGTGATCCATCTATAACCCTCCCTCAGCACTAAGCAATAACTAAAAGTACCTTTACCGTGTCCATTTTGAATTAAATTAAATTAAATTAAATAATTAAATAATTAAATAATTAAATAATTAAATAATTAAATAATTAAATAATTAAATAATTAAATAATTAAATAATTAAAAAAAATAACCATTGATTAATAAAAATCATTTATTAATCAATGGTTATTGCCGTTAAAATAACAAATAAGAAACAAGTAACTATCATGAGTTAAAGTTTAATTTAAATACTACTTTCTACCTGAGTAATGACGTAATCAGTAGTCAACTTTAAAAGCTCCTAGCCAGCGTATTTTGCCAGCCAGCTAGTTTTGAGTCAATCGAACCAAGGAATAACAAGTTTCCACAGAAACTTTACCCTTCTTAACCCCTAAGAGGTTAATTTTACCTTTGTGTTTTTCTACAATCTAAACTATCTACACACCAAATTGCATCTAAATCAATTTTGTAGTTACGAGATCAGCGGTAACAAACACTCTCACAAACTTTCGCATTTACTTAATATCAGTAAGTTTGTTGTCTATGCCTAACAAACGCAATCTGGAAATCCCGATCTCCTGCCTGTTTCGCTAAAAAATATTTTGGGAAATTCCCGAACACAGGAACGATCCCGGCTAATATTAGTCATTATTGTTTCAACGAAGCGTGCAAGCTATCTCTTTGGAACTCAGATTATTTATGTATCTGTGACTTCCTTTTGATAAATGAGAGAGAACAGGGATTCTGATATAAAACTTTTCATTACCCCCACTGACTGGGAGACGCTCACTTTTATTTGGTACTAATATTATAATCGCGAAAGTTTGTAAACATGTATGTATGTTTGTTGCTCTTACAAACAAAAACTACTGGACGGATCGGGCTAAAATTTTGCATACAGGTAGTTCTAGGCCTGGAGTAACACATGGGCTACTTTTTATCCCATAAATCAGTTCCCGTGGGATAGAAATCACCTTTAAACGTTTCCATAGGAACTACGCGTGCGAAGCCGCGGGGCGCAGCTAGTACTTTTATAACATTAGTTTAGTAGGTACCTATGTATGGAACATTGAAGATTCTCGGAAGATTCACAAAAATATTCGCTGACAGCGGTATATTATATCATTGGGTTTTACTAATTCTTAGTACTTGGGTAGGTTGTTAAATTCCAAGAATGTTAATTGATTTTAGTACAATGACAGAATAGCATGTTCATTAAACGTATAGATGATTTATGATATAAGTCCTGTATGTGCCTGTACAGATATTTTTATAATCCACTAGCTGCGCCCCGCGGCTTCGCACGCGTTGTTTCTATGAATTTTCTTTGCTATAAACCTCACGGAGCCCGAGACCTTTCCAACGAATGCAAAACCGTGGAAATCGGTTCATGCGTTCTGGAGTTATAGCGCCAGGAAGGAAAACCCGACTTATTTTTATATATTAGATTGTACTAATAATTATATAATTGAGTTTATTTTAAAAACGGTAAACCGACTTCAATTATATGGTTTTCTCATTGATGCCATTGTCAGAACGGACCAAATTGAAATACACGGGAAGCACCAGGTTTCAAATAAAAAAATATTCTATGTTGTGTAAAAAGATGCCTATTTGATTCCAGGATAAGGATTACCTGTATGCAAAATTTCATCCATCTATACATCCATACAAACTTTCGCATTTATGATATTAGTGTGATAATATTAAGGCGCATACACGAATGAAAGTGGCGCCCCTACCTATTTTATCTTATTATTACGTTAAACAACGGAAGTTTTTAAAATCTATCGTACAGTTTGTGCTATATATTAGAAGTTATTTATTACCTCTGTAATAGTTGCATTTTGTAAAGCTTAGGCAGAGATACAAAGCATTAGCATTTATAAGCAAACAAACTCTATTTTCGTATTTCTTCCTAAATTATATAAGATAAAACTATTACAGAGGTATTAAAAATATTTATAAAGATACCACAAACTGTACGATGGATTTTTAAAATTTCCCATGTTAAACGTAATAATGTGATAAAATAGGTGGCGCCGTCATATTGGCTCGAGTATGCGCCTTAAGTAAGTTATGTAGACCGCTTGTTAATTATTGTCTAGTTTAGACAAGGACCGACATGCTATAATTATAAAGGTTCTTACAATAAATATGATTTAAAAAAAATGTGCGTTACCCTTTTAAGGACTAAAACGCTGAACGAATATTATGTAAGATAATTAATTTTGTTTGAAAAACTATAAACCGATTTAAATTTTTTAATTTTTTTCATGAATTTTCATGGATTCCATTCAAGCCAACAAAGTGGTAACAGTTTTTTTTTGTACATGTGATGTAGGCATGATTTTTTTTCCTCTTCCTTTGTGTTATTGTTGAAAAGGTATAGGTTGCTAATACTATTTTATCCTCCATTTACGAAAAATTAGACTTTAAAGTGCAATTTTTGTTCCATTAGGGCCTTTTATTTATTTATCTATGAATGTAAATCTTGATTTTTTTGCGCTGTACCCGTAAAGGCCACCATAGGGCTAAATGATAAAAGGTTACGACTTCGCAGTTTCAACATACAAATGTAATAAAAACTTTTTTTTATACCTAAATCACATTCGGTGTCATGTTTCATTAATCGTTCTCCTCTACCTTCATCATTCGTAGTGATCCTCTCTGCCTACTGCTGTTTTCTGGCGAACAACAACCTGTGTCTCTTCAAGACAAGAGTATTGTAAAGGTGTTCTAGCTAAACCTTCGTGATTATATCGTCGGCCACATCCTCACTTACCATCAAGTGAGATTGTGTTCAAACAAAGGTCTATTACACTAATACTATAAATGCGAAAGTTTGTATGGATGTATGAATGTATGGATGGATGGATGGATGGATGTTGGTTACCTCTTCACGCCAAAACTACTGAACAGATCGGGCTGAAATTTTTCACACAGGTAATGCTAATCCCGGAATTAAACATAGGTTACTTTTTATCCCATAAATCAGTTCCCGTGGGATGAAAATCACCTCTTAACGTTTCCATGGGAACAGTTCGTGCGAAGCCGTTTACGATAAAATACAATATCAAGTGTGAGTCAGACTTGCGCACCGAGGGTTCCGAACAAACTTTTACTTTGTGAGCAATAAAATCGACTTAAAATTGTACAGACTTTAGTTAATACTTGATGTAATGAGTTGATAGTAACACGCGTTTCTGAGGAAAAGGTCTTGACAGATTGACAGACGGGCAATAAACTTATAAATGAAGGGATCCTTTTTCTTTTTTTAGGTACGGAACCTTTTAATAACCAACGCAGGCGGGAGAATTTGTTTTATAATATCTAGTGATAAACCCACACTAAAAGGAATGTTTAATCACCAGACTTCTTCTTAGGCAATGTGAAACTGAGCGAACCAAAATATCGAACGGATTGCGGTTTACTTTACAATCATATCAAATTGCTACACGTGTTATACATACATGGTTACACTTGGTACCTATTTATTTTGACGACCTCTGTGGCGATTTGTGGTTACTAAAATGTTTTTTTAAGTAGGTATCTAGAGGTATAATACCTATAATAAATATAATATAGGCAACATAGGCTTAGAAGAACTGCATGAACGGAACGGATACCTTAGCCCCCATACAAACGTGCTTTCCGCTTCATTTGGAAACTACGTTTCTGATCGTATTGAAACTTTCCATACATAATCGGATGAAAAATAACTATGTTTGTAGTGTTTTAGGTTTTTTAAAAACATTATGGTCTTTGAATGAGAGTGAAACTAATTTGCCATATTTTGACCACCAAATCGAGTCATTTTCAAGTTATTTTTTATGCATGTTAGACACCTTTATTCGAAAATCTGTCACGCTGCAAACATCCTAAATATATTCACCATTAGAAATAAACAAAAATATTTCTGAAATCAGTCGTTTATTCAAAATTAATCGCAAAGTACCAAAAAATATAAAAAAAATTGAAATTCCTTCAAATTTCTGCAAACGAACGCGGGGGACGATGCGACACAGGGAGCACAATTCCAAAATAAGGCGAATGCCGTGGAATGGCCAACACGATGCGATTCTACGTGAAACAACAACAAATTCGCACGGGCCGGCCGCTGAGATTTGGGAGAGGTTTGTAGCCTTCAGCCAGTTTAGGGGTGACGAGGTATCAAACATCCAAACATCCGAACATTCGAGATTCCGAGCATTCAGTGTGTTAATTCGTAACAACGTAATGTAACGTGTACGATATTTCATTTCATACCATGCTTTGAGTTACAATCCTAACTCAATGATTTCATGGGTTACTATGGTTTATCCATTTTGAATGAAGCATGTTAGTAAACAAAGTACGACACAAATAACAAAATCTCACTTGCTTGGCGTCGAGTTTCAGATATAATTACAAGCTATTTTTATTGAAGGGAGGATCTAAAATGGACAAGTAATGTAAATTACGTATTGCTACTGGATGCGCCAACAAAGTGAATTTTAGGTTAAGTATGGGCGGTTTGTTTACGTTTATGCTCTATTCAAAATGGATACGATATAGGTAGATGACGCGCTTATTATAATATAATCAATTATTAAATTATTATAGTGAATTATTTATTCCGACCTGTTTAATATAATAACAGTAAGTATGCATTTGAAATTGGAACCATTAAATGAAATCAACTAGCGATAAAAATCACATAGCGTGACGTCAAAACTTCAAAAGGCATTGTAATATTTACAGGCGTTAAAAATCGATATTTCCATTTTGTATGTGGCTATTTCAGCACGCACGCACGTGGTATTGAACGTACGTAATACATTAAGTACCTGGATGACCGGTACTCGACTTAGTTTTTTTTTTTAATATTGTGTTTCTTTGAAATTATACTACTTATTATTATTCGCCAATAGATGTCAGGAAGAGTCATATTTTTGAGTTTAATGTTTAAGTTGATTACGATAAAGTTCATTATTAATAAAATCAAAATAAAATTTCGAAAATCCCACGACGGATATAATAAATAGTAAATAATCGAAAAAGGAAGAAATAATTTTTGCAAAACCCCCGACTAAATGGTATTGAAAAAGACAATTAAATTACCTTTAGTTACAACTAGCTGCACCCCGCGGCTTCGCCCCCGTGGAATTTATCTCACATCCCACGGGAACGGGATAAAAAGTATCCTATGTCAGTCTCCTGGTTTTAAGCTACCTCCCGACCAATTTTCAGCCAAGTCGCTTCAGCCGTTTTTGAGTTATAAGTGTTGTAACAAACACGACTTTCTTTTATATATATAGATTATATAGCTTCCTAAATTTTTTCACCTATCCATTACTACAAAGCCAAAAACATCCGTCGGGCGGCAGTTTCTTAGTATTACTATTCGCCAATAAATGTCAGGAAGAGTCAATTGATAACGACAAAGTTGATGAAAATCGACATTTTCAAAAAATACATCCTAGCTAGATGGTTTTATCGCCCCCGAAAGCCCTGTAATTTCATGAAAATCGTCGGAGGCGTTTCCGAGATTCAGATTATATATTTATATATTTATATCTCCCCCCCACAACTGATCACCACGATGGTCTGAAACCTCCCCCTTCGGGGTAGTACACATATTATGTTATACCGTGTATAGTATACATATATACAAGAATTGCTTGTTTAAAGGTATAAGATAGTACGTACAAACTGGCCCCGTGGCGGTCGCGTCGTCGCCAGTGGCGGATTTGCCATATAGCAGAAGTAGCAAATGCTGCGGGCCCCGCGCCTAGGGGGGCCCCGCGCTTGTGTCCACCACAAAATATTTACAGTAAAAAACACGTAAATTTTGCAAGGCTCACCAACATTTATTGCTTCCGGCGTTTGTCTTGATTTTGATCCCGTATCAGTTCATTTTTACTACCGCAAAAAATGTAAGTACACATCTAACTAACTAGAAAAAAAAAATGTATAGCTTCGCTTGCCGGTACCAGAACCTTACCTTAGTTTAAGGTAACTTTGCCCACTACCGCACAAATCTTCATAAAGAATTTACCTTCATCCTAAATTTTAAACGGTAATGTAATCCAAGGGATGGATTTCACATTTGCTACGGGCCCGCGCTGACTTAATCCGCCACTGGACTCGTCCCGTCGTAAGAATTGACCTCTCCATCTCAATGTGGATCACTCAAGGAACCTACCAGAGGATGGCAGCTTCCTTATGTGTATTATTGTATTATTAAGTGTATTATTAAGAACCTCTTGACTGCCTCGTTGGTCTAGCGGTCAGCATGTTCAACCGCTGATTATGAGGTCGTGGCTTCGAATCCCGGGTCGAGCCATTAGTTGTTATTGGGGTTTTTCTAGCAAGAAAATTCACAGTAGCAGCCCGGAGTCAGGAAGTTGGCGGTGTTACACCCCCGTGCCTCGGAAAGTACGTTAAGCTGTTGGTCCTGCGCCTAACCTCTCCCCCGGTCATGTCGGTCTGCTGTCCCATCGGATTATGAGAGTGAGGGAATAGAGAGTGCATTTGTGTATGAGCGCACACTTGTGCACTATAATAATGTCCTGCGCACCTGGCAAGTCTACGTTGAGACTGGCCGTCATGGCTAAAATTCGGGTAGGAGGGCATTATTATTATTAACTTCGATCACCAATGGGCCAGATTGGCCAGCCCGGCCCGGCACCGCATAACAGGGTATATGCATGTGACTTCAAAAAGCTAATAGCATGTGACTTCAAAAAGCTAATATTTTTTTTAACGTATTCTCTAGTCATATTGAAATATATGTGTATAGTATTTATTTTTGTATTTTATGATGTTTTTATTGTGAAATTTAATCATTGAAAAGTAGATATTTTAAGTCTCAACAGCAAAATCTCTAAACGCAAAGCTATTGGCATGTGAAGCGTGACGTCATATTTGAAAATTTTTGGATGGGCATGAAGTTTTCACTTTATGATCCGTGACGTCATAAAATGCAATGGCTAATATGGCAGCGTTTTTATCACCCGAAACTGAGTGTAGTTTTACTTTTCGTTTTTTACCTCAATAATTTGTGTGTTATATTTTTTTTCGTTTATGTAAAATAATCGATTAAAAAAATAAAAAAAAACCACGCCGCCGGCGGCGGCGGCGGCGGCGGCGGCGGCGGCGTCTCATTGGCCCGGCGCGGCGGCCCGACGACACCGATATGTCGTCGGCTGGCGGCGCCGGCATTTCATAGAATTATGCGTCCACCGATGTCGGCGCCATGTCGGGCCGGGCCGGGCAATCATGAAATGGTAATTCCAGTGTTGCCAACTCGGATTTTGAAAAAGGCAAGATGAGAAAATTACGTAGAAAAGCTTAAACATTCTTAGATCTACGTGCTTTATCTGAGTAAAATGTAGTTAGGTAAAACTAAACCAATTCAAAAATGATCTTTACGCAACAAAAAAAAACAGACGTATTTTAGCTGTACATAAAGCTCATTTCAAAAATTTTGAATATTGCCCTGCATATACATTTTGGAAACGTGTAAAATTGTTAGAAAACGTAAAGAATTTATAAAACAAGGGAAACCTTCTTCTCTAAAACAAACTTTTAAGACCTTCAAACTTAAACTATACACTCATCGAGCCCCTATGGTATCACTATTGAAATATATAATAACCTGCCAGGTGCTTTGATAAGTGAGTCAAACGACAATGTTTTAATAAAAAAAACTAAAGGTTTTATTAACCACAAAAGCTTACTAAACGAATGACCAATATTTGAATGAAAAATAAGAATATGTAAACGAGTAAAACATTTCTAACCAGTTAACAATGACGTCCTCCTCTCCATACATACTGTGTGCCCAGCAGGGTCTATTCTATAGTGGAACTTAATTATATGAAATGTAAATACCTCTGTACACCTATGGAATACAATAAATGATTGATGTTGAATACAACGACGATTTATTGAAATTATTCAATAAATCGTCTTGAAATTATCTTTTTACTCACGACATCTGTGCTGATGAGGACTTCCGTTCCACCTACTCTTCTCACGAAGAACATCACATCACACTAATATTATAAATGCGAAAGTTTGTATGGATGTATGGATGTATGGATGGATGTTTGTTACCTCTTCACGCCAAAACTACTGAACGGATCTGGCTGAAATTTTGCATACAGGTAATTCTAATACTGGAATAAAACTACTTTTTATCCCGTAAATCTGTTCCCGTGGGATAAAAATCACCTTTAAACGTTTCCGTAGAAACAACGCGTGCGAAGCCGCGGGACGCAGCTAGTAATATTATATTTCATGCTAGGCTTCCAAAATGATCAGTTTCATCTGCAGCCTGTATTAGTCCACCGGTGGACGCTGACTTCTCCCTAATAAACGACATGGCTTTAATCATATGGGTAGGTCGTTGTACTTAATTTATGAAATAAATAAATAATAAATGTTAGACAATTCACACAGCATTATCTAGCCCTAAACTAAGCAGAGCTTGTGAACTAGATAACTGATACTGATACTTACTTAATTCAATACACTACATTATATATTTTTTATTATACATAGAAATCAACCAGAAGCCCCTGAACAAATATCTGCAGATCTTACAAACATTTGTCCCGATACGGGAATCAAACCCGTAACCTCCCGCAGGCGGAGCTTCGCCAACCCCCGCCACAGAGGTCGTCTCAAATGTAAGAGGAAAACGTAACCGTCAATAAGCTCTCAAACTTATCCAAAGTGGCGTAGGTGGCGTTGCGAATATTCAAGGCGCATATCAGAGCCAATCTGACAGCAATTACAATTTTATTATATTTTTACGTTTATCATAGGAATTTTTAAAAATCCTACGTTCAGTTTGTGGTATCTATTATAAGCTATTTTTAATACCTCTTTTATAATTTTATCTCATATAGTTTAGGAGGAGATGCAAAAATAGAGTTTGGTGGCCAAAAAGCGCAACATCTCTTCCTAAGCTTTACAAAACGAAACTATTACAGAGGCATTAATAAATAGCTTATAATAGATACCACAAACTGAACGTAGGATTTTTAAAAATTCCTGCGTTCAACGTAATAATAAGATATAATAGTTGGGGGCGCCACTTTCACTGGTGTATGGGCCTTAAGTCCATTCGACGCGGTTATTGAACAAATGCTGAAGTGCCAATATCTTTTAGCCAAACGTTTTAATTCAACGTTCCAATTCGTTATTATTTTTTGAATGTGTTTGCTATCGGCAGGTTCTGCTAACAGAAGGTTCTCATGAAAGAAAAAAGTAAAAAAGTTGGAAACATAAATTTCCACGCGGGCCTACTTGCTGCGTAGGTAATAAAAAAAATTTAATGCAAAATAAAAAACAATATTCAAACCAAAACCAAAATTTCATGTTCCTTTGTACTTTATTATAAACTAGCTGCGCCCCGCGGCTTCGCACGCGTTGTTCCTATGGACACGTTTAAAGGTGATTTTTATCCCAAGGGAACTGATTTATGGGATAAAAAATCTATGTTTGATTCCAGGATTAGAATTACCTGTATGCAAAATTTCAGCCAGATCCGTCTAGTAGTTTTGGTGTGAAGAAGTAACAAACATCCATCCATACATACATCCATACATCCATACATCCATGCATTTATAATATTAGTGTGATAATGTGTTCTGATTGCGTAAGTTTAAAAAACCTTTTTACTTTGTTCCGAAGATGTTTTTTTTTACCTCTGCTTAGCGAAGGGTGGGCTGTCTCCAAGTAGGCCGCTGATGTTCTGTTACGGGCACGCGGTAACAGCTGTTCACTGCCCGGCCGGGACACACCGGGAGACAGGGCGAGGTTCAGGTAACGTGTTTGGCAACCCTCACATTTTAGTTGGTAAGAAAAAAAGCACGCTTCTTATTGTGGATCACTTTTAGAACTATACGTCACTAATGTTTTTTCAATCCATTTAGTAGTTTCAATGTGAATAAATATTAGTAATAAACAACGCAATCGAGATAAACATCATAAAAAATACAATATTAGGTCCTTACATATGAAATTGGCGTTTTTCGTACTGGCCACTTTAATCACAAATTTCTCCTCTTTGGTAAGGAATTCCAAATTCAAATTTGTACAGCTATAGACTCATGTATTTGTGCTTCGATGATCGTCATTCATTTGTTTTTTTTCTTCTGTTTTTTTCTGTTTGCGTCACTCATTTTACAAAATGGAAAACTTAAAATATCGCATTATTTACGAGTACGAGTTCCGCCGTGGCACTAGTGCTGCGGAAACAACTCGAAGGGTGAATGATGTGTATGGCGGTCGTGTTGCAAAAGAAAACACAGTTCGTTTTTGGTTCCAACGTTTTCGTTCTGGAAATTTCGACCTGCAGAACAAGCCCCGTGGACGGCCTGAGACTCAAGTTGATAATGAAGAGTTGAAGGCTATTGTGGAAGCGGATCCATCGCAAACCACGTCCGAGTTAGCTGCAGGCTGCGATGTTAGTGATAAAACTGTTTTAATTCACTTGAAGCAAATTGGGAAGATTAAAAAGCTTGAAAGGTGGGTACCTCACGAATTGACTGAAGCAAACCGGCAAACGCGCGTCGACTGCTGCGTTACATGACTAAACCGGCACAATAATGAAGGTATTTTAAACCGAATCATTACCTGTGATGAAAAATGGGTTCTTTACGATAATCGGAAGCGCTCAGCGCAATGGTTGGATCCTGGCCAGCCAGTCAAATCCTGCCCCAAGCGAAAATTAACCCCAAAAAAGTTACTTGTAAGCGTTTGGTGGACTAGTGCCGGTATTGTTCATTACAGTTTTCTCAAATCTGGCCAGACTATTACGGCTGATGTCTATTGTCAGCAATTGCAAACCGTGATGGAAAAGCTAGCGGCTAAACAACCTAGGCTGGTCAATCGCTCCACGCCACTGCTGCTTCACGACAACGCTAGACCACACACTGCGCAACAGACGGCTACTAAATTAGAAGAGCTTCAATTGGAAAGTCTAAGACATCCTCCGTACTCCCCGGACCTTGCTCCAACAGATTACCATTTTTTTCGAAATTTGGATAACTTCTTGCAAGGGAAAAAATTCAACTCCGATGGGGCAGTCCAAATCGCCTTCAAAGATTTTATTGATTCCCGTCCGACTGGTTTTTTTAGTAAAGGGATCAATGAACTACCTATAAGATGGCAAAAGTGCATAGAAAATAATGGTTCAAACTTTGATTCCATCCATCCATCCACAGCCTGTATCGGTCCACTGCTGGACGCAGGCCTCCCCCTGATAAACGCCTTGTTGGCGTTTAACTCATGGGGGGTAATGCCCATAATATACATACTTTGATTAATTAAATATATTATATTAAAAAATATTCGACTTTTTGTTCCTCCCACACAAAACACCAATTTCATATGTAAGGACCTAATATAATCAAAATTGACATGGTTGAATTTTATCTTGTATAATTTTATTTGATATAAACAAAACACCTAAACCCACATCAACTAAATTATTATACACTTAATATAATTTTACTTGACGTAACTTTCTTATGATCTAACACTCATACATAACAGATAATTTTAAATACCTATATACCTTGTATTCAAAAGATGTAAACACGTTTAATTTATGAACACATCATCGAATTTTACAATGTATAATATTATTTTTGAATGGTGTTATCACATTTCTTATAATCAAATTTGTACTATTATTCTCCACCCAAAAAAGAGGTCCACTGTCACATATTCGCTTCTGTGAAGCGAATATGTGACAGTGGAATGTGAAGTGATGCCTGCTTTTCGTTGACAACGTCACTTTTTAAAATTGAATACAGTAATGCGGATCCTTTCTTAAAAACGGCATAACTTTTTTAAATTTTTTTTTAGATACATAGATATACTTTCATTAGTGTTTGCGTTCATAAGAAAATAATTCGTTCTTGGGTTTTTTCGCAGTACCTAGGGCATGTATCCTATCCCAGGGCGTCTATCCAGACTTAACAGTAGTTTTTTTTAGTATTACCTACCTACCTAATAGTATCCGGTATTTCCGGTAGTCTGCGCCCGGTGTGCCTCGGTCGCGGGAGTCCGTAGCCGGTAGGCAATGCGGCCATGCTTCAGACGCCGGCCGGCCGCGCACACGCGCGCTGCACTCGCATATACTCGACGCGCGAAATAAAATGCATAATATATCATAGAAATATTAATAAAACTGTCCGCAATCAGGACAACTAGCTTAGTCTACGTCAATTTGTAAATATATCGTTGCATAATAAAAGGCTGTTATAATGTGCAAGCATGTGGTGTTAGTTCCTTTGAAGCAGACCGTGGATTCTAGTGAGTAAATTATGTTTTTTTAATTTATAAATGTTAACTAACATTTTACAGTTTTTTAATTAGTTCAATTTCTTCATTATTGATTTTTGTAGCGTACTAACTGCACGCTTACTTTGATAACACCTATTAATTGTGTAGCCACTAAAAAATGCCTGTGAAAACTGTCGCTAAGGACATAAAGTATCTTACAAATATATTGTGTATATGTACATTATGGTTCGGTGAGTGAACTTCTTACTTTTTCTAAGTTTTTAAACCCATAGGGAGGTTCCTCGTCCTACTTCCTACAATAGATATTTAGTGAAATAACCCTTAACTTTATATGAACGTCACTGGAAGATTGATTTTAATGAAAATCCAATAAAATTTAATTGTAATATTTATAACTCGGAGATCTTAATTTCCATCTATTCCATGTCCAACGATCAAGGTCCGACAACACGCATTGCACGGTCGGTAACAGTATATTTTATTTAACATGTCTGATTGTCAATATTATGAGTTTTTCAGCAAACGAAGACGTCCATTCACGTGTTAGTTTCGCGACACTCGCCTCGCGATCCGTTCGCGATGGCGATTATTCCAAGTTTTGTTTTCTACAGCTTATCTTGCACCATTGTCTGCCTCGTGCTCCGACTCAAATGTAAGCCCCATCACCAAAACCAATAGATAAATCTCTCCCAATCATATTCTATTACAATAGCTAACAGATTCGTCCTCAACATTCATTAATGCATTAAAATGTCGATAAATTCAAATTTATAGGTGGTCAAATTGTCTGTGCGGCCAATTGTTTTAAATTAGGTGCCCATTTGTCCGTTTGATTTGAAGTGTCACTGTAGTGTTAATCGATAGTTTGGAGGTCTCCAGATGAGTCCCGAGAGGCTGAGACAGTATTGACGGATCATTAGTAGAGGGAGACGCTTCCCTCTCGCGCTCCCGCAGTCGGTCCCTGTACATGCGCGAAGCCGTACATGCATTACCAATCACATTCCGCGCTCGCAAATTCCGTGATCGCAAACATGGCAATGTAACGCGACACATTGTAAACTCTCATCATTGTTTGGATACATCGGTACTTGAATTACTCGCGCGTTGCAGTTGTTAACCGTATTTTGATAGAAATGAAGCTGCCTAAATTGGAACTTGGTAAGAATCAATCTTAGACCAGGATTTGTTATGACGGCCTTCATTCAAGGATATTCCTGAATGAAGGCCTGAATGAAGGGTGATATTCCAATAGGTTTTCACAAGACTCTGCGTGCCTTGCAAACTCTCGGTAGATAGTTATTACGGTTCCCTGGTAATTTGACATATCACCATAAAATACACAATATTATACAAAATAATACTTACTCAATAGAAAAAACGTTAACTAAAACTAGCTAAATCTCCATTGATTAAAGAATCTTGCTTTAAAAACCATATATAACCTAACCTAACCTTTCTAATAATTTATCTACAGAACTCAGAAGTATCTCTGTTCCGTGAATTTATGCATGCATCATGCATGTCTATGTTTTTTTTATTAGATCTTGAAAAATAGATGGTGTTACAGTCTGTTCAAAAAGAGAAGAGTCGTGGCGTTACGGTGAACTAACACTTTTAGTCGTACCTACTGCAATGACAGAGCAGTGTTGTCAATGCAACAAAAGTTGTCATTTAGCACATTAGCAACCTCAAACCCCACGACTCTTATCTTTTTAAACGGACTATTCGGCTGTAGATATGTATGTTTTTTTCACTTATACATATAAATTTAATATATTACTATAAATTTAATATAATAAAAAATATATAAATTTAATATATTACTATAATAAACAATAAAAATGGTAGGGAATTAAAAAGTGCCTACCAATCTATGTTTACATATAATATTTACTACCTACACTTACTAGAGTAGGTAAGCATGTTGTAGGTATTAACCTACATATTGTTATTGTATTTCTGTAGTTGGTTGTAAACAACTATGAAATTATGAATGAATGCAGGAAAATAGGAAGCTAAATCGCTGATTTTTACTTGTGGTTGGTATTCTTCGTTTTATTCACCATGTTTTTAATTAGGTACCAATTCCTGAAGGTAAGTATCACGTGTTCGCTTTGAAAAGTCTTGGGTTCTATAAATAAATAAATATTTTATACATAAATAATGTTACGTTCTTTGCAACTTAAGTCAGGTGTGAACTTGCGCCAGCTGCGGCAGCTAGTGCTCTAAGGCCCGTATTTACGCCATAGAAAAGCTTTACTCAAGCACAGATCGATGACTGAGCAAGCTTTCATAATACGGATCAAGGCTTATAATAACTTTTAATTGGCAAGCCTGAAAATGTTCCATGCTTTACCACGCGAGCTTTAAAAACAATAGATTGTAAAACCTACCTATATCGTATCCATTTTGAATGGAGCATAAACGTAAACAAACCGCCCATACTTAACCTAAAATTCACTTTGTTGGCGCGTCCGTATACGTAATTTACATTACTTGTCGATTTTAGATCCTCCCTTCAATAAAAATTGCTTACAATTATATCTGAAACTCGACGTCAAGCAAGTGAGATTTTGTTATTTTTGTCATATTTTGTTTACTAACATGCTTCTTTCAAAATGGATAAACCATAGCTCCTGATATCCCAAAGGCTTTATTTATAAGACAAGGTCAAGATGCGACCCAGTTTTGAATCCTCGTTACCTGACCTAAATAAAACTTCTAAGAAACAAACCTCCTACATTAAGTAACCTTCATAATCTTAAGGGCACAATTATTATTATTATTATTATTAAGAGCCTGTATTATCCCACTGCAGGGCAAAGGCCTCCCTTTCCATCTTCCATTCTTCTCTATTGTCGGCCAGTTGTGGGCATTTTTTGTTGTAGGCGTCCAGTTCGTTATTACAATTATTATACTAAGTTTAATTTAGAATAGAATTATAAAGTTCCCTGGAAGCGAGTTTTGCAACTTCTTTTGAGAATAAATCTAATATGTATTTTAAATACGAAAGATGTGTGTTTGTAACGAATAAATTGAAAAACTACTGAACCGATTTCAAATATTCTTTTAACATTGGAATGTAGGTAGGTAACTTATGCTATATTTTAATGTTTAAAAATAAATATACACCCGTGCAAAGCCGGCAATAGCTGACTGTATTTAATAGTATGAAAATAACCAAGTATCTAATCTACTTCAAATTTCTAGTCATTATTATATTCAGCTTGTATCTTGTCCCTACTACTCTAACTTAGATTGTTATCATCTGTTAATTATAAATTTATAATATGCCTGACTTCTAAAAAATTCTAATTAGTCGGTCAAACAAACAAACTACAAAAATAAAGCGCGTCAAAGTTTTTTGGGGGCCAGTGACGTCAAGGCGTCACGTCACACGGAATTTTAACTGGCTACATCTTTATAATTTTTTGATTAATCGACAAAATAAAAAAAACGTGTCCAACCAATATCTTTTGGCAATCTACCTGACAAACTAATTTATAAAATTTTAGTCGTCAGGCCTATTGAACCCAGCTACTACTACTACTAATAGTATAAATGAAGTATTAATGGGCTTTCCAGTAATTCTCCTAAAGTTTTTGAAACAAAAATTTACTAGTATTCTCAAATGTTTATTCCCAGCAACTAGTTCAGCATAAAAACTAGGCTTTACCGGTGCATTATCACGCTCTAGTGATTCAGAGCGTCTGATAGGAATCTGGTACCAGTAATCGGATGGTCAACAGGCCTTGAACGTCCATGATTTCGAAGGTTATTGACGTCAGCTACTCAATGGTTCTTATCGCGATTTACCATGAACACGTGTGACCTTCAAGTTGTGAGAAGAAATTAAACATTTCACCTCTTTTGGTTCTCTTTTCTGACTCTTTTAGTATACAACAAAAGCACAAAATCATATATTCAACTACTACCATGTCTGTCTACGCTCACTCTGAGATCTAGAAAACGACTATTCTATTTGCATTCTGTTTTATCAATTTTCCCGTCTGCGTTCTCGCAAACATGACAAGCCTTAGAACTGTTGACCATCTGTAAATCCTTAATCGCAGGTGGCCAATTGACAGACTCGATGGCTACGACAATTAAACTAATGAATCATTGATCGCCACTTGAACCGTCTGCTCCGACTCCCCATTGACAATAGACACATGGTTTTGTTTTTTTAGCAATCTGTCAAATTGACCGCTACGAGGACGTTTTAACAAACCAATCAATCTTTTTAAATGAACAGTGTGTTGTTTGGTGTGCAGTTTAATGCTCATCGCAATTTGGGCTGATTGCTTGTTAAGTTACTATGCTCATATCGATTCCTTTAGTGGGCAATATCTGATCAGTGGAGACAGCACACCTACAGGTGTGTTATCGCAATCAATCTCAATCAAGAGCACATCATCTCAGCAACTTCATGGTGTCTCGTCGTCCGTTTCATCTTACATTTATTCTTTATCTGGAGTCAAATCATTAGTCAATTCGAGAGTTTGTTATCGTATTTTCCTTATGCTTTTACGAATTAGTTTTTCCCCCAAAATAACTCATGCTATCAATTAAGTATTGGATCTTCAATCATTAATGCCGTCACTTGCCAAATCATGCATGACGCATAGCTTAAGATGATGCTTCGCGAAACGAATCTCAAGTGTTTTTTTCATCTCGCGTGCCGATGTCAATGTCCTTTTTAGAGACAAGGTTTTTAACCTTATATTAAAACTAAAAATCGCTGACAGACTCTCTTGTTACCACCAATTATCCTCTATCACTTTCTTCGTTATCTTAATTGTTTCTGATTGAAAGAAACTGAATGATGTTCAATTTGTCGTGGGCACATTCACAGAGATCTCTGTGTGTTATCGCACTGGGCATAATAAACATCATATTGCGTATTCAATTAATATCTTTATTGATTGCGTGCGCACCAAGCCATTCGAACATGTGATTTTCGCTCTATCGATCTGCAAACATGACGTATTTTCTTTCATGCTCGTAGATCCCTGTAATAACAAAAACACACCCTCAATGACGCATGCTTTATGTGCCTCATTCATTACGTTAATCTTAAGTATTGTAATTTTTTTTTAAATAATATTTACAAATTCAACTAATAAAAAAACTTCTACTATAGAAGACCCATAAATATACAGATAAATAATAAAGCAATAAGTTCGATTGTAGAAAATAACTGGCTCACATTTAAAACAATAGCAAGAAAATCAAAGAAATGTTATCGCTTTTTATTACTTACATACTTTTTTATTTTGCGCTCAAGTGGTACAATCTGTACTTAAGTACTCCTTACTTTCCTACCAAGATCTTGCAAAATATTAATTACCCATATTAGCATAAGATAACAAAACTAGTGCTGCTGTCTGTGCTCGTAAAAAAGACCAGCAGCATAAGAATTATCTATTCTTATGCCAGCAGCTTGATTCACGAAGATAAGTATTGCTGCTTTTCGAAAGTTCTTGTAAAATTTTTGAATATTATCTATGGATTACAGAAATTGTGACAACAAACCTTACAGAACACACACACCGACCGGTGCTTCCACAATTGATTATTCATACTTATCTCGTAGGTGTTAATTATTATAAAGATTTTGTCTAGACTTGCCTCTCTTTTTTTATTTACGTTAAGCGGCTTTTGTGTCACTGCAGTCATGATGGCCTATAGTGATCGCCATAAAACTTGCAGATTTGCCTTTTGCCTGATTAAGTCTCATTACAATACGTACAAAGACCCTCAATTACGTTTGTCCATAAACATATTTTATATATTTTTTAACATGTCATTTCATTGTTTCCTTTAATTAATTGTAGAATTCCTGTTGTTTCGCAGCAATGCAAAAGTCATGCAAGCCAGCAATGCTGGGCCGCATGTGGCAAGCCAGCCGCCGTGCCCTAAACCTGCAGCACGCGCCGGCGCACCATTTTGCTGTCAGCCAGTGGCAGATTGGACATAGACCTTCCAATTTATATCTATTGTACAGGTAATTAGCCCATAGTGTTGCAAAAGTTATGCAAGCCAGCAATGCCCCTTTGGCACAAAAATATAGAGTGATCAAAAGTACTGCAAGCCAGCGATATCCCACAATGACATTCAGGCAAGAGTGACGCAACAGTGTTGCAAGCCAGCAGTGCTGACCCGACAATGTGATATGATTTTTTTGTCTAATTTAGACGAAATCTTAGGAGGGCTAGTCAGAAGAAAATAAAGAAAACTTTTTCGTCGTTAGTAGTCGACAATATTAATAGTCCTTGGTGCACGCACGACTCGTCATTCATTTCAAAATATTATTTAATGCACCCCAAATAAAAACAGAAACACAGGACAGGAATAGACAAATTCAAATTACGTTGCACAATGGGGGCCTTATCGCTGTATTTTATATGCTTATATGAGCGATCTCTTCTAGGCAACCTTTGAATGAACAGTGGTGGCGTGTTATACAGAATAGTATTTGGGTAAAACATACGTAAACAAATACTGTATTCATTCTTCAACTCGACTTGGCTTATAGCTACAGTATTAGTTTATAAGTTTAGATAAACCATCTAATAGGCCTTAGTTGTCAGGCTTATTATCGAAAATTATAATAACCATTACCTTGTAAGAACAAATCACAAGTCTCTTTCTTTATAGGAAGAGACTTGGCTTGTCGAATTGAAAAATGGACGTTTTGCATTCTTCCAGTGTACCTAATGCTTGGCGAGTTGGATATTTGCTTTGTGTTTTTAAACTGATAATAATTATATGTGCTGGGCTTACGCAATCTAGGTAGGTAGGTTTGTACTAAAATGCGCATTATGGAATGTCATTTTATTCAACACTAACTTATACCCGCAGTTTTACACGCGATTCTCAAGTAGCCTTTAAGCATCCCCAAGATAATGATTACCTCTCTAGAAGTACTAAATTTCATTAAAATCTGTTCAGCGTTCAGTCGTGAAAAGATAAAGGACAGACAGACAGAGTTACACTTTTATAATATTATGGGGTATGGATAACTTGCCATGCCGTGTGGTGCCGGCGGCATAGAATTTGCACCACCCCAATTCTTCCCGTGGATGTCGTAAGAGGCGACTAAGGGATATCTTCTGGGGGGCGGGCATCAGCGCCCCCTGCAGAACAAATTTTCCACCAAACTGCGATCCCCAACCCGCATACCCAGTGTGGGGATTATGGGCATTACCCCCCATGAGTTAAACACCAAAAAGGCGTTTATCAGGGGGAGGCCTGCGCTGTGGATGTGGATAACTTGTAACTCGAGTGTTTCCGTGTCACGCTTTCATAAAAAACTTATATGAGTAAGAACCTTTCTCTGCTCATGAAAGATTAACTCTGTGTCATTGTTTTGTAGGCAGGCTACCAATTAGTACCAAACTAGTAAGTTGGTACTAATTACCTCCTTCTTTGTATAACAGTAAAGGTAGAACGGAACTTATTATATATAGAAAACATCTAGAATGCCCTGAACAAATACCTGCAGATCGTACAAATATTTGTCCCGAGGCGGGAATCGAACCCGCAACCTCCTGCGTCGCAGGCGGACCTTCGCCCACCGCGCCACAGAGGTCGTCTGAATGTGATATGTGAATGTCGTGAATGTAAATGTCGAATGTGATAACCAAAACTTTATGTGACTTAATCTGAGACTAGTTCTTACAAAGTAATGGTTATTATAATTTTCGATAATAAGCCTGACAACTAAGGCCTATTAGATGGTTCATCTAAACTTATAAGGGTTTCTTTCTTTCATCAAATATTCGATTGTGTTTCTTCACCTCTTGGTGTATCTGCTGTGCTTACTTTAGGTAACGATGATAATGACGAAACAGAGGTAACTTTTAATTTTTAAGACATAGATTTGAATCGTTAGATGGGCCCTTTCCTTATTGAGACCACGTCGTGCTGTTGCCAAGCTAAATGAGATAGCTCGCTCATTTGGAATCAGTTGTGTTTCTTCACAAAATTTCGTTCAAATGATTGCATAGCAAATAACAGTTAGGTATTTTGTCAAAAACATTTGTATATAACGAAATGCCGACGTAAGCACACTACGAGTAGTATACAAATTTATAATTATATTAATTTATATACTACTCGTAGTGCGCTTACGTCGGCATTTCGTTGACGAACGCATTCAAAGACAGATCAGATCACACACAATTTTTTGTATCAGGGCGTATCTAACAATTTAAACTTTGTTTTCAGATGGCTGCTATTCATCTCAATATCTTCAGTAGGAATCACTAGTTTCGCCTGTCAGACACTGCCGAACTGGTACAAAGGACCGATAAGGGAGGTCAACTACTTCAAATGGTTCATTTACTTCACCAACTGGGGATTCCTCATGCTGATGGTGCAGTCAGCCCTCGCCCTGGCCGTGGTACACAAGTTCAGATCTGAAAAGACTTATAATATACGTAAGTTCACTCATATTTATACCTACCGATAATATTAATCTAATAGGGAAATAAAACTGTATTTGTGTGGCAGAATCTAATCTTACTATTCTGCAGACATCAATCAATATTGTGTTGGTGCCCTGTTATTTTTTACCCTTGACAGCTTATATATTCTGCGTTATACCGTCTTTTTCAAAAAAACGTGAAAAAACGGGGACTAACAAGGATTGGGTCATGTTTTTATAGCTTTCAATTAATTTAATTACGTACTTGTTCACCGAATTTAATACAGTTATTACCTATAGGTATCATTTATTTATTTAAATTTGACTTACCTACAGAATTGTATCAAATATTACCTATGCAATTTGAAGTCTCATTTGCACACAGGTTAAAATTAAATAAAAGTCATGTATCACATGTAAGAAACTAAAACTTCATATTATTTAGGTAGTGTTAGGGCCAAACTTGCATTGGTTAATTTTACCTGCTGGTATAGTACGTACACAGACAGACGCCATGTAACCTTGGCTGCACAATGATGCCGCAGACAAATCGATGCCGTTGACAAGTTTACAAACATACGCATGTTCCAATCTTAGGGGAACTCACAAAGCGTCAAGCCAAATGGAGCCTTGAACACCCGTTCTAGGCTCTAATTGGCTTGAAACTTCTACTCCTAACTCAACCTCAACCTCAAGAGCCTGTATTAGTCCACTGCTGGATGCAGGGCTCCCACTGATAAACGCCTCATTGGCGTTTATCCCATGGGGGTCCATAATCCCCACGCTGAGCATGCGGTTTTGGTGATCGCAGTTCGGTGGTAGAATCGTTCTGCAGGTGCACTGCTTTGTACACAGATACCTGAAATTAGGATCCATCCATATTTTTGCTGTCATTATAATGTAGATGATTACTATCGTTCTGCAGGGGCACTGCTTTGCACACAGATACCTGAAATTAGGATCCATCCATATTTTTGCTGTCATTATAATGTAGATGATTACTACATAATAGTATACTGTTTGTAAACTGTTCAGCTGGACAATTCAGCCAAATGTATTCGTGATTAGTGTGATCGATCACACATATCGGCTTCTAGTCACTGTGGAAACTTAACGCCGACTTAGCCGAAATTCTCTAGGATTCGCTTTATCATCATCATCATATTCATCACTCATTTTAGGTTAGATTTCTCATTGGTGGTTAATTTTCTTATGATTTTAATACGGGATTAAATTAGCAAGACAAAAAGTACCTGTGAGTGACTCACGAATACACCTAAATGTCCAGCAGTGGATCATAATGATGGATACAGTCATACCTGACGTCTGAGCCTAATAGATACCTGTTAAAGACATTTTAATCTAATTAATGTAATTAGAGTTTAATTTGGTGGGATGGTGAATTATTCCCAAAGTCTCACTGAGAGGTGCTCATTCTCAACGTCTCACGAAAAGTACTCCCAGCAGCGTCTCAATAAAAGTTTTGTTGAGCTTGAGCTTCTTATTACAAACTACAACATCCGTTGATCATTGTCGTGTGTTCTTGCGCATTTATCCTTATCCTTCTAATTTGTTCTGCGAAAAAGAGTACGATTGAGTCGTCGTATGTTTTAGTTAGCCCATTTCAGTTTATATAGCCTATATATGGATCGATGGCTTGCTCGGTCGTTGGCTTGTGTAGGTAATTAAATTTGAATTTTGTGCTGATTTTGAGGACATGATCATGAATGCACATTCTGTCTACAAATGAACAACAAGTACTGATTATTAACAAAAAAATCAAGGTTGCCTCAAAGAGATCGGTCATACCGTCTTAGCTTATGCTTAAATACATTTCATGCATTTCCTATTGTAGTTCCTCAATTCGCAGCAATTCTTTCTATATAGTATTTTGTCTTTGTGTGGGACAATAAAGGTTTATCTTTGTATAGAATTTGTCTGAAATGGTAACAAGAAACAAATCTGATTTCCTAATGTTTAGTAATTTTGCTCTACTTTGATTGTAATTTTGTTCTAATTACCCAGTGCAGTCATAAAGTCTTGATTGCCCTAGGTCACAGAATAGCGCAGTGCTACTCTAGGTCTAAGCGTAGCGTGGTTGCTAGGTAGAGTAGGTAGGCCACAACAAAGTTGCTATGCTATTAGTAGGCTAATACATTGCTCGGCGGGCATTGACTGATGCTCCTCGTTGAAATGACTCTCCTACTTGTTCCGCTGTGCAATGTGTCATTGAATTTTAAATTTGAACTAGGTCTAGGTAATTAGGAAATTTATTTTGAGATAAATAACGCCTTGAAAGCTTTTCCTGGTGCTAAAGTTTATCTTTTGTCTCCGCAAATATTGGTCAAGGTTTATTCTTACGCAGTTAGAATTAGTTACCTACCCATTTTATGTAATTCAAAATACCTTAATGATGATTGGTCTAGAGATGCTACAGTTGCTGTAATGTCTAGGGTTATTAAACCGTAGATTGTTGGGTATTCGTTTTTCTTGAGCCAAATAATAATGCCCTCCTAGCCAAATTTCAGCCAGTCTTTCCGAAGACTAGCCAGGTCAATTCTTGCGCCTACTCTTAGAATGAGTGGCGAAACTGGCGCTTGATCTTGACTACCAGAGGATAGCGTGTCAGAAGTCAACGTTACAGAAAAACTTTTCCCACACGCACTTGCCATCCAGCGTTTATCTAATCAACCTTTGATTCCATGAACGGATGAGGCGTGCCCTTGAACCGAGGCTAGGAGTATTTAGTAATCCTAGTAGATTAAACCAATTTACCCAATGTCAAGAACTTCTTGGTGCATTTGCGCTGAAATCAGCTTACCGGAGCCTTGTGCTGGTCATAAGCAGGTGACCTGGGGATCTTGCACATGCCATGTCTTGTTATTCCTCGCGCACATTTTGGATAGAAGAAAAGTTTCTTATCGTGTATTTTTTTGTGAATTCTAATATTTCCTCCATTCAAAGACATTTTTAACACTCATTAACAACAACAGCGCTCAGGTACTCATCAAGTCTTCGAACTAACTTTAATTTGAGATTAAACTACTTAACCTGTCCTTAACATTCCTTACAGAAAATATCTTCAGATTTTCTGAATCTGTCTTTAACCTGTTTACCGCACAAATGTGCATTATCGTGGGCGCGACACGATACGACTTCCCTTGAGCAACCACCGACTCTCGCGAATCAATTAAATGGAATCAGCATCGCGTGTCTCGCCCATCAAAACCGCGAATGTCGCAGGATCCGTACACGTGCTTTCGTCAATTTGTTTTTTACCAGTCTAGACTAGACTACGCTCATTGGGCTTATTAACGGAAAGTTTTTGTACAATGTCAACAAATCTTTTAGAATGATATGTATGTCCGATTCGGCATTCGATCTATCGACAGACCCCGGGTCACGAACGGTTGATTGGTTACAATTTCGCGTCAATTAAGCGCCGTGCCGCACTGTCGTGCATTGTGCCTCATATTATCCCTATTGGTTCCTCATTCTACCCAACAACGTTGGCAACGTTCTCAGCACCTATCTTTAGTTACTAAGTGGCTCTTTGTGTCTTCTTTTCAACCAGTTATTGCTATTTCCTTTCACACTTGGCTGTAGATTGCGTTATTGTCGTTTAGTTGAGGCTATAAAGCACCCACTTAGGTACATTATTGCTTAACCGCTCCTTTTGAGGAGATGTCTCCCCTTTCAGAACGATGAGTGGCCGGAACCTGAGAACGTTTCAAAGACCAATAGACCCGTGTTCATTTTCTGAGCGTCAGCATCATTTCGTTTTACATTAACAAAAATATGAAGCTATCGAAGTTTTCATTTCATTTAATGGAAAGCATTGCTCAAAATAGGTGCGACATGTTTTCAGGGTTCATGTAATGTAGGTAGGTATGTGAGTTTTTATTTTCACCAAAACTTTTAATGGAAGTTTGATTTGGGGTAGGTACTAGTACTAGGTACCTATCGTAAGAATCAAATATTCTCAAATAAAACATAATGTTGAACGGCTGTCTAATCAAACATGAAATTCGCCGAATAAATACCTTTTTTTAACAATTTGATACCCATATTGCAATTTACAAAATGGGTAGATATTCGCATATAAGCGCAGTTCACAGGGAGGACGAGTGCTATAAACATTGAAATGCACAAGCTTTCCCTGAAATTTGAAAAATGATTTAACGCTGTAGATCCCAGCAAAATGTTAAAAAATAACTGTAATGTATGTATGTATTATGACACCGATGGATATTTTCTATTGTTAGAATCAAATTTGTCTAAGAAACATTCCTTATAAAATTAATGGAAGTCCAACAAATTTCCAAAAACTGGGCTGACGAAAACCCTCCATGTGGCATCATGGCCGCGAATCTCACTGCCTCTGTTGCCATAATTTTACATTTTATTCTTATTTATTTTGTATTTGTTAGAAAGGAACGCCAACAGCGTATACATTTGTAGGGTATGCAAAACAAACATTTCAACTTTGGCTGCATGTGAAAACAGTCGTGTTTTATTAATTTGACAAATCGTTTGTTTGTATTTTGGTTTGTCTAACTTTGAATTTTCGGATTTATGCTAATGAGAAGCATAATTTACTTTACTGAATAAGACATGAAACATGAATAGTTGAAAAGAATTAATTATTTCCTAGCTTCCTTTTTCATCACTGGCGTAGGTATTGTAAACCATGGCTCTAGCTAATACTCTGCTGACACTGATGAGACAGGCTTAAAATTATAAAGGCCAGTGCAGACTGTCGCAGTGGTAAATTATGCTTGTTTTGCACTCGGGGTTTCGCAAAGTATTTTAATGTCAGTAGGATTACCGCATGCCCACTTGAATTTCCCTGCCGCGGTGATATATCTATTTAATATATAGATATATCACCGTAATATAACGCGTGTAGGTCTGATCAGGTCTCTAAATTTCCCAGACAATGTGACTCTAAGTGCAATGTGCACAAAACGCGTACATGAGCTGAAAAGGACCGGATTGTATCACGGGCAATAAAAACATGACTACTTTTTGACCGAAGCGATGACAGATGGTAGCTCGTAAGAAATAAATAAGTAAAGTCAATAATCTGTCAATTCCAGCGTGCGAGGAAGAGGATTTGCCCATGCCCCGTAAGCTGCGAACTCCACTGGTCTGCCGAGCGTACTGGTTGGCCCACAACATAGCTACCGACCTGGCATTCGTCATTACGCTGATGTACTGGATCGCGGTCCATGACCCTAGTGAGTAGATGTTCCCATCTGTAGCCTCTACCTTTTTATATCCCTTGGAGATTTGACCGATTGTCCAAGCCTCAAAGCTGCAAACGCCCCCCTGCTCTGCCGAGCATACTGGTTGGCCCACAACATAGCTACCGATCTGACCTTCGTCATTACGCTGTTTTACTGTATCGTGGTCCATGACCCTAGTGAGTAGATGTTCCCATCTGTAGCGCCTACCGCTTTTCATATCCCCTGGCGACTCATCCAATTGCCATGCCCCTAAGCTACAAACTCCCCGGCTTTGCCGAGCTTACTGGTTGGGCCACAACATTGCTACCGACCTGGCCCTCGCCATCACACTGACTTACTGGATCGAGGTCCATGACCCTAGTGAGTAGATGTTACCATCTGTAGCCTCTACCTTTTCATATCCCTTGGAGATTTGACCGATTGTCCATGGCCCTAAGCTGCAAACTCCCCAGCTCTGCCGGGCTTACTGGTTAGCCCACAACATAGCTACCGACCTGGCCTTCCTCATCACGCTGATATACTGGATCGCGGTCCATAACCCTAGTGAATAAATATTCCCATCTTAGTATCAGTGTTGCATAATTTACAAAAACTATAAGAGTTTCTTTTCATTCCGTGCATTTAATTTATTGTTAATTGTACTTTTCATCATCAAAGCCTATTTAATCAAGGATATGCTATCCTGGGACCAAACTTCTTCCTATCCGATCAGTTTGAGTAACAATTTCAATTCAATTCGTTTATTAAAAACCAGACCTAACATTACAGTGTTCTCCAATGTGTTACGTCTAGGATCGTGTCTAGGACACCTACTTGCTAGGTAAATCTTTATAAATATCATCTAAAAACTTAAACAACAGTATTTAAACAACATGTCTCTACTTAAATTTAAATCATAGATATAACAATCATAACAATCATATATAACAATCATACGTAAATATACTTACATACCTACACTCATTACAAACTTTTTTTTAATTATAGTGATATCTTTTTCCAGAAATCCACGACATAAACACCTTGAACCTGTTAGTCCACGGCGCGAATTCTCTCGTGATGTTGCTCGAGATAGCCGTGACTGCGCATCCAATCAGAGCCGCGCACGCGCTGTACGGCGCCTGCGCAGGAATGGCTTACGGAGTCTTCAGCGCGTTCTATTGGGCGGTTGGCGGCACGGACCGAACCGGGTTCGCGTCGATCTATCCTGCACTGAACTGGGATAAGCCTGGTAAGAGCTCGTGTCACAAATGCTAGTTATCTTTGAGAATCTGGTGTACGTGTACCTAATACCAGCAAGGCTATTAAGGCTGTTAATAGCCCTGCTCTAGATTAGAACTACAGGCTAAAGAGAATCTGACACCGATTTGCGCGACAGAAGATACTTCTTTTGTCGCAAAATGGGTCCATGATTTGTGTAAATTCCACAAATCGTAGACCTTTTCCTTCGCACCAATCTGTTTCAGATTCCGTGTTGATAACTCGAGTTGTGTAAGGTACATGTGGGTATTAAGGCCTAGCTAAGGGAAATTCGTTGAAAAATCTTATAGGTACTAATAATTTAATCAACTAGATTTATTTATAAGTCATTTTGTTATGTAAACAGAAAAAAAAACAAAAAAAGCAACTACTGCGTACAACTTATATAAAATTTTACTTTCATAAACACTATCAATAGGCCTTATTATAGAGGTAATTAGGAAGAGTAAAAAGTCCTACTGCTTAAACTATGTAAGTTATCAACTTAAACACCGTTTAAGTTTTTAGTTTGGTACTCGAGATCAATAATTACCCTCATAATGACACAACAATACTTAGTCATTTTATTAATGAAATAAATGGGCTCGTTTATCATTATCACCCATCAGGACATTTATAGTGATTACAATTATCCACTGACAAACCGACACTCCTCATGATACTTGAAACATTGAGAGCATTGCCTCATGTCATCCATTCGGTCTTTTTCACAGGCATGACAGTACTAATTTTTCTATTTTTTTTTATTTCAGGAAAGGTTTACAAAGTACTTACATAAAACTTATATAAAGTTATACATGAAAAAGATATTTCCAACAGTAGTAGGTACTTAGTAGGGAAAACCTTTGTGGATCGACAAGATTGACTCCTTGCTCTAACTAAGTTTTCACTTGTATGTAGACGCAAGGGCTCTCTCTCGATTGCCTGTAATAAATTGGTAAAAGCTGATTAAATTTACTTAAAATAAGAATACAAATACAAATGCTCATGTCTTTATTTGGAACAAAACATTTAGTATAGAGTACAATCGTGGGCTGACTGACTACCGCAATAGTTAAAAACTGTGTAGCAGAGTCAGCGAACAAAATAATTATGTAGCAATTTAAGAAATAAAACAGAATAAAGATAGATAGTACAATATGCAAATTTTAGGTTTTTTCTCAGCAGTAAAGTCCGGTTACAAGGCTTTTGCAATAATCGTGACACAATAATTAATAAATTTATAAACGGTGATCCTATTATACCGCCTTGGACGCTGCTGTCATCACCCTAATCTAGGATTTTGACCTTGGCAACACTCATAAAAAACTCATCAACTCCTCTATACTATAATACCATTTCGTTTGCTCGTTACCATTTAAAACTAAATATCAAGCATCGTTGGAACTTGCTATGAAGAAACCAAAAGATCAAAAACAGTCTTTTCAGTTATCTTCCTACTCACTATTTTTGTTGTTTCCTACCAAACTTTTCAATAAAACTTCTACTTCCAGGTTCAGCATTCGGCTTCGTGACCCTCTGCGCCATCGTGATGGTGCTTGCACACGCGTTGGCAACCCTTCTGGCGCTACTGCGGACGCGGCTCGCGCGGCGCCTGCGCACGCGGCCGCAATCCGACTGCCTCACCCTATCCACACACTGACTATCAAGCATCCGTCAAAGATGTATAAGCAGCTGAGTCCAGTGCTTCATACTTTACTCTCTGTGGCGTGATGGCGTTAACCAACACGCTGGCAATACTCGCACGCGGCCGCAATCAGGCATCCTTCGAAGAGTTATTAGCAGCTAAGTCCAGCGCTTCATTTTTTATCTTCTGCGTCGTGATGGCGTTGACACACACTGGCAACCCTCTCACGCGGCCGCAATCCCACTGCCTCCACCCAGACACTGACTGTCAAATCAAGCATCAGTCGAAGATGTATTAGCAGCTAAGTCCAGTGCTTCATTCTTGTGTGTGATCGCGTTGACCCACAGGCTTGCAACCGTCGCACGCAGCCGCAGTTCAACTGTCTCATCCGTCTTTCAAGCTAAAGACGCTCGCAAACTGACCTTTCTTCCTCTGCCGAGGCACTGACCAACCAAGAAGTATTAATAATGCATAGGCAACTAAGTCAAACCCAATTGCTACATTCCAATGACATATTTGGCGATCCTTACTCTACCATCGCATAGACAAAGCGTGAAAAAGGAGCAGCTAAGTCAAACCAACGCCCTTCATGCAAAAGTTCTAAAGCCGGAAATGCTCTACTCTACCCATGCACTAGCCAAGTAATAAATATCCTCAGTCGATAGACAGCTATATTAAGCCAGATAAGTTACCCAGCCAGTTTCTTGCCAAAGACATTTGTACCAACGCAATTTGATTACAATTCATAATTATGTAGTCAGGGGGCGCATGCTACAAACCGCTAAGTCAGACCCCAAGTATTTTATTCCAAGGATATAATTTGCTGTTCGATTAGAGGACCCAGGATGAGTCTTGCATAGCTTACGAGACCTGTAAAAGTTTTAGTTTCCATTAATTCCAGCAGTACTATTTCGACCACTTTGACAAGTCATTGGTAATAAACGATAACTTTTACCGTATATTGGCATTGTGCAAACTCATGCTGACAACAAATTATCTAATTAAGCAACGCACTGACTGACCAAGTATGAATGTAACATAATATTAAAAGCTCCTAAGTCAAACATGGTGCAATGCAACCTAATAGGTAGGTATAATGTGCTTCATACCAAAGACATTTTCACTCTAAAGCAATTTTACTCCCCTACTCTACAAAACCATTGACTAAGCATCCTGTAATAAATGACAATTAAGACAGTTAAGTCAAACTTTAATTTAAATGTGACCGGGTTTACATCAAACATAAACAAGGTTTGTAGTAAACCTATTCAGACACAAATATAACACATTAACGAAGAAAATTACAGCTAAATCATAAAAACTAATTAGAATTATTTTTATACTTGAAGCAATTGAGCTACTGCAGACTGTACCAGACAATCTATTGGTAGCTATACCTACTCCTCACATTCATATTTAATTTGATAAACTACCATAGTTTCTGTAAGTCAAACTTAAATCTATTCTGCCAAAAAGTACTAACCAGAAAAGTTACTGTACTACATTGGATCTGACCTCTAAATAAATAGTGCTGGTCAATGGTTGGGGTACTCGATACTGCAAAAGATTTGTATTGATTTTGTATCCAGATTTGTGTGGGATTTGATACAGCCTCTACCGTAAATACATTCGAATAAAAAAAACATGCAAAAATAGAGATACCTACCCTATTGTCATACAAGATGGAACGTCTACGACGAATCAATCTTATCAGGTAGCGAACTCAGACTATACGTGATACTGACTTCTGGCTATCAAATGTCCCATAGTCAGTCTTAATGACATTTTTCAGACGGCGTTCTTTTCATTCCCCAACGTTACATCTTGATTTGTTGCCATATAACTTATGATTATGACAAAGTTATTATTAAGTTGCCGAGTAACTACTTCCAAGAGTTCTAAGTTACTTTGTAATCGTAGGTAAATAATATCGCCGACGCGCCTGCCTAATGGGGAATGGCAATTCACACAGAGATTGGAAAACTATAAGTCGATTAATGTGATTTGGAAATAGAGTATTAATACTAAAGGCATCTTTTGTGATATATGGTGAAGGTGCGTCCTGCACTTAGCAGGGAATTTTGACAGTTACGAAATAAAAAATAGGCAAGCTAAAATGCATTTAAATCATTATTTTGTAATGCCTAGTTATTTTTAGGGCAATCATAGGTGAACCTCTTTTTAGAATCTCTTTAGGCCATGCCTTTATAACCTTGCATGTTACTGCCTAGTTAGACTATTTAAAATAATAAATTATTGATTTCGTATGTAAAACGTTGGATGTGAGTTAATACATAATTCATTTTTATAAAAAGCAATAAATTGTATGATAAGTTTTGTGATAGTAAGTGAATAATGATTGTATCTATACCTAGATGTAAAATAAAATCGACATGACCATAAGCCTTTCATTAATTATTGTGGTAATTTTAGTACCATCCAACTCACCCTAGATGGCGTTAGTTTGAAACATACATTTTTGATATCGCAAGTACAAGTACAAGATACTATTTGCATTATATTCTGCCTACTGTTAAATTCAATTGTTTAATTATTTGTATGCATGTTTTGCAATAAACGAAGTGATGTAAGTGAAAATAGATAGTTTAACAATTTACGAAAAAAATTCAATGACTCTATTTCTTTAAGCACCAGTTGAAAATGTTTATGACTTTTATGACAAGTTTAATGAGAATTATTCACGTTTTTGACTTACGTCACTATTTGAATACCTATTTTATAGGTACAACAAATGGTGGAAATTCTGCCACTATTCCTGAACCATGAGTAAGGTATTTTTCAGCATTTATTTATGTAATTTATGCACGTAATATTATAGCCTAAGTTGCATAGTGATATTAGTTAATGTTTTAAAATAAAATGGTATTAATAATGAGTTGTTCCTAGCCACAATCGGCAATTGTATTTAATAAAGGAATACATAAAATATATTATCTTTTATTTAATTAATTTCCTTTCTTTTATCTTTAGCGGCGGCTTCATGTGCGCTTTTCCAAGTAAAAAAATGGTTATTATAGATAAGTCGGTTTAGGAACGATAATTTTACGTGATAACGAATTATACTGGATCTATTAAAAATCAGACCACGTAGTTTTTATACTGTTTTCGCCATTCTGGTGCTATCGCTATTTATTAGACGAAATTAGAACTTTAATCTTCAGTGCTTTCGTCGTCATGACAACACGAGTTAATACCTAAGTTTATTCCTAAAATTATTATCTATCTTTATAAGTTACGTGATAAATTTGTTCCACACAAATATACTCGTATAGCACAGCACATCGTCTTTTCCCCTCTCAAGAAAGTGCTTAAAGAAAAATACAAGTACGTTGCGAAATTACATAATATGGTAACGTATCCGATTATGAATCTTTTGCCTTTCTCAGAAAAAAGGCTAAGGAAGATTGTTACCGAACTTATAGTTCTAAAGTAGAAAGTTCCATAATTAAAAACCCTAAATATTTTTGGTCTTTTGTCAAATCCCAAAGGAAAAGTACCAACTCTATCCCATCTACTTTATTTTATGAAGGACAGTCGGCTGATTCTGGAGAAGACATTGGTAACCTTTTCTCTAACTATTTCTACTCTAATTTTCAATCTCAATCACAAAGTACTTCTTCGGACATTAGCTTAGGAAACGGGTCCGTGGGAAATGATTAGTCATGTTCTATTAGCGACATATTGATATTGATCATGCTACTGTTTTTAAATTACTAAGGTCACTTGATGTATCAAAGGGTGGTGGGCCTGATAACATTTCTTCAGTCTTCATAGTCAGAAGTGCCGAGGGCTTAACTTACCCGCTGACTCTGCTGTTCAAGCGTTCCCTGCAGGGCTACGTACCTAAGGTCTGGAAGGCGGCAAACATTTCTCCTATCCATAAAAGTGGTAGCAATAGTGATATTAAAAATTATAGGCCCATCTCAAAACTGCATTTTTGCCAAGGTATTAGAGAGGCTTGTTTATACTGCTGTATATTCAACACTTTCAATATTATTCCGAAACAACATGGATTTATGCGAAGACGTTCAACAGCTTCTAATCTTCTATCTTTTAATGATTACACCACCTCAAACATGGAAACTGGTGGCAAAGTTGACGCTATTTTTACGGACTATAGCAAAGCATTTGATAGAATCGACCACCAATTACTCTTACAGAAACTTCTAAGGCCCACCCTTAGAAGTTTCTGTAGGAGTAATTGGTGGTCGCTCCATAACCATCTTTATATTATGTTTTAGATCTTATATTGAAAATAGATCCCAGGCTGTGGTTCTCTTCTTCCTCTAGTTGTATGAATATACCATCAGGCGTACCCCAAGGATCCTTGCTGGGACTACTCTATATTTCTCAATGATGTTCGCCACTGCTTTAGATTCCCACAATTTTTACTACATGCGGATGATATGAAAGTCTACGCGAATTAGTGACGTCAACGACTGCAGCCTATTGCAGGAGGACTTAGGTCGGTTTGAATCTTACTGCCAGCTAAATAAGCTAGACCTGAATTGTCTAAATGCTTTACTATTACTTTTACCTTAGTTACTTTTACTTTTATAGCTTTTTCATGGATTTTCATGGATCTCAGTGTCAGAACTGAACCAAATTAAAATCGGACCAGAGGGGAAGCACCAGCTTGCATATAAAAAAAGAATCATGAAAATCGGACCTTCCAGCCAAAAGTTCACAGGTAACAAACATTAAAAAAAAACAGTCGAATTGAGAACCTCCTCCTTTTTTTGAAGTCGGTTAAAAATGATGGCTAACTAATCCCAGCATATATGCAGTATGTAAAACCGGCTATGGATATCGACGATTATTTAACGTATTAGAAAAATAAAATCTTTTATAAACTTCAATTAACCATGGCCTCTAAATCGTACAAAATTTAACTTTGAATGCTATATAGCCAAGGTCAAACGGTTTCAACTTCATTGAAGCTATTAACAAAAACCATTGATTTGATTGGTTAATAAAAATTTATAAAAACTTGCAGTACCTACTGAGAAATAAATGACTGCACAAAAGGCATAAAACATGTTGATGTATTCATGGAACATGGATATTTTTTGTGATACCTACCGAAATATACAACCTACCTATACAAAAATAACAAAGTTTCATCTCAATCTTTAATAAATATATATAGGATAAACTACCATCAGTTTGGAATTTGATTATGCCATTTGGCAAAAAATCACTTATGTGTGACAGAGACGAAGTATATCTTAAAACTCTAAGGCCCGTATTATGAAAGCATGCTCAGTCATCGACCTATGCTTGAGTGATGCTTATGTATAGTTTTGAGTAAATACTAATTTTAAAACAATGTTTGGGTACTGATGTCAAAATCTACACTCACTCATGTAACCCTCAAGTAAGCCTTCTTACCACGTTATTACGTATTATGGAACGGTTAGCTTGGTAACCGTTCCATAATATCATCTGTACTCAAGTGTGGTCTGGACCACGCTCGAGTAATGCTTGGAAAGGATTTCTACGCACGAAAGTTTTTTTTATAAAAAAAGCGCTAAAAATATTTGAAATGGTTGCGATTCGTTTCACAAAAACCATCAAATCAACAAAAATACAAGTCAAGTTTACAAGGTAAAGGAACCGTTTTTGCCTAGATAAATGTGTAGACAAAAGCCTACTCACTCAAGTAGAGATTAGATGATAGTGCAGCTAGGTAGGTAAGTAGCGACAGAGTTATATAATAAAGATTTACTTGAGCAGAGATTCTAAGCTTGAGTCGAACTCACGTAATAACTGCATAAGTAATGCTTGGGGAAGCTTTCATAATACGGGCCTAAGAAATAAACTGCTATTGTTACCTATACATCGTGTGTCAAGACCACTACCGAAAACAAAGGATGCACCACCTATAGTGCCGTAATTTAATACAACTACAGTGACGAATTTAAGACCTTAACCGTGGAAGCATAATGTCGTTTAGCGGATTTTTTTATATTGATCAATGATATTATATGTAGGTAACATCATTGATATTGATAGATAAAAAGAAAACCGAATCAAAATCGGTGGAGTGATTTGATCATAGAACACTTTTGATTGATATCGATTGACATGCGTTTTATCACTGGCCGCCGATTCACGCTTTTTTTTATTAAATTGCGGACTAGTAGGTATGCTAACGATGTTCGATGCTCTTTATAAGAACATCGCACAAACATAGCGTCCGACACGGAGGACCACAACAGATTATATGGGCCTCTTCTGTCCCTATTAGACAATTTAAAAAACGGCTGAAAGTTATGCCAAATGATTAGCATCATTCTTGTTACAAACCCATGATGAAACTAACTGGATTCCGATCTTCGGATCAAACCTTACCTTACAACGTTGCCCATAATTTTGTAATTTTCTTATATCTTTTTGATTAACATTTTATCGAAGAATTCACTTCCTTTATCTAGCTTTATTACCGAACAACGTTGTTTTTATTTTTATTTTACTCTAATATTACGGACATTGGCGAAATTATGTCAACCCAGACGTAGACGCCATTAAAAGAAGAAAGGAAGGAAAGGAAGGAAACTAACTGTCAAATAATTTGAGATTGAAAGAAAATACTGTACACTTAGAAATAATTTAATAAAGAATAATTAGAGAAGAAACGACATTGGCAGTTTTATCGCTCAAGAACGGGATATCCCTCACAGACAAGCTTGAATGGATAGGATCAGTGGATTATTTACTTAATATAGTTTTTATTTATTTTAATACCATATTGCACACAATTTAAATAAAATACATAAATAGTGGGCATGTGAATTTCTGTGACAGAGACACCTACTTTAGGTAATTAGGTACCTAATTACTTACCAACCTATCCCTATCTACGTCTGCTTGTCGGTTTAAATGTGGATTTAATGCCTGTTTATTGCAATTTTGCTTATCTTTGCTCTTACTGCGCAGACACAGACACCCAGCTTATCACTGCAGGTCAGACATTATTTTTGATACAACACCACATGTGTTTTGTGTATTTTCCATCCTAATATTACCTACCAGTGTTGGTATATTTTCGTTATGTAAAATGATTTAAGTAGACACTTACATTATATTGTATTATTTTATTTGTAACTGTTTGAACAACGAATTAATACATATCCACTAATTCAAGTCTTTTCTAACAAGGACACTAACATTATTTCATCATAATAATATGTATCATTAGTTTGGAAACTAGTGTTCAGCTTACAGTTGTTGAATAACATTATAAAATCGGAAAATTCAATAAAATATAAAACACATTTTCAAAAAAAGAACACGAAAAATCATTCTTAGTTGTAGTCACATAAATATACAGAACGGATTTTTTGGACGGGACACTAAGGGTTACCTTTTGAAGCTACATGAAAATGGTAGAAAAAATATCATCCACATTATCAGATTTCAATAAAGTGATTTCGAGAAAATGTTAAAGCGTTTTTCACAAAAACTGTACTATTCCTGTAACCGAACTATTCCATAAACCGATCAAAAAGTTATTTGGAACCGTTTGAGTAGTTCAGTAATTAAAGGTTTGTGTAGGTGTAGATCTACTAGAAAAGTCAGAAAATGCAAAAACTTTTCCCAGAAATTTCGAAGATAATAATAATTGAGATGCGGACTACAATTTATTTATCGCATTATTATTTCAAAATATACTTTAAATGAGAAAATAATAAGTTAGTAAATAAAAACAGTTGTTAGAAGCAATTTTGCGGTTATCGATTCCCGATTCAGACAGGTGATTATAAAAAAATCTTTGAATGCCGTTTTATTTAATTATTCAAATGAATAGTCTTCTTTCAGTAATATTTTCTATCTACAATATTTAAGGCTCGAACTCGGATTTATTAAAAACCTAGGCCTAGATCTCAGTAATCACGGGATACCCGTGGTAAAAAACAAGAATTACATAAAATTCAACAAGTTTTCTTCGGTTTATTGGTTGTGAAAACACGATTCATTAAAATAGTTACGCCTACGCTGTTCCAAAAAAGTATGCTCTGTCCCGCTCCTATGAACGTCAAATCCTATGACTCCTATGACGCTCTCTTAAGGCACTTTTCCTTCATCCCCATAGGACACCCTGTATATTTCTGTGCCCTTTACAGTAGTGCACCATGAAAAACAAGTAGGGGTACATGTATCCATCCCATTCCACTTGTTTTTTACGGTGCTACTTACTACGTTCAAAGCAATAGTTTTAATGTGCGTTGTAATAAGTGGCCATTGGCCCGTGCCGTGTTATTGCGCTCTAGTGCGCCCGCTCCGCCGCGTGTTCAATAAAATGTCATCAATCATTTTCACGTTAAATTTATTTAGATTTAGAATAAGAGCCATTCCCATACAAACGAGTTGCCACGGCTCTCTTGGGTTTTTTAACAAATTGTCTCGAAAATTATTAACTTTTGAATATGTTCGGCCTACCTATTGCGCAATTATCATTATCATCAATTTATCCTTTTATCGATTTCCTCGTCATTAATTGACCGATTTGAATGATCATTTTGCAGTTGTATAGAAAATAATTTTGAAGTTCTCGTTGAATAAATTTGATTCCCGAGGGATTAGTATTTATCCGGATCAACTCAACATAACAGTTTAAAACTAAGAGATTAGACGTCGCTATTTCGTTTTTTCACACAATCTATTTGCCTATAACTATACACACACACCTACCAATACCGAATTATACAAATATGTATATTTTGCGAATCGTTTACTCAACTGTTATAACTTTGTAACTATAAAAACGATTAGGTACCTAACCAATTAATTTCTGTATTAATTTTATGCTTCTGTACAGGTAACCCATTATTAAAATATTCGTTCATAACTAAACCAATACTCTTTATTTCCATAAGTACAATAAATGTACACACCATCACCATCATCAATCAATTGGCTTAAAGTCTATGAAGGATAGTTTATGCAGTGTTAGTTTTTTTGGCTCTTACGTAGACATACATAATTCCTGTATTCCGCCTATATGGGAAATACAGATGACTGCCTCTGTATTACAGCGAAATACACTTAAAAAGGTCAAACTACACTACGGAAATAAAGTGATATATTTGATTTGTCGTTTTGGTATGTATATAAAAAAGCATTAAAGCATTTGAGGAAAATCGCCTCGAAACGCTAGACGCCAAACGCCAGATGCGAAAAGATAGACCAAAGCCCTCCTACACGTACACCTATAACTCCACGGGGCAACTCTACTGCCACGCGTGTAAAAGAGTATTTAAAACTAAGTTTGGTCTGGCGAGCCATATTAGAGCTCATGATAGGAAACACAATATCTAGGGTCGCCGTCGTCGAAATCGATGAGGAGGTCTATATGTATATAAACTATTGACTTCTAAATAAAGATACCTAAATCCTTTGTATGCAAATAGCTTTAACGTGAGTCAAAGAAGTTGGAACGTTGCCTTGATCAGGGTCGCGCACGTTGCGCGCAGGCGCAGCATCCGCGGCGGAAAACCAGTCGCGCCACGCTAGCGCGCAAACTCGCGCGCTTTTCCAACAATCACTAAAAATATACCAATTAAAAAACCGTGAGGTTGGATTTTGTTTGGGGATTGTGATAAGTGTTTGTGTAAAAGGTAAGTTATAATATTAATATACATACCATGTTTCTTTTTTATTATTATATTTTTTAAATTAATTTAAAGAATATCCACTGTCCCTAAAAGCTACATTTTCTAAATATATTCTTAATATACAGTGAATATGTAATACATATTCCAAATTCCAATACAAACAGTTTTGTTTGTTAAAATCTACGCATTCCACGAAGTTATTTTCCGCTTTTCCACCGCTCAAAAAAAAAAAATTATCTATACTTTTTTATGTAGTCTTATTTAAAGATTTAAATGAAACCTATAGTTATATTTTATCTTTTATTTAACTAATCTTTTACTAAAAAAAAACTAAACAAAACGATATCTCATATTAAAATCCAATTAAAATTACACTACGTATGGTAATAAGTTACTGACCAATTCAATTACTATACAACTTAGGAGAAAACTTACGTACCAAATGTTTAAATTTATATTGATAACTCCATTACTCACAATGACATTTATGATTATTTAGCATTTAGCATAATAACTCACAATGGTATTTTTAATCTACCTACCCTACCTAACAAAAAGTCTATTAATATTTGATAACATGTATAAACAATATTTTTATTTTATTTACCTACAGTATCTTTTTTGCACACCAATATAAATACAGAAATAAAACAAATACAAACGTTACACAATAGTCTGCCTTATCACTGAGAGCGAAAAGTAGCGATATAAATTTATAATGCGCATAAAATTCTACCTTCTAGGTAACCTAGTCGAGGAAAATAGACCTAGGTGATCTAGGTATTGCAAAGGGAACAAGGTACCTTTTAGATAGTGTAGGGCTAGGTCGTCGACTTAGCAAAAGTTCATCAAATTCAACTCTAACGAGAGGAAATCCTCGACCTGATCCCAAACTAGTATAGATACCTAAGCTTGTATACAGGTGGTACAGTAAGCGTTGCACCCGCGCACACAGGAAGCACCCGTGTGGTACCATTTCATTTTGGTCCAGTTTGGTCCAGTTTTGAAATAACGGTAAATAAAAAAAGAATCATCAAAATCGGATCACCCAGTCAAAAGTTCTGAGGTACCTAACAAACATGAAAAAACAGTCGAATTGAGAACCTCCTCATTGTTTTGAAGTCGATTAAAAAGATAACTCCTTAAAATGTATGCCCTAACCTAATTCAATGTATCTGGTTGTGAAAGAGACTGATGCCAAAGAGGATAATTTGAAAAAGACAATAAAAAATAGTTCATACAAAAATAACGTAAGTAAATTAGATCTAGTAAATATACAAAACAAACAGAAAATAAATAACTAAGAGCCCATTTATATATGTACAGAAAAATATGAGTTAATTACAACTTTACAACGTAAAGACAAAATTAAGATTTTCAATCAATTCAAAAACGATTTATTTCTATAAATATGTACAAAAAAGTACCTATACTTAGAAAATTATAACCACATATCTATACTTACAAAATTATAGTCAAGTTATAAAATTTAACACCGACACGGAAATAAAGTGATATTTATGGGGCAATTCCAGTTTTCCCCCAAGTTAACAACTAACAGACTAATGCTTTTTTCTTTGATTTTTACTGGTTTTGTTTGTTATATCCATTTCCTCCCTTACAAAACTGGAATTAATTTTTTGGATGTCCAGTTTCCGCGATGATTTTCCGTCGTTGAATCTGTTAGTTGTTATTTTTAACTGACTTCAAAAAAAGGAGGAGGTTCTCAATTCGACTGTATTTTTTTTGGTCTTATGTTTGTTACCTCAGAACTTTTTGCTCGGTTGTTTGTCCGATATTATTTTTTTATTTGAAAGCTGGTGCTTCCCGTGTGGTCCCATTTTAATTTGGTCCAGTTCTGACAGTGGGATCCAAATAATTGAAGTCGGTTTATAGTTCAAATAATATCAAATATTATTCGAGTTTATTAACTGACAAGGCATTACTCGTAGTTCCACGTGTTAATAGCCGCTGGCAGAAACAAATTAATCTGAAATAAAACGCTACTCTATCGATCTGCATTAAAATGCCATTGGCCTATTTCAGCGCAATGGAAAACATCTGAAAGTAGCACGCTTCAATCATTGCAATTAAAAACAGCACGCAAAGATGTGTTCATCTATATACATCATCTGTATTGTACTGTTGTTCTCTCAATCTAAGATAATGTTTGTAAACAAAGGGGTTTCAGAACCACATAAATATTTTATGATTGCCTCAACATCTTATGACAAATCATAGAAGTATGATTCGATAATTATGATTTACAAGTAGGTAGTAGGTAGTTAAGTAGTTATTTTGTTAGAATACGGGACTGACATAGTCAGCAATGACTCAAAGTCATTATAAATAAGAATAAAAAAAAATTTGCGGCTTCGCCCGCGTTGAAGTTTTGTTTCTAACTTTTAGATTTTTTCTTTTATACCAACAAATAAGAAATTAGCGAAATTAGTCCAACCGTACACGCGTGATGAATAAAAATGAATCCGTTTTTCTCTTGCCGTGGCAAAGAGAAATAGGGATTAATTTTTATTCATATTATTAGTAAGTATTCATTTTTATTTCATAACTAGCTGTGCTCCGCGGCTTCGCACGCGTTGTTCCTATGGAAACGTTTATAGGTGTTTTCCCGGCAATTATTAGAATTTTTCTCGCCGTGAAAACCATCCTTGAACTTCAATAAACATTTTTAAAAAAATAGGCCAAATTATTCCAGGCGTTATTGAGTTATGCGCTAACCAACACATTTAGCGATTCTTTTATACAGGGTGTTTGGTGGAACGATGTAGGGATTGAAGGAGCCGATCAAGGGATCCCATGTGATCATTTTAAACCACATATGCTATTGTGAAAAGTCTGACGGTTTTTAAGTTATTATCAAAAGTTTCGGTAGGGATTTTTTTCGTTTAAAGGATAGTAAAATACCAAATAGTGCAATAATCACTTTTGTTATGGCTTCTAATTAATCACAACAATACAGTCATTCATCACAATAAGCTAAACCAATCATTGCGCAGGAAATTTTAAAGAAAAAATGACTTAAACTTGAAAAAAAAAATATTTCTCATGAAGTGATGTAAACTCTACATGTCATAAAAAAAAACTAGAGCTGCTAATGCCGCTCAGATAACTTTAAAAACTACATTGGTTCATAAAAACCATGACACTTTTCACTAAATCATATGTGGTTTAAAATGATCACAAGCATATGTGGTTTAAAATGATCACATGGGTACCCTTGATCCTCCTTCAATCCCTACATCGTTCCACCAAACACCCTGTATATTGAAGATAATCCATAGATTTTTGTACTTTGGCAGCTTTCATTTGTTTTTTGTTCGTTTTACGAAATCAAATATGCACCTGCTCCGCGTGTGTAATTAAGGGTTTTTGTTTTAAGTTTTTACCTTGTTGCCGTCTCTAAAATTATTATATGCTACAAAATATATTGTGCTAGAGTTCAGGATTATTTTCCTCTTTACAATACTACATTAAATTCTAGAGAATCGAGTATAATAAGACGCATTATCTACTCCTGCGCGTCGCTTCGCGGCAGCGCTGCTTTACGTGTTATAATTATAAATATTACAACTGACTGGACTTCTACGAGTACTACTACTACTACTACAACTATTGGACCGACGCGTCGGTCCAATACCAATCTGCAGTACAATGATCCGCAGCTCTCCAACACATTTATTTCAGTTGGCTAATAATCATTCAGTGACGTCGCGACGTTTCGTTCTTAGTCGCATTGGCCCAATTTTTATGTCCATTTAATCCCAAAATTAAAGTTATTATATATAAGATTTTAGATAACGAAATCCCTAGTCCCAAAACTTCAACAACTCAGCCCAATCTGTGCCTTTCGCATCCAGACATAGTCATCATCTTCAACCTTCTACAAAGTCATCATCTTTGAGCCTTATGTTTAACTGTGGACTAATATTGATTATATTAGTCCAATGTTCAGCATAGGCCTTCTGAGGACCTAAGAGCCCTATATTCAGCTTGCTGCGTCCAGCATCTGCCTGCGTTTTGACAGGTCGTCATGAGGGCCGTAGGGTGTTTTACATTACTTTTGCCGAGTCGCGGTCTCGACAGGTCAGGCACACGTTGCTCTCCAACTGCAACAGCAGCGGTTGTCGGTTCTCTATGAGATATGGCCGGCCCACTGCCACTTCATCTTGTTATTGATACATCTTCTATACTAAGAATATAAAGAAGAAAGATTTTGTTTGTTTGTTTGAATTTAATAGGCTCCGAAACTAATGGACCGATTTAAAAAAATCTTTCATCATTAAAAAGCTTACTTTTCAGGCATAGGCTTTATTTTATCCCGGAATTCCCACGGCTAACGAGAACTACGCGGGTGAAACCGCGAGGCCCTTCTAGTATAGCCTACTAAAACTATTTCAATACTGATAAACCAAAGTTCCCTACTAAATAACGTTGATATGTGTATCTTAAGACACCTTTTTCATTTCTGAGTTTCCTTAGAGTCCCGGTTTTACCGTTTTACTTACTACCCATTAAAGTAAATAGCTGAGCTATTATTTGAATGAATGGAGTTCAGTATTATACCGATTTTGTCGAACTGTTCGCCGGCGGCGGCGCAGCGGCGGCGTTGAGAAACTCAATACAATGCATCCTTTGGCTCAAGCGAATCGTTTTAACTAGGTATATCCTAAGGTCAGTATAATAGAAACACATTTTCCTCGTTTTCTATACCCTTGAGAATATTGAACTAAATACCGTTCTTAATTAATATCTTTGGAATGATTATCATATCATTATCATTTTCTTATTGATCGTTGTTAGGCCTATAACTAATAGACGTACGTATACATCTTTACGTGACAAAACCAATACTTGTGTTAGTTTTAGATTCCTAATAATTGTTCTATTCATTGTCTATAATACTTTGATATTCCTAATAATTGTTGGATGCTGGATACGACAAGCTAAAGACAGGGCGCTATGGCGCTCATTAGGGGAGGCCTATATCCAGCAGTAGACTAGTATAGGCTGATGATGATGATGTATAATTGTTCACTGTGTTTGTTGGTGTTACTAAGTAGTCTTTTATTTTATTTTATTTGTTTTAAGTGTAGTGTTTAATAAATCATTTTCTTTCTTTTCTTCTTTTACCTATATTTTTATGAGAATAAATATGTAAGCTCTGCACTCAGAGACGTTACTGCTTACTTAAACTATTTATTTATTTATTTATTTAGTAACTATCACTTAGTAAAGGATCTTTTTACTAAGTGATAGTTTTATTAACGAGTGTGACAATAATTATAAAATTAAATATTGCTTGACTATCCGCACTACATTATCTGGCCCCAAATTCTGCCCTTTTGAGTAAGCAAAGCTTGTAAAAAAAAATTGCAATATTTTTTTCTTTAAAATAAAATATAAGGTACCTAAGAACAAAACCTTCTAACTATAAAATAAACGGAAGTTAAGGGGAAAATTTGCCCCAACCTGTATAGTTCATGAGCGCAAAATATTTAAAAAAATATTAAGCTTCCAATACAAAGCATTAAGTTATACAACATAACAGAAACCTTCAATAAAATTATTACCCTTTTGGTCAATGGTATTCAAAATTAATATCAATTAATGTTGCCATTGATAGTGTTATATTAAATTATTTTTATTGGGTACCTTATATCGTGAATACATGCGATTTATAGTTAAATTTATTATTAGATTAGTTTCTGATATCTGTGGATTAGCCCCATTAGTCTTAAGTGTTCTATAGAGCAATGATTTATGATTTATAAGTGAAACCATTATAAGCTGGAACCTAGACCTTACGAAAACGCGTGTAACCTATGAAGGTAACTATTGAAGGTTTTAATTAATTATGCTTATTCGATGGTACAGTTTTTTTGTACGCTTTAATTTAAGTAAATTTAGTGTTTTCTATGTAACTTTCTTGTAACCGACTTTGAATAAAGGACTAGGTTATTTGATCGGCTGTAGGTTCTTTACGTAGGTCCTTCAATTTCCGTAATTTATCGATTTGGATAATTTTTGCAGGTTTATAAAAGATGACCCCTAGGTATTTGATTCTCCTCCTAAGTTATTGATATTTGATTCTCGCGGGATGAGTAGTTGTGTCAAACATAAAAACTATGAAATTACGGGTTTTTAAATTAGTTTTTAGTTTTTTCAATACATTGAACTATTTAATAGCATAATTATAAATCCGTCCACCACCAGATTAATCCGTTTAGTCCGTTTTTATCTACGAAATTTAAAAGTGCTTTATTCATAGATAAAAAGTACTAGTGCTGATGATGTAAACATAACATATTATATCTAAATTACTATTCCATCTGCCACATATACATAATATTATTTAACAACTAAAGGGTTATTTCTTTACTGACAAAGAAAAATATTAGGTCCTTACATATGAAATTGGCGTTTTGTATGGGAGGAACAAAAAGTCGAATATTTTTTAATATAATATATATTTAATTAATCAAAGTATGAACCATTATTTTCTATGCACTTTTGCCATCTTATAGGTAGTTCATTGATCCCTTTACTAAAAAAACCAGTCGGACGGGAATCAATAAAATCTTTGAAGGCGATTTGGACTGCCCCATCGGAGTTGAATTTTTTCCCTTGCAAGAAGTTATCCAAATATCGAAAAAAATGGTAATCTGTTGGAGCAAGGTCCGGGGAGTACGGAGGATGTCTTAGACTTTCCAATTGAAGCTCTTCTAATTTAGTAGCCGTCTGTTGCGCAGTGTGTGGTCTAGCGTTGTCGTGAAGCAGCAGTGGCGTGGAGCGATTGACCAGCCTAGGTTGTTTAGCCGCTAGCTTTTCCATCATGGTTTGCAATTGCTGACAATAGACATCAGCCGTAATAGTCTGGCCAGATTTGAGAAAACTGTAATGAACAATACCGGCACTAGTCCACCAAACGCTTACAAGTAACTTTTTTGGGGTTAATTTTCGCTTGGGGCAGGATTTGGCTGGCTGGCCAGGATCCAACCATTGCGCAGAGCGCTTCCGACTATCGTAAAGAACCCATTTTTCATCACAGGTAATGATTCGGTTTAAAATACCTTCATTATTGTGCCGGTTTAGTAATGTAACGCAGCAGTCGACGCGCGTTTGCCGGTTTGCTTCAGTCAATTCGTGAGGTACCCACCTTTCAAGCTTTTTAATCTTCCCAATTTGCTTCAAGTGAATTAAAACAGTTTTATCACTAACATCGCAGCCTGCAGCTAACTCGGACGTGGTTTGCGATGGATCCGCTTCCACAATAGCCTTCAACTCTTCATTATCAACTTGAGTCTCAGGCCGTCCACGGGGCTTGTTCTGCAGGTCGAAATTTCCAGAACGAAAACGTTGGAACCAAAAACGAACTGTGTTTTCTTTTGCAACACGACCGCCATACACATCATTCACCCTTCGAGTTGTTGCCACGGCGGAACTCGTACTCGTAAATAATGCGATATTTTAAGTTTTCCATTTTGTAAAATGAGTGACGCAAACAGAAAAAAACAGAAGAAAAAAAACAAATGAATGACGATCATCGAAGCACAAATACATGAGTCTATAGCTGTACAAATTTGAATTTGGAATTCCTTACCAAAGAGGAGAAATTTGTGATTAAAGTGGCCAGTACGAAAAACGCCAATTTCATATGTAAGGACCTAATATCATCAAATAATAGAAACAAATGAGGCCTATTATTTACAATTGAAACAATTGAGCTAACTGCAGACTGTTGCAAACAATCTACTTTATAATATATCCATATCAATACCAGTCGTAAGCGTCCCGGTCGTCGTTTATTAACTTAATCATGATACTATCAATCTATAAAATAATATCGAACCAAAGAACTTATTAAATTTATTAGAAAATGCTGTGTGAATTGTCCAACATTATTTATTTATTTTATTTTGTTAATTTATTATTCACCTGCTTACAAATCCTCCTTATATAATCTTCTCCAAAAAATTACGGATAGGTCAACATCACCAAGCGTCAAGCTTATGTCACTTATGTCATAGCCACAAAAAAATCTTAAACCAACATAAATAACACCTCGAAATTCCGATGAAGGCTCGACGGATGAAGGTCTCAAAGATGTGCTAGGTCAACTTTCAGGGTCTATACACACTTTGTGTCGGTAAACTTCTATTTCCTATCAGTAGGTAGAGCAAATATTTTAACAAGGTTAATTTTTTTTTATATCGCGTATATGGCGTCCTGCTGCCATTCCTCTGGAGGGGAAGTACCTTAAAAATTGAAAATAGAACATTTTACTGAACGAAAACTTAATTATGATTTTAAAAGCAATTAAAACGGCATTCAAAGATTTTGTAAAATCGCGTGGCTAAACACAACAATCGGGAATTGAACCCTAAAAAATTAAAAAAGAACACCGGTAATGTTACGTTTTCGTTCTAAAGAATTATGGATTATTTATTATCTTTATCTTTGTAATAATAAAACTAATAGTAAAACTTTTTCTTAAAACGGCTTCTTTTTAATAATAAAACTGCTTATTTATTTATTTAAAGAGAATACTAACATCATTATTATGTCTATATCTTACTAATAATTATTCTAATAAATATGTTTTTTTTTGCGTACATAACGTGTTTTGTAGAGTATGCGCTCAGTGAAATAAAAATTAATAAACTAAAGAAAAAGAATACCTACTTCAATAAAAGGTCTCTTAAAACTAAAAAGAAATACAAATTGAAATTAAATATACCTAGTAAGATAAAAATTAAATATAAATAAGCTTATGAATATTTAGTAGAAGTGCTGAAATGACACATCATGACATTTTCAAATTGGCTTACACCAATTTATAAACAGGCCTGGACAACTAAGTGTCACACTATTAAAATTGAGGCTTTTGGGGAATATTCTCCCATTCTTATATCAGGCCCTGTTACAGTCTATTAAAAATGAAATAACGTTGAACATACTAATCAAATGTAAATTAAGTTTTTGGAAGCAAAAAAAAATGCTTTTTTATTGTTTTTCTTTTATAAGTTAAAAATGTTACTGATCTATAGTTTCAAAGAAAGATTATAAAATTTGCTATAAATCGTTTTCTATTTTAAATCTCTAACTTCTATAGTTCACAAAACTGAAATTTTAATAGTGTGATTATTTCGTTTTGCAGGCATATAAACTATTTAAGTATTGTATTTTATTTGTTCCAGCCTCGCCAAAATCTCATAATGCGGTAGACCAAACCAAAGAATAGTTCTAAGTTATTTGTTGGACAAGATGACTCGTTACTCTCTCAAGCAAGGAGCTTACTGCATCTCCGGGATTCTCGGAGACACAGACGTGCCCCACGAGCCCTTCGTAACATGCGCCTTCAAAGGAATCTCACCCCTATGGTGGAGGATCCCCATTCTCCTCTGGTCTTCAGTGGTTCTCTTCTGGTCGATGTCATTCTTCTGGGGGCCCACAGAGAAGTTTTTCCTGTACATGACGCACTGGGGCCTGCTATTCATCGTGGTGGAATCCGTATTCGGCATTGCGGTAGCCGTGCGGAAACCTTGCGGAAAACAAGCAGGTAAGATGTCAGCTTTATCTGATGCATTCGAATGTAATAACAATCACTTTTTCCTATGGCTTTGTTGCGTTGTTTCTGTAGATTATCCTCATGAGAATGAGATGAGGTTTGTTCATCCGTTCTGGTTAAGGCTTGGTCACGCGCAACGGCCACTGCCATCGATGAGGGTCACCGCTTCTTTACTGTCACGTGAGACTATTGAGTTTGAGCGCTGAATGTGGTGAATGACCACATAAATAATGTCTGGTGGCTGTAGCTTCAAGGACATTAAAACTTTTTAACTCATAAAAGTCATGAATTCCCGACACAACACCATCAATTGAACGGCAGGATACAGCTAATTGCTAGCTAACTTGACAATCAACCGATGCGGCACTAATTGCCCGTTGCTTCATCTAATATTTCACTTTGCATCCTGCGGCGATTACCCCTTGGGAATTAGAATGGTCCAAGCCATGACTAACACCTTTCGAGATGGAAACCGTTTCGTAGTTCATGCAACGTGCATTTGTGGTAGGACCGAACACGCCTACAGCTGCTTTGGCTCATGGATGCATTCTTGTGCGCAAATAGACGTCTCTACGTCACGCTTGCACTGCATCAAACTGGTGCACTAATCATGACGTGATACCAAAATGATATTTGCCAGGTTTTAAAATAGGCCACTTGTGTGCTGACAATCAGATAGAAAGCTGAAGCTTTATTTTATAAGAACTATTGTCAGCGCAGTAAATAATGCAAAGAAGCCAAATAGGTAATATTTTTGTAGTAAGTCGACTCAACTTAGACCGACCGACTGCACCTGCACATGTTGAAAAAAAAATTACGTCAAGTAAGAGTCGGACTCGCGCACTGAGGGTACAGTATAATTATAAGAACTTGCTTCTTGTCAAATTTCATGATTCTAGATCAACGGGAATTACCTACCCTATAGGTCTTAGGTGCGTTTGCGTTCCCTTGAAAGTTTCAAAATATTCGGGCACACAAATGTTGCGACTGTAACCTTTTTTAAGCGCGCAACCTTTTTCATTGCGTTGACTTAGAAGATTGATTTTTAACACGACTTTAAGAGGTAATCGACATCAGTATTAGATGTTAATATCAATAAGATACCTCCACGCCTTCCTGAGAAAAGAGGGTTGACAGACGTGCAGATGGACAACAAACTGATGCTAAATGGGTTTCTTTTTTTCTTTTGAGATACGGAACCCTAAAAATGAACAAAAGATTGATATCAATCACAATCATAATCTGAACTTCCCACCACAAACAATAAAATGACAAAGGCACAAGATTAGAATTCAATTACGCAGGATTGCGATGTGGGAAAAATTGCAGATTGCCATCAACACGTGCAATATGAAGTAGCATTGAGAATTTTTACCATACACACTGTTCTTAAGTTTCAACATAGTTATGGAAATGTAGGTTAACTCTGTTTCAAACCAAGAACTATGAAGGACGAATATTATTTGCACATATAGGTAGGCACAGTTTTATTACCAACTCAACAGCAGCTCTATGAAAGTAGTGTTGGGAGCCTTGATAAAGAAATCGGCAGATTGCAACTTAGCAGCAAAGATATCAGTCAGTTTACGCTTCACTGATTTCAAACCATTTTCGTATCTCAGTCTTCAATCAACAATAATAGGGACCAGACGATGTTTAAAGTACACCTTAAAACATATCGATAATGAAAAGGTTATCGCTCAGTAATCGAATATGCTCGCAATAAAGGAGCAAGCAGGAAGTACCTAACTTCACATAATCAGTATTTGGCTATAACTCAGTGAGTGTAATCGAATTACAGTGAACATCAATACCATGTGCGTAGAATATGTGAAGAAACAATGCACGTGGCGTATGTGTCGATTAGAGCATCCTTACCCTTCCAACTTCTACGTGAGCTGTTGGCAAAGCAACCGGTCATCACTGCCGTTGTTGCTTCTCCGAGGTTTCCTCTTCCTGTTGTCGACATGCCTGCTGCTGGCGTCTGTGGCCCTGCCCTTGACACCGGACGTTCGGTTTGGGCATTGGTTCTTATACCTGTCGAACTGGGGTCTGATGCTGATGGTTGTTACTACGGCTTCCTCAACTTCTGTATCAGCCTATGTCTACTTCAAAAGGCCCATTGGTACGCGTTTTAATTTTACCTGCTTCTTTGTAAATAATTTTATGGCAAGACTAACTTAAATTCCTATTTTGTAAACAAAGGCTTGCGCTCTCACGTTTACAAATTTTAAGCTTATGGTTTTACGACCGGTTCTAACGGACGTAATAGTTTTAACATTAGAATTAATGTTTCGCACTGTTTATGCATCCTTGACATTGATCACTCACTCTACACACAAATTGCTCAATAGAGGTTAATAGACTCTACTTTGTAATAGTCATTCAAAATACTTGTGTTATTTTAGTATGCAAGTTGCGTTTGAGTGATTGGTTTTGTTCTTAGTTTTGTTTACCTGTGTCGTAAGCATGTGCCACCGCGGTCAGCTATCGACCTCGCGCCAAATCGCTTGTCTTTGAAAATCAGGATAAGAACAAACTTGATAAAGATACAAACCTGACCTGAGCGTGAGCATCTATATTAGTTAGAAGTTTATTGAGTGCCAACACTACCTCTTATAGTGCTGCCCTGCAACTCCATCCATCCATCCACAGCCTGTATCGGTCCACTGCTGGACGCAGGCCTCCCCCTGATAAACGCCTTTTTGGTGTTTAACTCATGGGGATAATGCCCATAATCCCCACGGGGTTGGGGATCGCAGTTTGGTGGAAGATTTGTTCTGCAGGGGGCGCTGCTGCCCGCCCTCCAGAAGATATCCCTTAGTCGCCTCTTACGACACCCACGGGAAGAATTGGGGTGGTGCAAATTCTATGCCGCCGGCGCCACACACGAAATAAAAGCAAGTTATAATTTATTATCATCCAGTAGGTTACTATTTAATATAATTGTTGACTTTTAAATACTTTAATGACATGAATAATAGGTTATAAATAGAATTTCAATCAAATAGGTAATAAAGATAATTTAGAACAAGTATTTACAATTTAAACAACCGAGCAGAATGCGGACTGTTGCAAACAATCTGCAGTAAGCTAAACTGATTCTGCTATGAATAGTTAATTAATGACATCTTCATGCTTTAATTTTAATCTAGTTAGGAGAAGAGATATTAGTAATAGTAGTATCTAGTCAGAATATGATAACTTATGTAATTTTGGAATTATAATTTATTGAATGTGTGACATTAATAATTAAAATCTGTTTTTATAGAAACTAACATAGTATTTTAAGTTATTGTACTACTAACATTTATGGTGAACAACCGAAATATATGAATTGAATTGAAATTGAATTGAATTATAGGTTAAGTTGGTATAGGTATTATATTCGCCCCATTTATTGTAACGTTTCTGTTTACGATTGTATCTAAATAATTAAATAATCAGAAGAGCAGGCATCGTGACGTGTTACACGTATGTAGATAATGAATTTTATCATCAAATCATGACGCTAAACAAGTCAACTCACGGCATTGCTCCTTTATCTATAAGTAAGAAGGCACACAAGTTTACTCTGATGACTCTATTGCAAACATCTGCCCATGTATTAGTTCAAACTTGGGCCGAGCGTATTTGCTTTTAAATTGTACCTACTTGAGCGTGTTATGGTCGTTCAAATGCTAGCAGAATAGGTTAATTCGCCAATTCACGTAAAGTACCAAAACACCTTATAAAACCTTTACGCTTATGTGAGTTTTATGGGATGTGAATTTGATGGCGCAAGATTTAAACGCTGTTCGGTCATGTTCATGATTCCTAACGACTATGTCTCCATAAAAGTTGGTGTAAAAGATTTACTGTTATTTGCAGACGCCACCTTCGGACTGCCTTGGTACGTGAAGACGTACTGGGTGCTGTACAACATAACTATCCCTGTGGCTTTCCTCATCACGGTCTTCTACTGGGGTGTCTTAAAAGCCTGTGAGTATACAAAGAGTATTTAATGCTCTTCTAAGATCATTCTAGGTTCTTTGCGCGTCGATGTCCTAAAGTTTCAGGGTGACTGGATACTGCCTAGCAGTATCTCCAAAGAAGATGTCAATATCTCTTAACTTCATCAAACCAACTCACCGCCAAGTGTGAAGATGACTTTCCTAAATCCAACAGATTGCATCGGCGGTTTTAACATCAGGAAGATTTTGATTTAGCCTGAAACCTTATTGATTGTAGAGCTTAGTTTATTTATATTCTACTTTTCTCCTTGGTTTCCATATTTACCTACATTTAACTGGTTGCGGGAAGTCGCTGGATGCGGGCAGCGCAAAATCGGTCATTGTGGAGATATTTAGGGGAGGCCTATGTCCAGCAGTGGACGTCGATCGGCTGATATGATGATGATGATGAACTGTTGCCATTCCAGCGACCAGCACGAACCGGAACTACGCGCCTGACCCGGTCCTAGACGTCATGGTGCACGGCGTGAACTCAATCGTAATGTTCCTGGAGCTGGTCTTCTCGGCGCACCCCAGTAGACTGCTGCACATTATGCAGCCACTGTACTTCGCCGGTGCCTACATGCTCTTCACTGTGGTCTACTTCTTCGCTGGAGGCACTGACCCGTTAGTATTGTTTGATCTTTTTGTACAATAAGTTGTTTAGTATATATCTATAATGTGTTTGACTTGTAAGATTTTTTTCTTATCAATAAATAACTGAACTGATCCTACTCGCCTAGAGTTTATCAGATATCAGTCATGTTTAGCACTTAACTGCCCAGTCTCCGCGGTGCAACCCGAAGGGGCATGCCACAGATGCAACATGCAGGACAAATCATCTCGTATGCATACTGTGTGGTGCTAGCTTACAATTTTCACCCGTGGGTGTCGTAAGAGGCGACTAAGAGAGGCGGACAGCACATCCCCCGGCTGAACAATTCTACCACCGAACTGCGATCCCCAACCCGCATGCCCAGCGTGGGCATTACCCCATGAGACAAATGCCTATAATTCGCTTATCAGGAGGAGGCCTTCGTCCAGCTGTAGACCAATACAGGGTTGAGGTTTGAGGTATAACTGGTACTCTACTATGTGTTTTATGTTGATAGGTAACAGTAGTCGATTCTCAGTTTATTTTTTCAATTTGATTAGGCTCTTTATTCCTTTTCGTAGTTTACTTAGGCGCTGCTGCCCGCCCTCCGGTGAATATTCCTTAGTGGCCTCTTACGACACCCACGGGAAGAATTAGGGTGGTGCAAATTCTAAGTCCACCACACATCCTTTTTCACACAGGGAGTAACCACAACAAATGTAAATTATAGTCCGCACTGACTATAATTTATATTTGAAGTGGATTCTTCAGTTACTCATCAAAATTAACAAATTTCCAGCACAAAAATTTGGTATTTGAGCTGAACACGATAAAAAATATGAAGGACAATAAACCTATCTTAACACCAATTCAACTTGCAATTCCATTTTAATCCTTTTCAAACTCAAGTAGTTAGTAAGTACATACCTATGTAGTAGTTAGTAAGTACATACCTATGTACTTACTAACTTCGATCGATAGAATTTAAAAGTCAAGATCGTGGTATTTATTATAAACATGTGAAGCTAAAGATTGTCACGTGTGTTGCCTAATAGCGTGATGGCATGTTAGGTACCTACCTCGTATTGTTTATGTTGTAGAGGTCATATCTGTGGGTCATTTAATTCAATGTCGCGGTCTACGGCCTCTGGTAGCGACGGGTTGCTGCCATCGGTCGGATATACTTCCAGGAAGCCGATTTGTAACAGTAGTCAGGTGAAGTTCTTCACGTGTTTCGTAAAGCAAAATAAAATGCGTTTAGGGTATGGTTACGGTTGGTTTTGTTCCCACTCTTGAAATACAGTTTCGTTTAAATTATTATGTTTTCTTCTTGTGTCAAATAAAAGAATTTTACTTTACTGTGTGGTTAAAGGAGTCGTGTCGTGTCCCAATGTCTTACAAAAAGTATTTAAGTAAAGTAGGTAATTATAATTTTAAGGAATAGGTATTCCTATTACCCACCTGATTTTTTATTATACTGCTGCTAAGCCATTTCATAGTGAATCTTCACATATATTTTTCTGTTTTGTAAAAACCCTTTTCATCCTACACTTACATTATTATCTTTGTCCAGACATAGTAACAACATAATTGCCGATAATTACAGTCTAAGCTGAGAATTTTCTGGGCTGGAAATAGCATTTCCACTATGTTTACAAAACAAAGTAAACTTTGTATGTAGGTAGGTAATTTGCTCGTTATATTGGGGGCAATTCGGTCATAATGGTTTCCGCTTGCTAATTGCCTTATCTATAGCCTTGGCGGTTTCCCATCATCTAGGTTTCTTACTTGCTGTTTCTGTTCTTATACCTAAAGCTGCCTTCACACAATGATACACCTCAAGCTCAACCTCAAAAGCCTGTATTGGTCCACTGCTGGGCGCAGGCCTCCCCCTGATAAGCGCCTTATTGGCGTTTATCATATAGGCCCATAAACCAAAGTTGAGCATGCGGGTTGGGGATCGGAGTTTGCTGGTACAATTGTTCTGCAGGGGGCGCTGCTGCCCGCCTCCCGGTGGATATCCCTAAGTCGCCTCTTACGATACCTGCGGGAAGAGTTGGGGTAGTGCAAATTTTAAGCCAGCACCACACATCTAAGCTACTATACTTCAACAAAGATACTTAGTCGAGGACAATCAAAGCTGCAAGAGGCCCATCTTCATAAAAGTAATCGTCTATTTTTAATAGCTCAACCTTGCAACCTTGGATGTCTCTGGTGGGAAAATAGCCTAATTAATCATCCTGACGATCAACAGATGTTCTAGATTGTTAAGAAGCTCTCTGACTTTTTGTGAGACGTTGAGAATAGGCAAAATCTTAATTGAGACGCCGGGAACACTTTTTGTGAGACGTTGAGAATAGGCAAAATCTCAATTGAGACGCCGGGAATACTTTTTGTGAGACGCTAAGAATAGGAACGTCTCACGTGGCTCGTTTGGAATAACCCCGGAGCCTACTCGGAAAAGATAATGAAGTTTTGTTTTATTTGTCGTGCAAATCCTACTCTTATGTTGCTTACATAAGATTAGCGTATGCACGAATTCAAATCAGAAACTTTGATTTCGTTTTTATGATTACAGGCCCTGACGATCGTTGGTTGTCAACTTGACCTTAAATGACGGTCTTTATCTTGCCTCGCATTGCAACCTCATCTCTATAATTATGTTCTAATGAGCGTACATTATATTTCGGTTTACCAAATTCACAAGATAATTTCCCATCGTCAGCAAAATCAAGGACTGTTACGCCATCTATTGAGCTATTGGATATTGCAAAGGAACCTACCGTTGCATGACGTTGTGATTGTGACCTATCAATCGTTGAGAAAATAATGGACGTCTATTAATTAATACGAACAAGTGAAGGGCCAAGTAGGTAATAAACTTGTACAAAAAGATTATATATTAACAAATGTTTACCTTTGTTAATATATATTATATAAGTACTTAAATAATTGTTTTTTTTTACTCTAGACCGACTTCAATTATATGGATCCCATTGTCAGAACTGGATCAGATTAAAATGGGACCACACGGGAGCACCAGCTTTCATATAAAAAATAATAATGAAAATTGGACCAGTGGAAAGTTCTTAAGGCCCATACAGCAGCGAAAGTGGCGCCCCCTATTATTTAATCTTATTATTACGTTAAACGCAGGTATTTTTAAAAATCCTACGTTCAGTTTGTGGTATCTATTATAAGCTATTAATTAATGTCTCTGTAATAGTTTCATTTTGTAAAGCTTAGGAAGAGATACGAAGTTGCGCTTTTTGGCCACCAAACTCTAATTTCGCATCTCCTCCTAAACTATATGAGATAAAATTATGAAAGAGGTATTAAAAAATAGCTTATAATAGATACCACAAACTGAACGTAGGATTTTTAAAAATTCCTATTATTAATAAGATAAAATAGTTGGGGGCGCCACTTTCGCTGCTGTATGGGCCTTAAGTAACAATCATAAAAAAAATACAGTCGAATTGAGAACCTCCTGTTTTTTTTGAAGTCTGTTAAAAAAGAACCAAATTCTAAATGATTTACAATTGAAACAATTAGCCTGCAGACTGTTGGAAACAATCTACAGGTAGATCAACTGATCCATATAAATACCAGTCGGAATCGTCCTGAAGACGCTGGCTGCATTGCCCCCATGCACAGCCCCATAACAGCCTGTATTGGTCCACTGTTGGACGCCTCTCCCTGTTGAGTGGTTTTAGCGTTTATCGCGCATGGGGGGTAATGCCTATAATCCCCACGCTGGGAATGCGGGTCGGGGATCGCAGTTCGGTGGTAGAATAGAATTCTTCTATGTATGGGGAGCTGCTGCCCGTCCCCGGTAGATATCCCTTAATCCCCTTACCCCATACGACACCCACGGGAATAGTTCGGTGTGTGTTTCAGTGTGCAAATTATAAGCCAGCACCACACGTCTAACCAGGCTACTTGGCAACTCTATAGAGGCCCTTCCAGATTTTTCTACTCATTCGAGCTAGTGGTGCGATGGTCTTTGGCTCACGTAAAGCTTTTCGTGAGACGCTGGGAATGTTCATGTGTGATGTTTTGGCGAATCGAGAAACTCGTTAAGGCTCAAGTAGCCTGCCCAACCCCGCATGTATGGTAATAAAATAAATAAAATAAAATTCGTTTATTTCAGGCACACAATACAAAATTAGGGACCAAATACAAAACCAATACACAGTTAGGGCAATGCAATGCGCCGGATACAGTCGGGTCGCGCACGCGTCGCTACAGCCAGGCGACGCCGCGACGACGACGCTCAGATAATTTCATAAACCCCGCAGAACTTTGGTAGCCCGCGGACCTAGGGTAACTACTTAGTACTTCTTTGATCCCCAATGTCGGGGACCGGTTTTTATCCCATGAAGGCTTCTTCCGCTAGTGGACAAAAAAATTAAGTGAAGTAAAGTCAATTGGACCCCATTTCTTAATTGATAATATTTATCAAGCTGTCAAATAGTTAAAAAAATATTTGTCTAAGTGCTTATTTTGTAAGTATAAAGAAATAAACGACTCTGAATCTAATGCCCATCCATCACCCGATTTCGAAAAGCTAGTACCCAATCTCCCGAATTTTACTTACATACATGTGATACACGACAAAAGTAATCGCGCAGCTAAGAATGTCATAGCAAACGTTCATAGCTCTTGCTCTGACTGATCGTAACATCAACAAATCAACCGCCTACAATTTGCAAAGCAAATTTTATCCTTGAACATATGTATCTGCCTACCTAATGTATGTATGTTGTGTTTACAAATATGCACAAGGTACCTTTACTCGCTTGTGCACATAAATAAAGCAAACAATGTTGTCTCAACATGGTTTTTGTGCACTTAGAGGTCTGCAAATGTTTGTCATCAATTCCTGCAGGCACTAGTTCGGTTTACAAGTTATAGTTTGGATTTCTTAATTTACTCTACATTATACAGCTGCGCCCCGCGGCTTCGCACGCGTTGTTCCTATGGAGACGTTTAAGGTAATTTTTATCCCACGGGAACTGATTTATGGGATAAAAAGTAGCCTTTGTTTTATTCCAGGATTAGGATTACCATGCAAAATTTCAGCCCGATCCGTCTAGTAGTTTTGGCGTGAAGAGGTAGCAAACATCCATCCATCCATCCATACATCCATACATCTATCCAAACTCTCGCATTTATAATATTAGTGTGATTATTTCTTTTCTGTGTGGTGCCATCTTAGAATTCACCACAACTCTTCCGGGGCGAGTGTCGTAAGAGGCGACTAAGGGATATCCACCGGGGGCGGGCAGCAGCGCCTCCTGCAGAACCATTCTACCACCGAACTGCGATCTACACGCACTACCCTCCATGAGATAAAAGCCAAATTATCTGGGCTAAGTCCAGCTGTGAATCAATATAGGTCGTTGAGGTGAGAATCGTTTGGATGTTTAAATCAAAATACCCGTTACTTTTTCCAGGTGGGGCAATCCCTTCATCTATCCCGTGGTGGACTGGTCGAAGCCCGATCAAACGATGGTGGTGATCACCTTGACAGCTCTCTTCCTAGCGCTGATGCACCTACTCACGGTTGGCATAGCAACGCTACGGGACAACATCGCGAAACGACGACTACGAGACACCACCGGTGTCTACAACGACGGATTCGGTGCTTGAGGAGGACTCAAAGTTGGCAGCTGATGGTTCCACGCGGGGATGTGCAATAGCTTCGACTTAAAATACAATCGTTGAAAACTTTTTTAAAAAAGGGGCTATTACATCTCACGTGAAACGCGCCTATTTCGAAAGACTTGTTAGTGAAACTCACGTTGGGGTCACCAATGTGGAGTAAACTCTTCCCACGTAAATAAAAGAACGGATTCGATGACTGGGATTTATTAGTGTATACCTACAGTTAATACACTATTTACACATGGTTTCTAGTAAATTAAGATAATAGGTTGGCTGTTGTTACAACTAGAGAAAAGCCCAAGATGATTTTTATCTGCCACCCGACTATCACCCTACTGGATGTATCCACCAATCTGGGTTGTATTGTGTAACGAGTTTCTCGAATTCGCCATAGCCTCGCATGACTATTCCCAGAGTCTCACGAAAAGCTTACAAGAGCCAAAGAATGACTGGGAGGAATTGGCGCAAAATCTGGAAGGGCCTCTATAGAGTTACCAAGTAGCCTGGTTAGAACTCGCTTTCAGGCAGCTCACAAGAACTCGTTTGAAAAGACAGTTTGTAAAACTGCAGTGCGTCGCTTTTAGTTTCCAGTATAAGAACTTATCAATGTTTATGTTTATTTATAGAGTGGAGTGTTTGTAGATTAATAATGTATGAGGAATAGGGATTCCGAATTATCATGACAATGCACTAACTGTTTTTAAATTAAAATTACCGAATTAACCAAGGCATGACTGTTGTGGAGTTGTTAGCCTGCAAGTAAGGTAACCGAGTCTATATACTAGCCAAACTCGATGTAGAATGTTTGTAAACAAACCACCAATACTTCACCTAAAATTCACTCCATTGCCGCGTCTTTTTGTACGTAATTTACATTTAGGTACTAGTCGATTTGAGATCCTTCCTACAATAAACATACCTACTTATCTGTGTCGTGCTTTGTTTACAAACATTCTACATCGAGGTCGGCTAACGAATGAAAATCAATGTAAAAAAAAATAATGATAGACGATCTTCAGTAAATGCTGGAACATGCTTTGGGAGGCCCATCTCAAAGTTTTATGGCTTAGATTTCTTGGGTAAGGTCGTAAAGGGACTGCATACTATGGTTTATCCATTTTGAATGAAGCATGTTAGTAAACAAAGTACGACACAAATAACAAAATCTTACTTGCTTGGCGTCGAGTTTCAGATATAATTGTAAGCAATTTTGATTGAAGCGAGGAACTAAAATCGACAAGTAATTTAAATTACGTATAGAAGGACGCGCCAGCAAAGTGAATTGTAGGTTAAGTATGGGCGGTTTGTTTACGTTTATGCCCCATTCAAAATGGATACGATATAGGCACTTAAACTTTAATCTCAGTTGTAGGAATATAAACTTGTAGCTTTAACAATTATTATTACATCTCCTAAAACGTAAAAAACCAAATAACAATATAATCGCTATGTAGGTTTGAAGACTGCAACGACGACGTAAGTAATTTTATTGTGCGGGAAAATGGGTTAAACTGTTAAAGTATTTAAATAAGCTAACTGTGATTATCACCTAAGTAATAGATACTTATTGAAAAGAAATTGAGGTTTACTTAACTTATATAAGTGTATTTGTAATGGAAGTTGCAGTAAGTTTAATTTATTCAATTGTCTTATTTATAACGCTTTAAAAATAAACCATAACAGTGTGTAAGAAAGTTTTTTTTTCATTGCTCATACTCATAACTATTTATTTATCTAATTTTATTTATTTAATTATACTCGGAAAGAAGTTCTGATGTTGCCTTAGGCCCGAGGAGTCGGTTGAAAGTAATACTTTTCAGCTCTAGGTAGAATCGTTTTCAATTAACAGCTATCGAGTTTAAATTAAGAACCATTGAATGAGTGACATTATTATTTTCACTTACTCGTTTTTTCATAGAAAATGTATAGGTATTGTTTATTTTTTAATTATTGCCAAAACTTACGATTTGATTTGTCATGTAACTTTGGGAAAAGTGTGTTCCTGGTTGGAAATAGAGTCGATTAAGACCAACATTATTTTTTTGACAAAAGTCGTTTTTTGGGCGACCCGTAAATTTAAAAAAAAAAATGGCAATATTTTTTTCTTCAAAATAAAACAGAAGGTTCTTAAGAACAAAACCTTCTAACTACAAAAGAAACGGTAGCTACCCTTAAGGGGCCAAAAATGTGCCCCACCCTGTATAAATATTATATCTACATATATGTATATGTAGTACATAACGTTATCTTTTGCTAATAAGTTCATCATTAATGCCCGAAGGTAAGGAAAAGGAAACTAATAAGGAAAATTATATTTATTGTTTATAAGGTCAAATACGCCCTTCGCAGTCTAGTTCACAAATTATTCCTCAAAGAAATTAACGTCTTCTAGACATCCGAAAAAATAAATTAAATTAATTCGAGGTTAAACATAAAAAAAACAATAGGTAGTTATGCTAAACCACATTTTCTTTCTAATTTATTTCATTGTATATAAAATTTACATTTTCATAAATAAACAATACCGGAAATTGTTAAAACCAAATCAATATTACGAGAAAACAAGTCAACATTAAAATTACTGCGACAAAATGCGATGAAATATAGAATTTCGCGAAACCAGGAAACGTTTCAGTAAACCTTATCTGTAAAGCCGTAGGATAATCGGCGATACAATCGCATCGAATCATTGATTGTGTCCGCGCGACAGTGACCGCACGCGTCAGTCCATCTGAACTCCAAGATGGGCGTCAAATCGTACTTCAAACGGGAGTTCCAGTGGTCCATGTTTGGACTGGAGGAGGAAAACACATCTCAGTTCTACGTCACCTGCTTCCAGCAGAACCGCTCAGCACTACCCTTGTTGCTGATTAGGCTGATAGTGTTTCTGGGATGTTTGGGGATAGTGCTGGCTTCGGGGATTCTCACGGGGATGGCCATGGACGCTAAGTATTGGTTCGTCTTCCTGACGCATTGGGGGCTGCTTTTCATCGCGGTCACTGCTTTGCTGGGTTTAATCGTGTCGATGAGAGCTTACCTAGTGGGACCTATCGGTGAGTGAATTTATAACTTTGATTAAATTAGAATCAAATATATTTAGATACCTATTTTGTTATCACGGTTCCGTTTTTTGCAATTTTATCCTAAATTCTAAATTAAACGCCTATGTATTCGTTTATTTATTTTATTATTGGAACCTGCTGTGCGATTACGCTAAAACCACCCATCCCATAATGAAATTTGAAAGCAATTTGAATGGTGCTTGGTTAGCACAATTGGGTGGCTTAGTTTACGCGTTACTACCCAACATAGTAAAAATTGACAAATTTATAATAATGCTTTGAATAAACACAATCGAAAACAATAAATATTTTTATATGTATAACCATGCACAAAATTGTTTTTATTCAGACTTTGGATAAAGACTTAAAAAAATGTGAGTAACTTAGTAGGTATCCTGCATCACGTCTGATTCATGCTGATAAGGTTAATAATCTTATTACTAACTGTAAATATTTCGTTATCTTATTAACCATATTTTCGACGCATGTCGTATTAAAAAAACGCTGCTCTACATTATACTCTACTCGACCCTAGTGTCAAGCAATATGATCTGTGAGCTCGATAAATATCGAAGCTTTCGTTAATCCCGATATTTTTCGAAGCTATCGGTTCGAAAAATATCGGGATTGACGCATCACTGTTCTTAAAATGATGCGAAGTGTATAAATTATTGAATTTTTTCATTCAGTCAAAAAATGCGCGGAGCGCATAACATAATCGTAACCACACTAATATATGCGAAAGTTTGTGTTCAGATATGTGGATGGATGTTTGTTACCTCTTCACGCCAAAACTACTAAATGAATCCGGCTGGAATTTTTTACTTGATATTTAACTAGCAGCACCGCGCGGTTTCACCCGCGTAGTTCCCGTGTAAATTCCGCGATACATATAGCATATGTCACTCCTGTAGGCCTAGCACGGGGATTGTTGTCTAGGTAGAATAGAAAAAAATTACGTCACTTTCTCATCAAATGCGTAAAATGATTGAAATTCATTCTTTCAACTTTAATAACTTACGCAATGTATGACGATTTCTATTCTACCCTAGACAACAATCTCCGTGCTAGGCCGGCTGAAATGTAAGATTTTTAATGGTGAAAGAATTTTTAAATTTGTCCAGTAGTTTCGGAGCCTATTCAATACAAACAAACCAACAACCAAATCTTTCCTTTTTATAATATTAGTATGGATAAATCAGTTCTCATGGGATACTAAAATGTTTGCTTAGATGCGAATCCGCCGGCAAAAACTGGTTAGAAATATGTAAGTGATGGCATTACTGTTTACCAAACTTTCAGATGCATCTTTCGGGCTTCCCTGGTACGTGAAGGCATACTGGGTCTCCTACAACTTGAGCATCCCCATCGCGTTCTTCATCACGCTGTTCTACTGGAGTCTGCTCACACAAACAGGTGAGGATCCTGCAGCAGCGGCTCAATTTTTTTTTATACAGGATGTAACAAAAAAACTGTGCTATAGGATCGAATCGTTGAGCGATGAACTATGATGAGCTTGGTTTCGCCCACATTTTTTGTTAAACCCTGTGTATATCTATACCTACAGAATAATATATTTTATAGTTATATTTATATTAGAATAAATATATATTTAGTATGTTATATATAATGTAACGCCAGAATCGGAATGAGAATCGATAACAGTTAGGTACTTACATATCATATGGGCAATACCCCTCATAGCATTAACGCCAATATGGTGCTTATCTGGGGGAGGCCTGCGTCCAGCAGTGGACCAATACAGGCTGTTGAGGTTGAGGTTGAGGTATATCTTAAGATCCAAATTACTTACAGGAAAGTTTAAAGTTTTGAAACTAGGCTAATTTTACTAACTGGGAAAGAAAATAAGTAACAATATAAAGACTGTAACCTGACTGTACTTAAGCAGATCGCTACGGGAACGATTTAGCAGCAGCGAAATGACACGCTAAATACACGCTAAATACACGCTAAATACACGCTAAATACGCTCTGAAAATAATAATATAGGTATGCTATGTTTTTGTTTCTTTTTTGGTTAGATATACAGAAAAAAGATCTGCAAGGCATGTACTATTTTTGACGAGTATTTCTATGAGGTGAATTGGCTCTTAACTACCTCCAAGCATCGAAACGGTTAACGCAATATCGATAAATATTGCGTTTACCGTTTAAATTATATTTAGTTTAATTATAAAAATTATCTGGTTCGTTAAATACATTTTATAGTTGCCTTCGCCCTCTAATTCGTAAAAAAAAATAAAAAACAAGGACCGAACCTGGTTTTTATAGTTTTCAGTAAATCACTTAAAAAAACTTAAACACAATACTAGGGATAAAACGTTCTAGTCAGCCCAATTGCTCCTATAAGGATATATGAAAAGGAAATATTAGTACCATCCCAATTAACGAGTCAAGGAAATCCCAAAGCTCCGTAGTATATGTTTCACGCGAAGGTAATAAGGCTAACAAACTAACCTAACGTAACATTATCTTTAAGGATATTAAAAATATATCCTGTAAGACTGTAAGTAATAATAATTAGAACAAAAACTCTTAATCAATCCTTGTTTACCTTGTAAAACAAGAGGATGGACAAATATATAACTAATGCTGGATGTCTGCAGACTTCCTTTTCTAAAGGTCGTTTTAAACTTACCAGAGAATATATAGGGTGACATGAAACATGTGTAGTGTAAGTCGAAAAGAGGTGATTCTGGACCTGGGCAATCAATCTCGTAAAGATGGCGGTCGTTTGCGACAAAAATGAATAGTTCCGATGGTAAATCAATATGAATATTAGAAATTTAACCTTTTCTCTATATTAATCTACTGTATTTATGGAAATAAATAGTTAATGAAACTTGATTCTTGTAAAGAAAATCAAAATACGTTAAAATATATCCGGTAAAACTTTGCGACCAATGTCGGTCGCCATCTATGTCGAGACTGCTTGCCCAGGTGATCAACATGCGAATAATGATATAAGGAATATTGTTTTTTTTATTATTTGTTACGCACTTTTATAGTATTTTACTAAATGTAATTCATAACTGTTTTTAGCTAGTTTTTCAGTAATATTTTTGTAATAATTTCATTCAAACACTGAATTGAATGAAATTATTACAAAAATATTATGTGAAACCTTTGAAAACTCAAAACAATAATAACAATGTAATCTAAGTGTACACGTAAACGAACACAAATATTAATTTATTTTTTTATTAAATTAAAAAAAACGGTCCAGAATCACCCTCTTTCAGCTACACACACATGTTTCGTGGCACCCTGTATATAATACCTTCGTATCTAAACTCGGTTACAATTTTATCTTCTCTACTTAACTATAAACGGCATCATTGACAGGTAAACTTGAAAAGGTAACAGCCACTAGTTAGCACATGAGATAGACAACCTGCAACAAAAGCCAATAATAGGTAGACAAGGTTAAAGGTTAGATACATAAGGTAAAAATACGTTCGATATATCATCTTACGAGTGATTAGGTGCAATTATGTTAATTGGTTGCGCTAAGCTGTTTGCTGGTTTAGAATTTGAACCACCCCATCTCTTCCCGTGGGTGTCGTAAAAGGCGAATAAGGGATATCCACCGGTGGACGGGCAGCAGTCCCCCTGCAGAACAATTCTACCACCAAACTACGATCCCCAACACCCATGCCCTGATAAACTCCAATAAGGCGCTTATCAGAGGGAAGCCTGCGTCCAGCAGTGGACCAATACAGGCTGTTGCTGTATTCGTTTTCCTTTCCGGTATTATACAGGGTGGGGCAAATTTTGACCCCTTAAGGGTAGCTACCGTTACTTTTGTAGTCAGAAGGTTTGGTTCTTAGGAACCTTCTATTTTATTTTAAAGAAAAACATGTGGCCATTTTTAGTTTTATGGAAAAACAGTACTGTTCGCCCAAAAATGACATTTGTTAAAGAACAAGTTGGTCTTGATCGACTCTATTTCCAACCAGGAACATTTTTCCCAAAGTAACATACCAAATCAAATCGTAAGTTTTGGCAATAATTAAAAAAAAACAATTCTTATACATTTTCTATAAAAAACGAGTAAGTTAGTGAAAACAACCATGTTACTTATTACCCTTAAGGAGCCAAAACTTTGCCCTGCCCTGTATAAGAGCGCTTAGCCAATATGACCCGTAAAAGTAATTGACTGACTCGGATTATCTATCAAATCTTTATATCCTGCCGAAAACGAATTCCTAAGTTATTTCCACGAACGACGATTCTTGCTTAGTTATGAATAAAAAATATTCCAAGTAATAAAAACAACGCAAGACAACATTCTTACAACCTGCTTCGTAGAATTATAAGATATTTTTTCTTTTTCATTTATCTCTGAGGATCTATAGATATAATATAATTGACTAGCAGCGCCTCGCAGTTTCACCCGCGTAGTTCCCGTTCCCGTGGGAATTCCCGAATAAAATATAGCTTATGTCACTCCCTGAAAGTAGGCTATTTAATGATGAAAGTTTTTTTTAAATCGGTTTAGTGGTTTCGGACCCATATAAACAAACAAACAATCAAATCTTTCTTCTATAAATGATAATAGATTAAGGCATACTCGAGCCAATATGACAGCGATACCTATTTTATCATATTTTTACGTTTAACATAGGAAATTTTAAAAATCCATCGTACAGTTTGTGTTATCTATTATAAGCCTTTTTTTAATCCACCTCTGTAATAATTTTATCTTATTTAGTTCAGGAGGAGATGCGAAAATAGAGTTTGGTGGCCAAAAACCGCAACTTTGTATCTGTGCCTAGGCTTTACAAAATGAAACTATTACAGAGGCATTAATAAATAACTAATTAGATACCACAAACTCAACGATGGATTTTTAAAACTTCCTGCATTTAACGTAATAATAAGATAAAATAGTTGGGGCGCCACATTCACTGGTGTATGGGCCTTAAGTATAGATTTCAGTCTATAATAAAAATAGACACATGCAGGTATATGATGCATTGCGCTTCTCAGAAGCGGTCTATGCCCAGCTGTTTTGATGCTTAGATGTTTGTTTTTTACCTATTCACACCGAAACTACTCAACAGGTCAGGCTGAAATTTTGCAGAAATGTAGTTCTGGACTCGTTTTACAATATAGGTTACTTTTTATGCCTGAAAAACGTGTGCGAAGCCGCGAGTGGGACCTTGTTTTATATTCTTCTTTGCTTGTTTCAGATGAGGAATTTGCGATAAATTTCGCTCTTGACGTGTTCATCCATGCCATCAACTCGGTGCTGATGCTGATCCTTGTGATGACCAGCAGCCACCCATCGAGGTTGATGCATTTCCACCATGCGATCCTGGCCGCCGTCGTTTACCTTGTATTCAGTATTATTTACTACTATGCTGGAGGTGTAGGACCGTAAGTACTCATACTCATACTCATTTATTTGGCATTGTCTATCATTCATCATCATCATCATCATCAGCCTATATTAGTCCACTGCTGGACATAGGCCTCCCCTAATGAGCGCCATAGCGCCCTGTCTTCAGCTTGACGCTTCCAGCATCTGCCTGCAGTCTTTCGCAGATCGTCATCCCACCTGGCCGGAGGGCGTCCTACACTACGTTTGCCGAGTCGCGGTCTCCACTCAAGAACTCGTTTACCCCAGCGGTTATCGGTTCTTCGCGAGATATGGCCGGCCTACTGCCACTTAAGCTTGCTAATTCTCTGAGCTATGTCGATAAATTTGGTTCTCTGTCGGATGTATTCGTTACGAATCCTATCCTTCAGAGAGACTCCGAGCATAGCTCTTTCCATAGCTCGCTGAGCGACTTTAAACTGGTGGATCAGCCCTATCGTGATTCTGTGCGTCGCTATAACGTTCAGTGTGTCTACCATGGGTTTTGACAATCTATACTCGCTAGCGACTGTAGTTAAAAAAATGTATGGAAACTTCTAAAGCGCCTCTAGCGGATAGTTGGGTACTAAAATGCGCTGTGGATAACTATATGCATATTTAAGTTACTACTGTAGTAACGTCAGGCGATTTAACTGTGACAACTCATGGTAGACACACTGATAACATTTATGTTATTTGTTTTGTCGAGATTCCGTGCGTCGCGATTGCGTTCACTTTTTGTTTTCTGTCGGGATAGCGTGTGTCGAGATGCTGTAATACACCCCCGCTAGCAGTATCGTTGAAGCCTAAGCTATCATAGTGTGTCGTATGACGATATAGGTTCATGTTAATCGCCACTTGTTAAATTGCAGAACATGCATGTTGATATTATTTATTCATTGAGCACTGTGCAGCTAGCACTAGTGTTCAGCAGAAACCAGCATAATCACTAAACTGCAGAGGTATTTTAATTAATTTGATTCGTTTCCGAAGCAAAAACTTCAAATTCGAATTTAAATTATATTCCGACGGAACATTAGAACGCTATTTTGATTTGGCAAAAGTTTCCGATATCGAATAGGACGGTCGATATCGGAAACTTCGACGGTCTTCCCGACGAATTAAAATACCCCTGCTGTTCTGTAAGCTTCGTCGTTCCATACAAAAGACATAAACGCGCTGCTTCTCACAATCACGACAAAAATATTGATATCATGCAATGCAAGGTTTACCTATCACTGCAGTACGGTAAAAAAAACTTTAAAAAAACATTACAAAATAACTTACATTTAAATTTAAAAAAACGTACTCACAAAAGGCGGTCTTATTGCTTAAAGCAATTTCTTCCAGGCAACTCAGTTTATAGATGCAGTATCTGTATCAGCTATAAAGTACTCTGGATCGTATATGACTCTGTGCAACCACAGTTCAGAGAGGTGAGTCTATTTGACGTTAGTGACGAGACGAAATCGTGACCATCCTTATCCATACAGAATTTTGTACAGCATCTTTATTGTGCGGACAGGGAACTATGCAAATCCTTTAAACGTTTTTAGACGTCACTATCACGTTTCGTTACTAACGTCAAATAGACTCACTCAGATTCCCTCAAATTAGATTTTAGATGCTCGAAAATCGAAATAAAAATAGTTATATTTTTTCTTCTTGTAACATGTTTGATATTCTTGCAACAGTTTTTGATATTGATATTATATAAGGTGATTAATAAAGCATTATCTTTCTATATATGTATATATATCTTTCCTTTTAAGTAAAGAAAATACCGGAGCTAAGGCATCCACTCTTCCAAAAAAAATATGATATAACTTAGAAATATACATATTTAATATAATTAAAGATTTATTATAACATTTATAACCTATAGTGAAAAATATCTCTTATTTACGAAATTCCCCTCACTACACAGGACCGGTGAATCCTGGATCTACCCAATGCTGGACTGGTCCAACCCTTCAGTCGCAGCCATCACCGCAGTTGGCGCAGCAGTCATGATCCTCCTGATGCACTGCCTGGTCGTGGCCATGGCAGCAGTCAGGAGAGCAGTCACCAAAGAACGAGCGCAGACTCTCTATATATCCAACGATGGATATAACTAGAGAATCTTTACACTCACCAAAGTCTGTTATAAAATAGTATTTTGTAGATAATTTATTGTTTCTGGAACCACAGTTACAAACAGGGTTAAGCGTATTTATTGGTCTCAGGTCAGTATTTTAATTAAGCTTGGTCGAGACATCCATTCTTATATTATAAAAGCGTAAGTAACTCTTATCTGACGGTTCGTTACCTTTCACGACTTAACAACAACGGATGTTAATGAAATTTGGTTGTGCAAATATCCCAGGGAAGGACATAGGTTACTTGAAAATGGCGTGCAAAGCCGCGCGAAAAAGTTAGTTAAATATAAACGTATAAAATACGAGTGTAGTAAAATACTAAGTAACTAGGTATTTACGAAGAAAACCACCAATATTTTGTTAACTTACCATAACATAAATAGGCAATTGTCTACAATAATATTATATTGCCTTCTAAGTTTGACTGTCGCAATTTAATTCGTATCTATCATTGAAAAATTTCTAGGGCCGAAATCTTGGACAAAGTTATCAAATTTTGTTAATCTTTTTATCCAGGGGTACCGCCGTAAGAAGATTGTTAATTTGTGTAATCTGATAAAATCAGATAGTCAGTCGAAAACCGATAAGTCGATTATGGTAATTGTACTATTATTTAATATAATAAGATGTTATTTTATAAGTCAAATTCATTATATATTAGGTTTTTAATTTATTTTGCTTTGTTCGCTACCTAAATTTGAAATGGGCATATTTTGTGTAAGTAGATAAAATAATTGAAAGATAGTGAATTGATTGGTTGGTTGGGAGTTTTTTTGATATTTATTAACAAATAAACAGATAGTAAAAATAAAATATGAACTCATTCTGAACCTGTTCCAGCCGAAATACATTATTTTTATGAAATATTAAATACAAAACTTGGTCCTAATCCTAGACCAGGAACAACATTCCATTTGGTTAAGTAAATATGGCATGATCCGATGAAGAGTTTTATTGAATATTATATCATATTTTAATTAGAAGGAAATTATGTATTTAGTTGGTTGTTTTAGTTCAATTATTTGTATATTATAATGAATATTAAAGATATACACTCGAGAGCAATGAATCCGGGTCACTTAAAGAATCCTAAAAACGTAAATTGGAGTATTGAAGATTGGTCAAAAGTTATGTTCTCCGACGAATCAAAATTTATGCTCTACAAGCACGATGGAAGACACAGAGTGTATCGAAGACCAGGGGAAAGATTCAAGCAAGCATGCATCGAAGAAAAAGTAGCCTACGGTGGTGGGTCTGTACTTGTGTGGGCCGGAATTTCTTCTGAAAGTCGCACAGAGCTGGTGATCATAGAAAACGGCTCTTTAACTAGCGTAAGATATGTGGAAGAAATCCTCAATGATCACGTTGGTCCATTTATGGTCAATTTAGGTGAGGATGCTATATTTATGCATGACAATGCCCGACCTCATACAGGTAGGATTGTGAATGACTACCTTCAAGAGATGAACATTACTCGTATGGAGTGGCCAGCGCGCAGCCCGGATATCAACCCGATCGAGCATGCTTGGGACGAGCTAGGCAGATGCGTAAAACAACGAAACCCTCCCCCAATCACGCTTCGTGAGCTCAAAATTGCTCTCACAGAGGAATGGGAGAATATTCCCCAAAATCGTATAAGGAACTTGGTGTACAGCATGCCAAACCGCGTAAACGCAGTAATGGAAGCACGAGGAGGCAATACGAAGTATTAAAATTCAAGAAAATCGTAATAAAGTTCAAAAATTTCATGTTTCCTATTTTTGTTTTAAGGAGAGATCAGCAGTTTCTTTCTTTATGTAATTTTGTGTTAATAAAATGTATGGTGACTCATATTTTTTTTACTTTCATTTAAGGAGTATTACATTGTCTATTAAATACAATTTATTGCATTAACCTATCATTTTTAGTTTCCGAGATTTTTAACATTCTTTAAGTGACCCGGATTCATTGGGCGTTTTTCCATTACCCGGCCCGGCACCGGCACCGGCGCCGGCGCCGGCGCCGTGCCGTTGCCGGGGAAGCAAAAATGTATGAAAATGTATGGCTCGCTTTTATACTTACCGGCGCCGGCGCCGGCCCGGCATTGAGTCCTGCCGGCGCCGTCGCCGTCGCCGGGGTAGCAAGCTTCCCACCGGTGCCGGCCCGGCAAAATTGCATGTGTATTGCATGTTTATTATGAATTGTAGCCGTGTGAGTGTGTAACTGCGCAGGGCGGGTAGGAGAGCGCACCGGGCGTAAACCAGCATCGACACCGGCGCAGTGGAAAAACGAAACCCCGGCGCCGGTGCCGGTGCACGGCCATACCGGTGCCGTGCCGGTGCCGGGCCGAGTAATGGAAAAACGCCCATTGCTCTCGAGTGTAGTTTTATTGTGATTTGATAATACATTATAGGCTTTGTTTTATGTTTTATTCCATATCTAACCCGAGTAAAATGGATGTTTAGAAGATTTGTTTTCTAAGAAATTAAAGGTAAATGTTAGTTGATTCCGCACCTTCTGCTTACTAGAGTTTTTCTTATCTATTTAATTTCCGTATATGAGTACCTATCCTAACCTATTCTGGCTATATATTGTTCACAATTTTAGAAGTCAAAACTTCATTTTTATCATTAAGCGTGTGATGTGTAATGTAGACTTGACTGAGTGCAATGTCAAGTCTTCTAACTAGCCCTTGAGAAGAGTACGAGGTAATCTCGATTTTGTCCTAACCTAAATACTGTGTGGGTGCTTCCAATGACTAGCTCGAGAGCTGGGTGCCATGGACAGCCTACCATATAAATGTGGCTATGTATATTATAAATATATAAATAAAAGACCGACACCCTTGCTGACATCTCTCCACGAAATATCTATAACAAGTCGTCGGAAGACTTTCTTCGACCCCGGGAACGGGTATAGTCGAAATGGGCCCGTTTCAAAGGTTATCCCATCCCTAGACTACCTATAATCAAGAGGGTATGTGTTCACGGCTACTTATCAGGCCGTAACACACAACCAAAATAAATTTTGGATTTCTAAGCACAGGGGGATTTATCGAGCTAAGTTTTTAGGTTATATTACAATCTACACAATCCCAAGAATTTAATTTTAATTCACTACAATTTTACCCCAACAAATGTTACACAATTCACAACACAAATCTTTTTTTAATTCAATCCCAGCAACTACGTTCTTTAATTTTAACTACCACTCTTCCAAAAAGGTACCCGGACTTTAGAAACCCTACAACAAATTGAGCAGCGTAACGACCTACTTCTTCAAAAATCTATCAGCGAGTAATCGCGAGTAAGGTTGCGTTCCTCTATATATAGACAAAAGCCTTTAGATTTTATCAACATTCTAATTTATTCTTTATTTTCTACGCCATAAGTATCAATTTCACACTGTCTATTTTATGAACTCGCCCCACCTTTCTCAATCCTACGTCATTTCGCCGATTTTTCGCAGACAAATCACGGACAAACCGCGGACAAAGTGCGGACAAAGTGCGGCAAAGTGCGGACAAACCACGGACAAAGTGCGGACAAATCGCGGTCATTTCACGGTCAATTTGCAGACAAAGCTCCGACAACCCTTCTTATTGATTCAATTTATATTTCTAATTTTTCCTTTTGTTTTTATTTATTCTTCAATTTTATTGGCATGTTTATATTTATTTAAATTTTGTGCTATGGATTTTTATTATATTTTGCAGACATTTTTTTGCGGACATTTCACGGACAAAGCACGGGCAAATCGCGGACGAATCGCGGACAAATCGCGGACAAATCGCTGACAAATTGCGGACAAAGCTCCGACAACCTTTCTCATTGATTTAATTTATATATTTTTTTTTCTTCTTTTTCGTTTGTTCTTTGTTTTAATAAGCTCACTCAACTAAGTATTCTGCCACTGATTGGGTTTTATTCTGCCAAATAATATTATTCTCGCTAATAACAGGATCGTTACGATACGGCCTGTTACAGGCTTAATAACATGATTTTCAATTGTATAGCCAAGAATGTTTATAGTTGACTGTGTGAACTTGCTCTTTTCTTTGTTTAGGGTAAAGTTGTACTTCTCCACAGCTTTGACAAATAGTCTAAGATTTTTATCGTGCTCTTCCTGTGTCTTTCCACATACCGTAATATCATCAATGTAGGCAAAAGTACCGTTTAGGTTTTCGGTTCTGATGAGCCAGTCGACAGTTCTTTGGAAACTAGACACACCGTTGGTAACACCAAACGGAATTCTGCGAAACTGATACAGGTTACCACATGCCTCGAAAGCTGTGTAGGTTTTTTCGTCAGGCAAGATGGGCACTTGGTGGTATGCGCTCTGTAAATCTATAGCGCTAATAATCGCGTATTTAGCTACCTTTGTTATCATCTCTTCAATGTTGGGTAACGGGTAGGCATCCAGTTCTGTATATTTGTTGATGGTTTGCGAGTAATCTATTACCATCCGCCTCTTGTGATTCGCATTTTTCGTGATCAAAACCTGCGCTCGCCAAGGTGACAGACTTTCTTCTATGATTCCCTCCTTTAAAAGTTTCTCCACTTCGGCTTTTATAAAAGCATTATTCTCTATGCTGTGTTTCCTTGACTTTGCAGCGATAGGTTTGCAGTCCGCCGTGACATTAGAAAATAGGGGTACAGCAGGGACAGAGGCTGCAGCTACGCTACAAACCTTTAACGTATCTTTCGGTCCACCAAATTTGAATTCTAGAGTCGAGTGTGATTCTAAGACGTCATGGCCAATTATAACGTCGGCACATAAGTTATTCACAATCAGGAGATTGACGTTGTTATAGATATTGTCTCCGATCCTAACATTCTGGAGAGTCGAGCCGTTAACCTGTGACTTGTGAGATAAGGAAGCCATAGAAATAGTTTGGTTGCAACGTCTCTTCTTGAGTAGACAGAGATTGGCGAAGTCCTCATTGACGAAGCTCAGGGAGCTCCCGGTGTCAATCAAGGCTTCTGCTCGAACTCCCTTAATAATAGCTGTCACCATTACCTTGCGCAGTGAAGTCGGTGCCGCCGCAGATATTATACAACTGCAGTGGCCGCAGTCATCTGTTGCCGTTGTTGAAGCAGCTGTCGGTGTCCTGCTACGACAGACTTTTCCATAGTGTCCCTTTCTATTACACTTTATGCATGTAGCATCTCGAGCTGGACAGTCCTTGCGAGGGTGTATAGCTGATGCTCCACAAAAAAAGCACTGCTGTCCCCAAACTTTCGTTTGGGGACAGCAGCGGCAGTAGAAGCAGAAGTGTTCGAATCTTCGGCAGAAGAAGCAGAAGTGTTAGAGTCTCCGTTTCTTGCGTTATTAACATTTGAAACCGCATAGACTTCTGCCATGGTGTAATGATGACTGTTCCGCTCTGCCATCTCTATCGATTGGGCTTTATTGTAGGATTGTTCTAATGTAAGTGTCAGATTCTCGAGAAGGCGCTCACGTATTTTGTTTGATGAAATGCCCGCTATGAACGCATCTCGGATGCTGTCGTTCTTATTTGTTTCAGCGTCGACAGCGGTGAACTCGCAGTCCTTGGATAGTTGCTTTAAGGCCTGGAGGTACGCATCGATGGATTCGTCTGCTTGCTGGCGTCTTGTTGTGAGCAAATGTCGAGCATGAATAACATTCTTTGCTTTCACGTAGAGTTTGTCCAGCGCGGCCAACATTGTGGTATAAGTTGTGCACTCACTTACAGTTGCGTACACCCTCGGAGTGATATGGTTTATGAGGAGTTGTAGCTTGGTTGAGTTCCACATAGCTTCCTTCTTAGCTGCGGCATCCGTTGAATCTGTAGCACTTGGTCGGTTCAAATGTCATCTTCCAGTGCTGCCATTTCTTTGAACTGGAGTTCGATGTCGAGTCATTGGCGGATCCAGGGCATGGGGGCCATGGCCCCCATGCCCCCACCCCCCCCCCCCCCCCCCCCCCACTTTGAAATAAACATAGGTAAATGATATCTATTTCTCTTCTTCCGCTAGTGAACACAAGTGAATTATAGCCATAGCACCTCATTTCTTATTTGATTGACAGTAATAACTATTTTTCAAGCTGTTTATATTGATAGAATGAGAACGCATCCGAATTAGTTTTTAGTTTGGTTTCCATTCCACCCCTCTGGTTGCGACACTGGACTTCCTTCTTACTTACGTCAACACGTAATGTGTGTGGATTGCTCGTATTTTTCTTTTAATAAAAACTCAGTTCTAAATTACAAAAACGCTCTTTATTTGACTAAAACCTACATATATATTAAATAAAATTACTCGTCTAAGTATACCTCGGTATTGGATTTAACTTGAAAAGATAAGTTAAGTAAAAGAAAAAGTAGTACAGTGTGCGCGCATGTTACTCGCGAGTACGCGAACTTGCGAAGAAAGAAACGTACGCGTTTCCGCTTTCGTTACATTCAATTCAAACAATTTAATACACAATACAGAGAGATGACAAAAATATCACTGCTTTTTGCATTTTTATTTGTTTTTTGCATTGAGGTGTTCTTGCCCTTTATTAGCAGAGCCCTTTTAAGAATACTTAGCTAAATAAGTATGTACGTTAGAGTTATATACGTATCGAATATTTGTAGTTAGTTCAATGTAAAACTAACTAACAGATGTATCACCACGGGCGTGGCGAACATCTTTTGCCTCTCTCGACGTGGCCTGGATCTGAACTAAAGCCTCCTTTCAGTTTTCAGTTCAGTTGCAAAATATCAAAATATCTAACAAAACGACAAAACAGCAAAAAAATTCGGTTACATTGTCCTCTGTTTCGTGGTCCATTTTTAATAATACATGGTCTCGGTCTCACAATAAGATCATTTTCACTACTAACGCGAGAAATTAACAAAAAATATTTTGGTTTCGCGGCTTGCTCCGCTGGAGTACTGTCTCGTCTCTGGCTGTGCACATGAAGGCCCCCCTTATACTGAAATGGAAGTTTCTGATTCGTTTACGTGATAAGCTAATCTTATGCGAGCGAGAGTTCATTTTATACGACAGCGAACACAACTTCGATATTCCTTTTCCAAGTAGACACCAGATTTTGATTTTCGTAGATTCTTTAGGGCAGGGCTCATCTATTTTGTTGTAAATCGTTAAAATTTTATTATTTTTCATAACTTACTATCATAGCTTTCGCGTCTTGCTAAGCATACCTCACCAATTTCAAAAAGACTGCGACTCACCGATATTCATTATGTATCTAACAATTCCTCCTAACAATTCAATCTCAATCGCGCACTCTTTAAAATTTTCAGGGCTGTCTCTGCTTGCTGATTGTTTTTCATACTGATGTGTTTCTACCACTGCGCACTTACTTTTCCCTAAAACCCGAAACAGTCCCTAAAAAATTCGCGGTTTATTGTTAGTGGGGATGCGTGACTCAAATTCTTGGGCTACGACCTCGCCTTATGAAGGTACATTAGGTATATTCTTTGTTTTTTTCACCTGACCCCCCTTTACAGAATCCTGGCTATTAGTCCAGTCATTTAAGCTTAAATTAGGTAAGAATCTCGGAATTCGAGATACCCAGCTGTAAATCTGTAAATACTTGTATATCGACACCCTAAAAGTTGTCTCAAAACCTACATTATGGTAGGGTGTGCGCAACTATTAAATTTCTAGGTCAAAGGTCACAAAAAATTGGTTTTTTGTCAATATCTCATTTCCTATGGGTTTTTTGCTATTTGTATGTATGATCAATATTGTAGCAGATAAAATTCTCTACAAATTTTGTTTTAATTTTTTTTAATACGGTGAACCGTTTTCGAGTTAGAGGGCGGTCACAGCATCACTTCAGGTCAACCGGTGCTCCGGTCGAATACGCGCCATAATAATATATAGTTGATGAACTATCAATAAATCAATGATTATAAATATTTGCCAATTTTTATTAACTATTATATTATACTAGCTGCGCCCCGCGGCTTCTCTCGCGTTGTTCCTATGGAAACTTTTAAAGGTGATTTTTATCCCACGGGATCAGATTTATGGGATAAAAAGTAGTCTTTGTTTAATTACAGAATTATAATTACCTGTATGCAAAATTTCAGCCAGATCCGTTCAGTAGTTTTGGCGTGAGGAGGTAACAAACATCCATCCATCCATAAACCCGTACAGCTTTCAAATATTCCACCAACAAGTGCAGCTGCTCATCAACAGTTCAAACGTGTATACTATCAAGTTCAAACTTGGTAAGGGCATGATTTGGAACCCCAGGTATGGGGTTGGGCAATGCGAAACGTGATGCTGTGACCGCGCGTTCTCCGCCCTCTATCTCACCGTCCATAAAAAAACAATAATGATACTCTTGCTTGGAGCAAAAATGTAACATTTCAGGAAACGAAACGTAAGTTACGACTCAAGAACCCTGGCAACAATGATCTGTTTCCTCTTCTAAGTAGTTTTAGTGAAGGACGCGGGTTCAAGTCCCGTCAAAGTAAAAAAAAAATGGGATATTATTAAACTCCCCCCCCCCCCCCTCCCCCATCCCTACCTGAGGCCTGCGTCCATGAACATTGTCAAAATGGCCCCCTCCAAAATAAAATCCTGGATCCGCCCCTGTGTCGAGTCGGCATCAAACCTTTCCGGTCTTAAGTACTTGTCCATATTTATGTTTATCAAATTGAAATAACTATGGCATGAACTTCGTATATTAGGCTTTAATAAACATAAAAACAAAGCGACATTTTACAAGGAGCAATGGTTATAAATTAAATACTGCCGTGACACTGTTAATCTGACAGAATGTCAAAGGCAAGATACCTCTATGTTCGTAGATCACAGAGGTTGTATTCGATGCAATGAGTATATCATCTCACATACATACCAACCTGTAATTCACTATCTATCTACACCATAGGTACCTACTCACGATTTGGCAGTTGTGCAGAGATAACCAAAGTGAGTCAACTAGATATGCCGATACCATATCTACACTACCATGGTAATCAATACTAGGTGTGTAGTGTCACATAACACCTCAAGATGAGTAAAATCAAAGAATATTTTAAAGGGGAGTTCGATTTGAAGACGCTTGTACTTCAGCATCCAAAACCGGCTGACTTTTACCTTAGTGCTTGGCAGAGGACGCGATCGGTCGTGCCACTTCTGATTTGGCGGACGTTTCTGTTTCTAATTTCAGTTGGGATATTGCTAGCGTCTATGATTATTTACGGACTGAATGGGATTTTGGGATTCTGGTTCATTTACCTGACGCATTGGGGGTTGACAGTGATTGTGTTAACGACCGGCTTTGCGGTTTCGATTTCCGCGCGGTGCTATTTCTATGGACCTTTAAGTAAGTAACCACTGCACTTTCATAGATTTATCTACTCTACTGTTGTTTTTATTAAGAGCCATGTCTGCCTTGTCAATAAACAAGTTTTCTAAAACCTAGCTTGCCAATTCGGTAAGTTATATTTCTCTAATACTTTAATTTTCTGCCCAAGACTGGGAAAGAACAAGTTCTTGAAAATCTTAAAGCCTTTATAAAATATTTCAATCAAAATTACAAATCAAAAGTACTAATTATCTCTGGACTCGTATCACGGCTCAGTAGAAGAGCGCTAACTTACCAAGTCTATTTATAGAACTTAAATAAGACTCCTACAGTAAGGTGATATCACAGTTATTTGCTTCTTGCATTGCTAATTGTGGCAGGCGCTGAGTTTCTCCTGCCGTGGTACGTGCGGACCTACTGGGTTCTGCAGAACATCGCTGTGCCAGTCGCCTTCCTCATCACTGTGTTCTACTGGGCTATTCTCTTTGAAGGTTTGAATGTTTTCATTATTATATTCCTTACTTTATATTTAATCTTATGTACGTCATCAGGGTGCTTGGTGCTCGCTATTTATTATACCACCAGCGACAGATAGGTGTAGTACCACCATAAAATTGAAAAAAACAGGACATATTACACAAAAAAATGATATATACCACATTCTGAAGAGCACGATGGCTATGTAGGCAAAATAAGTGCGTGGACATTTATTTTAAAAATTTCCTTTTTTTTTTCATTTAGAAAACTTGGGAGTAGGTATATTACCTGTATCTACACGACTGAGCAGCATACTATACTTACCTTTAAATTTTAAATAAAACAGAAGGTTTCTAAGAACAAAACCTTCTAACTATTTGTAGTTAGAAGGTTTTGTTCTTAGAAATCTGTTTTATTTAAAAAAAAAATGTTGACATTTTTAGTTTTTTTTTTTAAATGTACTGGTCGCCCAAAAAATGACATTGTCAAAAAAAAACAAGTTGGTCTTAATCGGCTCTATATCCAACCAGGAACATTTTTCCCAAAGTAACATACCAAATCAAATCGTAAGTTTGGACAAAAATAAAAAAAAACAATTCCCATACATTTTCTATGAAAAAACGAGTAAGTGAAAACAACAATGTCACTCATTCAATGGCCCCACCCTGTATAAGTATAAACAAATAAAATTACAGGATTAAAATAACATCATTAAGGTAAGTATAGTATGCTGCTCAGTCATCAGAAACGGTAACTACCCTTATGGTGCCAAAAATTTGCCCCACCCTGTATACTTATGCTTACCCAACATAAGTATTTAAAAAGAAGTCGCACATGGTAGACCGAGGAAATTATAGCGCGACAACTAGCTCAAGGTCGTGACATGGTGGTGATGGTAAAGCATAAGACGTTGGCCCTTGGACGAACGAAATCACCCTTACTTGCCTAATAGTAGAAGTTCTACTATTGGGCAAGTATCTTTTGCGCCATGACTCCGTAACATTCTACTGTAGAAAGTTACGGGGTTATGGAGTAAAAGTTAAAAGTAAAAGCGTATGTTTCCAGCGGGGATAGAAGAAGAACTAAGCCACGGTCTGGACGTGTCCGTCCACGCACTGAACTCGGTTGTGATGCTGCTCCTGTTGCTCTCATCTTCACATCCAGCACGTGTTCTGCACGTCTACCAGCCACTCTGCTTCGCTCTCTGCTACGTTGCGTTTGGACTGATCTATTACTGGGCCGGTGGTGTCGAAACGTAAGGCTTTTTAACCATAACATAATAAATATTATCAGCATAACTATCAGTTCAAAGTCGCTCAGCGAACTATGGAAAGAGCTATGCTCAGATTCTCTCTGAAGGATAGTATTCGTAACGAACACATCCGACAGAGAACTAAAGTTATCGACATAGCTCAAAGAATTAGCAAGTTGAAGTGGCAGTGGGCCGGCCATATTTCGAAGAACCGACAACCGATGGGGTAAGCGAGTTCTTGAGTGGAGACCGCGTCTCGGCAAACGTAGTGTAGGGCGTCCTCCGACCAGGTGGGATGACGATCTGCGAAAGACTGCAGGCAGATGCTGGATGCGTCAAGCCGAAGACAGGGCGCTATGGCGTTCATTAGGGGAGGCCTATGTCCAGCTGTGAACTAATATAGGCTGATGATGATGATGAATATGCTATTTGCTAAGTAACTAATTTATATGAATACTAGCGACCCTGCTGCGATGATGATGTTGATGATTTACATACTCGTATAAACCTTCTTGAATCACTATATCTATAAAAAATCGCATCAAAATCCGTCGTGTACTATAAAGATCTAAGCATACATAGGGACCGACGACAGCGGGAAGCGACGTTGTTTTATTACTTTGCAGTGAAGAACAAAGGAAAGATAAAATTGTAATTTTACCTTTACGGTAGGTACTTTAACTCTATAATTAGTATATATAATAATATATATAATATATATATATATACAATACAAGAACAATAGAAAAGGACATAAATAAACGTAGAGTAAATAATTAATTTTGTTTTAAAAAACTACAAACCGACTTTACTTTTGATGAATTTTCATGGATCCCATTGTCAGAACTGAACAAAATTAAAATGGGACCAAACGGAAAGCACCAGCTTTCATATAAAAAAAGAATCATGCAAATCGGACCACCCAGTCAAAAGTTCTGAGGTAACAAACATAAAAAAAAACCTCCTCCTTTTTTAAAGTTGGTTAAAAAGTGTGTAACACAGGTGCACTATGTATATCTATTCCTTCACTCATATAATCAGATGAGACGGCTGACTGGCGCGACCATTGAGAGATCAGACGCAGGACCAACGGGTTTGACCGAAGCACACCTTCTTTATAAACACCATACCATAAACATATTATTATGTATACCTATAAGCTTAGTTATATGTATATAGTTCTAGTTATATTATACGGCACCAAATGTAATAGACCCGGGCCTATGTGCTTGTAGGAACACCAGATTAAATTTATTAATAGCATCTACAGCTCATCTATTTGTTGAGAGCTTATATCAATGACCTTATTGAACTTTTAGACACGTACAGTTTATGGATTGATACCGTATAGAGCAGTGTGTTTTAAGTTGTGCGGCACAGTTCTTACCCAGTCAATTAAGGCTGCCCTCTGGTATTATAATATAAAAAAAACCACCAAATGTGTTGGTAAGCGCATAACTCAATAACGCTTCTAATAATTGCCGGGAAAACACCTATAAACGTTTCCATAGGAACAAGAACAGCTAGTTGCTAATAATATTAATTTCCTTAATGTGTTTATTCGCTAAGTATTATTATTAACTAGCTGCGCCCCGCCTGCGGCTTCGCACGTGTTGTTCATATGGAAAAATTCAAAGGTGATTTTTTTTGTAAATTGTGCTTATTAGAAATTATAGTAGTACCCACTATTTGCCAATAGATGGCAGGAAGAGTCATATTTTTCAGTTTAATTCTTTATTTTATTAGGATAGGGTTGATTTTTGAAAACACGATGCCGGTTTTTAATTTTGATTCGATCACTAAATAAAAAATTTCCTCTATGCCTCTATGGATTATTATTGTAGACTGACAACACTGAAATGCTCTTTCAAATAAACATACACAACATCCGGTGCGTGTACAGATTATGCGTACCTTTGACCGATTTTGTGAAGAAACAAAAAAAGACGTGTGGCACTCGGGGACTGCCGCGGTAAAGCTATTGCAATGCCATCTAGAGGCGAGTTGCTGAACTAAAGAGACAAACGTCAAAGTTTTTTCGTTACGGAATTTCTGGATTCGGTCCCCGTGCTCAAGGCCCGCGATAGAAGCTATGCAATAGCTTAAAAATAAAAACGAAAAGCCCATCCGTGGCGCCGTGCCAGCAGAGAGGATAACTATTCGCCAATAGATGTCAGGAAGAGTCAATTGATTACGTTAAAGTTAATTATTGAAAACATAATTAAACTAATAAAACGACATTTTCTGAAAATGAATCCTAGCTAGCTCGATTTATTACCCCCCAAAACCCTCTGTATACTAAATTTTATGAAAATCGTTGGAGCCGTTACCGAGATCCGGATTATATATATATACAAGAATTGCTCGTTTAAAGGTATAAGATTCTTATGAGAAAAAATCGAGTAAATGTACCTACTATCTATACTTACCTTTTCCATGAATTATTTTTTTTTTTTTCTTTTTTTATTAGTTTCTTTTTGATAGTTCTACTGACAATCAAATATCCATGCCATCCAAAGAGAATATAGTTATTGCATTCTCTTTGGAGAATATAACGCTTCATCACATGTCATGAAGTTATTGTATTCTCTTTCTTACGAAGTTATTGATTCTCTTTGTTCATGGTCATCGATTTGGTTATTTATAATAATTTTATTAGGTACTAAATAAATAAACCAAATCAACTAAGTTGATTTTGTGTATTTAATTATTAAAGAAATGGGGTAGAAGTTAGAAGCAGGTAGAAGTTTACAGTTCAAAAACCAAAGCACCTATCTTATAATTTCATGAAGAATTTGTAATCGATTTTGTTATTGTTGATAATAAATCCGTAGACGGGATATCGTTCTTCGTAACTATCAGGCAGCTAACAGGATCGTAAAAAAAATGTATAAGCAAGATAATTAAACGGTAGAGCAAGGTGAGCTGACACTCGAAACCCTTAACTATGTCAATAGGTCAATAATGCTTTCTGTATTCGTCCGGCCATAGGCTGCTATTATTCAATCTATTGCCAAATTCAATCAGCACTTATTATGTATGTTGGTAAAGCATATTGATCAGAAGAGATTTAAGCGTTTGTTATTTTTTAACCGACTTCAAAAAAAGGAGGAGGTTCTAAGAGGTTTTTTTTATGTTTGTTACCTCAGAACTTTTGACTGGGTGGTCCGATTTGCATGATTCTTTTTTTATATGAAAGCTGGTGCTTCCCGTGTTCCCTTTTTAATTTTGTTTAGTTCTGACAATGGGTTCCATGAAAATTCGTGAAAATAGGTTACTTAGTATATATACTTCCTCGACCTTGTCAACCGCAAAACCTATATTGGTTAACTGCCGGACATAGGCCTACCCCGAAGAGCGCCTTATTGGCGTATCTCATGTGGGGGGTAATGTCCATAATCCCCACGCTGGGGATTATGGATTCGTTAGATCGAGGTTGTGAGGTCGGTTTAAAGTTTTTCGTCTTTCGGAGAGATGATTTTCGTGACGAACACACCTTTGTTTGCGTATCCTCGTTGTTTTTGTATAGCCACGCTGTGGAAGGCAGATGGTCCCTGTCTGGTTTAGGATCGAGATGCGGGAGGGACCTTTACACTTGCGGCTAGTGTGCTTCTCTTTTTGAACAGACTCTAACTAATTCGATGAAGAAGTAAACAAAGAGCCCATACCTGACCTAAATAAAATTCACTTTGTTGCCGCGTCATTTTATACGCAATTTAATCTACTTGTTGATAAGAAGATCGTATTTCAATAAATATTGAGTTTTAGTTATTTGTGTCGTGGTTTGTTGACGAACATTCTACATCACGTTTGGCTAGTGTATAGGAGAGGTACTTTTTCGCATTTATGGCTTTTTGGCAGTTCCCAGTCTTTCACTTATTGCTTATTGGCTATAAAAATAATCTACACTTTTTATTTAAATTATACCTTAAACTAACTTTTCAACTAACGTTAAACCTATTCTCTACATTATGACGACCTCTGTGGTGCGGTGGGCGGAGGTCCGCCTGCGACGCAGGAGGTTGCGGGTTCGACTCCCGCCTCGGGACAAATATTTGTACGATCTGCAGATATTTGTTCAGGGCGTTCTGGATGTTTTCTATGTATAATAAAAAATATCTATCTATGTAGTGTATTGTATTATGTATATCAGTTATCTAGTACCCATAACACAAGCTCTGCTTAGCTCGGGGCTAGATAATACTGTGTGGATTGTCCAGCATTATTTATTTATTTATTATTATTATCTAAACCACTTTCCTCACATTGTGTATTGTTGTTCCAGTAAAGGCAACCGATGGGTGTACGCTGTAATAAACTGGGCGAAGCCTGGCCCTACCATCGGCGTATGTGCCATTACCGGGCTGCTGTTGGTGTTCCTTCACCTCCTCACAGTCGGCATAGTACTGGCCAGAGACGCCTTGGCCACCAAACTGCTGAATCCCTCCGAGACGAGGCGAGTTGAAGAGGGCTATCCGTTAAGAACAACTGTATAGACCACACAGAGATCAATGATTTTAAAAGGCTCGGTGAAGTGACAAGGTTATCCTGGCCAAAATAAAGGATTGTTCTGGCTTACCCTGCAGATTAATGCGGTTTATTAATCATGTGATCACGTAAGCTTCGAAAGGGGGACGGTTAGGAAAAATTGGTAGTGAATAGTGATATATCGCGTGTTTTTATTATTTCGTTAAACTCGAGCGATTTTTAAACTGTTAACAACACGGTGCTTCTTTCAATTATTCAATTAAATTAGTTTATACCAAATATTGAGATATATAATATTCTATATTGTTTTAAATAAATTTATTGTTATATTTTCGTAAAAAACAAGTGATTTTGGTTAGGGTAGACTAAAATCTTTTCGGGTTATGCTCTATGACCAATTCAACGTCTTACACAGATACGACAAGATATCGGCGTGGAATCGGACAAAACCGATGTCTGGTGTCACTAGAATAAGGAGTTTAAAAAGTTGCAATAGCCATCACGCGATTAATGGACACCCCTTAGATTAGACAGAGATATCGAGAGAGTTGACTACTCTGTCCAAAGAAGTATCCTTTTTTGGCATACCTTGCACCACTATGAATTTCTCTAATTGTTTAAAAGTGATATTGTAGGTGAATTTCAAATACAGAATATTAATTCTGTATTTGAAATCCACCATGATGATGAATACTTCAGTGTTTCATGAAATACTTCAGTGTTTCATGAAATACTTCAGTATTTCATCTCTATCTGCCAATAGAAACTTTGTCTATGAAATACTTCATTCTCTATTAAAAATTACTTGTCAACAAAGAAATTCATTTGAAGTGCATTATGCCTAAAAATAATACTTCTTTGATAGGGTATGGTTATGTACTTATCTGCCTAAACCTCAGTGATATTTATTTATAATAGTTAAGTTTCCTTTTATAAAGATAAACTGTTTTATAATGTCTGAGGAGCGCTTAGTTAGTAGGTAATTAAAGCGGCGAGCTGTTTTTGAAACGAGTTTGCCGTTTGCTAATTTCAATTTCAATTCAATTTCAATTTATTTATAAAACATCATTGTTCGTTCTACAGCCATCGTTATACACCTAAAGAATTGTTTTTAAAACTTTCTTGGCCTGCTAGCCACTTTCCGTGGTAAGGGTACCAGATTTTAATACAATAGCAGAGAAATTGAGGCTCATAGGTGATTTTTAACATGGTTAAATAAGGTATATGCATCGATTTTTTTTATTGTTTTAATCGATTCTTTAGGTCATTATTTAACCGAGAAATGTTAAGACGCTCACTGAATTTCGCAATAACAAGTTAAAAAAAACAAATCAAAACTACAATCATTTTCGGGTGATAAAAACGCTGCCATATTGGCGCCATGTTTATTTGACGTCGACGTTCACACTCGATTAAGACCTCGGTAGTGATCAGAAAAAGCTGAAAATAACCGACAATACGAAATGTGAAGTGGGCAGAATAGTGTCAAATCATGGTGCAGCAAGCAGAATAAAAAAGAAGAAATGTGTGTGTACAGTGATGTCACGTCCGCTCTAGTCAATGGCGTAGCGTTTTGAAATTTTGAGATTGAGATTTAAAATATCAATTTTTCAATGGTTAAATTCTACAATAAAAACATCTCAAAATGCTAAAATATATAGGTAGATATGTTTCTATATCAATAGAGAATACGTATATTTTTTTTTAGCCATTTTGTAATCACATGCATATACCCTATTGTCTAAGATACCATGTTAAGTATATCATGGGAGAAGTAAAGGTGTTATTTTAATTTTACGCATTTTTATTTCTTTAGCATCAATCAAAGCGTCCTCCCAGCGAAATACCTGATTCCAAAAAGCCAAGCCTTTTTTTTAAGGGCTTTGCTTTAAAAAGAAAGGCTTTGGCAGATAAAAACCGTCATTGTCGAATAAGCTGATAGACAAGCTTTAGAAACTGCAGAATAGTCTATCTACCTCACAAGCAAAATATCAAATATTTCCTCTTTATAATCCATTTATAATCTTAGTATAGATGTGACCTAGAGTTTCCATTTTTTTCTGTATTACTACGGTTGCGTTGATTACTCGCACCATAGAGTTTATATACTACACTCGCACAGACATCCGAGATGCGCGCGGAGCCATTTATATTTCTGTGATTGCTCGTCACTTTCGCTATTTCGTATTTTATATTTCAGTGATTATTGTAGTTATTGTATTCTCATTGGACTACTCGCTATCAGGGTTGGCATGATTAAAACAAGTTGTTTTTAAACACGTGTCTTAAACAGTGCTTAAAACAGTTTGAAATAAAACTATGTTTTTTATTAAGTGTTTAAAAACAAAGTTTAAAACGAGTTTTAAACAATGTTTAAAATGTGATGAAAAAAACAGGGTTTAAAACTACCTTTTATTGCAAATGAATGGAAATAAATCACAACGAATAAATATGTAGAACTCTAAATAGCTAATATAAATTTACAAGTGGAAATTCTCTGTTGGCCGTTTTATAAACTGTAAACTGCATGCATAGGTAACTCCCCGCCAGTAAAGTCCCTATGTCGACCGTCGAAAGAAAGTAATTCACTGGATTAGTGGGTTCCCCGTTCTCTCTCTCTAGTTCTCTACCTACCTACCTACACTACACTACATAAAAGGTTTATGTAAAGTGTTTTGTATTGATTAATAATTATAATATTTTTTGATAATTAGATTATGAGATACTGAGATACGCAACAAAAAGTAAATATTTATCGTTTTGTTAAATTTACTAATGTGAATTAGGAAATAGTTCAGATAAGGATTAAATATTTTATTTTTCACTATAATTGATTTGAAATTGATGCTTAAAGGTAAAAAGTAAAAAAACAAATAAAACAAAAAAAACACTTGTTTTAAACATTTTGAACAGTTTGTTTCATAAAATATAAAAAACTGTTTTTTTTTCAACCCTGCTCGCTATCACATAGCTTTCCTGTGACGTCACTTTCGTCATAAAGGTGATTTCCTTCGTCCGTGCTGTACCTACTATTAGCATTTTCCTCATGGAGTTCATATCATAGAGTTTATGGTTTATATACCTAAGGTTTATATAGTATGATTTTCCTCGTTTTATTTTCTGACTGCTAAAGATTTTTCAATTAAATTTCAATGTCACAGAAGTAAGAAATCAGAAAGTCATCTGTCTTTTTTATATGTATTCTTTGTTCTCTTTGCTTAGATTGGTTAACGCTTCTAAATGTATAAATAAAACATGATTATTGAAAAAATTGTGAAGAGTGCTTTTTAGAAACAATTTATGTTCATCACAACTACTTAGGTACATTTTCTGAATATTTATACTATACGTAACATGATGTTCTTTGAATACAAAGATACTTAAATCGGTTTTGAACGTAACTTCCAAACAGTATTCAAAATGCAACCTTTTAATATCTCAATGCTGTATGAATATTGGCCGGAATTGTCGTAAGTACCTACTATATGTATAAGTCATCTACCTTATGTATTAACTGCTTATTAGTTTCTTTGGGCTTTTGATATATTAAACTAGCAGCGCCTCAGGATTCACCCGTGTAGTTCCCGTTCCCGTGTGAATTCCGGGATAAAATATAGCCTATGTCAGTCCTTGAAAAGCAAACTTTCTAATGGGACAAATGTGTGTACGATCTGCAGACATTTGTTCAGGGCGTTCTGGATGTTTTTCTATGTATAATAAAAAATATCTATCTATGTAGTGTATTGTATTATGTATGTATATCAGTTATCTAGTACCCATAACACAAGCTCTGCTTAGCTTGGGGCTAGATAATGCTGTGTGAATTGTCCAGCATTATTTATTTATTTATTTATTATTTATTTAATGGTGAATGATTTTTTTTATCGGTCTAGTAGTTTTGAAGCCTATTCAATACAAACAAACAAACAATCAAATCATTCCTATTTATAATATTAGTATAGATAAGGGATCGTTTGGTAAAAGTATCAGAATCAGAATCAGAATCAGAATCAGAATCAGAATCAGAATCAGAATCAGAATCAGAATCAGAATCAGAGTCAGAATCAGAATCAGAATCAGAATCAGAATCAGAAATATATTTATTGTCAACTGTTGTACAAAAAGATCATAAGTATAGGGTACAGTTTTAACAGCTTATCTATAATAGACATGCAATAAGTTTTGTTACATAAACAAAGAAAACTTTTATAATTAACTAGTTTATGCTCGCAGCTTCGCATATGTTGTTTATGGGATAAAACTAGCCAATATATACCTGCGTTGTTCATAGTAATCAAAGGTCTAATTATAACTCGATTGAAAAGTTTTTAGGATATTTAGGTGTACCTACATGATATCCACTATGAACTGATTTATGGGATAAAAAGTAATCTATGCGTTATTTCAGGACCAGAACTGCATTTATACAAAATTTGAGCTAGATTCGTTCGTTAGTTTTGGCGTAAAGCGGGTACAAGTTACCTATGTCTAACCACGATAATGTAAACTCAAAACTACGTCATTGGTTTTAACCAGTGCCAGCGGACTGATTGTTTCATGAGGAAGGTTATTTACGTATACGCCTAAGGGCTCTTATACACGGACGGCAAGTTGCCCATCGACTGCAAGCGACGACAGTCGTCAACTGCCGTCGTCGACTGAAATGAAATTAATTTATTTCTCGACCACAACAAAGCCAAACGTTGAAAACAAAACCTCAACCTTAACAGCCTGTATTGGTCCAGTGCTGGATCAGGGCTCATACTGATAAGCGCCTCAATGGCGTTTATCTAACGGGGGTAATGGCCGAAATGCCTGAAATCCCCACGCTGGGCATGCGGGTTGGGGATCGCAGTTCGGTGGTCGAATTGTTCTGCAAGGGGTCAGAGTCAGAGTCAGAGTCAAATCGTTTATTTCTTTAGACTTACAAAATAAACACTTAGAGGGGCGCTGCTGCCCCCGGTGAATATCCCTTAGTCGCCTCTTACGACACCCACCGGGAAGAGATAGAGGAGACACCCTTTTGTTACATCAATTAATATAGTTTATCCTTGTTAGCTTTTTATATATTTATTTTTGTCAAATGTGTACAATTGATGATAAATAAATAAATATTGCTGGACTATTCACACAGCATTATCTAGCCCCAAGCTAAGCAGAGCTTGTGTTATGGGTACTAGATAACTGATATACATAATACAATACACTACATAGATAGATATTTTTTTATTATATATAGAAAACATCCAGAACGCCCTGAACAAATACCTGCAGATCGTACAAATATTTGTTCCGAGGCGGGAATCGAACCCGCAACCTCCTGCGTCGCAGGCGGACCTTCGCCCACCGCGCCACAGAGGTCGTCCATGATGATCAGATGTACTTACCTAAAATTACCACTTAAGTACTGTGTGTTGCAGAAGCAAATAAATGTTTTATCTATCTATCAGATAGGGTGGTGCAAATTTTAAGCCTGCACGGCAAAAAATAAAACCACTTAAAGCACATGAAACAAAGGTGCCACGGGTGACTGCCGTCGTCTGCAGTCGACAACTTGCCGTCGGTGTATTTGAGACGTGCAGTCCGTGTATAAAAACCCTTAGTTTCAGTTTCAGTTTATTTATAAATAACATTTTGTGATACAAGTCAGTTCTTAAATAATTATAATTTTAATAACAATGTATACTAATATACATAGGTACCTATTGATTTAATAAAAAGGGAAGATAGGTTACGTTCTCCCAGCGCTTCCTCAAAAATTGGCATGTGTTACAACTACACGCAAACACATACGCTCACAGTTATGTTTCCAGTCCTGTGCAATACAAAGAACAACAAAGACAGAAAGACGTACCTAAGACCGAAGTGAGACCGAAACAACAATATTTCTCGCTAGTACGACCGCCCATGCCGCCGGTCAGACGGTGACTGAGGTGGGACCACACAATTTGAGGTTGCCACTTTCGAGAAACCAGTAGGTACCTCATCTTCCCTTTTTAATAAATCAATGTAGGTACCTAATATTTAAGCGTATAAATAGGTCGATAAGGCTGCGGTCGATAGAAAACGTTGTTGACGTGCACCCCGCGCAAAATAATACAGTTATTATATAAAAGTAATTAGTAATATGAAAACAATGCAATACTCGTACGTATGGAATTCCTCTTAGAAAGATGTCTAAAACTGCTTTGCTTCCCATACGAAGCCTGGGGCGGGTTGCTCTTGCTGGTCTTAATTAAAACAAAACCAATAATTTATCATTATTAATATTTAAAACGTCTATAAATTTTCTTTTCAATCACAATCATGAGTGCTGTTTCTTGACTACAAAACAGCCGCAACGTTTAATTGCAAAACATTGACAAAGCCCGGTCAGTTAGACGAGAGATTACATAAAGGTTATGTTTTACGCAAGGCGCTTAACACACTCAGTGTATTGCAGCCTTCGAACCGATCTGACTCAACCAGTCTTCCACCGCGCCTGGCGTCGGAACCACCTCTCGAGTAACCTTGAGCAAAGGGATATTTTAACCCTTTGCTTCCGGGTTCATTAATCTTATCAGACTAAGACAATTATTTATATACACGGGTTCATAAAAAAATTGGATTATCCCTGATATGATAACTCGATAGTAAACTCTCTGCACTATCTCAGTTTCGTCATATCGGTTTACCTAAATCTGTCTATCTGTGTGGAAAGTGCTACATTTGAATTGGGAAATAGTCAAAATGGTAAAATGTTATAGGAAGGCAGCGAGCTTATCGGATTTGTGGGTGTGTCAGAGTGAGAAGTTAAGTGACTTCTACGCTTCGTCATGGCAGAGTGGAGAGTCCCCGATTCCTATGCTGGTGGTTCGAGGGGTGCTGGCGGTGACTGCCGTGGCGGTTCTGTTCTGGTCGGTGGTGGAAGCTCCGACCCCCTACTGGCTGATATTCTTGACCAACTGGGGCATGCTGCTGGTCACTTTGATGATGGTGACCGGCTCTTTCGTTTCTATCATGGCGTTGAACAAGAATACGGGTAAGTTTGACTTTTACAATCATATAAGTAGAATTTGCTTTTATAACAAAGGTATACTACGCGTATCAGAAGCAAATACCACTTCTGAGATAGCAACAGAATCTATGAGTGGTTTATTTACAATTCAAAAATAAGAACTGTAACATAACATATTGACTTATGGCTTATTCCAATAATCCCCTTAAACAATTACCCTGCGAAGGGGATTTCTGGAGTTTTTGTCCATTAATCCCTTGCCGGCTGTGAGAGAGGGGGCACAAGGGATTTTTGGACAATAGTTCGAACTACCAGACCGAGCAATACATTTGGTAATTTACTTAAAGTGAAAGTGTTATGTGGTGCCGCGGGTGTTGTAAGGCGACTAGGGGATATCCACCGGGGGCGGACAACAGCGCCTCCTGCAGAACAATTATACCACCAAATTGCGATCCCCAACCCGCATTCCCAGCGTGGGGATTATGGGCATTACCCTCCATGAGATAAACGCAAATAAGGCGCTTATCAGGGGGAGGCCTGCGTCCAGCAGTGCACCAATACAAGCTGCTGGGGTTGAAGTGAAAGGAAAATTAAATACTTAAGTACACTTTATCTACCTCTATCTCAGCCATTAGCGGATAAAATGTTTCTATTAATAAAACAATAGGTGTAGGAAAATTCCCAACGACAACACCATTATTCCGTAAGTAGATACCAACATTTTACCTCATAGAATTTGACAGTATGTTAGTACTCTGTCACCTGACTCTACTAAAAACTAGTTTATACTAATTCAAATTAACTACGATGGTGGTAGGAGTGACAATCGCGTTGTTAAAGTACCTAATAGTATGCTGACCTAGTTAGTATAATGTTGCAAACGTAGTTTTTATCTTTTTATAGTCTAGTCGAGTATTTGCCTCATTTCGGTACTTCGGTCTATCACAAAAACTTTGGTTTAGGTTAACAATTAACAAATGACTCGAATTGCGTTGGCTTATCAATAAGATACCGCTTCGATTACCTCTGCAAAGTCCAGAGAGCAATATAAAAGTTGGCATCTAGTGTGTAAATTATAGCAATCGTGATAAAATAGTATGTAATTGAAATTATTTAAAATTATAACAAAGAGAAGCCTCTTGCAAATCTGTAGAATAAATACGAGCTGTATCAGGGCTCTGGAAGTAAACAGCTGCAACACCAAGTTCGTGTACGAATGGCAATTAGCATTAGAGAGGATATCCACCAAGAACGGTTCATTCTTCAATGAATCAAGGGACACAGCGGATCACTATAACAAAGCCGCCGATGATCTGGCACGGAGAGGTTCGGAAAAAACCACAAAAGGTCCATCACCTTTCCTACCCCTACCATACTTCAGACTAGACTATAATATATATATAGAGATAACTAACGATGGACACGCCTGCTAGAATGCAGACAAGCCAGAGTGGCGCTTTCATCAACATCACTGAGGCTGACGAAACGCCTACTCAACCTAAACAGAATGGACCTGCGTATCCTGGCAGGAACTCTAACAGGACACTGCCCTCTGAACAAATATTTATTCACCATCGGAGCGACGACGGACAGCCCTCTCTGCAGAAGGTGCCTCAGCGACGACGAATCAGCTGCCCACGTAATCCTGGAATGCATGGGAGGAACAGCACAACGAACGCAAATCCTCATATCTTACCGAGGTCACTCCGTAAAGCCTGTGAAGATCTCAGGGAGATTCTGCGCTTCTGGACGGAGATTGGCTGGCTAGCTAAAAAACGCCTAATTGACCAACTACGAGTCTAAATGCGGAAATAGGAGTCTTCTACCATACCATACTATATCGATAGTCAGTTGTCAGATGCCTACTTTAATTTATCATTATAGTCCACTGCTGAACATAGGCCTCTTCCAGGACGCCTGAGTGCCTTCCAGGACGCCTGAGCTCCTGAGTGGTCCTGAGCCTCCTCCTCAATACTCAATATATTTACTGTTGTCTTCACATTAGTGAGTAAGTACCCTCCATCCATCGACTCCCTGCGACCGCTACAATAGCGTCGGTCCATCGACTAAGGTCCTGTCTTTTTATATTGGTTGGTTACCCAGTGACTTCACACTGGGTAAAGTTTTTCTAGTCACAAGGTGTATGGAAATACGTACCAACATTATTATGTTGCGAAATTTAAAATTTTTGACGAGCACAAAACTAAAAATAAAACTTCAAATGGCTTAAAGAAGTGCGTACCTACACAATAATGTACCTAAGACGTGCATAAAAGTACAAAAAAATCTCAAAAGAAACTGCGAAGTGGTTGTTCCGCTTGAAAAGAGTCCCCTCTGGAATAAATAATACGGAGATGTTACTGCCCTCAGCTGACTGAGAAAGATTTATAACTCAGTGTTGCCATATGTAACTGCAGTAAGAAGACAAATTTATTTACTAATGAATGTCGCTAATAAAATATAAATACTTTATAGTAAATTTGGGGGAGGCCTATGTTCAGCAGTCAACATATACATGCTGATGATGACGATGATGATGAAACGAATGTGTGTAATAAAGAAATATCGCCAAACGTAACGCCTATCCAGTTTAAAACTATTTTGCTTTGCGTTTAAAACAAAAGATATCGAGCAAGCCGGGATTGGCAACTATTCACTTCACAGAAAAATCACCCTAGTGGTGGTAAGGCACAATTTTTGCTGACTGAACGTATAACGGTAAGCTCTACATAATTCTTGAAAAGCTGGCTTGAATCTTGTTACACCTGAAAACGCCTTTGTTGAGTTGATTTTCACTGTAATCGAAAATGGTGTTTGTTCGATTTTGTTGCCCAACAGTGAACTAAATAAGCTGAGGACGAAAGCTCTACTGGGTTCTTAGTGCACATACACACACACACACACAGCAAAACTAAAAATAAAGTATCTAGTCCTAGGGGTATCTAACAAGTGGATAAAAACCGCTAGATCTGGCAGCTCTTTCTAACTTGAGCACGTTGGATCAAGGAACCGGTTTATTGCGTAGGAATCCAAGCATGCAACTTGGATTCTGTAAGCATGCAATAACTTGATAACTGCCATAATATACGTAAGGACCTATAGGTAGAGTAAATACTGGGAATTTTTACAAACAAGGTTTGAGACCCTCTATGGGAATGCAATAAGTTTTCCAGAGAACAAAAGAAATCAGAAAAATTTATGAGATTTTTTAAGCACGCAGGTATTTTAAGTATGGATTCCTGATGATCGATGACATGAAGTCAACCACCACTGATTTGTCTTGAAAGATTTTCTGGGTGGTCTAATATATAAACAAAGCCTTAAGATCAAGTTTGAAAACCGTTCATACTTAATTCGGTACCAATTTTTTATCCGTTTTATTTTAAATCAGAAGCATTTTCTGATATATAGTATGTACTTGCTTGCGTGTTTGTGTTTCGTTAATGTAAACAAAGGTAAACACGGAATAGTTGAATATCTAGGTACCAAAAAAGTTAATTAAATATGTGCCAAGGTGCCTACATTATACTTGAAAATTTATTTCAATGTCCTTAATAATTTCAATTTCCTTAACAGTGTTTTAAGATTTGCGGGCTGAAATGTGGGAATAAAATTGTTATGGAACCACCTAGGAATAAAAAAACATACATTATGTACCACAGCCGAACACACAACCTCGTCCTTTCTCAAGTCAGTTAAAAATAACTTGAACATTGCTCGGCGTCAGCCAAGATACCTATCATTTTTAAATTGCTACGCATTAGATCAAAGTTCATACCACAAAAAATCACTAGTTACATTATTATCATACAGTTTCTTGCAGAGCGACATACCTAACAAAAAATATACTCAATAGGCATTACCTAACTGAACTCATTTAATCATTATTTTCAAACATCGATTAATAAGAAATGATTCACTTGGAATTTCCAACGAAGAAATCCACAGTCGAATGTCTCTACGATTCTACGTTACATCATGCATGTCACCTACAAAAGACTTAAACGCGCGTCCTTCGCGTGTTTTGCAACAAGACGCTTCGTACCATAAACCACTGTCATTTTACAATTTCCGTCGGCATGGCGACATCCGTTCTCTGTGTAACTTGATAAGTTTTTGTTTGAGGCTCGGGTAACTTGATGATAATATTACATGAGAGACTAGACCTACCTAACTTCATCGAACTCTACTTAAAACTCATTCAGACGTAAACATCTGTTTAACTAAAAATAGTAATAAAAAATCGTATGTTATGTGGGCTGGAATGGTCTTTAACGTTTGAAGTTGATCTCTTCCTTCATATCTTTATTCCACTCGGTAGAGTTCGCAAGTTCGGTCTGGCAACCCATATATTAGCCATTTAATAGATACAACGCTTTATTGAAAAAGAAAATTACTAGGTATTAGGAATATTTATTTCTATTAGTAATTTTCTTAAAACTGTTAAAACAGTTCATTATTTTTATTTATATTGATATAATACATGCATAGAGTCGGCATAACACCCTGTGATTCCTTGTTTCCATCATCCGTTGTTGTCAGGAAGTGTGTCTTGAATTGAGTCGTAATTTAAGAGACACTCCCATTATTTGTAACATGGTTTTTCGCGAAATCTACACAAGAGTACTCTTCTAACACTAATTGCCGCAGGACTTCTTTAATGCAAGCCATTCTTCGGTACCTAAAATTTATCAAAGCCAGAACAAAAGAACAAAACATTTTTATTAGATCCTTACCAGCTATTATTGAACGCTGACTATTTTTAAAAGCTGGTAAACTAATATTTTTCAGATTCGGATGACGTCCCGTGGTACGTGAGCTTGTACTGGTTGATGTTCAACTTGGCGATACCCACTGCGTTCCTCATCACAGCTCTCTATTGGATCCTGCTATACGATCCAGGTCTGTATTGTATCATCTCCTCATCAAAATGCCTTATTATATCACTGCTGTGGTCTCGTATCAATCCGCTTCCAAGCGCTAAAATCCACCCATTGAACCTTTTTATTTCATTAATGACTAATGTTTTTACGAATAATGTTTTTTGTGGTGTACAAGGAGGTATGTACTGCAAAGCCACAAGTGGGTCGTGTGGAAATCCTGAATGTTGTTGAGTTGCTTAGCACATTGAGTGCCCCCGACGCACTTGCTGAACTTTGATAGTAGGTAGAGCAGCAGCGCGCGCGCCCTTGGTGGTCGCTTAGTATCCTTCCAGGTCATGGCTGCACACATTACAAAATCCAAATTGTTCGATTACCTATGAGCAAGATAATACGCAGTGAATCCGTTATATGACAATGGATCACGCAGCCTTTGTAGTCAGAGTGGTCTGTCAAAGATCATGGAGTGTCAGTGTTTTTCTGCCATTCAATTCAATGTAGGTATTCTGTATTCACAATGGCATTATTAGAGCTCTTTTCCAAGGCAGATTAGTCGGTGAAATATCAACAATGTGTCAGAAGTTTTTTTCACAAGTTTTCATCACAATTGTACCTATTGTTTGAGTTAACTAGTTACTGCCTAACCATAAAATTTTCTTGGACTAAAAATAACTGGGATTATCACGCAAATTGTTTCCTCGTGTCGTGCAAAATAGTTTCAACGAATCAAGGCTGTTATTAGCAATGAAATAGATACCACGCGATATTTTATTATAGACGATAGTAGGTAGCTGTGTGGTGCTGGCTTAGAATTTGCACCACCCCAATTCTTCCCGTGGGTGTTGTAAAAGGCGACCCAGGGGTTCGGGCAGCAGTGCCCCTGCAGAACAATTCTACCACCGAACTGCGAACCCCAACCTATGCGATCAACGACATTAAGGCGCCTATCAGGGTATCAGCAGTTAACCAATACAGGCTGTTGAGGTTGAGAATAGTAGGTAAACACGAAATAATAAAGTACCTATAGTATAAATAATTATGATTATGAGGGTAGATAAAAAGTAGTTGTGCTCTACCGAACATATAGCTTCCATTATAATTAATTAACTACATATTCGCGAATATTTCTCGCGCTATTTTTATACATCAAAGCTCAAAGTAATTGTTCGAACTGTGCATTTAAAAAAACTTTATATTTTATTTCAAGAACAACACATTTGCTTTACTTACATACATAACACAATGTTTATATAATTCGTTTGCTTTTCATAATTTTAAATCCTATTCTATTTTATAGCGGTAATAGGTATTATTAGTAATAGTACCTATGGTTTATCCATCCAGCATGAAGCATGTTACTAAATAAACCACGATACAAATAACAAAAACTCACTTGCTTGGCGTCGAGTTTCAGATATAATTGTAAGCAATTTTTATTGAAGGGAGGATCTAAAATCGACAAGTAATGTAAATTACGTATAAAAGGACGCGCCAACAAAGTGAATTTTAGTTAAGTATGGGCGGTTTGTATACGTTTATGCCTCATTCAAAATGGACACGGTATACGAGTAGTTAGAATATTATGTTAATTTAACGTCATTTTGGAATGATAATTTATTGAATGTGTGACATTAATAATTTGAAATCTGTTCTTATGGTAACTAACATAACATAGTATATAGGTTAATTGTACTACTAACATTTATGGTGAACAACTGAAATAAATGAATTGAATTGAATTGATATCATTTTATTGCTCGGCAAACGTAGTGTGTGTAGGGCGCCCTCCGGCCAGGTGGGATGACGATCTGCGAAAGACTGCAGGCAGATGCTGGATGCGTCAAGCTGAAGACAGGGCGCTATGGCGCTCATTAGGGAAGGCAGTGGACTAATATAGGCTGATGATGACGATGATGATGATATCATTTTATTAGGTTTATGGTGCAATTTTTTCAGTCAGTAAAATTCATTCCGCTTTCTCATCAATTCCAGATCCCATACAAGGTGAACCACTCACCGGCCGCTTGCTCTGGTTGGACATAGCCACTCACGCCCTCAACTCCTGCATCGCGCTGACAGAGCTGCTTGTATCTCGGACTCCGGTGTACATGCTCCATGTGTACCAGCCGCTCGGCCTGGGTCTGTGGTACGCTGGTTTCTCTGCTATCTACCATGCAGCTGGAGGAACTAACGGGTGGGTATCACACTAAACTACTGTTTCTATGTAGACAGAATTCTGCCCTTCTCTATACTGCCCGTCTGGGCAGTATTTTCTAGACAGAAGCAGAAAAACTCACACACTCTCTGGCTCTGCAGAAAAACTCTGCAGAAAAACTTACACACTCTCTAACTCTCTGGCTGGACATAGTCATTCCCCACTCACTAGCCTTCTTTATATTTATATTTATATTATTCTGCTGAAATTGGTCATGCAATGACCGCCTTCTCTGGCTGTACATAGCTGAGCTTTTCTATGTAGACAAAATACTGCCGTCTGGGCAGTATTTTCTAGAAAGAAGCAGAAAAACTCACAGAGAAGACTCTCTGGCTGGGCAATTGGACATGGTCATTTCCCACTAGCCTTCTGCTAAAATTGGTCATGCAATGGCCGCCTTCTCTGGCTGTACATAGCTGAGCTACTCATGACATGACCTTGAGTCAATCTACCCACCGATTGGCTTCCCAACTCATACTCGTGCTCAACAGCCTATCTATAATAATAAATTAAATAATAGTTACATACATTATGTCAAAAAATAAACAATGATCATATATCTAAATTATCTTATAAAACAAAAAATAAATAAAACATAAAAATATTAAATTGATAGATTTACACATAATACATTTAAGAGTAAAAAATAAGTCAAAAACAAGTCAGAATTAATAATACGGTTAAACATTTGTCAAAAATCACATAATGATCATCACATGCAAAAGAGTTCTCCATTCGTCCGCAAATATATCGGTGTCTGGGAGGGCCTCCAAGAGTTTGTCAGGGCTGCGAGGGCTCTAGGTATGGGAGAGTGTGCGGCTCGGGGTTGGAACAAACAGTCGATGTCTATCCCACTATCCTATAACTGTTACGTTTACAGAGGAGGCGAACCCTGGATCTACGAGATACTGGACTGGCGACATTCGCGTCGCTCGGGCTTCGTCGTGGCTGGCTCCGTGGCGGGGCTCCTCATCATCTACACTGTGATCTGGGGCATTGCCTTAGCCCGGGACAAGGTGTCGGTGGCCCTGGTCCGGACCACGAGTCACAGTCTGCCGCTGACGCCGCCCGATCAGCACATGCCGGGAGATATTGTATGACCTAGGATTTGCGTCGTGCAGAATGACTAGACTAGATTGTTCTGAGCGTTTGCTTTTTAATTTTAATTTACTCGTTTTGATGGTAGTAACAACGCTTAATTTGTACGAGATTTCGTTTATTCTATATTCGCATTTTAGAGACGCCTACGAAATCTCGAAACAAAAATAGAACGTTCTTACGTTCCGTTCTCTTAATAACGGATTGTTAAGATTCTGACTTGTAATTTGTAAGACATCATAGAGCTGCTCGCAGTGCAGTGGGTTAGTCTATTTGACGTTAGTATCGAGAAATGATCGTGACGTCTCCTTTAAGTATGAGATTTGCGTAGTTCCCTATCCGCACGATAGCGACAAATTAATAGACTGACCCCTCTGTCGATCTTTTTTTTTAGTTTTGATGCTCACCTTTTAGGACTTCATACCATATGCCCATACATTCACTGTACCTAAGTACCTATATTGCAATGCACTCAAATCAATCATTTCAAAAATTCTTTATTTCCATAAACACAATAAATGTACGTACATTTAGAAAAGGTCAAATTATAAAATTAAACACTGGTGTCAATTCTGTTGTTTTAGGATTAGCTAATATTAGGATTTCGGAATTTCAAATAGATAAAACCGATTCTATGGTTGAAAAATTTTACTGACACGTTAAAAATTACGATGACAGCTCTAAAATTAAGCTGACAGACCTAAAACAAATCAATTTAGTTAAAATGGCGATAACCATATTCCTTGCGTAACATTTCAGTAGTTTGAAAAATTAAACTAACGGGTTTAAAATTAGGATGACAGCTCTAAAATTAGATTGATAGATATAAACAACTTAAATTAGTTATAAGTAGCTTTAACCCTATTCTTTGCAATACATTTTAGCTATGGTTAGAAACGTCTACCTAATTTTAGCAGGCATCTAATTAGGTCATGATTAAAATTTATGGATTTTAAACTGGTATCGATTTGAATTTCTAAACGATTTCTCAAACAAGTGGATGAGCTGTTTGACCCATGTAAAAAAGTATTTTGAAATAACATTTTAGAAAAAAACATATTTTGCTCACAGCAAAATCCCAACCACTCAACTCAGAGAGGTTTTGCGATTTTGAAAAACGTTCTAATATAGGTATTTTATGGACCTTTAAAGAGAATACCATCATTTTTTGGTCTAACTAGCATAGAAAATTTAGGAATCTTAAAATTTAGGTTAGGAATCCTAAAACAACAGAATCGACACCACTGACACGGAAATAAAGTGATATTTTTATTTCTGTCGCTTCGGTATATAGACTAAAGCAAGCTAGGATAGGACCAAAATTAAAAATAAGATTTTATCATCTAACGCGCTGGCTTATCTTGCGTATCATAGATGCGAGAGAATATATGTATGTTTAATCCTCTAGTAAACAAATTATATAACAGAACTTAGATTTAAAACAGAACTGATTTAGGAAAAAGTGGCTTCATAGGACAATTATTTCAGCAGGTAAGTTTAGTATATCGCATTCACTGCCCAACTATTCCACGCCCGTCCGCAATAGCACGGACGTGGAAAAGAACATCTTCATTTTAGCCAATGAAAGTGTTAATATAGTAGTTAGTATATTAGTCTCCTATATATATATAAAGACTACTTTATGTAAAGTAGTACCTACTGTATTGTAGTAGGTTACACTTTATTTCACTGAGTGGTTGATTTCTAACCATTGCGTGTTTATCTAGGTACGTTAATGATTGCATGTATGCATTTGCATAGCACAATCAATAACAATAGAGGCGAAAGTTTTAAATTGCTTAACATAACCCATTCTTACTTGTAGTTTTTACTGAACGATTATCTGATCTATTTTTGTATCGTACCTAGATAATGTTTGTTTTGTAATCAAAGCGAAGAAAGCTGTTTTGGCTAAATTTCTGATGTAATTATTAAAAGGTAATGTGGGGTGCCTTAATTTAAAAGTAAAATGTACCAACTCATTCATCAGAGTGTTACCGTTAATGTACTTACACATCTTTTTTGGAATTTTTCGAATGCATAAAAGTAACTTTACTACTATCACATAAATATTTAAAAATAATCCATACCATTTGTTTATTTTTTCATACATTTTCTTGAATTTTAAGGTTTGCTCAAACGTGGTTTCCTAGTTTGATTTTGAAGAAATCTCTATAAATTTGAAGGCTTTGGTAATCGAACAGAAGGCGTCCTCGTAGGTATAGGCATGTTACATTGTCCGATCGCATTGCATTGTTTACTTCACAGAACATTTGCATTTATTGCATTCCCACCGTGTCAGTTAGCTGAACAAAATAGCTTGCACGCTAGTTGGTTCACGTGTAGTTACATAACTAATCATAACTTCATTCAATTGATGCTCAAATACTTTTAAAACTTAGGCTTGAAATATTGTGAGTCTATCTGACATTTGTAACGAGACATGGTCGTGACGTCTTTTTAGTATGGTAGGTATTTGTTCCATGTCCGCACGAACTATCGTGGATATTCGTATGGAAATCGCATGATAAAAAGGAGAAGTCACGAGCACGTTTCGTTATTAACATCAAATAGACTCGATTTGATCACTGATCTTATTGTTTATATTTTGCATTCGTTGCATTCGTTGCAAATATGTATTGGTAAAAATAATTTTGTGATATCTTGTGTTACTTCTAGTTGGTTGCCCTTATTAAATAAATAAATAAAAAGGTTTCGTAAAAAAATCTCGTGATTTTTACCATTATATTTGTAACAATTATCCTATACAAAGTTACGTTGTACTGTACGCTATATACAATTAGATTGTTTTAAGTACTTTTGTGTAATTTATTATTAAGTTTTTGAAATATATACAAGTGTGATTAAAACAAGTTTTATTGAATAAAACATTTATTATGTACTAAAATAGCAAAATTCTCATTGTAACACAAAAAGCAAACAATTTTTAATTACATACGAGTAGAAGGGTTTTAATAACAACTAAAATATTAATGATATGTGATTAATAGAATGACTTAGCGAATCTAGTCTGTTGGACATTTGTGATAAATTCATTTATGAAGCACTTTTAACAAAACATAGAAACAACCAATAAAAACTCGTGTAGAAAAATAATTTTGAAATACATTTTTTGATAAATAATTTAACAGTTGACACGACTGTAAAATATTGAACAACGGTCTCAAAAAATAATCATTATTGCCCTAGTATTTTAGAAACATTAATATATTTACAATACATTAGGATATAAGTAAGCACTCGTAAAACAAACTATGAAAAGACTACAGAAGAAACCGCCTAGAGGTTTCTTAATAGTAACACGTCACAAAAGTCACATATTGGAGAACAAAGAACACTACATTTATTGATGGACATTATTACGAAACGACTATTTTCGCAAAACGCGATCTTGGTAACAAAATAAAAAAAGTCGTGAACTGAAAATTCCCATGGTGGATACTTACGGGGCGTAATCTACCGTTCACAGCGAGCATGATATGTTACGCCGTGTGCTAAAATCAGTCTCGTTGCTCGTTCCGCGTACTGACTGCACGAACGCTGTGTAACACGTTACATATCGCCCCGTAAAGCCGGCGAGTACCCACCTTTAGACGCTCATTTCTCTGGGTCCTTTACACTAGGCTTTTGAGCCAATATAGATCGGGTAATCTGTATTGGCTAGTTGGTTACCCGATCAGTTGGTTATTAAATAAATTCATTAAAGAACTGGATAATAAAATTGATACAGAATAATTTGGCTACCATTCAAATTCCTAATAAACTAGTAACTAGACTATATTAATATTTTGCTAGATCCCAATAATAAACAGCTTGTAATATTGTAGTCGTTTAACGTAACAATATTGCAACCTTAAATAAACCTAACTAGATAACACTTGAACGAATATTATGATTACCTAACAACAATATTTTATGTATCACAAACATCCAGAAATTATGCTACTTTTAGTAAATCTTACGTCTAAAAGGCATTTCATTAGAGATCAATTCTTGACATTCACTAAATATAACTAACACAAATATATACAAGTAAATGTACGTATTTATACGCCACGTGATGACATTTCATATTATCATTCAGTGATGTAAAATTCTTATAACTATTAATTGGCATACATTTTAAACACATTGGCGTCTATTCAGCTGTCGCCAGAACTAAACTAAACTAATTTATGTTCTAGTAAAACCAGAGTGAGTCAAGTATTAATAATATAAAAAAAACGTTATAGATAGAACACGTTTCAGAAGCATTGTGCAAAATCACTTCGGATCAAAAATTACATTGTCAAAGCGAAGTTCTGAAATAGCGTACAAAAATGTAAAATATTATAATCATGATTATCATTTACTCATGCGAAGAAATAAGTTATCATAACCATAAACTTAGCCGCCCCAATAAAGAGTTAAGGTGGTTGGTCAGAAGTGAAAAAAACGGGTTTTGATTATTTCCTAGGTTTGACAACACAAATTAGCACACCAACTCCCTGTAAAAACATGTGTTTCATGGTTGGCAGGTAGAAACTGCCTCGGCATTAAGCCTACTCTTTGTACTTCAGTGCAATAAAGTTTTAAATACATAAATTCAAGTAATTTAGATAGCAGATAACATAGATTTAAATCGCTAGATCCGCCCTGATACAACTGTAGCATTGTCTTTGAATGCGTGCGTTAATAAAATGCCGACGCACGCAACTGTGAATAGTTAGAAATCATGTATTTTGCCAATAAACCTGTCTGTTGTTATACCATTTAACGTATGTTCATTTAATTTCCATTTATGTTGCACGAACTTTTGTGAAAAACATCACAAAAATACACTAGGTTCATAATGTGTGTTTTTGTTATTGATTTCTATTTATTATATTTATATTATTTATTGATTGAGGTAAATGACAAAAACATTTCTTCGGCTACTTAACTAAACTACTTATTATAGAAAATAGTAAAAACCCATTTTTTCCATTAATCATCATCTGTCTTTATCATTCTTTTACCTAAACTTTTTCCTCTATCTATATTAATTATCTCTCTATAAAAATATTGTCAAGATCTGAGCTCGGGAGCTCTACTTTGAAAAACGAATAACGCGATTGACGGATGCCGAATCGCACAAAACGACGGACAACCAATCCGCTCTTTCGATGAAAATGATTCTCGAATTTATTTATCGACCTCTAGGAAACAAGCAAATGTAAACGAATCTCTCAGACCCGAAAGGAACGGTGTTAGTTCAAGTCCAAAGCAACTTGGTGGTAAGGGTACGTATTTTTAAAACGAAATCAAGTTTTTGATTAGTTTTCGCACACTAACCTATTGCAAACGCATAATAGTCGGTTTTGCGTAAACGGGATGGATTAGAGACTAGGTGAATAGAATCGGACTAAAAACTGGAGCCAGACTTTACCTGGCTGGTAGCAGTAAATATCCATAATCCCTGACTCACCTTCTGTGTCAGTCGATCTGACCTCTGCAAAAGGTTGTATTGTATTTCGTTGTATTTTGTCCATATTTATTCACCCTTAAGTCTCTATTCACTCGGTTTTACCCCGAAACTTCGATTTTCCTTTTCCGAGTAGGCCCAAAGGTTGTTAGTTTCGTGCGATCCGTCGCTTCGTATCTTACAAACTTCCGTGTTTTAAAGTAGGCCTCCTGAGTTCGGTATAACGATAGTATTGAGACATCGTCAACGTCTCATTCTTGTATGGAATTTGTCTAGTTCCAAATCCACGTACTAAAGGCGATGTACGAAATCTAATAGAAAAATTTGACGTGACGATGATGTCTTGATACTTATCGTCAAGAACTCATGGCTGGTAATGGAATCCATGTTTTATTAAAATGACTTATAATAATATTCAGAAAAAGTTGTGATGTAAACACAAGGCATGGCAACATTCCGAAATCTTTAAAAGTAGAATGTCACTTAACAATTTGGTCAAAATCATTAAACTATTTATACCTATATGCAGAGTAGGAAATAACTATAATAAAAGTGACTAAATTAGTAATTAAATTTACATTAAAAAAATTGTAATAGTATATAACATTATAAAAGACTTATTGCACCTTAAAAGAAGCTACATAAAAATAGTGTAAAATTCAGTTTTGAATAGTGAAGAAATACGAACAACACGATGGTTGCGAACATACTTACCTATTGTCACATCATCACGATTCAAACTACACACGAAATGGTATAGAAGACACTTTTTTTTTTAAATCTTTATTTAATGAGCTTAATCACATTGCGATTATGTCGCTCTAGAAGACACTTAAGCTCTGCGCTCATTAATACAATACCGCTACCACACAGTACAAAAACGTGCATTCAAATATGGGATTAAACTCGTTATTCTTTAGATACGTTTATGACAAAATGGACTCCTACAAGCTTCAAACGCGAGCAGCTGTCTGTCATCTGATGCCGTCAATATAAAATTCATTTAAATGTTCCGAGTTAAGGCCCATATTTGAATGCAGTGCAGTGCTGCAGCGGTGCTTTTCAGGTGTGCGTCAAGCATTAGTATTGTTCCTCTTTGTATTTATAGAGCTATTATTCATACCTACACGTCTGTTTGATATCGCTATCAAGATACAAGTATACAATAACAATTATTACAGACAAATACGCACACTTCTTAAAACTAAACAGTCAATCGACAACATGACTATTCGCCGGCACTTCTGCGAGTTTTAGTAGTACAAAGAAACAGTTCACTGTTTAATGTTGCAATGCAATGTTCGGCGATCATCGCAGTTGTTCAAATTCGATATGAAATATTTGTAAACAAACCGTCCATGCTTCACCTAAAAATCGCTTTGTTGCCGTGTATTTTTATGCACAAATCAATATTCCCTGTAGATTTAAAATCTTTCCTTAAACAGAATGGAAAAACGTTTATTGCAAAAAAAAACACAAAATAAAATGACTTTAGAGGTATACCTATTTGAATAAATCAAATAAATTAAAGGCAAAAAAGGAGTAAAAAAATAAATAAATAATATAATATAAAATAATTATTGCTGACAATTACATCTACTTACTCAACGCCAATTATGATAATTTTAATTTCTAGTTTTGGTTTGTTTACGAACATTTTACATCAAACTTGGCTGGTATAGATTTCGTTTGAATCCTACCTGCATTCAATTTCAAATTGATCTTACGTTACCTGATAGAGGAAAACTCTTAATATGTATAATTATTTGTCGGTCGGTCGAATTGGATCGTGTAGATTGAGTACGCACTACGCACCCTAGGACAGATCTTCGCCATTCATCATAAACACGCGGAAGGTAGACTCGTCCACTGCTGCGTCGGCGTACATTAGCTCCTCCTGCAAAGATATAATATTTATTAGAGTTCCATACCCAAAGAAAAACGGAACCCTGTTATAGGTCGCGTCACGTAAAAAGAACGCTGGACGAAAGTAGAATGGGTGTGTTTGCGCATTTGCAAAGCAAAGCAAATGTCAACTGACGAACCAATAAAGTACAGCAGTTGATAGCAAATGTCAACTGACGAACCAATAGCGTACCGGCAGGCATGCGGCGCGTGACCCCTCCGCCCCGCACCCCACCCGCATAACACCAAATAAACCTTTAAATCGCCTACTGCGCAGCTTGATCGCCAGCGTTTTTTTACATGACGCGAACCTTAAGTAAAAGACAGATGGACATTAAGACAGATAGTTTGCAGGGCGCAAATGTGGACACTTTTGTGTCTTGTGTCAGATACAAGCTACCGATAAATAATGGATTTCTATAGAACCAGTATAAATTAAAATAAATAATAATAAATAATGCTGGACTATTCACACAGCATTATCTAGCCCTAAGCTAAGCAGAGCTTGTGTTATGGGTACTAGATAACTGATAAACATAATACAATATACTACATAGATAGATATATTTTTTTTATTATATATAGAAAACATCCAGAACGCCCTGAACAAATACCTGCAGATCGTACAAATATTTGTCCCGAGGCGGGAATCGAACCCGCAACCTCCTGCGTCGCAGGCGGACCTTCGCCCACCGCGCCACAGAGGTAATAATAATAATAATAATAAAAATATTTATTTCTCTCACAAAGGTAGGTACAACAAAAGTTAGTTTAGTTAAATTATGCTTAAGCTTATGTGGTAGGTGGTTAGAAACATGAATTACTTACAAAGAATGACTTAACACTTTCACTGCCAATGCCACATACGGCGCACCCCTTCGGGTTCACCGCAGAGGCTGGTCAGTGAAAGCGTTAAGCTGCTCAACAACCTGAAGTGAGAGACTGGTGCCTGTTATAGGATTATAAAAAGCCTGTAGCACAGGTCACCAGTGAACACATTCCGAGGGAGCTAAACATATACATATTGCTCAAAATAAGTACATGAGTATGTATATAAAGTAGGAAGGTGGGTTACACCAGGTTACACAGATATTTAGCATATGTATAATACTGACCTTATGAAGATAAGTGGAGGGTCAGTAATTATTTACAGGACATGTTCAGTTGAGCTGAAGATAGCTCAATTGTTCAATTGTAAATACTAGTTTTAACTTATTTCTATTAATTGACTGTAATGTTCCTTTCAAATAAAGATCATCATTACATACATTACATACTACAGTTAAGAAAGCCTAGATAATGTTTAATATAATAATATAATGTAATAGCGTCCTGCATTGCTGTTGCTCTCCCGAGGCACCAGTCTCATGAGAGCCTGGGCAACGGGAGAAGTGCGAGTGTGTGTGCGTGTGTGAGTCGGTGTGTGCTTACTCTCCCGAGGCACCAGTCTCATGAGAGCCTGGGCAACGGGAGAAGTGTGTGTGTGTGCGTGTGTGAGTCGGTGTGTGCTTACTCTCCCGAGGCACCAGTCTCATGAGAGCCTGGGCAACGGGAGAACATTGGGTTTGTACATATACATACATATATGTGGGATAGATAACATAATAAAAATAATGGTTTAGTGATATAATTTGTGCTAAGCAAGGGGTGTTAATAGCTGTTCAGTTTTATCATATGAAAGGGTCTTGAGCCATTCGGAAACTACCTTCTTGCATCTATATCTGGGTAGTGGGTAGATAGATAGTTCTTTGTTCACAAGATTATAGATGTAGGGGCCGAGGAAGATGAAAAAGTTATTCGAGCGTTTTGTTCTGAAGGATTGGGTGCAACAGACCTTGCCCTTCCTTCTCTTGCCACTCGTGGTATTTGGGTTAAAGGTCAATTGGGAGTGTTGGAGTAAAATGGTTTCCTGTAGCATTAGTTGCCTCACGGTTAGAACTCCCCAGGTGCTATAGAGATCTGTCGTTGGGAATCGGAACGGCAAACCTGCGCTTACCTTCAAGATGGCCTTTTGGGCTCTTTCAAGCTCTAGTAGGTATGTTTTAGCTGCACCACCCCATGAGGTGATGCAGTAGCTAATGACGGATTGCGCAAGTGATTTGTAGACCATTAAAATGATCTTACTGTTTGCGACATGCCTTAGCCCCCTGAATACATATATCATTTTGCGCAACCTGTTCACTAGGGTGTTTGTATGGTGTTTAAATGTTAGGGTTTGGTCCATGGTAACGCCTAGGTATTTTGCCTGGTCAGTTCGTTTTAGTGTGGGACAAGAGCAGTTGCTATCTGTAACCGATGCGCAGCTGTGGATGGTGATATTCCGGGTTGGTGGCGGAAGATAATCAGTTCTTAGTGCGAACGCCATGTAACATGTTTTGTTCACATTAAGTGTAAGACTATTGTCTTTGAGCCACGACCTTACCCTGTTCACACCAGTTTGAGCCAGATGAAAAACTTCATTCCACGAGTCACCGCTAAAGAAAAGTGCCGTATCATCGGCAAACGTCAGTATTCTGCCTTTTTCAAGTTGGGTGTTGCAGAGCCCGTTAATGTACACCAGAAATAGTGATGGACCTAGGATACTACCCTGGGGAACTCCACATATGATCGGCTGGTCTTCGCTGACTATGTTACCTATTTTGACTCGCTGTTTCCTATTACTCAGGTAGTCGCTAAAAAGCTTGAGAGGGATACCCCGTATTCCACATTGTTCGAGTTTCCATGTAAGGAGAGGGATGGAGACCGTGTCAAAGGCTTTAGCTAGATCCAGGTAAACTACTAAACATTTCTTTTTCTCGTCTAGTTTAGTCATAAGAGAGTTGGTGAGCTCAATCACCGCGTCGTTAGTGGACGTGTTCTGGCGGAATCCAAACTGGGAGGGAGAGAGCAAGTTGTTGGATTCGAGATACTTAGTAAGACGGGTGTTCATTAATCTTTCAAGAATTTTTGATAGGGTAGGCAAGATTGAGATTGGCCTGAAGTTCTCCACACGGTCTCTTTCGCCACATTTGTGGATCGGTTTAATGACAGCTGTTTTAAATGCCTGCGGGAATTCCCCAGTTGAAAGTGCTAAGTTGCAGATGTGAGTTAAAGGTCTAGCTAACAACTGAGTGTAACGTTTGATGACAACGCCAGGTATTTGGTCGAGACCTACTGCACATTTTTCCTTAAGCTTGGTTATCAATCGGGAGACTTCGTCTTCATCGGTCGGAAGCATAACAAGTGAGCTACTTGGTGGTGATGGCATTTGGTTGTCCAAGTTATGTGCCATTCTAGAGGCAGGGCTGTTTGGTAAAGTAAGTTTTTCCGCTAACTTGTTTCCAATATTCGCAAAGTAGAGGTTTACCTCATTAACACTGGCCTGTTCATTGACTTGGTCGTCAAATGTATGAAATCATCCACTCCCTACGTGTGTCCAGTTGCTCCCACTTAACACATACACATTGACGATCAAAAAGTGTTTGGTGCAGCACCTTAGTTCCTAAGCCATCTGTCTGTATATCCATTTGTCTGTCTGCTCTTCACAGGTTGTGCACGGTTAAAAGGCGTGTATACGCGCGCAGGGAGTGGATGATTTCATACTATGGATTCATATCCATACTAATTATAAATTCGAAAGTCATTCTGTCTGTCTGGGACATATTCATGCCTCTGCGGATCTTAATAGAATTTGGCATTGGTATAGATGGTATCCCCAAGAAGGACATAATGTCGGTTACTGTTTCTCCCGGAAAACTCTTTCGAAATCTCTGACGAAAGCTAGTATAAAAAGAGTGGGCCAGTAAGACGATTATTTTGCTGACACTTGTAACGAATCACATCACATCAACAGAGTTTACCAGTCCAAAGCTGGACATAAGCACTGATAGGCGCTTTATTGGCTATCTTTAGGGGGCAATGTCATCTACATGTTGGAAAAGCGGCATAGGGATCATAGTTCATACATTTTCTAGGAAAAAACGAGTAAGTGAAAACAATAATGTCACTCATTCAATGGTTCTTAATTTAAATTCAATGTAACTACTTTTTTTGTTTTTTGTTTTAAGTTGGTATTCTAATTTTGAAGTCTTATAGAGAAATAAGACCAATTTTCACTCTCGACAACGATGGTTTATACGTAAAAACAGAACACCTGCAACAAATATTTGCAGATCGTACCAAACATTTGTCCCAGGACGGGAATCGACCCCGCAACCTCCTACATCGTAGGCGGACCTTCGCCTACCGCGCCACATCGTTCGTCACTCGGTGGCGACAAGCGCCGTGTGTACTCTTGTGACATACTCTTGTACGCCCCCTCAGGAATATCCACGGGGGGCAGGCAGCAGCGCCCCTTGCAGAACAGCTGTGCCATTACGCAAAAACCACCCATCCTATATTGACATTTGAAAGCCCTTTGAATGGCTTTCGTTATTTGCGACTGTATGGAGAAGGCCATTCAGCCTTTAAATGGCTTTCAAGGCCATTCAAAGGGCTTTAAAATGTCAGTATAGGATAAGTGGTTTTTGCGTAATGGCACAGCTGTTCTGCAAGGGGCGCTGCTGCCTGCCCCCCGTGGATATTCCTGAGGGGGCGTACAAGAGTATGTCACAAGAGTACACACGGCGCTTGTCGCCACCGAGTGACGAACGATGTGGCGCGGTAGGCGAAGGTCCGCCTACGATGTAGGAGGTTGCGGGGTCGATTCCCGTCCTGGGACAAATGTTTGGTACGATCTGCAAATATTTGTTGCAGGTGTTCTGTTTTTACGTATAAACCATCGTTGTCGAGAGTGAAAATTGGTCTTATTTCTCTATAAGACTTCAAAATTAGAATACCAACTTAAAACAAAAAACAAAAAAAGTAGTTACATTGAATTTAAATTAAGAACCATTGAATGAGTGACATTATTGTTTTCACTTACTCGTTTTTTCCTAGAAAATGTATGGGAATTGTTTTTTTTTTAATTATTGCCATAACTTACAATTTGATTTGGTATGTTACTTTGGGAAAAGTGTTCCTGGTTGGAAATAGAGTCCATTAAGACCAACTTGTTTTTTTTGACATAGTTCATTTGTGGGCGAGCCGTACTTTTTTTTCAAAAAACTAAAAATTACAATATTTTTTTCTTCAAAATAAAACAGAAGGTTTCTAAGAACAAAACCTTCTCACTACAAAAGAAACGGTAGCTATTGAAGGGGCCAAAAATTTGCCCCTGTATACATATATCAGTCATCTAGTAGGTACTCATAAAACAGGCTATGCTTAGTTTAGGGCTGGATGATGCTGTGTAGATTGTCCAGCATTATTTAATTGTGTACACCCGGCCAATTAACCGTAGATTTCCACGGCGAATAAAAACTTTAAAAACTTTGAATAAAGGCGCTTAGTCGTCTCTTACAACGCCCGGTGGGAGAGTTGGAGTGATGCAAATTCTAAGACCACCCACGTCACCACAGGTAATATAAAAGCTAGACAATTCTCACAGCATTATCTAGCAACAAGCTAAGCAGAGCTTATGTTATGGGTAATAGATATCTGATATACTTAATACACTATACAGATTTTTTTTTTTTATTATACATAGAAAACATCCAGGACGCCCTGAACAAGTATCTGCAGAATGCAGATCGTACAAACATTTTTCCCGAGGCGGAAATCGAACCCGCAACCTCCTGCGTCGCAGATGGGCCTTCAACCGCTTCGCCAGAGGTGTAGAGAAGATATAACAAAAAGATATAAAAATGTTTATTTCGTCTTAAATCACACATTTATAAATAAAGGTAGGTACAGTTTATTATTCAGATAGTTGGTACCTGATGTGTGTAAAAGACCCAATTTTAGGCATCGCTAATGAGTTCCTCGTTCTTACTAAGTCGAAACTTGTATTAAGAAACGAGGGCTCAAAGAAGAAGTTGTTGTACCTGCATGAGATCTATCGTGGGATGTGCGTCGATGAGATCCAGTCCGTCCAGCTGCACCGCGTTAGACGCCTCCTCGGCCTCGCTCGCTCTATTGCTACTCTCCCGAATTATAAACCTGGAAGAGTACATCTTCTGTTAGTTTATTGACCCTGGACCTATGGACAAATAATAAGTCAGGAAGTGTATTCAGAACAGAATAGTCCTATGTAAAACCAAAACCACACCAAGTTTAAATTCAGAACGAAATCAGGGATTGGTCGCACTTGCTAAATGAAAGCAGTGATTGGTTCGCGCTCGTGATGCTATGCTGCTTTGACAGCTTAGTCAAAGCCGCGTGGACGATGATGTTATGCAATAAGTGGACGACGCGCCGGACACGACTTTTAAGCTCCACCTACATGGACACAACTTTCGTTGGGTGTTTTATTTAAAGCAGTTACATTTCCTCACTTATTAGTTTTTCGTAGCACTGGACTGCAGTTAAAGAAATATGATATTTTTTGATTAATAATATTTGTGCTGTACATTTATGGCATGGTCAATATCATCATCATCACATACGTTTTTGATACAGCGTCTACCGTGTGGAAATGAAACAAGGCAAATCCCATACAAAAGTTAGACGTCATGACATCTTCTCGATACTGCGTCAAACTAAACTCGGGGTTGCGATTCATCTAACTTCATCTCAACCTTTATTGGTTCACTGCTGAACCGTTTTGGTTTTTATCTGATGGGGGGGGGGGGGGGGGAATGTGTGCCCATAATCCCCACGCTGTACATGCGGTTTGGGGATCGGGTTTCAGTGCTAGAATTGTTCTGCGGGGACGCTTCTGCCCACCCTCGGTGGATCTCCCTAGTCGCCTCTTACGCCAATCGCGGGAAGAATTGGGGTAAAATATGTATACAATAACTTACTCGCTATCCTCGTTAATCAGTACGTTTCCATGCAGAAAGAGATCACTTCGCACCGTATAGATGTTACTCTCAGAGTTTTCTGATTGCTCCACCTAAAAAAACTACAACTTAGTTCATCCTTGACATTTTCTTAAGTTCTTTAAAGTAACCTAGCATTTTTTGTCATGAATTTGGTAATGGGGTAAAATAACAAATGACAACAAAACAACCTACAACTATGCTTTGTCCACGCATTATTATTTTTTTGACGAATGAAAGAATGCAATATTTCACAGACACTGCTTCTTTTTAATAATAGTGATGCGAATCCATTCGCTTGAAAAATATTGGGGCTATTATCGAGATAAATGTATCGAGCCGACAGGTTACATGCGCATAATTTTTTTATTCTTTCTTTAAGAATTATATTCTTGAAATGCATTTATTTTAATACTAGCTTCGCACGCGTTGTTGCTATGGAAACGGTGCAATAAACCTTGCACAATTGCAATTTGTTATTAGCTTTATTATATTTGTATTTCATTTACTTTCTAAATAAAATCCTTGAATCAGCAAGTACTTTCATAAAAAACCGTAATATTTTAACATGCAAGAGCAGCAATGGTATTATGGTAATTTATAAAAAGATGTATATATTAATTATTCATGAGATTATAATTTTAATTATATATTAGGTCCTTACATATGAAATTGGCGTTTTTCGTACTGGCCACTTTAATCACAAATTTCTCCTATTTGGTAAGGAATTCCAAATTCAAATTTGTACAGCTATAGACTCATGTATTTGTGCTTCGATGATCGTCATTCATTTGTTTTTTTTCTTCTGTTTTTTTCTGTTTGCGTCACTCATTTTACAAAATGGAAAACTTAAAATATCGCATTATTTACGAGTACGAGTTCCGCCGTGGCACTAGTGCTGCGGAAACAACTCGAAGGGTGAATGATGTGTATGGCGGTCGTGTTGCAAAAGAAAACACAGTTCGTTTTTGGTTCCAACGTTTTCGTTCTGGAAATTTCGACCTGCAGAACAAGCCCCGTGGACGGCCTGAGACTCAAGTTGATAATGAAGAGTTGAAGGCTATTGTGGAAGCGGATCCATCGCAAACCACGTCCGAGTTAGCTGCAGGCTGCGATGTTAGTGATAAAATTGTTTTAATTCACTTGAAGCCAATTGGGAAGATTAAAAAGCTTGAAAGGTGGGTACCTCACGAATTGACTGAAGCAAACCGGCAAACGCGCGTCGACTGCTGCGTTACATTACTAAACCGGCACAATAATGAAGGTATTTTAAACCGAATCATTACCTGTGATGAAAAATGGGTTCTTTACGATAATCGGAAGCGCTCAGCGCAATGGTTGGATCCTGGCCAGCCAGCCAAATCCTGCCCCAAGCGAAAATTAACCCCAAAAAAGTTACTTGTAAGCGTTTGGTGGACTAGTGCCGGTATTGTTCATTACAGTTTTCTCAAATCTGGCCAGACTATTACGGCTGATGTCTATTGTCAGCAATTGCAAACCATGATGGAAAAGCTAGCGGCTAAACAACCTAGGCTGGTCAATCGCTCCACGCCACTGCTGCTTCACGACAACGCTAGACCACACACTGCGCAACAGACGGCTACTAAATTAGAAGAGCTTCAATTGGAAAGTCTAAGACATCCTCCGTACTCCCCGGACCTTGCTCCAACAGATTCCCATTTTTTTCGAAATTTGGATAACTTCTTGCAAGGGAATAAATTCAACTCCGATGGGGCAGTCCAAATCGCCTTCAAAGATTTTATTGATTCCCGTCCGACTGGTTTTTTTAGTAAAGGGATCAATGAACTACCTATAAGATGGCAAAAGTGCATAGATAATAATGGTTCATACTTTGATTAATTAAATATATTATATTAAAAAATATTCGACCTTTTGTTCCTCCCATACAAAACGCCAATTTCATATGTAAGGACCTAATATATAATTTTAAAAACAATAATGATTCATCTAGTTTTACGCCGTGTAATTTTTTTTTTATTTTAGTAATAAAACGAAGTAAGTCGGTAACTTTTTTTAGAGTGCTGTATTAAAAAAACTGTGTGCAATATAAGTGATTTTATTTTGCAATTATAAAGGTTTCTCTGTAAGCAATGCCCTGAATTCGTTACAATTGGTAAAATTATGAAACATCTATTCTATATCTTGCAAAATGTAAGTGACGTCCAGTTAGCAAAACTTTAAACTTAAATTCCCAAAAATCATGTTTTTTGAGTTATTTTGGTTTATTTTTAAAGGAGCGACATTATAGAGACGGTATAGTATAGAGTCACAGATATATAAGAACCATATTACTTATTAGGTACTAGTAATTTCGTTATGAAAAATCATGATGGATGTCCTATAATAAATAAATAAATTAAGCCGAAGAAAATAAATCCGTGGACCGAATCTACTCGGCATTTACAAGTATTTAACGATTTATACTAGAGATCCAACCCTTAAATAATCGGAAATAAGAGCCCTAGCATCTTCATACACGTTAATCTTAGTAAGAGCTAGGTGTCATTATCCTCTGACCTCAAAGGTTAATGCATGCATGTATACAACACACCGAGATACTGTGACCTACCACCTTACAAGCTACTCTATGGTGAAATTGTGTGTTAAAATTACATAGTTTTTTTTAAACATAAGTAAGTACTTTGTAACCTTTTTCTGAAATAAAATATTTTATTATTATTATACCTGAACATCTTCTTCCATAGTAAATTCTGGAGATTCCGCCCTTTGTTCCAATGGCCAGGTACAATGCGTGCGGGCGCACCGGCCCTCCAAATCATACTCATACCGACATGGAACCTCCTTTAGTTCACTTGATTCTTCTTGATTCTCAGCCGTTTCTTCAGTTAACCCGCTGAAGTAATGAAAATTAACAGATTTATCGAAAAAGAAATACAATGGTGAAATCGATGTTAAGCTAAAGTAAGGTAACGTCTTAATTTAAGGTTAAACTTATCGCTCATTTTTCCATACAAACGAGGAAGGGTTCTAATCAAATTCTAATTCTAAGTGGGGGAACTAAGATCTGCACGGACATATCGCATAGGAGTGTCTGGTACATTATCCCCCTGCCTAAACATGCCCTAACCAGCCCAGCTCCTTGAAGTATAGGAGCAGGACTTTAGGTGACAGGTTCGTTTCAGCTTTTCTGTGGGTGTGGATGGGGTTTATGCCTTGATGAGACACTTCAGCCCCGTTTTGTGTTTGGCCTCCTCTGTGGCCGTGCAGTGTACCACAACGTGTACCACAGTCTCTTCTTCTTGAAAGCAGCCACGACATAAACGGCTGTCTGCACGAGGAAAGGTTACTACTACGCTGGTTAATGTTGACCATCCAAAGTTAAGGATGACATCGATTTATCTCGTCATAACCTATGTAGAAAACCGTAAATAAGGATCATCATTCATCAGCCTATCCACAGCTGGACATAGGCCTCACCCAATGAGCGTAAGCGCCCTGTCCTCAGCTTGAAGCATCCAGCATACACAAGCCTTATAAACTTTCGTAATTCACCACCTGTGTTCACCACTGATTTTAGCGCAACTTCGGTCGAAAATAAATAACACACAGAGAAAGAAAACCCAAAAATAAAGTCAATACCGATATAGTTTAGTTATTCAAATGAAAGGATACACTCAATTGTTTTTCGATAATAACCCTTGTGTTAAAAGTCTGTTCGGCGGCCGTTTTACCAATAAATCATGGTGCATTTCATTCTAGCGCGCGGGTATGTCTATTAGAGCAGGTGAAATAGAATAACACTTAGGCCGCGCCCACTGATGACTTCGGCCAGGCGACTAATGTAGGGTACATTAGTCGCCTCATTACTCGCCCTATTAGTCGACTAATGTAGGGTACATTAGTCGCCTCATTACTCGCCCTATTAGTCGACTAATGTAGGGTACATTAGTCGCCTCATTACTCGCCCTATTAGTCGACTAATGTAGGGTACATTAGTCGCCTCATTACTCGCCCTATTAGTCGACTAATGTAGGGTACATTAGTCGCCTCATTACTCGCCCTATTAGTCGACTAATGTAGGGTACATTAGTCGCCTCATTACTCGCCCTATTAGTCGACTAATGTAGGGTACATTAGTCGCCTCATTACTCGCCCTATTAGTCGACTAATGTAGGGTACATTAGTCGCCTCACAACAAAAGTCAGTTTCGTAATTATGTAAACATTTCATAGATTGGTTTGAATTAGGCATGTAGAGAGGAATTACAAATTGTTTATAGTTATTGTCTAGGAATTCACTTAAAGCGTATTGGTTTTATCTAGCAGAATAAGATTCACATTATTTGTTATTCATCATAATTCTAGTTCTAAATGTAAGCTCATTGTGTGAAGAGAACAATAAATGATTATTATTATTATATTATTTAAAATTGATCGTCCAAAAGTTATAAGTCGAAAACAGTAAAATAAATATAAGAATGAAAAATATTTAGTAACAATTCCGCGATAATGTTCTTTAATTTTTTATAAATGTATAATTTGTTAGATTTTATCGCAGAAGGTTTTTTCGCGGAATTGTTACTAAATATTTTTCATTCTTATATTTACAATGGATTTCCGCAAAGTAACGCCTGAATCTATTATTTATCAGTAAAATAAAGTTTGTTTAAAAAGCTTGTTGGTAAAAAAAAGTTTTGGGTCGCCGGTTGCTTTTTAGAGATATATCCAAGTATATGAGGAGTTGATTCTAAATACATTTCATACGTATTACTGTATTTGCTTTGGCTTCCTCTTACCTTAAGTTATTGACGACTAATTCACCGTCGCGTTTAATCATATTCGTGATGGATGTTTCTATGGCGTCGGATAGGGAGAAGGTCGAGTCGCCGATACCGTATAGGAGCGCGCCACCGTCCAATGTCATCTGAAAAATGTTTCATTTTATTAATTTATACATTACTATACCGTATCCATCCAGCATGGAGCATGTTAGTAAACAAACCACGATACAAATAACAAAAACTCACTTGCTTGGCGTCGAGTTTAAGATATAATTGTAAGCAATTTTTATTGAAGGGAGGATCTAAAATCGACAAGTAATGTAAATTACGTATAAACGGACGCGCCAACAAAGTGAATTTTAGGTTAAGTATGGGCGGTTTGTTTACGTTTATGCTTCATTCAAAATGGACACGGTATAGCTGCGCCCCGCGGCTTCGCACGCGTTGTTCCTATGTAAACCTCTTTATATGCAAAACATATCCAGGTTTTTGAATCGGAGTATAGGCGTAAAAAGCTACAGACAGACAGATAGAGTCACTTCAAATTTATATTATTAATAGCTCTGATAAAGCTATGTACATAATATATGCAAATTAAGACTGCCTTTAATGAAACGCCTACTTTTACACATTAGTAGCTATAGCTCAGTAATTTTACTATTAAATTAGATAGTACGCTACTGTTTTAGAATCCTTGTAATGTAGTAATCAATTTTTATGTGGTTGGCTATACAACTCACTACAAATTACACCACAGGTGCTCAAACTTAGCAGTAAAATAAGTTAACTACTATCCTGAGTAGTTGAGTTTTTTTAAAGGTAATTTAGGAATACCAAAACTTAGGGAACACGTTAAAAGAAAAAAATCCGAACTAGGCCTCATATAGCGGATGTGATGCCCACAAATGTGAAGAAAATTGGAATATTTCTAAATTTTACAAAAATGTCGTAGACCGTGGACTGTTGGGAATAGATTTATTTTTGGGTATGTGGGACCCCACTCCCGCACACGTACGTGCAGGATTATTCGCAATTTCTGGAAAACCCTGTAGAAAAACTATTGAGTGAATATTTCCAAAATAAATTATTTCAACTTTTGAAATAACTACACTAGGTCGGAACGGGCTTTATTTTCGTATTGAACGATCACTTTGAGTCATCCATCACCCAATCAAAGCTTACAACGCTCTCAATGAGGCGTCATTTTTAGGACAAAAACTAAATCGTTTATCCGTTTAAGAGCAGTGGACGAAGTAAATCATCTTTTTGCAAAGCTACGATGCCACAGGCAGACACACTTGATACATTCGTCAAACGTTTAACACCCCTCCTCTTTTGATCAGAGGTAAAATATAATAACAAATTCATACCAGAAGCATTTTTTTGCCATCATTTTCTTTCGGTTCCAGCATCTTAGTCGCTTCTATAATTTCGGGTTCAGCTTCCGGTATATTCGGCTCCTTTGCTATTTTCTTTGGGGTCTTAGCGGCCGTTTTCTTAGGGGCAGCTGCATTATTAGGTACGACGGTCTTCTTGGGCGACGCAGGCTTTTTAGTAACAGTCTCCTTGGTGTCGACTTTATGTACCTTCTTCATATGCAGGAATAGTGAATTTCTTTGAGCAAATTTCTGTTCACAACCTGTCGAATAAAAAGAGGCAAAGTATAAGAAACGTAGAGTCCAGGAACAAAGTCTCTAAGCTAATTGTTATGAGCGAAAACACTTTGTTATAAGCTGCACGGAGTCGGAATCGGTAGGTTTACTTAGATACAATTTTATAAAGATATAGAGGAGAAGCACTAGGACATGCCAGCAAGGAGTACGGAGGCCCACCTTCGTGCGTGGTGCGCAACGCGTGGTGTCTGGCGGCGTGATCGCGTAGCGCTATCTATATGGTATCCATTTTGAATGGAGCATAAACGTAAACAAACCGCCCATACTTAACCTAAAATTCACTTTGTTGGCGCGTCCTTTTATACGTAATTTACATTACTTGTCGATTTTAGATCCTCCCTTCAATAAAAATTGCTTACAATTATATCTGAAACTCGACGCCAAGCAAGTGAGATTTTGTTATTAGTGTCGTACTTTGTTTACTAACATGCTTCATTCAAAATGGATAAACCATAGTATCACATGCGAGCAAGGAGTATTGAGGCGTACCTTCGTGCGTGCAGGCGTGCGTGGTGCGCGGCGCGTGGTGCCTGGCGGCGTGGTCGCGCAGGTGCTCGCGGCGCGGGAAGGTGCGCCCGCACGCCGCGCACTCGTGCCTCCGCTCGCCCGTGTGCCGGCGCGCGTGCCGGACCAGCTTGCTCGCTGAGCGGAATGCCCAGCCACAGTTCTGAAAAAAATGGTAGTAAATTAAAAGCTATTTTATATTATAAGAGACTGTACGTAGGTAGTTGATAAATATTCTATCGAGCACGCTCAGACTACTATACGGGAGCATGGCCCTTCTGATAATATGCAAGAAAAAGTGCATACCTAATAGGGATGATAATATTAGTAACTTAAAATCACTAAAATTATGTTTTAACCTAATTATACTACATGAGCCATAATTTACGAAACATAGTACGTACCTACTTGTTTATAGTTCATCAAGAATTTATATTATTTTGATAAAATAAATTGTAGATGAGATGTTGAACACCAATCAGACCAATGAAAGAGTCAGAGTCAGAGTCAAATCGTTTATTGCTTTAGACTTGCAAAGTAAACAAGTAATTTTTTTACTATTTAAACAGCTAGATAAATAGTAATTACTATAAAATAAGAAATAAGGTGCAAGTGAGTCTTCATTCACTTATTTTTTTAAAGTTCAATCGTGCATTCACTTACAGGGTAGTCACAGGGATAAGGTCTGTCCCCGGTGTGTGCCCTGGCGTGTTCCCTCAGGCGGCACGGCTGCCGGAACACGCGCCCGCAGCTTGGCCACGTGCACGCGAGCGCGCGCGTGCACGTCGACTGCGCGTGCGTGCGCATGCCCGTCGCCCACCAGAAGCGACGGTCGCAGCTGTCACATCTGGGAATAAACATAACATTTTATTAGCAAGTTGCAGAGGAAATAAAGCTTAGTTTTTGCACGTGTGCAGATTACAAACTAAGCCATGTGGTATTGAAAACTGCGCCAGCTATGCTAGCTAAGCTAATATAATACTATACTAAGCTAAACTAAGTTTGATTAAAACTGCAGGCACAGCTGGCGCAGTTTTCAATGGTTTCGGTCTGCAATCTGTGTTAAATTTAAAGCAAAGCAGATCGCTATAAACTATGTGCTGAAAACTGAGCCAGCTATGTAAGCCAAGCTAACTTAAGCTTGAATAGCTCTAGGTCTGCATTCTGGGTTAGACAAGTTTAAGAGTTGACCTTCTACATTCAAATTTGCAAACTTCTTTTATTATTACATTGAGATGACTAAATAGAAGTTTATTTTCAATTCTTAGGATTAAAAGTAAGTCATGTTCACATGCAGGATAAGAGGGATTCTAAGAAAGTTTCCAACAATGAGTGACATTGTTTTTTTCACTTACTCGTTTTTTCATAGAAAATGTATTGGAATTGTTTTTTTTTATTATTGCCAAACTTACGATTTGATTGGTTAGAAATAGAGTCTATTAAGACCAACTTGTTATTTTTGACAAATGTATTTTGTTGGGCGAACCATATTTTTTTCAAATAACTAAAAATGTTAATATTTTTTTCTTCAAAATAAAATAGAAGGTTTCTAAGAACAAAACCTTCTAACTACAAAAGAAACGGTAGCTTTAAGGAGTCAAAAATTTGCCCCACCCTGTATTCAAGCTCTGCTGTCTCAGAGACAAGAACTTAATTAACTTACTTATAAGCGGCATCCTCAGGCACATGGTCTTCATTCAAATGTTTCACAAGGATGTCTCGGGACAGGAAGAAGTGTCCGCACTGATGCTCCACACCATCACTGTCCACTTTCTTCACAGGGCACTCAATTATGGCTGATACATTTGGTGTTTTCTGTCTGCTATGAATCAGTTTGTGCTTTTGTAGCCTTGCTTCATTCCAGAAGCTTTTGTTACAATTCGGTACGTCACACTGAAATAATAAGTAATCAACGGTTTGATTCTTTCTTCTTTTTTTATATTAGTTCTTGGGTTATTTATGTCTTATGGTATGAATCAATAATACAATTCAGTATCCCGTCTTTGATAGTATATGAAAATTGTATTGAGCTACCTGTAGGTTGTTTGCAGTTAGCTCATTTGTTTCAATACAACTAGTAATTATTTAATTAATCTAATTTATTATCATCAGCCTATACTTGTCTACTGCGCTGGACATAGGCCTCCCCTAATGAGCGCCATAGCGCCCTGTCTTCAGGTTGACGCATCAAGCATCTGCCTGCAGTCTTTCGCAGATCGTCATCCCACCTGGCTGTCCTACACTATGTTTGCCGAGTGGCGGTCTCCACTCAAGAACTCAAGTTCTTTGCGAGATATGGCCGGCCCACTGCCACTGCAGTTTGCTTAACTTTGGTTCTCTGTCCGATGTATTCGTTACGAATCCTATCCTTCACAGAGACTCCGAGCATAGCTCTTTCCATAGCTCGCTGAGCGACTTTAAACTGCGCTATTGTTGATATTATCTGATAGTATTTTTAAATAAACTAAATTAGACTGCCTGTGTTTATAGGTAAAGACTTTTCTATTAACTTTTCACACATGTTTGGTTGTAGTTCATCTCATAAGCTAAAAGGACATACCTTATACTTGACAACTCTACTATTCAAGCAGCTCTGAATGATCAGTTCTTTCTCAGATATATTAGGAGTTTCATGAAAAGAATTAATTTCTTTGCTGAATGATGCCACTTTATTGTTTGTATTTTTATCTTCTTTACTAATCTTTATTTGACCCAAATCATCTGAAAAAAGGCAAAATAAATACATATGTATATAGGTTGTAACTAATTATTTGTGATAACTGTGTTAGATTTCCTTTTTTTTACTATTGTAAATATTGCTTGTAATATATATTTGAAGGTGCTGCTTGTATGTTATTAATATTTTATTATTTATTGGCAAAAAAAACTGCATTATAAAAGTGCAGTTTTTTTTAGATTGTTTGCCTATGCAGTCCATTGGCTGGATATTATTAAATAAAGCCCTAATCAATGTATGTAATCACAAGATGGCATCTCATGTTGGCCCAGATAAAACTGGGCCAACATGAGGCACAGGGCACAAAATCTCTATGTTGTGAAGTGAAGTTGCTAGAAACATGTGCAATGACAATTATTACAAAATATCTTACAAAAATTTGGCATGACCATGTCTTTTGAATCTTCACTCATAAAGTTAAGGCACCATTTATTTTCTACTTCAGTCTCTGTATTTTTTCCTGTCAGTTGGGTATCATTTGGCATGGCATTCTGAAATAAATTATGTTATTTGGAAAGGGTTTAGGTATGCTAGAGACAAACAAATTACAATTTAAAACTTTCAAATCCATCATGGTTATTAACATTAAAGTCATTTACAGTGGAATATTTACCATGATCTTGAGCTTACCAATATTAAGGCACAGTTTTATGCGCCATGGTCCCATGACCATGAATAGGGAATAACTGTTATTGATGACCATGGTGCATAAAACCGTATTTAATATCCTGTTGTGTATGACTTTAAATGATTTTTTGCTTTTTAATGCTAAATGATCTAAAAAAAAAGATAATTTTAAGACATTAAACACATTGTTGATTCCTATTGTTGGTTGTCAAACACAAAATTCTCACCTCTTTCCTTTGGCTATTCAATAAGAATGATTCTACATTTAAAGAGCTCTGTTTTCCCTCATTACCTGCAAATTAAGAACAAAATATTACACTAACAGAGTAACCAAAGAATATAATAATATCACAAGAAATGATACTTTACAGTCAACTTGCTGCCTCAGAAGACTTGATTTGGTGACATAAAACTCTTGTTTGATTAGTGAGTTTTCATTCTGATTTTCTGAAACACTTGGTGATATATTTTTTTTTTCTCTGTTTGGATCATGGATTTCACTACTGGCTGCCACATTGTGAATAGTAAAACTCAAGAAGTTGGGTGCTTGAGCCACATGAGCCTGCTGGACACTTTCATGTGTTCCTGGGTCAATTTTATTAGGAAACAAATCTGGAAAATCAGCAACTTTAGCCAATAACTTAACTGGATTAATGGACTGGTTGTCAGTTATCTGTACCCTAAACAACTGATTATCTTCTGGCGATTCACATAACAAAGGATTCCGTTTTCTCGTTGTTTTTCTTCGAAGAATGTTAGGCTTTTGGAAAACTTTTCTGGGACCAATATCTTGAGAAGCAAACATCTCGTTCTAGTTACTTCATAATTAAATTCTAATGGTAGGTTCACATTTGCTTTGAAACCTATTGACTTTTTTATCGAAAGATACGTATCAACATGTCCCTTGGACCAGCAAACCAGATAAACAAGGTTTTTAAAGTTGTTGAGAATATTTCGCTGTATTAACGCCTGCTATGAATTAAAGTTCCTCCAAATTATTTTATTTGATTATTCGAACCTATCCCATTTCGTTGATGTTACGAATAAATACAATTCACTTGAAATTCCATTAAAAACACCAACCAAAAATTCCATCACTCACATCATCAATCAAACTAACCAAACAACCATCCAACCAAATAACTTGACATGGCAATTGACAATGACAATATCTTGAATCTTGAAGGATCCCCTAAAGCCCTACTCACATCAACGCTAATTTTTAAGCGCGTCCTGCGATTTTGCGGGGCAGCGGGGGGTGGCGGGACGGCCTTCGTCGTTCGCGCTGCCGCGCCTCTGCCGGTAAGGGGCGGGGAGGGGGTGGCGAAATCGCGCTTAATAATAAGCCGCTGTGTGTAAGGAATCACGCTGGAAAATCGCCGAAAACGCGCTTTACAAGACGCGCTAACTAATTAGCGACTGTTTGCGGAGGGCTTAAAGATATTATAGAACTAGCCATAGAGAGAGTCTATGGCCTGTTTCTCCCAATGCCCAGCGTAGACAGGAGAACCTTTTGCCACAGACGCAATTAATTAGCAAGCGCGATTTCGGCGATTTTCTATCGTGATTCCTTACACACATTTAGGCGACGCGGCTGGATGAAAAATTGTTTTTTTTTTATATTTGCACGGCTCAATCAATGTTAATCAATGTTTGTTCTGCTTTAACTTTCTTTTTACGATGAATTATGCAGTATTTTTATTATTTACTTTTCTTATTGTAAATAGTTGTATATATTTAAAAGTAATATTACATTAAAATAAACTCGTTAACATTATATAAAATTGTACTTATTAAACTTACTTCCTGTAGTACTTAGTGTCAACCAAAAACTATTTTAACATAGTATTGATTTAATTTCTATTTATAATTTTATGGGGCGTTCATAGGAAATATTGGTCGGAATCATCGTTTAGGTACTATAGGTCATGTACAAAAAAAAAACAAAAGTCCGACCAGAAAGAGTAGAAATTAATTAATTTGGAACTAAAATTTACTATAAACTAGCAACTCTTTATGAAAGACCAGTGTGGCCGCCTAGGTGAGTTTGTGGCCAGATTCAGCTTGTCCTTACAAAATTGAATTATGCACGTATTTTTTGATAAAGTATCGTCACCTTCTCTTGCTTATATATTATTTAAAAATCATGCTAAATTAAAAGAATCAAGCATTCAAAATATTTTGTTGTCATTTTGAATGCTTGAATGAAAAACATGGCGAATGACTAGGACAAAGCTAGATTACATAAACTGCGATTATAATTAGACATGAATGGGAGGAGGCCTGTACCCGAAAGGGGTCCAAACCAACAAAAGTATATATTACAATTTTTATCGACGTAAAATTAAAAATATTTATAACATGAACACAATCGTAAAAACCTAGGTACCTAAGTAATTTAATTTTAATTAATAATAAAAATAAAGTAATAAAATTAATTAAGTAATAAAAATTACCCTAAATACCTAATAAAATTTATTCTCAATCACTGTAGTAAATGAAATTGTTTTGTTGTATATTTTTGAATTCATTTGATTTGACATTAATTTGATTTTTTTTGTTTAGAAGCGAATATTTGTTTGACTAACCAGAATAATTTTCCGCTAATGAAAACACTGCAACTTCGGTCGAGCGAGTATTCGAATTGTTTGTTTTGATTTGTTGTTGATGTTTTTATTTCTTTATGTATAAGCAAATAAATCGTAAAATATTAGCAAATGAATAGAACTATACGCAGTGGGGCTCGTGACAATATTTACAAAGCGTTTATGAGATGTTTGGCTGAGTATCAAGCCGGGACGCTGCTGACTGAATAAGAAGACGTTTATAAATGAAAAGCAGATTTTACCGTAAGTAGCTGGTTAAAAATAATAACATTGCACGTAAACTGTTATAATTTACTAAAAGAACCGTGTAAATCCATCCAAAATCCTAGTTTATCATACGTCTTTGTTGATTTTTGTTCCATTGAGTCGTATTTTGCAGTGCAATCCTTTATTTTGATACTTTACTTATGTTTTGTTTCAGGAAAATCCGAAAGCACTGTTAGGAGGATTTATAATGAAGGCAAAAAAAAAGTGTAAATGATGAAATGGTACAAAGTGAAGATGAAAATTATGGTATGGCAGGAACTTCTAATTATGTTCTACCACAACATTTTGATGAAGAATCGATGTCGGGTATTGAGTATCTTGACTTTGAGTCATTAGAGTGATTTATGTGTGATTTTGTACCTATTATATAATTATTCAACAAAATTGTCTATTATTGTTTTTTCCCCTTGAGTATACAAAATATGCTTGCTTTCTTTTTAGGTTGCATGCACTCACCATTGCTCTTATTATTAATCGTCTCGGTATCGGCGCGGTGGACAAAAGGAGGCTTTGATTTATTTAATGCATGTATATTATATAATAAAAAACATTTTTACTTTACTTTACTATAGCATAGTAGGTTTTATTCTTATTCAGGACAAACCTTTACGTGATGAGCATAAATATTTGTTGTAAAATTTTATAAAATAAGAACTGCAATGTGTTATAAATATATTTGAAAATATTAAGTATCAAAACGTAGTAGCCATAGTATATGGTGATACCATGTAAATTGTAAACAATTGTGGCGCCCTCATTTATTTTCTATTCTTTCCGGTTGGACTGTATGTAAGTGTTAAGCATAAATTGAGTTACATATTTATACAAAAAGATTTTTTTTTTTATTTTAAACTTTGTGCATTTTTCAAAAAAAGGGCGCACGAGTGGCTGCTTAATGAAGTATACCAAAAAATTCCAAATAATCCAAGGATCAACCACCTGCAAAAGAATTAGGGCCAAACGTGCGATGGCCGAGATATATGGTTTTTTCATGTCAGCTCCATACAATTTTTTAAGAAAAAATTCTGTGCGAGCCGTTTCCATGACTATTCTATTATGATGATACTTAGGGGCATATATTTAGTCTTCCGAAACATTTTCAGGCATGAAAGTGGACATTTTGGAAAAAAAGGTTATATGTCTATGAAAGCCCGATTTCAACCCACTGTGCGCCTCCGCGCCGCGTCACGCCCGGGGCGGCGCGGCGGCCGCTTCCTCTCCGCCTTACTGCAAGCAAATATAGCAAAGTCGCGCGACACAGGTCGCGCTTAAAAATTAGCACTGATGTGAGTAGGGCTATATCACTGCCAACAAACAACTTCGTTAAAATAGCTGCTACCTTGCGACAGCCGCCGCGCCGCCGCCGCCGCAGCTGTTTTGATTTTTAAGGTTAGGTCTCCGCCAGGACTATTATTGTACTGTGCTGTGGGAAAACAAAAATTATGGATTTCCATGAAATTGAAAAACTTGCTAACGAAATTGAAGATGTATTAGACCCTTCTAGTTTTGAAAAAGTTAATAATTATTATAATGAACTTCAAAAAGAAGCCACGGAGTACATACAGGTATTGTGCAATGTATTATGTTATCATTTCAAAAATATTATGCAATTTGGTGCAACTATAATTTTATACCTTTAGACGAGCAATTCTTGTACCTATATCAATATCTCATATTATTAATCATTTATTTCAGAAAACAATCCATATCACATTTTTATATTACACACAAAATACTTAAGACTAAACATTATCATGACAAAAATAATTACATAGAAATTAACAATTATAAAAATCATAGCAAGTAAAAAATATATTTGGTCTGAGATGAATATATCTAAATCTCCGAAACGGCTCCAACGATTTTCATGAAATTTCGTATACAGGGGTTTCGGGGGCGATAATTCTAACTAGCCAGGATTCATTTTCAGAAAATGGTGTTTTATTTCTTTAAATTATGTTTTCAATAATTAACTTTAATTTAATCAATTGACTCATCCTGACATCTATTGGCGAATAGTAATACTATTTTAGTAGTGTTTTTAATAATCAACTTACAATTAAACTGAAAAATGACTCTTCCTGCCATCTATTGGCAAATAGTACTACTTACTATAATTTCTAATAGGCACAATTTACCAACAAAAAAAAACCGAACAAAGCTTGTTCACCCAGGTACTGTATTTCTAAAATGTTACTATTATGATTCAAGAAAGTTAATTTAGCAATCAAAGTACCGCTCCATCCATTTAAATTCCTGAATAATGGTTGTAATTATTAAAGGTTAGCTAGTTAAATATTGATGGAGGCTTGCTTTCACTGAAAAACATTAATTGGGGCAGTAAAACATAAACTAATTTGACTGCAAAAAATTATTCATTCATTTATTTTACTTGAACATTAAGAAAAGCCAGCTTAATTTTTAGAACTATCTAAAATAGTTTTTGAGCCATTTGAATGGACTCCAATAGGTATTATAGAAGTCAATGAGTCAGGTAGGTTCTGACTCATTGACATTCTGCTTTCTTATCTTATGATTGCAATCAACTTTATAATTTATATAATTGACATCACTACATATTTCAGCTATTAATCTCCAAATTGGAATTCCGTTTAGTGACTTGGCATCAGCCATGGTACCAGGCAACATCATGTGGAATAACAGCAGAACATCAACCATTGATTGAAAAAAATCAAACTGAAACTGAAAAATATCGCACTGACAAGATGACTAAAGATGAACATGATCGAATCAATGAGAACTGGAAGAGATTTACAAAGGTACTAAAATAACAATTTGGGTAGCCATTTGGGTTTATATAGTGGTAGTGGGATTCTTCTTTCTTATTGTGCTTTCTAATTTTCTAGCATTTACTGCCCAGCCTTAGCCGCAGCATCGGTGTTTTCGACACAAAAGTGTTAATATTATGCAAGACTCACATAATTTCTATAAAATAAGGTCATTTATTTATTTTCTTGTAAAGAAATAAGATCCTTAATATAACTATTTGCCTGTATATCTATTTATTTCTTTTAAGACACTTAAAGAACAGCAATAGGGTATATGCATGTGACTTCAAAAAAGCTAAAAGTACATATAAGGTATAAGTTATTTCAAATTATTTATTATTAAAAAAGACAATAACATTACGGTTGTCTCCAAATCGTTATGTCTAGTACACTAAATAATTAATTAAACAATCTTAAAACTAAAAAAAAATTATAAATTTATACAACAGATAAAATAATTAAGGAATTTTAAAAATGTATAGAAATATTATGGAATGTAAAGTAAAATATATCAAGTCTACTTTAATGATTTTTGAGTATAAGTTATGTCAGGACTATAAAAATAAGTAATGCTGGAATTGTCCAGCATTACTTATTATGCTTCATGAACACAAGCTCTGCTTTGGGGCTAGATTGATGCTGTGTGGATTGCCACACAGCATCAATCTAGCCCCAAAGCAGAGCTTGTGTTATGGGCATTGGTTTAACACTTAAGTACAGTGCTTGTTGCTTGCAATAAATAAATAAAAATGAATAACAATTTTTGATTCCAGAAATATAAGGTACCAGATAAGATGAAATTTTTTGTTTCTTGGAAAAACAATGGAAACAGAAGAGGTGTCAACTCTCGAGAAGAGCACGTGAGACGCTTTGTAGCAGCATATCTATCACGAGGCTTAGAGAGGACAATACACCAAGTGTATCACTATGTTAAGTATTTTCACATGAGAGAGTTGGTCAAGAGATCTTATTCAGAACATGAGGAAAAATTAATGAAAGTTTGTATTATCCATTCTCTACCAACAGCCCCTATGATATTGTCTGTTGTGCTAGGCAGGCATTGTAGGGGTATCTATAAAAGATGTACAATAGCTAAAACAGGTAAATCCTACTAAAACTTTTATATTACTAAATTTCTCTCTTGTAGCTTTGCATGCTTTTTTGGGATAAAAAGTAGCCTATATGTTATTCTATATACAGTTCTTAATCATGCATATTAATTTTGTGGTATCTATAGGTACTTCTATAGGTGTACTTCTTGTTCGTCAGTTACATGGTTGACTTTGACAAGGTTTCCATTATCATCTAAAGTTAGTCTTTTCAATCGTTTAATTGCCCTTTTAGTTGTTTAAATTTTCTGGACCTATAGATCCAGATCATTATGTGTGCAAAATTTCGGCCAAATCCATACAGTAGTTATGGCATTGACTTTGGTCAAACATCTTCTCAATGGTACAACCCCATAGACTTACTCCTAATAAGTAGTATAAAAATTTTCGTTCGTGATCTGATCACTGTAATCAGTCTTCTCAGCTGGCCATGAGCAAATTTCTTGTGAGATGAAAATATTTTTGTAGTAGAATCTTTTAGCTTTCTTTTTTAAAAACTTAAGTTTTTTTTAATTTTACCGAGTTTGTCTGTGATGTGATGACATTAAAGTAGACTTGAACTTCTTACTTGAAGTTCATTTTTGAGATTATTTTTTCTGTTTAGGAGGAATAACAAAGCAGAAGAAGAAACACAAGTGGACCTTGAAAGAAGCTGGCAAATTATTGAAGCTCATGTTAGACCAGGCTAATATTCCCTTGAATGAATTTAAAAATAAGAAATTGGAGAAACCATTCTGGAGTAAATTCGAAAAAGCCATGGACAGACATTATGCCTACTTGCATCATTTTTGGTATGCTTACCTACATCCACAATTGTTTGTCCAATGTGATGTTAAATCGTACAAATTACGGAGAAAATTATTTAAAATGTAAGTACAGTGCCTAAATAAATGGTTACTTTAGAAAAACATTCATGGTACCTAACAGATACCACAACTACCTGCCAAACAAAATTGTGAAAGCGCCGCCTCTGTCGACGGTATCCTTTGTGTCAAAGATTTCAGAACAGTGGCTAATGAGTGCCGCGAATTCTCGGATATTTAATGCTGGACAATTCACACAGCATTATCTAGCCCCAAGCTAAGCAGAGCTTGTGTTATGGGTACTAGATAACTGATATACATAATACAATAAACTACATATTTTTTATTATACATAGAAAACATCCAGAACGCCCTAGACAATATCTGCAGATCGTACAAATATTTGTCCCGAGGCAGGAATCGAACCCGCAACCTCCTGCGTCGCAGGCGGACCTTCGCCCACCGCGCCACAGAGGTCGTCTTCATATTAAATAATTTTTTTATAATTAAGTGTCTATTCTAAATAGTTTATTATATTTTGTAACATTCCTATGGAAACGTTTAAAGGTGATTTTTATCCCATGGGATCAGATTTACGGGATAAAAAGTAGCCTATGTTTGATTCCAGTATTAGAATTACCAGGATGCAAAATTTCAGCCAGATCCGTTCAGTAGTTTTGGCGTGAAGAGGTAACAAACATCCATCCATCCATACAAACTTTCGCATTTATAATATTTTAGTGTGAAGTTTACTTGTTTTATTGAACTTTGCAGAGTCATTTTAATATTTGTATTGTTATCCTTTAATCTCCCTGTAACTAGATTTTTTTTTTATTTTACTAGCTGCGCCCCGCGGTTACGCACGCGTTGTTCCAATGGAACGTTTAAAGGATTTCTATCCTACGGGAACTGGTTTAATAGGGATAAAAAGTAGCGCATGTTACATTCCAGAATTAGAAGCTGAAATTTTGCAAACAGGTATTACCTGTGTGCAAAATTTCAGCTAGATCAGTTTATTAGTTTTGACGCGAACAGGTAACAAACTTTCGCATTTATATTAGGTATTAGTGCGATATTGTGATGTAATGAAGTGTGATTTAATATTAGTATGTAATGATCTTTAAGTCATTTGTTGTTTTTTTTTTCAGATTGCGTGACTCTCCCTACAGAATATGGAAAGACATTAGATGGGATGAGATATTAAAGGAATTTCCTGATGGTGTCACCAAGCAATTCTTGCATAAAATGTGCGGTTCCATTGTACGGCAAAAAGAAAAATACTCTACAATACCTTTAGGGGAATTAGCTGAGTTCTGTTTGCAAAAAATTAAAACAACTAAATGGGCAAATAAACGATTGAAAAGACTAACTTTAGATGATAATGGAAACCTTGTCAAAGTCAACCATGTAACTGATGAACAAGTAGCTATAGATAGATAGAGAGATGTAAATAATGAACAAGTACCTACCTAAAGATACCACAAAATTAATATGCATGATTAAGACTGATGAAGCTAAAGATAGAAACAAACTAAAACTTGTATTTACCATTGAAACAATTGAGCTAACTACCGACTGTTGCAAAGAATCTTCAGGTAGTCAGGTAGTTAAATTGATTATGTACCTATGATGCTTCATGAAGAAGTATCTGAAGAACCTATAGATACAATTGTTTTGTAATAAAATGAATACCCATATAAATAATAGATTCAGGCGTTACTTTGCGGAAATCCATTGTAAATAAAAGAATGAAAAATATTTAGTAACAATTCCGCGTGAAAACCTTCTGCGATAAAATCTAACAAATTATACATTTATACAAAATGAAAGAACATTTATCAAAGCAAGTCGTCAACTAGTTTCGTCTCTCCACGAGACATCATCAGGACACCACACCACTCGATCTTGACACTGACTCACTGACTCCGCGTGCCAAGTGACCACTTGGCACGCGGAGCTCGAAGTGGCAACATCTCTGGTGGGACTCTGCCGTTGTTGTTTGGCGCTCTCAGTGTCAAGATCGAGTGGTGTGGTGTCCTGATGATGTCTCGTGGAGAGACGAAACTAGTCGACGACTTGCTTTGATAAATGTTCTTTCATTTTGTATAAATGTATAATTTGTTAGATTTTATCGCAGTAGGTTTTTTCGCGAAATTGTTACAAAATATTATTTACTCTTTTATTTATGAATACGCATTTAAATTTTGCAGTGCCTGTTTTTCTCAAGTGAGCATTACTATGACTTACAACCTCACTTATCAAATTGTGGTAGGTACCTTTGTAATTAATATTATTATTGTATTTATGCTACGCTGCCGTTGCCACATAGGTATCTGATTAAGAGATGGGAGAAGCAGTATTTATGGTGAAAGTACTAAGCCTGTCTACCGTACCGCCGCCCCGCCCGGTTGCTGCTCTACCAGCTGGAACATGAAGATGTGCTCAAAGACAATAGGTTTCCGTAAATTTTGTTGGCACCCCGAAATACAACTATTTTAACATAACATAAATCAATATTATTACCTATTTATGGTACCTACCTTTATTCCCATAGATGTAGTTTAACACTTCTATGTTTATTCCTTTTACTGTGGAACGCGTTACGTTGCCGCGAATTTCCAATTGAAAGGCAATTTTTACATTTTTGTCTCAGAATTACGCAAAGATAATATTCATTGCCATGATACAATAATATTGTATCATGGCAATGCCTTGCAGACTACTGTCATGATGTCAGATTAGTGACAATTTAGCCAACCAAACAAAACTATAAAACACAAAAATGACCAATGATGTTCGCTAACTTTTTTCTGGTCATCCAATAAAAAAGCCTAACTTTATTATGTTGATTGTCAAACAAATGACGTTGCTTGACGTGTCTGTTTGTTTTTCACAACACAAAAGCAACTCTCAACGCAAAGGGCGACAATTAAAGGACGCCGCTGCCGTTTGTTGTTCTCGGTTTTCGTTATCTAATAAGTTGTAAACCATGAAAAGAATTCCCAAACCCGTGGCTAGGCAGACATCGAGAGCTATAGCTGAGATTCTCGATAGTGATGATGAACTCCCAGGTAATATTAAGTGTTGTATTTAACTCTGACTCCTCTGAGTGGAGTCATTACTAGGGTATTCCCCACAATGCCTATTCAGAAAAAATTTAAGTAACCTATCTCAATCTTATCACTTTCCTCTTTTTACTTCTTTCTTTGTGTGGTTTATTCAAGTATTCTCAATGTATTTAGGCATCGAGAGGCACATTATTATTTATTTTATTTCAGATTTCTATGAAGAGACGCCCAATATTCCTGCATACCTAAATGATTCTCGTTTTGATCATATTGAATTACCATGGCTGGCAAATTGCAACCCTATTACGAAAGCAGAAGAAACGACAACTAGTAAAGAAGCTGTGAAAGATGCAGCCCAAGTTATCATAAATTATAAGGACAAATCTAAAATCCTTATATCAAAAGGCAGTATGTCCACTCGAGACTTATTTCTTGTCAAAAGCATTGAGGATCATTGCTCTGAATCAACACTTCTATGGTTCATTGAATCATTGAAAAGTACTTCTGCAAAAGACAGGGTCCATAAAAGCTGCCTGGCTAGCAATATCTTCCAAGATAATGAGACAAATGAGGAAAAGCCTTTTGATTCTTTCAATGCTAACTATTATTTTGAATTAGTTCTTTCATAAAGGTACCTAGATAGGTTGTAACACAGTGACAGCAGCGTGTTTTAAATCGAATAATAATTAATTAAGACAATTTAACATATAATTGAAAAAAAAAATACTAGTCATAGGCAGGTAAGAACAAACAGGAATGGCAGGTAAGAACAAACAGGAATGTAGGTATGTCATGTTTGAATATCTGCCATATTAATATTAAGATAATATTATCGTGTTAAAACAAACATTATTTTATAAAAACATAACTTCATATATTTTATAAGTTTGATTTTTCCAAACCAACATTAGGTTTCTTTTTCAAGGGATTCCAAAAATCCCTTTGAACATCTAACTGATTGTTGATAACATTTTTCAAAGCCGTTGGCATCACTATCCTGCAAATAAAAGTTAATTAAAATATTTAGTATTTTTCTAATAAAAATGGAGTAGATATACCTGAAATGCCCAAATCTTTATGAATTGTCTGTAATATGTGCGCTCAGTTTCGTATTTGTATCTATTTTCACAGAATTCATAAAGATTTGCATCATATACTTAAGTATACATACATAATATGGATCCCGTATGATTCTATCACCTTCTGGGTCATAATCACCAAAGAGAAGCAGCTTTGCTAAACTACCCTTTGGAGCTTTTCTCTTCAAGTCTCTCATATTTTCCTCATCCATTCCAAAAATAAAGTTGTAGTGTTTAAAATCTTCAGATGTCAACTGAAATTAACTTATCAATAGAATGTAGGTAATCATATTATGTTTAGATAATGAGTAATTTTATGTCTGGTTCAAATTTTAATTCAGTGCCCAATAGGTTTTGTTTTGTTTCATGTGTTCCGATTACTATTATCCCTGTTCTAGTGCATTGCATACCTGTCTTGCATGATTACTGTAAGGGACATTGTGCATTTTCATAGTATCCAAAGCCCTCCAATCAGGTGAGTTACCAACATGCCAGCCTCCTATAGCAGCACTGTCAATTTCCCATTGTTCTCCCAAATTCAAATCATTTACTGTTTTCTGAAAAACGCCTTCGGCTATTGGTGATCTGCAAATGTTTCCTGAAAAATTGTTAGGTATTATTTCAGCTGGACTGTAAATACAGGTACCACGGTAAGATATCTGTTATCCTTACCCAAACAAATGAAGAGTGCTTTTCTTTTATTTTCGCTCATGATACCGCTTTGTTTTGTCTGACTATTCGATTATTTGTAATATTGTTGACTGCTAAAACCCTTTCGACTGTGCAAGAGCTTGGCAAGGCCTAAAATAAATAAAAACAACATGGCGGACATGTGTGGACAGCCTTCACAAGGCTGCTTCACAGATTAGCGATAAAAAAATCTTACAATTTTTTTTTTGTGGGATTTTGGTATTCTTTCATTAGTTAAGGTATAGAATTCGTCATAAAAATGGTCAGTTTGCTCTGTGATCGGACTGTTTAGTCCCTGTTCATCATCAAAAACTTAGTTTTCGAATCAAATTTTATAGGTCTTTTTGAGTCGTCGGTTTTTGGTCGTGTTTTGTTTTTGTGTCGATAAAACTAAGAGATCGGGATAGCCAAAGGTATGTTCTTCAATAATTTACACACTTGATAGGTACCATTCGTCGTGGTTTAATGTAGAAGATAATGCATTTAAACTTCAGCGTTGCAGCAACCGTTGGTTTCGTGGCAAAAATTTTCATTTATCAACAGAAGCTTATCTTTTTATTATTTTTTCAGGCAATCAATGCTATTTAGTAGGATGATTTATAAGGTTCAAAGGACATTAACAAAACCTAGGGCTTCGCATACAAAAAATCAGAGAAATGATTTATTTGATTTTTGAACATGGTCTGTGGATCAGCCTTACCTTGCATTCCGAGTTGCGCCAATATCGATATTAGCGCGCTATCAAGCGTTTCGACTTACCGTGAGCGCGACAACGATGTCATGTGTGACGTCATAGATGACGTCATTACATGCGCCATTTTGTGATATCAGTGACCATCCTAAATACAGAAATCACTGTGAGCGCGCTGTCAAAACTGACAGTTGGCATTTATTTTCTTCGCCATCCTGTCCTCCTTCCGCGGAGAGTATTTATTTACGTTTCTTGATCTTGTCTGTTTGATAACAAATTTTATTTGTTTTCAAGTTTTTTAAAGAGAAATGGAAATTCATATAGGTGACGAAGTCAACAACGGTCGGAGAATAACTTTAATGCTCTCTCAAGAGCAGTACGAGAGGGCACAAATTGGATTGGTCGCTATCCCACTCCCAAACCGAGTCATCGGAATCATTGAAATTTGATATTAAACAAAAAGTTCGAATTTTGGCTATTTTTACTGGATTTCGAATTATTGCGCTGTTTATTTTTTTGACTAACTTGTATCTGACAGGCGATGAAGCGACACGTGACCGTGAGCACGTTCATTGAGTGTTCCGAGATAGGATAGCACTCAACTGTCAATAATCGTGATAACTACTCGGAACGTCAAATATCGTTGAGATCGCTAACATCGATAATAGCTTATCTCGGAACGCACGGTTAGTTAGGTCAAACCTGGGGGCCATCTTGATTTTACGACCCTTTGTAAATGCCGAACTGACGAAAGGACAGTGGCACTTTTGTCAAGAAAGAGAGAATAGGTACATACAATAACTTTAGGTCAAGTAGGTAGGTATTATCTGTAGGTATTGTATTATTTTTTTGTCATGACCAACAAGGCTCACTCTTGCGAAAGAAGACCGACGACGTGACACGAAGTTATTGTATTCTCTTTGGACGTGACGATCGATATTTCTTGTAAAGGTATTGTATGTTAGCTAGCTATTTCACCGGACCGGACTTTGACAATGACATGACATCCGATGAGTTCTGTCCGTCTTAAGCCCTACTCACACAGGCGCTAATTTTGAAGCGCGATTTTGCGATATTTGTTTGCAGTATTGTGTACTAAAACGCACACCGCCGCGATTCGGCTTGTCCGAGGCGTTCCTGCGTCCTGCGATTTTGCTTCTTTTGAAGCAGCCTCTTGCGGGCAGCGGTAATGGGTGACGGCGGCGGCGGAACGCTCCTGAAGACACCGGTCTCTAAAGAGTCCGGGCAACAGGAACTACCAGGGTGTGTGTGTGCGTAGTGCGTGTGTCTGTATTTTCGGCTGGGAATGTGTGTTGTAAATGTGTGTTAGGCGCTTCTGAGAACACCGGTCTCATAGGAGTCCGTGAAACAGGGGCTACCAGGGTGAGTTAGTGTGTGTGTGGATCATATAAGTAGGTATATAATGGTATAAAAATTAAAAAGGAGTTCTGTATATAAGTGAACCCTTTGTACGTACTATGAGTTTGAATTTGAAATAGAATTTTACGAAGTTCCTTTTTGTACTTAGGTAGAGGTTCCGCGATGTCTATGTCTATGTCATCCCTTTTAGAAATTGTGTTATAATGCCTACAGAGTCGTGACAGGGAAGAATACTTTTCTAAGTTTGTGTTTGAGAAAGAGGTGGTTAGGTTATAGGCGTTTTTTCTAGGCAAATAAGATGGGGAGTTTATACTTAGCTTACCAACTAGTTCGGAGCAGTCTATTTATGACCGTTAATGAGCTTGTGTAAAAATACTAAATCTAACATTGTTCTCCTAGTCTAAAGCAAATTGATTCCATAGAGTTTTAACCTTTTTCTGTAGCAATTTTTTTTTTTTGCTTGATTGTTACCATATGAGACGTGATACAAAAAACGCCTCTGAACGCTTTCAATTCTTTCGGAATATATCTCTTAACCCTTAATAGGGCAAGGGCAAAAAAAAATGAAAAAATAGGTTTTGTGTTATTATTTATACGTTTATTAGGACTCTTTTATACATTATTCATGAAAATCCAAAAATATATAATTACAAGTACGCGAAAATTAGGTGGTAATTATTTTACCATCGCCCGTTTACGTTTAGGTGATGGTGGTAATTATTTTACCATCGCCCGTTTACGTTTAGGTGATGGTGGTAATTATTTGACCTTAGCCCGATTATGTTTAGGTGATGGTGGTAATTATTTGACCTTAGCCCATTATGTTAAAGAGAGAGGTACTAGAGCTGCTACAGTCCATAGCCTCTCATTCCTCTGGAGCAATTTGAAAGCTTTTGAAACACGGTAGTGGCACATAAAGCTACTTTGCAGACATCGCAAATGATCCTTGATCATTTTTAAGTATTTTTCGTGCTGCAAAATCGGCATCTAGTAAATTTCCTCTGGCCTTGTGGATAGTGTGGCACAGAAGAGTGTCTGATTTCAGCAAGTACTCCGAAACTTCCACCTTGCTTGTTCCTAAAAATAATACCTACTTACGTGGTTTTTTTTTGCCTGTGAATCCATCTATTAGACTGCGAGCCAGAAGCCAGTCTAAAACTAAATACTCAACTAAATAGGTACTCAATTTGTGAGAACTGTTTGCTTGTGAATTTCGAAAATAGTAATCCAGTACGTACGCAATCGCCCAAATGTGGTTCTTCCAAGATACTTTCGCTACTTTCAATAGCGGAGGGATTATCTTCTAGAGTACAGGCGATAATACTGTCAGATATCTTCTTTTTCTTCGACATTCTCCTGAAATAACAACTACGCAACTGGGTTATGGGAACTATATTACCACCAAATACTAGTATGTTGATCTAACCGGGCAGTGGTAAGAGTTTTACCACCGAGTTTACAAAGTTTTTCCAATTACTACAAGTTTCATTTCAAAAGTTATTCTACGAGTCGAGCAGGATAATATAATCAATTATCCTACCAAATATCACAAAACCACTTCCCGGAATCTTGTAAGATCAAAAATTCAATTTTTTTGCGCCAAACACCTGTGATTTTTAAAATTCATCGATTTTTTTTATTGAATGGTGGTAGTTCGCAAACTTGCACAGTTATCGTAGTTGCCAGTACTAATAAAAGTTTTAAGGGTCTTCACACATTATAAATATTGAATATGAGAATGTGTACAAAGAACAACTCAAGCTCTATGGTCAAAAAACTTAGGTGGTAAGCAATTGTCCTTTGCCCTATTAAGGGTTTAGGGTTCCAGATGAGACTACAGTATTCTTGTATGGGTCTGAAGGTCATAAAGTTTTATTTTAGTAGATGCATTTTTTAATTCTTTGCTGTTTCTTATTACGAAACCCAAAATTTTAAAGCATTTAGTAGTAGTTTTTAAAATGTGACTGTCAAATTTTAGAGAAGAGTCAAAAAGTAAGTCTATTTTAAACTGTAGGATTTGAAAACTTTTGACATTCTAATTCGGATCCATCATAGGAACGATCGCGAACTATCGCGACAGCCATACAGTGTCGGAAACGATTCCGCCACAGTATTAGATTCTATGTTATTGTTGATGTTACTTACCTAAACGATTGAGATTCAAGGAAAACTCATTTTAGTAACAACGTGAGCATAGGAATAATATCTTGATCGAAACGAGAGATTTTTTACCTACATAGGTAGGATTTTCTTCCACTGTTTATTTTTTATGTTGTTTCCAAATTGAGTAGAAAAAACTTTGTTTCAAACCATAATATGTTGCCGTTGAATACCTAGATAGAGCATAATATCCTACCTACTTGTAAGGGAGAGAGAGAGAGAGAGCTCAACGAAACATCCACAGTTCGCAGCAGAGACGAGGAACTATTATTCTTCATCGCACGCTGCGAGATATGTCGAACCCACAGAGATATGGAGAGATGGCATCCTGTGCGCTGCGTACAAAACCTACTGTCGCAAGTCACGCCTACTGAAGCTCACGCACACACAGTTAACGAAATAAAAACAATACTTCGCGTTGTGTGCGTGTCATGCACACAACGCATAGAGTACAACTATTCGTTCGCACACTAGGTTGCAAGTGCAGTTCATACAGCACCACTATAGACGCAATAATATGCGTTTACGATAGGGATTGCTTGTCGATAAAACGTGAAACGACTTGATTGTCGTTTTTACGCTTCATAGGTAATTCACTAATTGAGTTAACATGATTTCATGGTGATGAAGTCAGTAAACAAACATTGCTTATCTTTTTTATGAGTTACTTGACGTTATCGTAAAAAAAATACAAATCTGTAGGCTATCAAATTTAAATGGTACATGGATTACAAAATATCAGATTATCTTGAGGATAAAAAAGCTTGGGACGAGTTTTTCTCCAGCTCAAAAACGAACAATCTAACAAGGTAAAGGTTTCTTGTTCGCTTCTTTACTTTACCTTAAAAAGATTAAAGTGAACAAAAATCTAAGTGACAACTTTATTTCCATGTCTTGGCTTATTTTTGAATCGACAGTAGGTATACCAAATCTCGAATCGTTCATACCACTGGAAGTTACAAGGGAAATAGCGGATCTCTTGGCAACGACGCTGCTGACGAACTAGCACGGAAAGGCTCGGACACGCCTACAACAGGCCCACGTCCGCACCTCCCCCTACCATTCTCACAATTCCGAACATGGATAAGGGAAAAAACCAGAGGAACGCATGCCGAACGATGGACACACCTACAGGAGTGCCGCCAGGCAAGAGCAGCGCTTCCGATTGCATCGCCTAAGCTTACAAAACGCCTACTGAACCTGACCAGGAAAGATCTACGAGTCCTTGTGGGAACACTCACAGGACACTGCCCACTAAATAAACACCTCTACACCATCGGAGCTACGGATAGCCCTCTCTGCAGGGGGTGTCTCAGTGACGAAGAATCAGCTGCCCACGTAGTCCCGGAATGCGAGGGAGTATCAGCACAGCGACACGAAATCCTCGACCACCCGAGGTCACTCCGCGAAGCCTGTGAAGATCCCAGGAAGATTCTGCGCTTCTGGACGGAGTTAGGCTGGCTAGTCTAGCAAACATACACGCACAATGGACCATCCTGAGTCTCGGTGCGGAAAGAAGAGTACACTAACCTAACCTTACCTAACTACTGGAAGTTGCTCATAACCATAACCCTTTAGCCGCTAGAAAAGAGCTGACCGACGTAAAAGTGACTACTTTAGTAAGTAGCCTATCCTATACTACCTTTGTATATAATAATATCTAATAAATCCAAATGCGTAAGGATAAGCCGTCAATTTAATAAATAAAAGGTATCAAAAATGACAATCTTTATCGACAAAGAACACACTCGAGGCACATCACTAAGTCACGACTACGAGCAGTGGTCGTACCACGCGGTTGAACGTATTCTGTGAGCTTCAATATGTTAATTATCCATTACGGCATTGGAACTCAACGTTCGAATAGTCATTAGTACAGAGCAAGCATTGTAAACAGTTTACAACAATATCGCAACTGGCTATCAGTCATCATAATAAAGACGTTGCGAAATCAAGACATCAATCAACTTATAATAATTTTAAAAGTTTTAGTATGAAAAACATATTATTTTCGGTACTTATCGATGGTATGTGATTCCATTTGACTTAAAGTTCATAATATCACTTCTATTTTAGCAAAAAACTACTGTACAATTGGCATTTTCCTCTAACTTGAATATCCGTCGTGGCCAACGTTCAACAACTAAATGACACTCACTATTACTGCCGTGAGCGATGTCTCGTTTTGAGCATATTACTGCGACATGTGTGTGATGAGCCGCTTTAGATGCATGTATAAAAACCGTGCTAGAATATGCTCCAGTAAAAACAGGCCATATAATTAATGCTTGTGCTGTACTGCATAATGTTTGCATAAAAAACGGCATGAGATTGAAGAGCCTGAAATTGAATCAGATAACCCTGCAGATATTGAGGCTGGAGAACATAATATCACCGGATGGAGGAGGAATCCAAGTTCGGTTTGACATAATTCCGTTTGGGAGAGTGGTGCAGGGGCTGGACCACCACCGGTTCCTGCTTGATATTTATTGTTTTTAATTTTTATTGCCTTAGTGTCCGACTTCCAGTCTTCCCAGCACTGTAATTAATAATAGTTATAATGTTTAAACACAATAAGTAATATACTAGCAGCACAATGGGATAAACATAGGTTAAACGTATGTACTGCGTTTGAACAATCCCAATTTTTTTGTAATAAATAATAGCCTATGTTACCCAGAAAGCGAAAGACTGCAGGCAGATGCTGGGTGCATCAAGCTGAAGACAGGGCGCTATGGCGCTCATTAGTTGAGTTGTCCAGCAGTGGGCTAATATAGGCTGATGTGATGATGATGATGATGATGTTACTCAGGGATAATCAGAGAAGCATTGTAATGGTTACTGTAATGGTTTTAAATGGTTATTCATACACTGCTTTACTCTATTCATTAGCTAACGTTGCTCCGGTTATACTCGGGCACTCTGAATAATGAAAGTTGCACTTGATCATGATCATAGAAAGTGGGTAGGTACACCTCTATTGACAATCGACGTAACACATACATTTAGTGGCTAGCGCGTATTAGATAAGCCTATACATAATTATAATATAGGTAATGCTTGTTTTGCTTACATAGCATAGTAATTCCACTTGTATCACTTCACAACAAAAACACCAATTGAAAAATCCAAAAACAATGTTCAACTCAAATGTTGAGAACAACCGCGAACGAATTTGGAAAAACAGTATTTCCAACACTGATTAAAAATTTTGTCATAAACTTTATCTTTATTTCTACAAAAACGTCTATATTGTTACACATAACTTGTATTCGTCAGATAACAGTTTGATTTTAGGGTTTAAGAAAGGTGCGGATACCTTAGCCCCCACAGCCTTTGTGTTTGATGGTTATACGCGCTTTTTCACTCATAGCGCGCCCAATTTCATTCAACGTGAAACAACAACAAATCGTGATGGGCTGAGATTCGGGAGAGCTTCGTACCCTTCTTGAGAAGCAAATTTTTGTAGTTAGGACTCTACGTATGCTATTCTAGAGTATAAAAATCCAAAAAATAAAAAAGATTTTTGAAACTCTTCTTTTGATACCCTTAATTAATTTTAAACCCGCTAGATTTGGCAAGAAGTCACCGAAATAGCGTTTAAAAACAAGCTGCTGTTTGTAAGGAATCGAGCTAGCAAATCGCCAAAATCGCGCTTCACAAAACGCGCTAATTAATTAGCATCTGTGTGCGGAGGGCTTAAAACATAATCTCTATTCTATATTGACTGACAAACAGACTTTATTCCTCCTAACTTTACCCCTTGCAATGTAGGTTTAGTTTCATCCAGTTAGAATACATTATTCTGCATGCTTACACGCACGCACGTAGCCAAAAAACTAAGTAGGTAGGTAGGTACAGACATTTTAAAACCTTGTTGGAATGAAATACTTACCTACCGACCCTACCGATTAAGATTAACTACAGATTAAGATAAAAACAAACAACTCGTTTATAAGCAATAATATCAGGTGTAAAGTCTAACTTACAATTACCTACCTATTGAATCGAGTAGGTGATCTTCAACTTCTCCCATTCGTGTAAAAATAAAAATGAATAATTTATACTTAATGATCAATAAAGTACAAAGTCATGTTATTACTTGGGGAACCCCCTGTAAAAGTAAAGATGTAATTATATGTATTTCTGGTAATCCGGGTATCACTGATTTTTACACTGAATTCGGGACGGAACTCCACAAAAATACTAACATTCCTGTTTGTGTTATCGGTAAGTACCTACTTATCTAGATATATAGGTATTATTTTAAGATTTATTGACGTGTGTTATAATAAAATAGGTAGGTAGTGAAATAGAAATATAATGTAATGTACCTACCTATATAAGTAGGTAGGTAAATAATGCTGGCCGGACAATTAATATACCTACATCAGCAATTATCATCTAGCTAGCCCCACTAAGCAGAACTTGTGTTATTGGGTAGGTACCACAGAAATCGTAGGTAATAATAAAAGGTATAGATAGTTAAATAATGTTTTATGCATACCTAGACATGAAAAACACCCGGAATAAATATCTGCAGAAATATTTATCCCAAGGAAGGCGGCAATCGAACCTGCAACCTCCTGCGTCGCAGGCGCGGCGGCGGCGCGGCGGCGGTCCTTCGCCCGCTGCGCCACAAAGGTCGTAGACTAGAAATTTTTACCGGAGGTCACTGATTTGATTACAGAATTAATATAAAATTGTGGTTTGGGTACGTATGGTAAAGTATGACAGATTACCTACCATGCCAACAACGGATGACCAATACGACAATTATCTATTATGGCAGCGATAGCATTTAGTCCATTGGTGGCCAATTGGTGGCCCATTGGTAAGTAGGCAGATAGGTAGGTACCTACATTGACTTTCAAGTGATTTTATTTATTTATTTTACACGCACAAAACATAAAATAATCACATAATATACAAGACTTATAAAATGTAGGTTTAGAACTTGATCATTTCACAAATTATGTGCATACAGAGATTCATGCGAACAAAACATGTAGGGGAGAGTAAAAAAAAAATTAAAATACTAAAATATGATCAGATCAGATTGTCTGTAGTCATGCATAAATACTAATGTATTATTATAATATATATATGATTAACAATTTAAAGCATTCTAAAATACATAAAAGGTTTCATTTAGTAATAATATAGTACCTTAAGAATAAATAAAATCTATTCTTTTTATTATAAAGTACCTACACGTGTTGTAGATAGATAGGTACCTAGTACCTACCTACCTAACATACAGCTTGGAATTTCGTTTTAACGTAGGTGTAGTAATGTAGGTGTGTTTAAAAAATCCAGCGCGGGAAACTGATTGTAGGCATATGCGGTTGTTCTGCCATGCCGTAGGTAGTCGTCGCGTCGCTTCGACACCAAAACAAAAAATTCTAAACATTGTCAAAAGGAATACTAACTAACCCTTTGATGTAAACTCAGAAGAATGAAATACAGAATTTTAAAAAATGGTTTTACATCAATGTACTAACCATCTAGGTAGACTCCACCAAAGAAAACAAAATTCGTCTTTTTAACCGACTTGAAAAAAGGAAGAGGTTCTCAATTCGACTGTTTTTTATGTTTGTTACCTCAGAACTTTTGACTGGGTGGTCCGATTTTCATGCATCTTTTTTATTTGAAAGCGGTGCTTCCCGTGTGGTCCGGTTCTGACAAATGGGATCTATAAAAAAACTATATAATTGAAGATGGTTTATCGTTTTTTAAAAGAAAATCAATTATCTTTGTACAAAAGAGAGACTGTAATATAATAAGGCAGGTAGACATCTACCTACTATTCATCGTAGTTAGCTAGGTACTTTATTACTTAGGTACATAGTATATTTCTCTAGGCTAGATAACTGCTATGCTGCTATGTAGGTACTGCTTTCCTATAAACATTATCTTACGTTTTATCTATTTACAGGTCACGCCGGTCATGAAGAGGTTCCAGATCATCAGTCGAATGTTCTTAATGGACAGGAGAACCTATTTAATCTAGAAGGTCAAATTGAGCATAAACTTGACTTCATAAACAGTCACATCGATAAAGATAGCAAGTTGCATTTAATTGGCCACTCTATTGGATCATGGATGATTTTAAAGATGATCGAGAAAAACAAAAGCTTAATTCCAAGAATATCTTCCGTCAACCTCCTTTTTCCAACGATTCAGAACATGGCAAAGTCCAAAAATGGCATATTTTTAAACAGCGTTCTCAGAAGACTTCACGTTTTTTTAATGTTTTTATTTTATTTGGCAAATGTCATACCCGATTCAGTTAAGAATGCGATCGTACGAATTTATTTAAAATTTAACTTACTGCCTCCAAGTTATTCTGAAAGGATGCTTAAGTTCTGTCGGCCTAGAGTAGGAGAAAAGGTGTTATTATTAGCGTACGATGAAATGGACACAGTCCGAGAGTTAAACACTGAAATTCTTGAAATTATTAAGAGTAGAACTAATGTTCTGTATGGTCCTAGGGATGGGTGGGCGCCACTTTCTTACATGGAAGACCTAAAGCAATTTCGGCCACATCTGAAGATGAATCAAGTGGATGTTGAACATGCGTTTGTTTTGAAGTCCTCGTGTGAAATAGCAGATATAGTTTCAGTTTTTATAAAAGAGAATATTTAAGTAATAGGAAGGTTTATAATGCCTTACTTACACCCGGTTTCTCGAACGCTTATTATTTTGACAATTTGTCAGGCTGTACACGCACTGCTTTTATTACTCTCGTAGTTTTTTTTGCAGAATTCTGTAACTTATTGGAAGTTCACTAGCGGAAAAATATGAATGTTTGGAGCACTATAAAGTAGGTAGATAAAATAGCAAGGAATTTTATTCGTCATACGTGTAAGTTAAGTACGCAGGTTACAGTATAGTTATATTATTCTGCGAGATTAAAATTCACGCTGTGAGATTCCGCAGTGCGTATATAACTAGCCGTTGATTATCCATTGATGTGACAAGCGTTCGAAAAAACCGGCTGTTAGTCAATTTTAATTTAAAATTGTAGTTCATCGATTCAGGTTTCGAGTTGCCTTGGTGCGCAGGCCTTTGAAGGTGAAGGGCCTACCTAAATCTTTAAGGTCAAGTTAAGTAGGCAGAGATTTTGTAGTCTTTAATATAGTTTTGTTAATTTAATGCTGGCTATGTAATGAATGGTAAGTTATGTTTTAAGATAAGGTAACAAATATTTTAAAATAAAAATGTCTTGCTGAGATATGTGCACTTTAATTTATTAAAAGTTATTCATACAAGATAGAAATAACATTATCTATACATGTATTATTATAATAACGAGACGAATCAATCCCATGTAGGTAGATACATAACATTGTTTGCCTTTGAATATTATAAGTACATTTTTAATCGAAAAATTAAGATAAAGAATGAGTATAACGTTTACAAATAGAAAAGATAAGCTAATGGCACTAAGTAGATTTTACAATAAATATAGATTCTGTTACTGTATGCAGAAATAAAAACATTGCCAGAGGCATGCAAATTTCTGTGAATTATATGAAAACCCCGGTCAAATTTCGTAAATGACAAATTGCATGCAAAATACGGCAAAAATCGTATGAAAGTTGGTCAACACGCATAAAATAATCCAGTTATGTTCCAGACAAGGTTACTTGAGAAGTCTTTTTGGTACAACATACAAATCATCATTTTCTATCATTCTGTTTGTTTATAAATCCATATATTTTAATTAAGTACATCCATGTTAGAATAAATAAAAACGCTGCAGTGATTAAAAGGTCTATTTAATTGAAGGTCCCAATTTTTTAATATTGCATTGCAGTTTTGCCATTTTCTGATTTCTCTCTAAAACCTGGCACAAACATCAGCCCCAATTTAACAGTATTTTTGCGACACCCTGTATTTTCCTTAATAGCCTGTATTTACAAGTTTAGAATGAAAATTCAGACTGATGCGAGTATGTTTATGTTGTATAGAACATACTTCATTTGGTAGTAAATTGATTATCAAGCCACTTTCATTCATCAAGTCACTTTTTAGAAATAAACATCTGTTGTATGTTTCATCTTAAAAATCTATCAAAGTTTTTTCGTTAGTTTAGAAGGCCTTTAAACAAATAACATGCTAAAAGAATATAATTACAAGTTAACTTGATTTTTAACAAAGAAAAAGAACTATGTCGATTGGAAAGAAATGAGATTCGCTTGTGTTTGCTACGTATCCGCGGCAAGGCAATCTGTTCGCGTATGGCTGGCTTGGTACCCACTGGAATGTATGTTTAAAGACCTCATAATTATAATTTTACACTGTAAAGGTACTTTAATATAAATCAGTTAGTTTATTGTCGCAGATGTAGAACGTAATCCGAATCCGCGCGTAAGAATCGATTAAAAGTAAAACAGTTTTTATAGACCAGTAAGTTGGTAATCAGATCAACGATAACTATGAATTTTATAAAAAGACTAGGTTGTATAAGTGCGCGAGCTGCAAGCAGCTCGCGTTTGTCCGTTACATGCCCGCCCCGCCATCAAATTCGTAGTCCTTATGTCCATGTTTGTCGAAGAGTATACCCATTTCAAATTCTTGGATGGGGGAGGGGGTTCGGGGGGTCTGGGGTGCAAAATCGTAATCCCCGACCTTATGTTTGTCGAAAACGATACCCATATCTAATTCTTGTATGGGAGAGGGGGTGCAGGGGGGACTGGGGTCCTGGAAAGTAACAGCACGGCTCGCTTCGCTCGCCGTGCTGTGCCCCTTGGTCGCATTGCGGTTCGCTTCGCTCACCGCAATACGACCGCGCTCAGTCGGCCACACAGCAAGGCTCGCTTCGCTCGCCTTGCAGTGTGACGAATGCCAGTTTGCGGTTCGCTTCGCTCACCGCAATCTGGCCCACCCCTGATGTCATCAAATTCGTAATCCCCACCCCAATGTTTGTCGAAAACGATACCCATTTCAAATTCTTGGATGGGGGAGGGGGTTCGGGGGGTCTGGGGTGCAAAATCGTAATCCCCGACCTTATGTTTGTCGAAAACGATACCCATATCTAATTCTTGTATGGGAGAGGGGGTGCAGGGGGGACTGGGGTCCTGGAAAGTAACAGCACGGCTCGCTTCGCTCGCCGTGCTGTGCCCCTTGGTCGCATTGCGGTTCGCTTCGCTCACCGCAATACGACCGCGCTCAGTCGGCCACACAGCAAGGCTCGCTTCGCTCGCCTTGCAATGTGACGAGTGCCCACCCCTGCCGTCATCAAATTCGTAATCCCCACCCCATTGTTAGTCGAAAACGATACCCATTTCAAATTCTTGGATGGGGGAGGGGGTTCAGGGGGGGCTGGGGGCGTGAAGGGTGACGGCACGGCTCGCTTCGCTCGCCGTGCTATGCCCCGTGGTCGCATTGCGGTTCGCTTCGCTCACCGCAATACGACGCCGCTCGTGCTGCCACAGAGCAAGGCTCGCTTCGCTCGCCTTGCTATGTGACGTGTGTCGTATTGCGGTTCGCTTCGCTCACCGCAATCCGACCATCGCTCACCGTCATCAAATTCGTTATCCTCACCCCCATGTTAGTAGAAAACGATACCCATATCAAATTCTTGGATGGGGGAGGGGGTTCAGGGGGGGCCGGGGGTGGGGGATCACAGCACGGCTCGCTTCGCTCGCCGTGCTGTGCCCCGTGGTCGCATTGCGGTTCGCTTCGCTCACCGCAATACGACGCCGCTCGTGCTGCCACACAGCAAGGCTCGCTTCGCTCGCCTTGCTGTGTGATGTGGGTCGGATTGCGGTTCGCTTCGCTCACCGCAATCCAACCCACGCCCACCGTCATCAAATTCGTTATCCTCACCCCCATGTTAGTCGAAAACGATACCCATATCAAATTCTTGGATGGGGGAGGGGGTTCAGGGGGGCCGGGGGTGCAAGGTCACAGCACGGCTCGCTTCGCTCGCCGTGCTGTTCCCCGTGGTCGCATTGCAGCTCGCTTCGCTCGCCGCAACGCTCCACCCGAAAAAAAAGGTCAAAAATAGGCCAATTTTTGGGTTTTTTTGGTTTTTTGATAAAAAAGGGGGTCTAGGGGGCTAAAAGGGAAAATATTTTTTTTGCATTTTAAATAATTTGCCCTACTCTACATGACTGTGAAAAAAAAATTCTGAAAAGTCAGTCCGTTTGGGAGATATCAACGGGGGCTAAAAAAAGGGGGGTGAGAGGGGGGGTAAATTTTTTTTTCTCCCAATTCAAGAAGATACCCTCTATACGACCCTGCAATTGAAAACACTCTATCACGTCGTTTTCTGGTAGCACTTGAAAAGGGGGGGGTCTGGGGGGCAAGGGGGGGTAAAAAAATTTTTGCAATCAAAATCATTTGTAACCCTCTATACAACCCCCATAAAATTATCAGTCAGTATGGCTCTGCTTGGAAGCCCCCCTGGGGGGCGGGGGCCCCCCGGTGCAAATCTCAAAAAGTCGGAATTTTCCCGAGGTCCCCCAGGCATGAGAAATACATTTCCGCAAAAAAAACCATACCTCCCCCTCCACCATCACGGAGATCAATTCTGTCAATCAGTCAGTGAGTGAGTGGTAATCGAGCTTTATATAATAGAAAAAAACGCCTTAGCGCAGATTCGGATGCCGTTCCCTATTGCAATATTTATACGTAGGCACATAAAATATAAAAATGTGACCTTTATTAATGTAAGCTTTTTAAAGTCTATCGGCATTACGTAGATGTATTTACAGTTTAATATTAACATAGTATGCCATAACGGTCATTTTTAATTAGGATAAAAACATCCACTTGGTTAGGGTCTGTTATAAAAATTAAGTAAATTCCATTGGTCCAATGATGGGAATAATTTAGCTACACAACTTAAATTTTGAAATGCATTTAACTAGAATCTTGGTCTTTTAACCACATTTGCTTGTGCGTCTTTCGGAGCGTGAGAGTGTAACAAAATATAGGAACTAGGCTATCGACGCTCGGATAACGCAACCCTAATACAATTTAACATATAGTACATATCCTAGCAATGAAAAAAATACCTAAAACGAATACGGTATTCCTACGCACAACCGCCCAACGTTAAATATAATTACAATAAACATTCTTATCGCAACCGGAACGTACACCTCGCGAACAATCAAATATGATACAGTTACAATTTCGAAACTTACACTAAACGGATACAAAATCACTCTAATAATACTCGTACATCGAAACGCACCGGCTTGGTTGTTCAGCACGTGGTCTCGAGGAGGGGGTCGGCCGCGAGCGGCGTCGGCGGCGCGGGCACCGGCGGTGGCGGTGACGCGGCCGCCGCGGTCGGCGGGCACAGCGAGCGCGGCGCGCGGCGCGGCGCCGGCTCGTCCGCAGAGTGCTGGCGGCGCGCCGGCGACGGCCGCGGCGAGCACGTGCACTTCGGCGCCGCCGGCCGCGCGCACGTGCACGGCACGCTGCCGCACGCCTCGCACGCATCGCACACGCGCGCGCGTCGCTCTAGCCTCCCTCGTCGCACCCACGGGTCGGCGTCCAGCGAGTTCATCTTGCGCCACGGGTCGCCGACGAGCGTCGGGTCGCGGCGGGGCGAGGGGTCGGGCGAGGAGCGCTCGGAGCGCGCGAGGCGCGGCGCAGCAGGCGAGACGAGCGTGGCCCGGGCGAGGGGCACGGGCGTGCGGGCGCGCGGCGGCGAGGGCGCCGCCCGCGGCCGGTCGGAGTGCGAGCGCGCGCGGGCGGGCGCGGCGCAGCTGGCCGGCGTCACGTCGCTGAGAGAGCGCAGGTGCAGGCGACGGCGCGCGAGCGGCGACGCAGCGGGAGACTCGCTAGCCGTCACGCTGATGCTGACGTTGTGCGCGACCGTCCTCTTCGGCTCGGCCTTACCGCTGTCCCTGAGGGGGCTCCGGGCGCCGCTTTTAGAATTTTTTGAGGGGCCGGCCCGGCTAGGCGCGGCCCCCGCTTGCTAGAGGAGTCTTTCCGTGGCCGAGCTTGATGTGCCGGAGCTCACGGGGGATGCAGGATTTTGGTCGTCTCCTGGAATTAAAAAATAATCGTAAGACACTGATTGTTTAATTATTTGGCTATTGTTATAGCAGTGTTGTTGTTAGCAGTGTTGTACAAATGTTTTTACCCTATAGCCAGCCACGCTGGAAACGAAAGCTGAGAAATATCGGAGCAATAAAAGTTAGACAAATGAATCACTGCGGTCTGATAATAATTGCTGAAATAATTTTCATAGTAAAATAATTAAAGGTTTCTAAGACAGTTTTCTTCCACTTTGTATGTATCATTCGGTTTTCCCCATATAGTCATATTTTTTTGATTCATTTGTCTACATCACTAGTCAACATGACTGGACATATAGAAACTTAGATATAGATATAATTGCGAAAAACCGAAGTGTATGTATGACATTTGACTTTGAATAACTTACGAATTCAGCACTTTATTTTATTTGACTTTTGAGACAATGTTTATAACGCCAAAATTAAGGCCATACACCTTAATTCAGGTGGTTGTCTCGGAATTCCGAGGTTGATCCTTTTTGGCTAATATGACTACTTTAATAAGCCATTGGCTTAGATAAACCAACCCATCTTATGTATTTGTTACGGTACATTGTTTTAAATAAATATTGGTCACAATTAAGAAACCAGGATAATGCAAAGTCACCTTGAATAATCTGGCCAGAGGCCGGCAGTCTTTGTCAGTTGAGCAGTTCGACTGAAACAAACCGTTTCAGTCTCTCCAAGTACTGGTTGAACAATTCCACATCATTGTGGCCGGCACCCTGAAAAATGTGAAATATGTTTTAAAAGAACTACAAAAAAAGTTCCAGTCAAATAAATAAAGTTAGTAGTTACTACTGCAGCAGATTGTATGTTTTAATTCTTTAGAACTGAACAGACTTCTAAAATTTTGTTTCATTATTTAGAACAAGACCAGCTCAGACCAGTCCACTGCAGGGCTTGGACGCAGGAACTAATGCCATAATCCCCACAGGTTTGGGATCACAGAGATTTTTCGCACCACTCTGCTAATGCTATTGTCCGTTGGCAGTGTAGGAATTAGTCTTATAAAAAAGGTAATATCTATACTATTATAAAGAGAAAAGATTTGATTGTTCATTTGTATTGAACAGGCTCTGAAACTTCTGGACTGATTCTAAAATTCTTTCATCATTAAAACATAGACATAGGCCATATTATATCCCGGAATTCCCACGGGAACGGGAAAAAGGAAGTCATTGCATCACTTGCGAACTCAGTACGTAGCTAACTACCAAGGGCCAAAACAAATGGTAAGTACTTCCCTTTGATAAAAGTAATGTTGCATTATTATCTTACCTCCACCCACAAAGGTTCAACGGCTCGTGGGCAGCGCTCATATATCGCTAGACCATGAGAGAAGTCTATAACCTCATCTTCGGTTCCATGAATTACTAGAACTGGAGAGGTGACTTTTGGAATTTTGTCGATACTGAAATAAAGTAAAACATACCTAATAAAAATAACTGTGCAGATAATAATAAATCTGTTGTTGTTAGTGAATTTGTGTTGGTATAAGATAAGAGGCTGATAATAAGACTCTTTACTTATTATTATAGATCAATATCTGGTTAGTCGATTGAATCAATGACAGCCTCCAAAGCATAGAAAGAGAAGACTTTGAAAAAAAAAAAAAAGTTTGAACAGTCTATAACACAAAGATTTTATTGGGGTTAGATCATTGATTTAAAAAGGGAAGATAGGTTACGTTCTCCCAGCGCTTACTCAAAAATTGGCATGTGTTACAACTACACGCAAACACATACGCTCACAGTTATATTTCCAGTCCTGTGCAATACAAAGAAGAATAATTAATTTTGTTTTAAAAAACTATAAACCGACTTCAATTTTTACGGTTTTTTCATGAATTTTCATGGATCCCACTGTCAGAACTGAACAAAATTAAAATGGGACCACATGGGAAGCACCAGCTTTCATATAAAAAAAGAATCATGAAGATCGGACCACCCAGTCAAAAGTTCTGAGGTAACAAACATAAAAAAAAAAAAAAATACAGACGAATTGAGAACCTCCTCCTTTTTGAAGTCGGTTAACAAAGACGGAAAGACGTATCTAGGACCGAAGTGAGACTGAGACAACAATATTTCACGCGAATCACGACCGCCCGTGCCGCCGGTCAGACGGTGACTGATGTGGGAGAACACAATTTTACACAATTTGAGGTTGCCACTTTCGAGCAACCAGTGCCTCATCTTCGTTTTTAATAAATCAATGGGTTAGATAGATAATTTTATTGGTAAAACCAATAAAATTATCTAGCAAGGAGACTTATTTTCTGGTTAGAATAATCATTAATTATAATAGTTTTTAAACAGACTAGTGTTCTTAAAAATAGCAAATAAAAAATTTTAAACAAGCATCCGACTATTTTAATAAAAAAAACTATCGTAGTTTGACGAATTCATTACGGATGTAAGCGGGTTAACTACGAACTTTATTTGTGTTGGAAAAATAAGGTTCGTAGTTAACCCGCTTACATCCGTAAGGAAGCATCTGACTGATAATAGGGTAAGATAAAAAGAAAAAAAGGGGTGGTAATGCTCATAATCCCCACGCTGGGCATGCAGGTTGGGGATCGCAGTTCGGTGGTAGATTTGTTATGCAAGGGGCGCTGCTACCCGCCCCCGGTGGATATCCCTGAGTCGCCTCTTACGACACTCACGGGAAGAGATGGGGTGGTGCAAATTCTAAGCCAGCACCATACAGCTTCTAAGCCAGCACCACACAGAAACCAGCTTTATTGATTTAAAATTATCTTCTGTCCATAGCTTTGCCCTCTTTTTCTACAAAAGGCATAGTGTGTTATTCCAGGTCTAAAACTACAAACTTCTCAGGGAGTCATGTGATGTGATGACGCATAAATAAGCTAAGATTTCACAAACTTCAAAACTTTCATCCCCTTATACAATCTTTAGTAAACAATTGTTTGTTCCTTCCAAACCAAATGAGACATCTAAGCCATAGCACAGATTACCCCCAATAGATTCCGCATGAAAGACGACGACCGCGCACCACGCATCAATGCAAATGTACAGATGTAAAATCGCCGCTTCGAAGTACGGCTTCAGTTTCGACCAAGTGTCAGACCCCTACGTTTCTGTGCTCTAACGCTTGTGAAAATTGATTTTGTGATAGAAAATTGTGCAGTGAAATGGTGTGGAAAATCATCAAGAAATTCAAACTACCAAAAGGACGGAATAACATTTCATCGGTAAGTAAAATAATTACAATTTTACCAGTTATAGAACAGGTCAGCTTATAATGGCTAATGGTACGTAAGGACGGTCACTTGTCTCTTTTCCGCATTGCTGTTATTGTACTCGTTGTGCTTTTCGGCGAAAGCACGTGTTACGCTAGTGTTGTGAATTTCACTTATTTTGAGTCTAGTCGATATCGTTAAAAATGGTGAGCGGGACTCTCGGTAGGTATTATTGTATTAACTAGTACGGAGGACAGTCACTCGACTACGGGTAACAACACCTACAGAGACTGTTATAAATACAAAAACTTCTTTATCTTACTACATTTTGTAACCCTTAACTTTAAATAGTGCTATTTTATTATTGAAATAAACTTTTACTTACTTTTCTTTACTTTATAATTGAATTCAAAACAGATGATCTCTCATCATTATTGTGTAATGTGTACTAAATTTTTTAATTAAATAGTAGTAGTGTTTTTGTTATTTACTTAGGTTTAAAATATTAATTTTAATGTCTGTATAAATTCATGATCCTATAGAAAATTAATTGAAATCGCGTATTTTTTTTATTTGCCTTTTAATACGAAATTTACAAACTAATTATCGATGAATTCTAATTTGGTGTTCGACTTTCCCAACCCTACGGTGAGTATACCCTTAGTTCATTATTAGTGCGACCTTGAAATAGCCAATCACAACACCTTTGTTTCAGTCCCCGCAACCCGCGCCTTCCGCCAATTTTGGTGCGCTAGCATCCGAACAAAAGTACCGTAATGCGGTATCTATTGGGGGTAACCTGTGAGCCATAGTGACACCTAATAATTTTAAAATAAGGTTTAAATTGCTCTGAGGCATCGGGCTCAGAGCAGGCGTTGGAGTACCTGACAGTATAAGAGGCCGCACCGGGCCTCTTACAAAATTTAACTCTTCAGTTTTCATAGGAATATGTAACAAACATCTATTAAAACTTTCACTCAGATAATAAGTATAATGTGGTGATTAATTCTCAATTTGACCAGTATGTATATATTTTTTTTTGTGTGCTCAGAACTTTTGACTGGGTGGTTCCATTTTTAGTGATTATTTTTTATTTGAAAGCTTCCCGTGTGGTCCCATTTCAATTTGGTATAGTTTTGACAGTGCCATCCATGAGAATACCATATAATTGAAGTTGGTTTATAGTTTTAAAACAAACTCCATTATTTTATACTTGGATGAAGAAAAAAGTATAGAAAGTATATAGTACAAAAGTATAGACATCATTCAGAGTATTCTGTCTGGCTTAGTAGCTAAATGATGTCCACAGATAATTTAAAAACATCATTATCACTTTTTCTAATAAGTGAGGTCATTACAATCTCAATTGGGCTTGATAAGATAAAATTAATACTGTGGTAGTATGGATTTAATCTCAGGGTCAAGCCTTGAATGGAATCGCAATGTTTTTTACAATTCCTTATCTCAACATATTGCATATTACAAAAAGGTCATCATCATTATTCTTTTTGTGCATTGTTTGTGCAACAAGAATGATGATCTTTTTCAATATAGTAATATAGTAAGTTTTAGTTGCAAAACTAAAACTCACTGAATTATTGATGAGCCAAAGAAAATTACAATTTCAAAGTCTGTTGGCATGTCAGCCTATAGACCTTAATCATGAATAAGCAACTTGATTACATACTTACTCATTGCTTATTCAATGTACAAGCTACTACTACTTTCCACTAAACTGTGATACTTGATATGGTAGGTGCTCCAGTTAATGACATAAGAATGTCTCTGTCGAACGAATGTGAAATACTGGTAAGCCAAGGCCTAATTACTATCTGGGTCTTCAAACAATGAAAGTTAGATAATGACCAGTGAAGTTGGTTCAAATTATTAATACATTATGACAACCACAACCACTTTATCATTAGTGTTACAAATACACTTATAATAATATATTTTTGTATTAAATTCATAAATAATTAAGATTTGAAGTTAAAAATGTTGTAGGTAGTTACATTGATCATTTATGTGTATGGATTTGCAATGTGATTATGATAAATAACAAATGGATGATAAGAAAATAAAACAGCTCTGATTAATGAGTCACCTCTAGAATGTCAACTTATACAGACTTAACTGATGTTTAGACATAAAGCCAAAGGTTTATAGATAACAGTTTCATTCCTGTGTGTTGTGTGATCAAAATAATGAACAAGGATCATGCATGAGTCACTAAATGCCTCTTGATTGAATCACTTATCAATAAAGCAGTTTACGAATTACCTGGGGAAAGCATCAAAGAACCAGGTTCTTTTTGTGTTAGGGAAGGCAACCCGCATCCCTGACATGAGTGGAGAATGGAGCACTACCGCTCCCACTTCATATCGGGCTGCTAGGTCCACAGTAGGCACAGTCCCAATGCTCTGTCCGTAAAGTATAATGTTCTCTGGACTGATGCCGTAGCGAGTGCGGAGCGCCTGCCACGCCGCATCTATGTCAGCATACAGGTTCTTCTCGGAAGGCTTACCGCCACTCACTCCATATCCAGAGTAATCATAGCTGAATATATTACAGTTTATCCTAGTTCCTAGCCCTAAGTAAAAACTACTCATCTGTCCGAGATCGACTGCGTTTCCATGCGAGAACAGTATCGTGAAGCGAGCATTTGGGCTGCAGCGAACAAAGAGGCAAGCGATTCTGTTCCCTCTTGTCGTTCTCGAGTAGAAGCCTTCAATGTTCTCTTTCTCTCGTTCTGAATACTGCCACTCGGCACGCTCAGTAAGAGTCATTGAAAATTTTGCTCCTGTTTCATCTGGTGTGAAAGAATACGTAGGTTCTGGAGGTAGAAAGGCTAGCTTCGCTGCGATTTTGCCTGGGCATGGCGGACAACAAAACAAGCAACACAGTTCACTGAAACTTAACCCGTTCATGATGATTATTGAAATAGCACCAAATATTAATGAACTCTATCCATTACAAATCACGCACACAATTTCACAAAATTACTGACTGGTCATGGCGAAAATATAATTTCAATTCACGAAATTGACAGCTCGTCAACAAATTTCAATTCAGTCAGCCATTGTTGCATTGGTGACTGACAGCTAGTGTTGCCCTCTATAAATAATCCTATAAAAAAACCTATGATACGAAATAATTCTACACGCCCACGCCACGTAAGCACACGTTTTTTTGTTGGCTCTTATTCAGGCAGCGCTGCCGGGGCGCGGCGGCGGCCGGCGGGGCGGCGCGGCGGCGGGTGGCGCACCGCCGAGGCTGGGCAGTGTAAGCGTTGAACCGTTTAATAAAAAAAAAATAAGCTTTAGATGGGACCTATGAATTTAGCGGACTCCCTAGTTAATTAAAAAAAAAACGCGCGTTACCAATCCGCTTTCTTCACAACGTCGATTAGGAGTGAGTGAGAGAAATACCTAAGCAATTTACTTCGTACGTTATTAAGCTATTGCATAGCTTCTATCGCGGGCCTTGAGCGCGGGGACCGAATCCAGAAATTCCGTAACGAAAAAACCTCACGCTCCCCACTCCGACCGGAACAGCGGTGATACTTTTTAGTTTTGCCATCTATCGATGAATAGTAGAACTTTTAATGACTTTTTGAAATATGACGTTTGTCTCTTTAGTTCAGCAACTCGCCTCTAGATGGCATTGCAATAGCTTTACCGCGGCAGTCCCCGAGTACCAGAATCTGTGAAAGCCATTGCCAGTCTATTCTTACATATCTATGGTGAAAGCTACCACCTTCATATATTTAGGGGAATGTTACTTCGATCTTTTATCATTCTATCATATTTTATTGAATCTCTCAACACCCTATGTTGTTTGACTGGACGCAGGCCTCTTCCTGATAAGCCTTATTACTTTTATCTCACAGGGGGTTGAGCATGGAGAATTGAATACCCATAATCCCCGCGCTGGGCATGTGGGTTGGGGTTCGCACTTCGGTGGGAGAATTGTTCTGCAAGGGGCGCTGCTGCCCGCCTCAGTAGATATCCCTAGTCGCCTCCTAAGGCATCCGCTGCAAGAATTATGGTGGTGTAAATTCTAAGGGCCAACTACACTCGTCGACTGCAGGCAACGGCAGTCGCCGCCTGCAATCAAAGAAAAAGAAAAACACCGTTAGATATTGTGGGTTCAAGAAATATTATTAAGTAGGTAGGTACCTAGTAGGTAATCTATAGAATATGATGGACACTTTTTTACAGTCAATTTACTTTTACGAAGTAATGAGAAAAACTTTTTGAAATATTTTTCCACCAAACGTCGACTGCAGTCAACTGCGGTCGCCGACTGGCATCGCCTGCATTCAACTGCAATCAGCGTCCGTGTATATGAGTCCGTGTTATATAGGAGCTAAGATAAATTCTTTAGATAAATCCTTTATTTGGAACCAAACATTTAGTATAGAGTACAAACAATAATTGTTTGTACTCTATACTAAATGTTTGGTTCCAAATAAAGGATTTATCTAAAGATCATCAGTTTTTAACTTTTGCGGTAGTCAGCCCACAATTATTGTGGGCTGACTACCGCAAAAGTTAAAAACTGTGAAGCAGAGTCAGCGCCCTCCTCCGCAGACAAAATAATTATGTTCCATCTTAAGACAATAAATGAATAAAACAAAATAAAAACTAATAACTGTATACATAACAAGGTACCTACCTATATAGTGTTTGTGTGTGAGTGTGGTGTGTGTGGGTGTGGTGTGTGTGTGCGTGTGGTGTGTGTGCGTGTGTGTATGTGTAGTAGTGTGGTGCTCCTGAGGACACAAGATTATGAGTCAGGCAACAAAATTTACCGGTGTACCTACGTGAGCGAGTGTGTTGTTTATTTATTTATTTATTTATTTATTTAGATAGGACATCCAACATGAGTTCACACAACGTAATTAGTAGCAAGTAATATGGTTCTTAAATCTATGTGACTCCATAATTTAGGACGTCTCAGCATGCACAAAAACATAATTATGACAAATTAACAGTGTTATTTTTTAACTGAACGGACAAAGTAGCTACAAAGATATAATTAAAAGTAAAATAATAAATTCCTATGACTTAAACTTAAGTAAAAGTAAAAATATTTTTTAAATTACTTTTGAGATCTATTAATAGATATATAAATTTATATTTAAGATAACAATGAGATCATCAATATTTTTCTAGATTATATTGCTTTTTTCCTAGTATAGTAATAGTTATAATTTATAATTTCGAATTAAACACTAACGAATGAAACTTCAAATTAAACACTAGTGAAACATATGGGTAGGTTCGTACATTAAGAGGTAGGGAGAATAATACTTCTGATTTTCTTCTTAAATTTAGACAACGAATCCGTGAGGTCGATATCCTCGGATTTAGAAAGCGAATTATAAATCCTACAGAGTCTTGGCAGAGATGCATATTTACCTAAATTCGTTCTTGAAAATTCTGAGGAGAAAAGATTATATGCAATTTTCCTGGGTAGACGAGATGGAGCGTGTATAAGAAGATTGTTAATCAATTCAGAACAATCAATGTGTCCATTGAAGAGCTTATGTAAGAAAATAAGATCTAGCATAGATCGTCGTGCGGATAGTGGGTGCATGTGGTAATGTTTTAATCTACTTTCATAACTAGATAGTTTTTTTGCCTGATAATCACCGTAAGCCACGTGATACAGAAATCGCCTCTGTACGCTTTCGATGCGTTTAGAATATATTTCATAGAAAGGGTTCCAGATTAAGCTGCCGTATTCAAGGATGGGTCTTACAATAGAGTTAAATAATTTAATTTTTGTGGATGAATGTTTAAAGTCTTTAGTGTTTCTTATTATAAATCCTAATGTCTTAAAGCCCTTAGTTGTTGTTTTTAAAATATGCGAGTTAAATTTAACAGATGTATCGAAAACTACCCCAAGGTCACGAATTTCGTCAACAGTGGAGAGTGTAATGTTTTTAATATTGTACTTAGCTGGGATCTGAATTTTGTTACGGCTAAAGTGGACATGAAAGCATTTACTGATGTTCAGTGGCATGCGATTTTTATCTGACCAAACAGACAGTCTATTTAAGTCTTCTTGTAAAGCTATGGTGTCTAAGTGAGAGCGGATGGGGTGAACAATTTTCATGTCATCTGCGTAAAGGTAAATTTTCGAGTGTTTAAAGCAATCAGTGATATCATTTATAAAAACGTTAAACAAGATTGGTCCAAGATGTGACCCTTGGGGTACCCCAGAAGTGGCCAGGAATGATGAGGACTTATAACCGCTTGCAGTAACTATAAGGCGCCTGTCATGAAGATAGGATGAGATCCATGTCAGGAAGTTACCGGATATACCTAGTCCGGATAGTTTTTGTATCAATAGACCGTGATCAATTCTGTCAAACGCCTTGCTAAAGTCCGTATATATAACGTCAAGAGGAATCCGGTTGTCTAAGGAATTAGTAAGATTAGACGAGTAACAAAGAAGATTAGTAGAAGTAGATCGGGATTTCATGAAACCGTGCTGATTTTCAGTAATCAACTGTTTCAAGTGCCAGGTTAAGTGCACAGTAACTATTTTCTCTAAAAGTTTACCAAAAATAGAAAGTATAGCTATCGGTCTATAATTGACAATGTTATTTCTGTCACCTGATTTAAATATAGGGACTATGTTCGCTTCTTTCCATTGGTCGGGGAAAATACCATTAGAGAGAGACGTATTGTAGATTTTGTGTAATGGTGTTATGAGGGCAGGAGCACAAGCTTTGATAAAAACAGGAGGTATTCCATCGCTTCCAGCACCCTTATTAACGTCAAGATGTTTCATACTATTTTCTATTTCGTCCCTACTAATATATATGGAGCAGAGAGAAGCAGAGAAGTAAGCAGATCCGGTATCACCAGGGAACGTAAAACTAGTGTCAACTGAGGAGCTGGGGGAAAACACCGACGAGAAATTTTCAGCAAAAAGGTTACAGATTTCATTGCCGTTGACAGAGTATTTAGCGTTATAATGCATTTCAGTAGGATAAGTACCGCCGACTTTTTTCTTATTTTTTATAAAGGACCAAAATAATTTTGGATTCTTAGAAACAGAGCTTTCGATAAGATTAACGTATTTACGATAGCAAATCTTTTGTACGTTAGAACATTCGCTACGCAGGTCGTGGTACCATTCAGAATGTAGAGGGTTGTTAAATTTCTTAATTTTCGCGTGTAATTTATTTTTTTCTTTTAGCATGCGTATCAATTCTCTAGAGTACCAGACGGGGTAATGTTTTGCTTTGGGTTTCTTCATGGGTACATGCTCGTTGATGACTTTTTGAAGTATTATGTAAAAAGTACTAACCATATCATTAACATCTGTATTACAGAGTTCAAACTTTTCCTCCCAATCGACGGTGTTCAATGCGTTAATTACGCGTTCGTAATCAGTTTTAAAAAAGTTTGGTCTAGCCACGGTGTTTTCTGGCAAGCATTTTGAATGAACAGAAAAAGGTATCGAGAACTCTATAGCTGGATGAGGGGTGTCCTCCCTTACCAGGGGTGAGTCAGAGCGTCCGAGTCTCTCAACTATCTTGTTGCTTAAGACGAGATCAAGAGTTCTGCCTTCATCATTATGAATGTGATTATATTGATTAAGGTTGCTGAGGGCTGAGAACTCAAGAAAACATGCATTTATCTCGGAGTTAGTGCCGGTCGAAGTACAATGCAAGGAGTTAGAGCTCTGAGACCAATCCAGTTTATTAATATTGAAATCTCCGAGCAAAATAAAATGGTCGAGATCATCCGTGACTATGTTTTTAAGAGCTTGGTCAGTGTACTGTTGAAGATCTTCAAGTTTCAGAGGAGAAGGTAAATATAAAGCTCCTATATATACTTTACTTTGACTACTATTTTCGCAGTTTATGCTGACCCAAAGATCTTCACAAGTACTTTCAAATTCTCTTATCCTTATTGAGTTAAGATGATTAGCTACAGCGATAAGAACTCCTCCGCCGTCTTTTCGCTTATGATATTTGCTGGATTCACGATCACGTCTGTAGACCACATACCTGTCGTCGAATAATTCGGAATCATAAACACTACTGTTTAGCCAAGACTCAGTTAATACTATAACATCATACGAGTGCAATCTAATATTTAAGAAGAAGTCAGTTGTTTTAGTTTTTAGTCCACGAACATTTTGGTAATAAAAATTTAAACCTGAGCTATTCATAAATTGAATACTACGTATAAAATAAAAAATTAAAAGTTAAAAGTAACAGTAATGTGAGATGTATACCTAAGAATATCTAAACTAGTATGATAGTGCGATATAACACCGACGACGTAAAAAGCTATTACTGCAGGGAGTCGAGCTTTTCAATGCTGTCGATTAAGATGCGGTCAGTTTCCTCAGCTTTTTTGATGAAAATTCGGCCACTGCGAACCCAGACAAACTTGTACCCTAGTAGTTTTGCTCGAGCTCGTGTTGCGGCGTGGAGAGATTTGACTTCCGGAGATAAGTGCTCCACGACGTATACCGGTTGCGGTTTGTCCAAAGTTGACCCTAGATGGCGTGAGTTAAGTCGGTTTTTCGGGTGCGTCCGGTTGTATTTTAAGGCCGCAGCAAGAAACGAGTCTCTTTTGCGGGGGTTACAAAATTTTACAAGAATCGATCTCGGTCGGATGCTATCGGGATTCTTTTTTGCAACTCTGGTGCAATGTGTAATATCTGCGTCCGAAACGTCACACTTTATTTCCTGGCTGAGGTGGAGGATGGAACTAACAAGGTTTTCTGACTTGTTTTCAGGCACGCACTGAATTTCTATGTTGCTTGCCCGGGCGTGTTGCTCTGAGCTGGTAATTCTTTGTGTAAGATGCAGAGCTGACTCTCGAAGTAAGAGGTTCTCTTTTTCAAGTTTATCGATTCTATCAGATTTTTCGTCTAAGGTAGTCTTTAGATCGTCGTACTTGCTGTTGAAGGATATAATAGCCTGTTGAAAGCTATTTACTATTTCGCCAAGTTGTCTCTGCTCCCAAGTTAAGTTTGTCAGTGCGCTGCCTATTTCAGCTGTAATAATGTCTCTGAGTACCTTTCTGGTTATAGGAGCGTTATCGTCGTCGTCTTCGGTTTCGCGATCGGAGACTGATGACCGCGAGTTGCTGTTCCCAGAAGTCTTGCAGGCGACACTGGACAATGGCAGCGGTGAGGTCAGGTATGCTTGACTGGTTTTGTCTATCAAGTCGACAGTGGGGTTGGTGGTGGCCCGTTTCGAAAAACTGCAAGATGTAGCTTGTTGAGGAATTGGAATACTAGTGCGCCTAGATGTGGATGACTGTGGAGCAGCCCTAGTTGGGAGGGTACTAGTGTTGTCGCTTTTAGATGCCGATGACTGTGGAGCAGCCCGAACAGGAAGGTTGGTGTTGTTGTCCTTTGTTGTTGATGACTGTGGGGCAGCCCGAACAGGAAGGTCGGTGCTGTAGTCACTTGTTGTTGATGACTGTGGGGCAGCTCGAATAGGAAGGTTAGTATTGTCACCTTTAGGCACCTTGCTGCTACACTCTACACAAATCCAGGCGTTTCTTGTACCAGTGCTCATCGACCGGAAAGACTTCAACTGTACGTTTGCACAGTCAAGGTCGTACCATTTTTGGCAGTTGGAACACCTTAGTCGTTCTCTATTTATAATAGGATTCAAGCAGCCGGCACATTCCTTAGACATTTTAAAAAAGTATAACGCTCGGTCGGGAGGAAAGGGCAATTTCCTTCGTCCAAGGTCGGGAACTAAAAAATATTAATTGGTGGTAACGAAACGTAAGTTTCGTGTCAAAGTTTATGTCACTTGTGTAAATTCGCGGGAACACGACAAGTTTGTGATTAATTATTTCACAATTCACAGTTCTCACACACTGTCACTTATTTATTTGTGATTGTCACGTATTGGCCATGTTAGGATTAATTTTTTGGGATCAGAGGTAATATTTATACACCAAAAACTTGATTATTTATACGGAGCTACTCTGCAAAGTTGTTGTCATGTCAATGTTGCCATGATGAAAAAACTGTTGTGTGAAGGTGGTGAGACTGTGGTGCTCCTGAGGACACCGGTTTCATGAGAGTCCGGGCAACACGACTTACCATAGTATGCCAGTGTATGTCAGGGGGAGGGGGATTTCATGAGGTCATTTTTAATGTTTTAGAATTTCCTCAGCTCTGAGCCGGCATCACGCAGTACCTACAGTGTTGCTGAATGAATAAATATTGTGATCTATAACAATATATATATAACTAGCTGCGCCCTGCGACTTCATACGCCTAGCCCACGGGAACTGATTTATGGGATAAAAAGTTGCCTACCATGTGTTATTCCAGGCCTAACTACCTGTATGCAAAATGTCAGCCCGATCCGTTCAGTAGTTTTTGCGTGAAAAAGCAGCAAACATACATAGGTACATGTTCAAAAACTTTCGCGTTTATAATATTAGTAGGATATATAATCTACTTAGACCTAGTTAGACTACAAAACTGGTTTTGCCTATCTACCACGACTTTTTCAACTAAGAAAATAAAACTCGTTTATAATTTTTTTGTATTTATTGTATAAAAGGGTTTAACAGGAGACCTCGATAAAACTTTAATTATTAAAATTACATGTCTTTAGAAATGTTAAAAAATACATTTTAAAGCTGCGGCATTAGATCGTTAAGTCAATATTATGCGAGAACTAATATAGATATAGATTGTTACTTCATTGGTATATATTAGATATATCATATCACAGAAAATTAGCGACAAACAAAAACCCGTGTAAATATGTAGGTGCATAAAAGTAAGCTATAGTACGGTTCTTAAAACGCGCCTTACATAAGTGCGCCTAATGTGTACTCGCTCTTATGACAACAGCTACATAAATATTAATAACATAAACCTCATCATTGCTACCCAGAGGAACTAAAAATTGGAGATACCTAATAATCTTTTTTGATAAACGCAGTTTTTATTATTCTTTAAGAATGACGACAGTTAAGTATACCAAATGCATGATCGATCATCATTAATTTGGTTCATGCATGTTATTTAACACATTCTGGCCCGAGACACGGATGCTCAACTTCACCCCCGTGTAGGCGGAGGCGCGGGCAGCGAATGCGTTAAATATGTAGATGATTTTTGTTGCCAAGCTAAAGGTTTGGGTTACCTTAAAGTAGTTATTTGTTTGTCTGACGAAAAGTTAGGATAAAATTATGAAGAAACCGTAGAATCACTGGGTTCTTCTCAGAATCTCAATGACAGTTTTAAGATGTGGGGTTAGGCACCCAAAACTCGATAGCAGAATCACATGTTCCAACACACAACACCCCGTTTTGATAGCAAGCCTGTAACAATGGAAAAAGTAAATATGTAATAAAGTAACAGACATATTTATTTTGCTGTTTCTAAAAATTGATACAAATGGCTCAGCCATTTGTTACATTGCATGCAAAAAGTTTACTAGATAGACTTTTGAACCATCTATGCCTGTGAGTGGTAACATTTTAAAAACTAACATTATTTATGTTGTCAAGTTTGTTTATATTTATGGGTTAGTTAGATAATTTAAAATAGGGGCAATCTCTGAAAACTGGTTTGATTCTAAAATATCCTTTTCGAAAAGGAACCCACCTCACCCCTGAGTAATTCATGCTATATTTCATCCGCCAGTAGAACCATAAATAAAATCAAATATTCACCTTAGTGATGTCAACCGTATTGCTTGTCACTGAAGAGTATTCTTCAGGTGGATAGCAATTGTACATAAATTTGATCTCAGATCTGTTTGTACATGCAATCAGTGTCCCCTCACTTTGAAGGCATCCAACTACTTTATTACAAGGTTTTATTATCGGCGGCTGCTCCCAGATTTCATGTGTCTTTAAATATTTGAAGTTCTCAGGGTGAAACAAATGGAGACATCCTCTAGAATCGCCCACATACAATGCTATCGGGCTCCAACTGATGCATGATGGATAAGCCTTACCAGTAGGCATTTTTATATCTCTCTCAATAATTTTTCCTGCAACTCTGTCCCATATAGCCAGGGTCTTGTCATCACTTACAGATGCTACATAATTTTTGTATGTGTGTAGACTTAAGATAGGGCCTCTGTGTGGTTTGTAGGAGCTGGTGTGTGTATCAGACCGGAGATCAAAAAGTAATACTTTTTTGGAGTACAGACCAGCAATTACTTCCTGTCCAAAACCAATCACAGACAGAACTGATGTCTTACACCTGAGGACAGATTCCAAAGATAGAAATTAAGTCTACAATAAACAGGTGATAGGTTTTTAAATACAAGGCTTACCAGAACTTTTGTATGCATTCAAATGTACCCAAATCCCAGGCTCTAACACTGTTATCCCAGGAAGCAGAGTAGATTATAGATGCTGAATCAGGACAGTCAGGTGACAAATCCCAGACCCATCCAGCGTGAGCATCCTCTTTAATTTGACGCATGTTGGTATTGGCGTACAGAGCCTCTGAGCTATTCTCAGAAGCCACAAGATCAGAGACATTTAAAATCGCCATACTTCGGTCCCTGCCACCCGATATACACAGTTCACCTTTCTGTATAAGAAATTTAATCAATTTAGAACAATAATTAAAAAGAACTTATAAGAATCTGCTCACTTTGACTCACATTTACAAGCAGCACTGCATCCACAGAAGCATAGTGCATCTCTTTGATAACAATATGTTTTAAATCCTCTTCAGATTTGGTCCATTTATTTTTCTCAAAGTCCATATCAGCACATACATCTGCCCAGTTAATTGATTCCTCATCCCAGATCTTCAAGCCTTGTACTGGTGGGAAGCATCCTTTAATTCTACTATGAACCCAATATTTCCAAATAGTGTCATCTGCTAAAATGTCATCTAATCTTTGGCATACTTTACCCAAAGTATTTTTAAGAAAGTATGCATCTATGTAGGAGAATATTTTAAGGATTATCTGAAAACCAATGAAAGATTAGATTAGTTAACAAACAGTTGAAAATTATATTTTTGTATTAAACTTAAAGTAACATGGCCCTTTGCTAAGCACCTGTATCATAGGACCTATAGCTAGACTGTTAATGTATTAGTTGCTTACCTACATCACACTTATATTATAAATGCAAAAGCAAAGCCATGGGCAGCATATAATTTTTCTATATGGCCACTAGCTTCTGTAAGCTAAAATGGTTTCTTTCCTTTTTTTATTATATTATATACTAAATACAATTAAAGATAGTTAATTATTATTGCATCTTATGTTGAGAATGAGGAAAAATGTAATATAAGTCTTACCTCCACTGGCATATCCAACAAATTCAACTGATTTTCATTCTCAAGGTTTTCATTTTCATTTACAGCTAGCTGTTCTACTGACTCAGATAAATTATCACTCATACTGGTTTCTCTTTAATTTATCTGTAAAAGAGACATAAAATCACTTAATTTTCAAATTAAATAATATAAATTATACTTTCACAAAATTTATATAATTAACTACATTTATCTTGATTTCACACAAAGAATATGTAGAAAACAGTTACTAAATTTGATTCTAATAACACATTCTCTATCCTCAGTCTCTAACAAAAGAGGTGGTAAAGAAGTGAACACATAAGCAGTCTTATTTTGAAAGAATGCATATAATTTATGTAGATAAATAGGAAAACAACAGCAGCTCCACAGCTGTTAGCAGCAGCTGGTTCCCTGTGCACCACAGCTGTTGTTCAAATTATGCTTAGTCAGTGACCATAAAAGGAAGTTTGCATTCTTAATCTACCTACCAATTTGAGGAAATTATATGTATAGGCACAGCGAATTGCTTATTTTGTAAGTTGAATTATTTTGTGTACTTAGAAAACTTCTGAAACACTATAGTTTTTCAGTGTAAATTTTGATTTTGTGGCATCGACACAAAAATTACATTTTCAACTCAATTTTACGTAAGTCTTCTTAATAGTTTTCGTGACCTAAATTAATATGTCTGACGATATATGCAGCAATAAATAGTTTAGATCAGAAAAACAAAATAAGTTTATGTTCACAACCACAAAACAAAGGAAATAAATAAACAAACAAAGGGAATAATAAACAAATTATTATTAATTCTATTTGTCAACCAACGAACATGCCTGAAGTTAGCTTTGATAGGTTGAGTCCGAAAAGGTTCGTTCAGCCGGAAATAAACACTCCGAAACATGGTTTCTCCTTCTACGCTCCGAAAAGTCCTTACTTTCGACCATAGAGTTGTTGAAATTTTGGAACCATCGAGTTCGAATATGTTAAGCCCTACTCACACAGGAGCTAATTTTTACCTGTGTTAAACTGTTAAACCCGCGCGATTTTGCGATTTTTCCTTGCAGTACACTTTGTACTAAAACGCATACGTTGACGCACACTGCCGCTATTTTGTCGTCACGTTTCCGCGTCCTGCGATTTTGCCTTTGAAGCTGCAATTTTGCATTTTTTTTAAGCGGCGCGTGGTGGCGGGATGGTCTTCGTCGTTCGCGCAGCCGGTGGTAAGGCGGGAAAGGGCCGGCGGCGCGGCGCAGGGGCTTAGCCGCACCGCCGTAATCGCGCCTAATAATAAGCCGCACCGCAGTGTGTAAGGAATCGTGCTAGAAAATCGCCGAAATTGTGTTTCACAAGACGCGCTAAAGTCTGTGTGCTGAGGGCTTTATGCAAGGAACAGTGTCATGCCAACTGGGTCTCCAATTCTATTCTAAAACGTCCCCAGGCGGCGGCGCTTTGTAGCACTAGGATGACGACGACGACGACGACACGACGACCGACGGCGACGACGCTTGACCTGAAATAATTTCAGGTCAAGCGTCGTCGCCGTCGGTCGTTATTATAATTATTTTAATAACAATACAGAATTACAGTCCGACCAGAAAGAGTAGAACATTGATATAGAAGTATTCTCCTTCTACGAGTAGAAATTAATTAAAATGGAACTAAAATTTACTATAAACTGGCAACTCTTTATGAAAGACCAGTGTGGCCGCTTAAGTGAGTTTGTGGCCAGATTCAGCTTTTCTTTGCAAAATTGAATTATGCACGTATTTTATACTTACCTTCTCTTGTTTATATATAAAAATCATGCTAAACAAAAGAATCAAGCATTCAAAATGTTTTGTTGACATTTTGAATGCTTGAATGAAAAACATGGCGAACGACTAGGACAAAGCTAGATTACATAAACTGCGATTATAATCAGACATGAACTGGAGGAGGCCTGTACCCGAACCCCTTTCGGTCCAAACCAACAAAAATATGTATTACAATTTTAATCCACGTTAATTTATAAATATTTATAACATGAATGCAATTGTAAAAACCTAGGTACCTAAGTAATTTAATTTTAATTGATAATAAAAATAAAGTAATTTAATAAAAATTACTCTAAATTCCTAATAAAATTTAATCTCAATCACTGTAGTAAATGAAATTGTTTAGTTGTATTTTTTTGAATTCATTTATTTAATTTTTTAATTGACATTAATTTAATTTTTTTTGTTTACAAGCGAATATTTGTTTGACTAACCAGAATAATTTTCCGCTAGTGGAATCACTGCAACTTCGGTCGAGCGAGTATTCGAATTGTTTGTTTTGATTTGTTGTTGATGTTTTTATTTCTTTATGTATACATATGCAAATAAATCGTAAAATATTAGCAAATGAATAAAACTATACGCAGTGGGGCTCGTGACATTATTTACAAAGCGTTTATGAGATGTTTGGCTGAGTATCAAGCTGGGACGCTGCTGACTGAATAAAAGACGTTTATAAATGAAAACCATATTTGACCGTAAGTAGCTGGTTAAAAATAATAACATTGGACGTAAACTGTTATAATTTACTAAAAGAATCGTGTAAATCTATCCAAAATCCTTGTTTATCATACATAATAGTCTTTGTTGATCTTTGTTCCATTGAGTCGTATTTTGTAGTGCAATCCTTTAGTTTTGATACTTTACTTATGTTTTGTTTCAGGAAAATCCGAAAGCACTGTTAGGGGGATTTTTAATGAAGTTAAACAAAAATAGTGGAAAATTTGTTATAAAGTGAAGATGAAAATTATGGTATGGCAGGAACTTCTAATTGTTCTACCACAACATTTTAATGAAGAATCGATGTCGGGTATTGAGTATCTTGACTTTGAGTCATTAGAGTGATTTATGTATGATTTAGTACCTATTATATAATTATTCAACAAAATTGTCTATTATTGTGTTTTTTTCCCTTTGAGCATACAAAATATGCTTGCTTTCTTTTTAGGTTGCATGCACTCACCTTTGCTCTTATTATTATTCGTCTCGGTATCGGCGCGGTGGACAAACGGAGGCTTTGATTTCATTAATGCATGTATATAATAAAAAACATTTTTACTTTACTTTACTATAGCATAGTGGGTGTTATTCTTATTCAGGACAAACCCTTATGTGATGAGCATAAAATATTCGTTGTATAATTTTATAAAATAAGAACTGCAATGTGTTATAAATATATTTGAAAATATTAAGTATCAAAACGCATTAGCCATAGTATATGGTGATACCATGTAAATTGTAAACAATTGTGGCGCCCTCATTTATTTTCTACTCTTTTCGGTCGGACTGTACGTCCTGACCCAAATATAGTCACTGATTCTCTTATAACAATACCTATTGACAATTATGCGTACACGCACTAAAACAATAATTTCTAGCAAACTCTACACCATAAAACCCTGGATTACACTTGGACTCTTGAGGTGTATACGACATAGGGACAAACTATACAAAAAACACTGTAACAATTTGTTAAAATCAATAAAGAATGAGTATGAACGTAATGAGCTTCAGAAAGCTATCTTACAGATCGTCGACAATTGGTGAAGATAAATGATACGCTAAGTGAAGAGGAAACAGTCACTTCCGGAGCTCCCCAGGGAAGTGTACAGGGCCCGCAACTTTTCTTGATTTACATTGATAAACTTTGCAAACTTTCACTCCCTTAACTGTTCAATCTTTGCCTATGCAGATGGCCAGACTTGGCAAGAGGCACAAGCATCCGCAGAGCAAACGTTAAGGACTGTGCTTATATGGTTTTCTCTTAATCTTTTAACCCTTAACCTCAATAAAACAAAATGTATTACATTTTCTTCTTGCTCTGGATCCCAGCCATTATCTTCCCCTTCGTTTTCAATTCGAGCCCATACATGTATTGTATCTCCTCATCCTTAAATGCTTCCTCATCCTGCACCTGCCAGGATCTCGAACTGCCACAGAACATTAAGTACATCGGCATCTACCTAGATAGCATCCTCTCTTGGCTCCCTCATATTCAGTGCACTGTCTCAGGAGTGCGAAAATTGATCTTTGTTTTTCGGTTTAAAGATTCTTTATTTTCTCAAAGAACATAAGTACAGTTCACTTAAAATGAGAAAAAACAAGACTTGTATTTAAATTTAAGTATTTACCTGCTTACATTTATATTTTAGCTCGTGTGCGCTAACTAATTAACATAATCGTACATCTACTTACTTAGTATAAAAACAAAAGAAAAATAACAATGGCAGAAAATTAAAACAAACCAATCGAATACGAGTACAAGTGGAGGAACAAAACTTATGTTGTATAATATGTTCTTGTTTAAAGAAAACCCACTATCCATCATTTCTTCAAAGATAAAGATAAAGATAAAGATAAAGATCATTTATTTGCTTAAACATGTGTAAATATAAGATTTTATAAACAGGTATGCAAGTATCAACATGTTTTACCGATTACGGTGTACAAATTATGAGAAATGGCATGCAAACAGAGACAGAAGCTAAAATAATAATGAAGTTATTAGTAGTATATAATGTCAAAAAATTTAATTAAAATAAAGTAGGTGAGTAATAATAAGGGATTCTAATTATAATTCTATACATTTTCATTAAAAAGTTAAAGCCTATCATTTATAAAGTCGTCAGTCTTATAATAACATTTTTGAATAAATAATTTCTTAAATTTATTTTTAAATTCAGTCATTAAGTTGCCGATAGCTCTTTGGTATCTTGTTGTAAATTTTCGGAGCCATTGATACTATGCTCTTATGTAGTAACGCAGTTTTGGATGAAAATAAGCAAAGTCTATCTTCACGTCTGTTTCTTGGCGCTTCGTCTGACATGCGCGGGAACAGGTGGGGGTTATTTCTTACAAACAGAGCCACTTCGAATATATATAGCGACGAAAGTGTTAATATTTTGTGCTCTGTGAATAAAGGTTTACAGCTATCAGTCACTTGTATTCGAAACATGGCTCGCATGCAACGTTTTTGCGCTTTAAAAATAATTTCTTTATCTGTGGAATTCCCCCAAAAAATTTTTGAGAACCAAGGTACTTACCTAACCTACGTATTAATAGAGATTTTTACCTACCCAAGAATAAACCAGCTAGGCAATACAAAGAGAAAAGAAATTGTGATGATGACCACACACAGGTCTACCCTCATTTCGACCGGCCGGTGGCCGCCTGGTTATAGGCCAGCTCTATTGTTTATAAGTGCACGTTGACAAAGTGTGCGCAAATAGTCTAGGAGCAGGGCAGCTTTTTTATTATTATTATACTCTTTGTATTAAGTAAGTATATTAAGTTTTTTTTTTATTATGTTTGTGTACTAAATTGAATATGATTATTTTTTAAGATTTAGTAGTTTGGTTTTGATAAATAAAGTTTCTGGAGTTAGGTAGTCATAACAATATAATCTTTTAATAACTTTATTTTGCGCTATTTGTAACTGTTTAATTATAGTTTTTCGTGCTGATCCCCATATTTCAACTAGGTATTCCAGATGGGGTTTAATGAGAGCGTTATAGATGGTGTTTCTTATTTTAGGGGGTACGCAAATGCGCATATTGAGCAGGGCACCAGTTAAACATGTAAGTTTGGATCTTACAAAGTCGATATGCGGCTTCCATGATAATTTATCATCTAACAGCAAACCTAAATACTTTTCTACACTCGACCGTTTTATTGGGATGTTGTTAACTGTGGGTGGGTTATAATTTGATATTTTTTTGTTTTTAGCAGCAAAGATCATGTAGGAAGTCTTTAAAACATTTATTGTGAGTAGGTTGTGTAAGAGCCACTCATTCAACGTGTCAAGATCTTTTTGAGCTTCGCTAACCATACTCTGCATAGACTGACCAAAATAAAAGAGACAAGTGTCATCTGCGTACACTGTTAAGTACCCTGTTAGTCCAATTTGATTTATATTATTAATATAGATAAGAAATAGCAACGGGCCTAAAATTGAGCCTTGTGGGACACCGCATGTTATTTTTCGAACAGTGCTCATGTAATATTTTTTAAACAACTGAGAGGTGTTGCGGACATAGCTTGCCTTAGAACTGTCTATTTCTCCTTAGCACAAACCTTCATCTCTTACTGTAATACTTCTTGGGGCGAAGCCATAAAAATTCAAATGCTCAGAGTTGAGAGAGCCTAGCTAGAGGGTGGTGCTCAAGGTTATAAATATAGAAATAGAAATAGAAAATCTTTTGTTTATGTGATATGGAATAACTTTGTTATGATGTCCAAACCTCGACGATATCCAACTGACTAATTATACGCACAATGTGAGGTTCTGACAGTTAAGCAACTATACATTCTTTCGACTCTTCAACGAAAACACTCAGAACCATCGAGTTTGTACTATATAAACTCTATGCTCAGAACATACCTATGATATCGTATTTTGTCGAAAAAAAACGTCGTTCTGACTTAGTATGTAAAACAGAGCCTCACCATGCAGAATTTACTAGACGACGGTTTTTTCTACTCTAGCCCCTCACTCTATAATAAAGGTAATAAAATATTGAATATCTACCCCCTACCTCGATATAAAATGAAACAAAAGCCTCCAATGGCTCCTGACCCTCTCGTATGAAGATACCGAAAACATTCTAAAAATTCCAAGATAGACAGCCACTCATTTAGAACTTCCATAAAACTCTATCGATGCCTGGGGCTTCTTGTTGCCTAGACTCATAAGAGACTGGACACCTCAGAAGGTCCCACCCACACATAAGGTAGCTCTCTCTCTCACACACACTCACTTACACTAAACAAGCACTCCCTGGGAGCCCCGTTGCCCGGACTCTTAAGAGACCGGTGTCCTCGGAAGCTTCTCCCCTAACACACTCTATCTCTTACACACTGATAAAAACACACACACATATATATATATATCAGACAATCGCTCAACACACACAACCCTCTCGCGCACATACACAAACATACCAGCACTAAAATAGCATATAGATATTATCCTAATACTTAAATAGTTTTTAAATAAAATCTCTGTCCAGTAGGTACTTCATCACCACTATCTTATTTTACAATGTTACATAAATTTTCTCTCCGCCGGCCTCTAAAGTGTCAATGATTGTCGCAGTTCGCGCCGCTCGCTCGTCGGCACCATTATATCGTATTTGGATCCATTATCTTTCACAAATAAAAATAAATAATCCCAATCGTCCCTAAAAGTTAGTAAAATTTTCGATTGGAAGGAAGTATATAATTTGGGTGCAAACACACCTCAATTATGTACTTCCTTCCAATACTTATATTACTTTTTAAGCTATTGCATAGCTTCTATCGCGGGCCTTGAGCGCGGGGACCGAAACCAGATATTCCGTAACGAAAAAACCTCACGCTCCCCACTCCGACCGGAACAGCGGTGATACTTTTTAGTTTTGCCATCTATCGATGAATAGTAGAACTTTTAATGACTTTTTGAAAAATGACGTTTGTCTCTTTATTTCAGCAACTCGCCTCTAGATGGCATTGCAATAGCTTTACCGCGGCAGTCCCCGAGTGCCACACGTCTTTTTTTTTTTAACATGTACTTTTATATTAACTTTGTGTCAGGAGGCGGGCGAAGATACTACGCCGCAGTTTTTAACTTTTGTGGTCTCTTCGTTCACATGTATTAAATTTTAACTATGTACTTGTCCAAATAAACGCATTTGTATTTTAAATTGAATAAAAACTTTCGTTTTTTAGAATTGCGGTATGGATATTAACCGAAATTACCAATAAAATTGTAAAAATAATAATAGTCGCAAAATTGCTGGTGGCCTTTGTTCAGATTGTTAATAAATAAAGTACCGAAAAAAACCGTACACTGTAGATGGCAGGGCAGATGGTAACACTGGTATTGTTTTCATTTCAAGTTCATTTTGTGCGAGCGGTGTTTTTCACATGTGGAAAGTGAAACTGTGAAAAACTTCTCAAAATTGCTAGGTTGACCTATCTTTAGTGCACTGCACTCATAGTCTCTTATCATAAGCATCTATTCTTACTTATCTATGATCATAAGTCCAAAATCCAAATTCAGTCACTCAGTCGTATAGGTAAATTATTCCTTTTTTTCACTACCTTACCATAATTTCCGGATCAGAACAGAACTAAATTCATAGTTTCATCATGGATTATCCGTCTACGAGTTCAGCTCCCGAAACTAGGGAGATAGATATTGATAAGGAGCTTACAAATAAGTACTTGAGCGGGAAAATGTCTTTCGCTGAGTATTCAAGTGAATGGTATGAAAATGACGACGAGGAAGATAATATAGAAAACGCTGGGCAAAATGAAGAGGAACCAATGCCGTCGGTAGAAAAACCTATCGTAAAACGAACTCGCCGGCTTACAAAACTTTCCCCAGCTCTTATCGGACTCATGGGGGAGTCCAATTTGCGTTTTGCTAGAGGAGATACAAAAACTGCTGAGAGAATGTGCCATGAAATCATCAAACAATTGCCAACAGCGTCTGAACCATATCAAACATTAGCACAGATATATGAATATGATAAAGAAAAACATTTGCAACTTTCTTTATTAGCTGCTCACTTGAAGGCCACAGATGCTGGTGAGTGGCTTAGACTTGCTGCCTTGTGTAAGGAACAGGCTGATTTCAGACAAGAAATGATATGTTACACAAGAGCAATTAGAGCACAACCATATAACCTGGAGCTGCATTTGATTAGGCTTAATTTTATTGACAAACTGGAAGAAATATCATATCCCATAACAACTCTGACGATATCAAGGGTAAAATGTTACCATCGAATTGTAACATCTATGCCAGCTAGTGAATCAGAGACTATAATGAAGTATGCAAAGATGGCTGCGACTCTGTATCACAATAACGATGAAATGGAACGAGCATGTGAAGTCCTAAGTATAGCATATGAGAAATGTTCTAGCCATTTTGCTCCTGAAGAATTAAATATTTTCTTAGAAATCCTCATTGCGCAGAAACAATATCAGACATGCCTACAGATATTTGTTGCTAATGCAGGAGTTGATATTGAGGCGGAGATATTGACAGTCAAAAACATCAATGATGAGATAGAAGAGCACACAAACTATCTAAATTGCTCAATACCAAATGATTTAGCTATTGATCTTAGGTGTAAACTATTGATTTGTTTTATATACCTAGGAGCAATGGATCTATTTGCCTCTCTTATGAATGATTTTATTTGTAAATACAATGTGGCAGCAGCTGGGGATTTGTACATGGATATTGAGGAAGTGCTCACATCCCAGGGACACTATGAGCTTGCCTTCCAGCTACTGGACCCGTTGGTTAAACACGACAACTACAACCTTGGTGCAGTCTGGCTGAAGCATGCCCAGTGTCTTAAAAACATGGGCAGGATTGAAGAATCTGTGACATCATACTACAAAGTTCTGGAACATGCTCCACAACATGCAGATGCAAGAAGGAAACTTTTTGAAATTCTTGAGAATAAGAATGAGATAGATGCAGCTCTGGAAATGCTGCAGCAGGATTATCACTTTGTTGTGAGTGCCAGCCTTCTCTATGAACATTGTGTCACCCTCAAAAAGTATAATAGACTTACAAAATACCTAGAAGTTGGTGAAGCCTTATTGTCCAGAAACTTTCTGAAGTTCAGGCACAGCGAAGAACTAATGCTTGCCTTCAGAGTGAGAGGGGCAAGTGACCATATTCAGTCTTTTCGCTCATTGCGAGGTGAGAACCCTAACAATGAGGATGACATTCAGTTTGATGATGAAGAAGGTTTTGCTCTGACACCAGAGCAAGAATGGGAGTTCTTCAAGGACTTGTTGCAAGTAGCATTTGACCTCAAGAAGTATGTGGTTTTGCAAAGATTAACATTTGGAGCTATAGCCTCTAAAAACTTGGCACCACATCGAACACAATTGGAATTCTACTGTCTCCAGGCTTCCATACTCAACAATGATCACATAAAAGCTTTCAGATTCATAAAGGATTTTGCAACAAAACTACAGACTCCTGTTGCATGGAATTTACTTAACCTAATCATGAACAATTTAGATGAGAATACACATTGTAAATTTTTATCAAGATTGTTCCAAAAGGATGGTTATAACAAGATGAAATGTTTGTTTCTGGGAAAGAACTTTCTCAACTCTGGGAGATATCTTGTTGCACTGAAGTATTTTCTGGAGTACCACAGTGAAATTCAGGAACCAATGACAGCACTGCTGGTAGCCATCACAATATTGGTGATGGCATCCCAACGGACAGTAGATAAACACCACAATCTAGTCCTTCAAGGAGTTTCCTACTTGTTGAAATACCAAAGCCTTAGAAAATGTGATCAAGAGTCCTACTATAATATGGGCAGAGCATATCAAATGCTAAGTATTAATAATCTGGCAGTAGAATATTTCGAGAAAGCATTGGCCTGCAATGGTATCACCCATTGTGAAAAACATGGCAAAATTGATCTAACAAGAGAAACTGCTTATAATTTATATGTTATGTATAAGGATAACTCTCCTCAAATAGCAAGAAAATATTTGTTAAAATACCTTGTTATAGACTAGTTATATTTTCTTACTATGTTAATAAATTAACTGTTAAATTTTATATACTGATTGTTTTTATTTTCATTGTTTTAGAAGCCCTATCTACAATAGTCAAGCTAGTTCCTACAGAAGATAATAATGTCAAGCCAAGTTGTCCCTGCGAATTCAGTTAAATTTGGAGACCTGTGCTTGGTTTTAGATCAAATTGTAAAGAAGAAACCAAAACCAGAAAAGGAAAAAGTTCTTAACAAATTCATTATCGATTTTAAATATACTGCAGCAAATATTCAAGAAGATAAGGTACCAGCTTTTTTCTTTGACTAATAAAGAAATCACATCATCACACTAATATTATAAATGCGAATGTTTGTATGGATGTATGTTTGTTACCTCTTCACGCCAAACTACTGGACGGATCGGGCTGAAATTTTGCATACAGGTAATTCTAATCCTGGAATAAAACATAGGTACTTTTTATCCCATAAATATGTTCCCGTGGGTTGAAAATGACCTTTTAATGTTTCCATAGGAACAACGCGTGCGAAGCCGCGGGGCGCAGCTAGTAATAGATAATGCTCAAGACTCCATACAGAAACATCTGGCAGGGGCCAAATCTGCTTCTTAGGGAAGAAGATCTTGTGTTATGGGTAGGTACTAGATAACTGATATCATAGATAGATAGATATTAATACAAAGAAAACACCCAGAAACAATATCTGCAGATCGTTCAAACATCTGCTCATCTGAGAATCGAACCTGCAACCCCGTGCGTCGCAGGCGGACCTTCGCTCTCTGCGCCACAGAGGTCAACTTTAATAACTAGTAAGCTATAGCTATAGCCACAGATAATATAATACTAGCTATAAGCTACTATATGTAGTATACTATGATGTATCTACGCTAGACGTGTGCGCCGCGCCGACCCGCCGCCGCCGCCGGCAAATTTTCCACGCCGCCGCCGCCGATCAGCCGATCGGCGTGAATTCGGCGTGAAACGTTACCTTTTAGACCCTTTGAAAACCCCGTAATTTTATTGATTATTATTATCGACACTGCAGCTACATAACCTTCATGTTGCATTTTATAGCTGACGACAGTAATAAGATGCAGAATTTCACTCTGGCAACGAGGGCTTTTGACGAAAAGAAGACAGGAGAAGCTTTGAGCGTATTCACCCAATGTGTGATATCTGAATTTAGTCTGTCAGAAAAGTCTTTGTGCCTGGTGACTGACTTCGGAGCCAACGTGCGACGCATAGCCCGAATTGTGCCCGAAATAGGAAGCAATTTATGTCTCGGTCATTCATGGTCTGCATAATTAACCGTGGTGCGCCCCCTCACCGTGTGGTGCCGGCATGAATAGCACCGCCCCAACTCCTCCCGTGGGTGTCGTAAGAGGCGACTAAGGTATACAGACACCGGGGGGCGGGTAGCAGCGCCCTCCGTAGACCGATAACATCACCAAACTGCGATCCCCAGCCCATATGCCCAGCGTGGGGATTATGGGCACTGCATGGGCACACCCCCCCCAATGATTTTACAAGTCAAAAAGTGGCCCCCAGTTCCCGGCCGCCTCGCTATACCTGGCCATGGTAGCGGCCACGATAACGGCGGGGTAGGGGGTTGCTAGGAATCCCCGGGCTACGGCAGGCTACCATTCATTACCCAAAAAATTTACCCTGGCGACGTTTAACGGACGCACTCTGAGGCTTGACCACCATCTAGCGCAGTTGGAAGTGGAGTTAGAGAACATTAAATGGCATGTTCTGGGGTTATGTGAAGTTCGTAGAGAGGGGGAGGACACCGTAACCTTAGACTCGGGCCATCTTCTCTACTTTCGCGAGGGTGATAAAACAGCCCAGGGTGGCGAAGGTTTCCTCGTCAACAAGACCCTCTCTAGCAACGTTCAAGAAATCTCAAGTGTGTCGACCAGGGTAGCTTACCTGATCCTTCGGCTGTCCAAGCGGTACAGCTTGAACGTAATTCAGGTCTACGCACCGACCTCGGCACACTCGGATGATGAAGTGGAGGATACGTACGAAGACATATCCAAAGCCTTACATAACACCACTAAGGCTCACTTCAACGTTGTTATGGGGGACTTTAACGGCAAGGTGGGAAAACCCGGACTGGGAACCAATCCCGAATAGGCTCGCATGGTTATGGAGTTAGGAATTACAGGGGGCAAATGCTTGTCAACTTCCTTGAGAAAGAGGGGCTGTTCTTAATAAACTCCTTCTTTAAGAAACACCCCCAAAGGAAGTGGACGTGGCGAAGCCCCGACACTGTGACTAAAAATGAGATCGACTTTATCATGACGGATAGCAAGCACATATTCAGAGATGTCTCAGTGATCAACAGGTTCAATACCGGATCTGATCACCGACGGCTCCGAGGCTCTCTGAATATCAACGCGCGCCAAAAGCTTGAAAGAAACCGTCTGATGAAGTCCACGCTCCCACCTAACCCAATCCAGATCATGGCGGGCACCGAGAAGTTCCAGCAGCTTCTCGGGAATAGAATCGTTGCCTTGGATCCCACTGATGACGCTGACGAGACCCTACACAATCTGGTCGAAACGTTGAGGAACGAGGGCATCAGGTTCTGCCAAAAGCAGCGTACTGGCAAGAAATCCAAACTCTCGGATGAGACTCTCGGGCTGATGGCAAAAAGACGGGAAACCACCCAAGTGACTTCGTCAGACAGGTCAGACCTGAACAAGCTAATTGCGAAGATGGTACGGCGCGACCTTCGGAGCTCCAACACACACCTCATTGAAGAGGCAATAGAGCGAAACCGAGGGTCCAAAGTATTCACTCAGCAGCATAGCAGGAGCCACCTAACGAAGCTTAAAACGCACGATGGGAGGACCGTATTGTCGAAGCCGGAGATATATTTGCATAACGATTATACTTTGTGTAAAGATTTACTTATTTAATTCTAAATAGGTAATTTTTCTTGTAACTTGTATTTATTAATAAATGTATAAAAATATGTAAGCATTTTAAAATAATTTATAACACATCCTAAACAAATACTATACGCGCCGAGTTCACGCCGAAATCACGCCGCCGCCGCCGATTTCAGGCCGGCGTCCGCCGCCGATTATTTCAACGTCGGCGCACATGTCTAATCTACGCATGTGACAAGCTTAACGGATAATTTAATTGTTTTCATAAAAATAATAACCGTCATCCGTTAATTAATTAAATACCTACTACACTATTTGTAAGTTTTGTAGGATAAGTACCTACCTAGAAAAGCGAAAATATTAAGATTAAAAAAAAATGTAGTTATACGTAGTACCTACCTCACTCGAACATGGAAACTCCTCCTTTTCCGAAGTTAGTTTATAAAAAGGAGCCTATGTCCTACCCACGACACAATCTATTCTATACCTAACTAAATAAATAATGCTGGTCAATATGTCTGATCAGGAATCGTACGCACAACCTTCCACATCACAGGTGGACCTTCACCCGCTGCGTCCCATCGGTCATCTCATCTACTTATAGCCGCAATCAGAAACGTTAAATCTATCACTTAGTAAATATTTCAATACCAAAACCTTTAATACCGTGCCTATACTCAGTGATTTGTTGGTCGTCTACGTCGACATATTTATGGATAGGCGGGGCGTGCACAGTGACGGTGGCAGCCGCGTGCTACGCGTCCAACCAAACAAACGCGTGTAAAATCGCTTCTCCGTAAACACACTCAACCAGCGCTATATGTTTGGATTAAGAGCGGGCCGCGCCGCTGAATGCGGCCCTTAGATAATTAAACTCGATGTCAGGTGGTCTATAATTATATTAATAAGATTCCTTCTATCTATTTATTTCGTCTATAGGTATCGGTATAGGTATTCTTAAATTCAGCGGTTCCGGTTATAGTTATGGATTGAAACTGAAAGTTACCTAGTACATAATCTGATCTGGTATAAACTTTCAGAACTCGTCATTTTTCCCGATCCTCAGACTATTGGTACCAAGCCTGGACAGAGAACGAGGCGCTTATAACCTGAAGGAGTCAAAACTGGGCGCGTTACTGGTTAAAGTTCTGTCTATAAAGAAGGACTCTAATGACGGAAGAAAACTTCTGAACTTCAGATCTGCTGGCACTTCGATAGAAGGAGACTTTGCAAGTGTCGCCTTCTTTGTGCTTAAAAGCCGGATGAGTCAGACAGAAAGCAAGATGACTGTAGGTGATGTTAATGATGTCTTTGATAAAATCGCGTTTATGGAAGCTGGGAATAAAGGACGTGAGTATCATACCTACTATACTTATAAACTGGCCAAATTCGATGTGGAATGTGTTTTTAAACAACGTACTAAAATTCAATTCTAAGATTTATGTTATTATAGTGCGTAAAACCTCACACTAATTGACCTCCTGGTGTTGGTTAACACATTCTCATCTGAGGAAGGATGCGGGTTCAAGTCCCATACAAGTATGTTGTCTATGCAACATTATTATTCCTTCACTCAAAACTCGGGATAAATAAACTTAAAAGTAAATTATAAATTACGTATTTTTTAGTTTTAGAAAATGACCCCCCTAGACTGCGCAATATTTTTTAGAAATTTTGTGAAGGTGAAGCCGCGGCGCGCAGCTAGTTAGAAATTAAAGACTTTAGTTTAAGTCTATAATATACCTTTCTGAAATTGTAAATACTAGTTCTTATTTATTTCTATTGTGTATCCATTTGATTGTAAATTTCATCATCAAAAAATACAATATAATACCTATATCTTGTAGAAATGCTGGACGAGCTATTCAGCCACGCAATGCGCAGCCTGACGGCAGAACACATGAAATGGTTCCTACGTCTGGTGCTGAAGGACCTCAAACTGGGGATGGGGGTCAACAGGATCCTGTGCTGCTTCCATCCTGACGCGCCGGAGGCTTACCACGCTTGTGGGAATTTAGCAAAGGTCAGATAATTGATAATTAAGGCAAGACTAAAGTGCTCCGGAGACGTTCATCCGTCATTGGTCAATAGGGTATATGCATCGATTTTTTTTATTGTTTTAATCGATTCTTTAGGTCATTATTTAACCGAGAAATGACGCTCACTGAATTTCGCATTAACAAGGTAAAAAATCAAATCAAAACTACAATAATTTTCGGGTGATAAAAACGCTGCCATATTGGCGCCATGTTTATTTGACGTCGACGTTCACACTTGATTAAAACCTTTTGTGACGACCTCGGTAGTGATCATCTCAGGAAAGAGGTTTTCCGAAAAAACTGAAAATAATCGACAATACGAAATGTGAAGTGGGCAGAATAGTGTCAAATCATGGTGCAGCAAGCAGAATAAAAAAAGAAGAAATGTGTACAGTGATGTCACGTCCGCTCTAGTCTGAAATTTTGCGATTGAGATTTAAAATATTAATTTTTCAATGGTTAAATTCTACAATAAAAACATCTCAAAATGCAAAAATAAATATGTAGATATGTTTCTATATCAATAGAGAATACGTATATATTTTTTTAGCCATTTTGAAATCACATGCATATACCCTATTGGTACCTACGTGATTGACCATTTCAATTGAAGGTGCGATTGATGGAGCTTCAATCGACGCGTCAATTGCCGGCCCACATTGACAGTATCCTGACCTGAGTGTGTACCTACTGCTATACTGTTTACTACAAAGTTTGCGTTACCTACTCAATTTTCTATGGAAATGTAACAGCGCTCCAAACGGGAAGTTTACATAACTTTCACGTTTCCACTCAAACCCAAACTCAAAAATGCTTTATTTCCATAAATACAATAAAATGTAAGTACCTACACTTAAAAAAATGTCAAATCATATTAAAAAACACGGACACGGAAATAAAGTGGTATTTTTTATTTCGGCCGCTTCGGTATGTAGGTAGACTAAAGTAAAGAGTAACTATTATATGCTAGATGGGCCCAGAGCACAGATTAGGCATATCTACGTACCATATCTAAGCCCACCGTGACAAAAACTAACTTAGACACTTTTAAAAATGCATTCAATTAAATTCAAACCATTTATTTACCGCGAGTTCAAAGAAACACTTGGTCAAGACAAATTGCTAGATACTAAATATAAGGCATTCAAGCGTAGTTTCATAAACTCAAACTTTTGTATACAAGGAAATAAAACTCAGTTCCTGACGTGTACGTACCTACGTACGTAAATGCCTATATCATAGTGTTTTAAGGCAAACTCCTAATCTACAGGTATGCGAAGATCTAGAAGATGGAAACGTCTGTCCTCTAGAGATGGGCATTCAGATGTTCTTTGCGATCAGCCCCATGTTGTCTGAGCGGCTTGACGTCACGGAGATAGCCAACCTGCCGACAGGGAAAACCTACCAAGTGGAGGAGAAATTTGATGGGGAGAGATTCCAGGTAAATTTGCCAGAAAAAAAACCCTTCTGGACATATTATGCATTAGCATACCTATACATATTATTATTAGATGTTCAAATGTGTAAATTTGTCTATGTATAGTGGTGTGGAAACTATATATATAGTGGTGGCCCAAGAAAATTCTCATTATTATTATTTAAGAAGTCTTCCAAATAAATAAATATTTTTTGATTACTTACGTTCAATATCCACAATAAGCACCTAAATGCCCGGGACTTGGGCAAGGTCCGACAAACGAATTGGGCGTGTTTGGGAGCCCAAACACGCCCAATTCGTTTGTCGGACCTTCTACCAAACACCCTGTATAATAATTTTGTACCCCACAGTTGCACATGAAAAACGGCGTGTTTGAATACTTTTCCCGTAAAGGCCACTCCTACACCTTTAATTACGGAAAGACTTTCGAGACCGGGCTCTTGACTCCTCTTCTGAAAGACTGCTTCGGCGCCAGTGTTACCAGCTGCATCCTCGATGGGGAGATGATGGGGTGGGATATAAATAAACAGTGTTTTGGATCTAAAGGTAATTACTACCCCCCTATAGCGGGAAGATTTACGAGAGCGGTCTGTTAACCCTTCTCAAATACTGATTCGACGCCAGTGTTACTTACCAATTGTATCCACGCCGAAGTGATGATGGGATTATATAAAAATAAACAATGTTTTTAAAAAAAATATCCTTTGATTGTTTCCATTCCGACCTCTGTGGCGCAGCGGCCGAAGGTCCGCCTGCGACTCAAGAGGTTGTGAGTTCGATTCTCGATTCTCGAGATAAATGTTTGTACGATCTGCAGATATTTTTTCAGTGTGTTCTGGATGTTTTCTATGTATTATAAAGAAATATTTATTTTTGTGTATTGTATCAGTTTTCTAGTACTATAACACAACCTCCGGTTAGCTTGGGGCTAGACAATATTGTTTGGATTGTCCAGCATTTTATTTATTTATTATTATAAGTATTATTATTATTATTTATAGCCCTATCGTGTGCACCGCCGCAGGCAGCTAATAATACTCGTGTCATGTCTATGTCTGTTTGTAACCACTCTACTTGCATTCCAGGAATGGCGTTCGATGTAAAGAAAATAACTGAGCGATCTCGCTTCCGCCCTTGTTTCTGCGCGTTCGACGTCCTTTACTACAACGAACGCAGTCTCGTAGGCCCCCCGGAAAAAGGGGGGCTTGCGCTGAAAGAGAGGCTTAAGATATTAGATAAGATCTTCACTGAGGTACCTGGGGCTATACAGCGGAGTAAAAGATTTCTTGTACAGCAGAAGTAAGTGGTTATTCCTTCAAACTTTAAAATCCATTATTTTTACTGTCACGATAGTAATTTACAACGGGATATTTACCATGATTTGAGCTTTCCAATATTTCAGCACAGTTTCATGCGTCACGGAATAACTATGTTCCCATCTATCTATTTATATAAAAGAAAGTCGTGTTTGTTACAACACTCATAACTCGAGAACGGCTGAACCGATTTGGCTGAAAATTGGTGGGGAGGTAGCTTAGAACCAGGAAACGAACATAGGATAGATTTTTATTTCGTTCCCGGCTGAACGAATCTTGATGAAATTTGGCAGGGAGGTAAACGGTATCCCGGGGACGGACATAGCTACTTGAATAGAGCGTGTGAAGCCGCGGGGCGCAGCTAGTATATTATAAAATAATGGAAAGCTCAAAACTCAAATCATGGTAAATATCCCGTTGTATAATGACTTTAGTGGTTGGTTATTCCTTGTTATTCTCTTTACTCCAAAACTTGAGACAGTCTAAAAGTTAACGGATTCAAAGTTGATTTTTAGTTTTTCAAATGACTAAATAACTTTTTCAGAATTCTTTCGCTTTCGTAACGATATAGAGATTAGAGAATGATTCCGAAGTGGTCCCATAAAAATACATATACATGGGATTAGTATTAGTCCCGCAAACATAAAAACAGTGTAAAATTAACAGATTCGAAGTAGCTTTTTAGTTTTTTCAGAACCATCAAATTATATAGTTACGTTATGTGCCGATGTACCTATATAGTTTTGATTCTAATCGACAGAATTTTTGCTCGTTTAGCTCAGACATCCTTAACGCCCTCAACAAAGCTATCGACAGCCAAGATGAGGGCATCGTTGTCAAAGATACCGACTCCTACTACATCGCGAATCGACGCAATGCGGGATGGTACAAGATTAAACCCGAGGTACGTGTCATTTGCTCAATCCATACTTATAAATAAATTAATAAGTACCTGGGTGACCGAAAAAAATTGTGCTTATTGGAAATTATAGTACTATTCGCCAATAGATGGCAGGAAGAGTCATATTTTTCACTTTAATAAATAAATAAATAAATAATAAATAAATAATGCTGGACAATTCACACAGCATTATCTAGCCCCAAACTAAGCAGAGCTTGTGTTATGGGTACTAGATAACTGATATACATAATACAATACACTACATAGATAGATGGATTTTTATTATACATAGAGAACATCCAGAACGCCCTGAACAAATGCCTGTACTGCCTGTACAATGCCCTGAACTTTAATTCCTAAGGTAATTGGGATAAAGTTCATTATTGAAAAGACGAATAAAATAGGACTAATATTGTCCAATAGATGTCAGGAATAGTCAATTGAATACGATAAATCGAATTATTGAAAACATAATTAAACTAATAAAACGAAATTTTCTGAAAATGAATCTAAGCTAGATCGATTTATCGCCCCCGAAACCCCCTGTATACTAAATTTCATGAAAATCGTTGGAGCCGTTTCCGAGATCATTTAAAGAAAAAATGAAACACAAGAATTGCTCGTTTAAAGGTATAAGATAAGATGTGGGACAATTCACACAACATTATCTGGCCCCAAGCTAAGCAGAGCTTGTGATAACACAAGCTCGCATAAGGGTACTAGAGGTAGATAATTTGATTTATAATACAATACACTACACAGATAGATATGTTTTATTATACATAGAAAACATTCAGAACACCCTGAACAAATTTCTGCAGATCGTACAAACATTTGTCCCGAGGCGGGAATCGAACCCGACCTCCTACATCGCAGACGGACCTTACCGCCGCCGCGCACTGAGGTGTCTTCTATATTAAAAAATATCCATCTATGTAATATAATGGTACCCATAACACAAGGTCTGCATTAGCTTGGGTGCATTTTCAGCATTATTTATTTATTTACTTTCACCGATGGTTAACACTTTGAATATTTTGTAGTACACGGAAGGCGCGACCGTGGATCTCGACCTGGTCATAATCGGTGCTGATGCAGCGGAGAACAAGCGGCAAGGGAAGGCGAGGAGCTTCCTCGTAGCGTGCTCCGATTCCGTTGGCGAAGGTTCGTTTTAAGTGCTCATAGGCCCGTATAATGAAAGCATGCTCAGTCATCGACCTATGCTTGAGTTACACTTATGCCTTAGAAAAGCGTTACTCAAGCATAACTCTATGACTGAGCAGGCTTTTATAGTACGGGCCATAGACACGGCATGCACGTCTCAAATACACGGACGGTAAGTTGTCGACTGCAAAGCTCTATTGTAGCCGATGGCGGTCGGATCCCCCTGATAAGCCCGTTGGTGTTAATCTCATGGGGGTAATACCCATAATCCCCACGATGGGCATGCGGGTTGGGGATCGCAGTTCGGTGGTAGAATAGTTCTGCTGGAGGCGCTGCTGCCCGCACCGCGGTGGATATCCCATAGTCGCCTCATACGATATCCACGGGAAGAGTTGGGGTGGTGCAAATTCCAAGCACCACACAGGTATTGAAAAAAAAGAGCATATTGCCATCATTTAATTATATCTAGGGGATTTTAGTAATAATGCGGCGCGGATAGGTGCGCGGGTTTGCATCCTATTTCATACAAAGATTTGGAAATACGATGACTACGGTGCGTGCGGCGCGGACATGAGCACGTTTTTTTTTTACTGTCCTGTCCTGTCCAAAAAATCCACCCTGCGCCTCTACAAGGACGAGCGTCCTTTGACATTTTACAAACAATCGAAAATAAACTCGTAAAAGCAATCGACATAAGAAGCGAGGAACTGTATGTATAACTGGCGCAGCCGGAAGGATTTCTTGGATCCTAAATTATTATTTATATCTGTATTTTGCTGAAGTAGCTTTCGATTGTTTGTTTGTTTGTTTGTATTGAATGGGTTCCGAAACTACAGGACCGATAAAAACAAATCTTTCATCATTCAAAAGCTTGCTTTTCATGGAGTGACATAGGCTATATTTTATCCCGTCATTCCCACGGGAACGGAAACTACGCGGGTGAAACCGCGAGGCGCTGCTAGTATTTTTATAAATAGCTTGTGGATAAAGAATAAAAACTTGTCTTTGGTCAACCTGCCTCTCATTTAAGACATAGACAACGTATCTAAATGGCTCTAAATCTAATCGTCCACAGGTCCTCCTCACCGCTGGCTTTGCGTAGGGCGAGTGGCGACAGGCCTCTCTCACGACGAGAGAGAAAGAGTCTGCGCGCACCTCGAGCAACATTGGACGCCTTCAGGGGCTTGCGCGCCGCCACCGCCCGCGTTGGTACTGAACAAGATCAAACCGGACTTTTGGATCATGCCGCAGAATTCTATCGTTTTACAGGTATTTAAATCGTACTTATTTGGGATGGTAATCACCCCCTCGCTTCAACAGCCTATTTCGTCCACTGCTGGACGCAGGCCTCCTGAGAAGCGTCTTATTGGCTTTTATTCCATGGAGGGTAATGCCCATAATCCTCACGCATGGCATGGGGGTTGGAGATCGGAGTTCGGTGGTAGAGTTGGGGAAGCTGCAGCCCGCCCCCGCTGGATATCCCTCAGTCGCTTCTTACGATACCCGCGAAGGGTTAGGATGGTGCAAATTCTACGCTGGCGCCACACGCCGCCGGGCTGGTAAGACTATATTCACTTGAAGTACCATTGAACGTCTTTACGGTCACTTGCTCCGCCGCCGAATTTCCGCAGAATTTGCACCACCCCAACTCTTCCCGCGGGTTTCGTAAGAGGCGACTCCTATCCACCAGGGGGCGGGCAGCAGCGCCCCTTGCAGAACAATTATACCACCAAACTGCGATCCCTAACTCGCATGCCCAGCGTGGGGATTATGGGCATTACTCTCTATTCGATAAACGCCAATAACGCGCCTATCAGGGAGAGCCTGCGTCCAGCAGTGGTCCAATACTTACAGGCTTTTGAGGTTGAGGTTAAATAGGATTCAAAAAGGTTGTTAAAGTGGTTTGTCTGCCGCAGCCGCTGCACCCCTTGATGCCTTAATATTAGCTTTTCCGTAAGTACATACGCAAGTTATCTACGGAAAGGAAATGTCGCCAAACGAACACTTATACCATCCTTCGTGGATGTAGAAACTATTGATGATGATGTTGTGTTTGTAGGTTGGTTCGATTAGATTTCCATATTAGGTATATGAATGACAAAATACAACTGTACCCTTCTCAACAGCCTGTACTGGTACACTGCTGGACACAGACCTCCTCCTGATAAACGCCTTATTGGCGTTTATCTCATGGAAAGTAATGCCCATAATCCCCACGCTGGGCATGCGTGTTGGGGATCGCAGGCGCTTATCAGGAGGAGGCGTCCATTAGTGGACCAAAAAAGGCTGTTGAGAAGTCTCTTGTTTCTAAATTTTATTTGTAATAAAGTACTAACTCTCTGAATATTATTTTCAAAAGGTGCGCGCCACAGAGTTAATCCGAAGCACAGACTTCGCGACGTCCCACACGCTGCGCTTTCCGCGCGTCATCAAGATCCGTGAGGACAAACCCGTCGGAGATATCATGACTTTGGACGAGTTTGACAAACTTGTTGGAGTAAGTTACGACGACCTTTCTAGCGCGGTGGGCGATGGTCCGCCTGCGATGCAGGAGGTTGCGGTTTCGATTCCCGCCTCGGAAAAAATGTGGGTATGATCTGCAGATATTTGTTCAGGGCGTTCTGGATATTTTCTATGTATAATAAAAAAAACTATCTATGAAGTGAGATTGTATTATGTATATCAGTTATCGAGTTCCCATTAACACAAGCTCTGCTTAGCTTGGGGCTAGATAACGCTGTGTGGACTGTCCAACATTGTTTATTAATTTTTGGATTAATAGAAAGGACACAGCAACAGATCACAGCTCAACAGTTTAAAAAAAATATATGTTGGAAAATTCACACAGCATTATCTAGCCCACAGAAATATGATCTAGCCCCAAGCTAAGCAGAACTTGTGTTATGGGTTACTTACTAGATAACTGATATAGGTAGGTATTATTATATATTTTATTATACATAGAAAACATCCAGAACACTTTAAGCAAATATCTGCAACATTTGTCCCGAGGCGGCGATAAAAAATTATGTGTAATAAAAATTACAGTAGAAACGAAATTTCAAAGGCCGATAGGCAGAATGCAGATGCTATCGGAATACCATAGTTTTACTTCAACGTCCTCAACTTCAACAGCCTGTTTTGGTCCACTGCTGGACACAAGCCTCCCCCTGATAAGCGCCTAATTGGCGTTTATCTCATAGAGGGTAGTGCCCATAATCCACACGCTGGGCATGTGGGTTGGGGATCGCAGTTTGGTGGTGTAATGGTTTTGCAAGGAGCGCTGCTGCCTACCCTTCGGTGGATATCCCTTAGTCGCCTCTTACGACACCCGCGGGAGGAGTTGGGGTGGTGCAAATTCTAAGCCGGCACCACACGGGTATAGTATTAGGTAGTAGTGATTCTCAATATGACGGGCCCATCCTATCTATCTATTTCACGTCAGGTATTCCTTTCAGAATAGAGGATCTGTCATAAAAATGGCCAACAAACGCATAAACGAAGCACAAATCAGCGATGCACCGAAAACCCGCAAAAAACGCACCGCTAACGTACTAAAGGTCGCCGCAGACTTCACGACAGTTTCGCACAACGACGTAGAAGTAACGTCGAACGCGCTATCGAATAGGAAACTGTGTGTTTTGTCTGACGATGAAGACTGTAAGAGGGATGAGCTGATTCGGATTATTGAAACTCATGGAGGGAAGCACGTTGCTAACTATGGTGAGTATATTAATTATGGTCACTATATTCGATTTGGCACAAAAAGAGGCTTTTTGGATATTAGTTATCCATCTAAACCTATTTGTTACTACAGTAATTGCTCATCAAAGGCCCGTTCTCTTAAAAACGAGATCAAAATACCTGATTAGTTTCGTGCAAACGCTAATATTATGCAAGCAACCATAGGTGTTGATTTTGCACGACAACGGAACTTCGATTTTATTGTTTCGAGTAGGTCCCTTGGTGTTTTTAGTGGACTATATAATAATTAAGCCCTGGAAAAGCCGCAAGCTTCTGCCCGTGGCTGCGCTCGCACTTTTCCGGGATAAAAAGTTGCCTGTCTCTCCCCGGGTTGTTATTTAACTCCCTGCCCAATTGTATTATTAAGATCCGTTCCGTCTTTCGCATTTATAATGTTAAAAGAATGAATTTTGTAAATACACATTTAGTAGGTACCGCTTATTTCCTAAATTATTTATTTTACGAACCTAAAGTTAAAATTACCTAACCTACCGACTAATTTTATTCAAAAATCTTCAATTTATTTATTCGAACAACTTTACAGGACAAACCACATCTTACTCAACTTAACTTATAAACTAAAATAGAACTTTATGGGAAATTACATACTTATAATATTATCATTTATCCCTAGAAGGAAAATTATCTGTTGAAAATTAAAAAGAGAAGAAATATTCAGCTTGTAGACACACACAGACGCAAGAATAGGCCAGCAGCCACAAATAACAAAATCTCACTTGCTTGGCGTCGAGTTTCAGATATAATTATAAGCAATTTTTATTGAAGGCATGATCTAAAATCGACAAGTAATGTAAATCACGTATAAAAAGACGCGCTAACAAAGTGAATTTTAGGTTAAGTATGGGCGGTTTGTTCACTTATATGCTACATTCAAAATGGACACGGTATAGGTATATATTTTCTCTCCATTCTACCCAGGTCCAGACACTTGGTGCTGCGTGGTTGGGAAGCTAACCTACCGCGCTCGCATGGCCCTAGACTCGCAGGAAGCTGACGTCATATCCACCGCGTGGCTCCGTTCCCTCCCCCCCGCAACCGCCCCCTGTGCCATCACCCCCCTCGACCTATTGTCTATGAGGAGAGAGACGAGACTTGGCTTCGCGAGAGAGTATGATGTGTACGGTGATAGTTATACGGAAGAGATTGATGTAAGGAAGTTGAAGATAATTTTGGAGAGAATGGATAATGTGAGTTTCCTAGCTAGATCGATTTATCGCCCCGAAACACCCTATATAATAAATTACATGAAAATCGTTGGAGCCGTTTTCGAGATTCAGATTATATATAATACTAGCTGCACCCCGCGGCTTCGCCCCCGTGGAATTTATCTCACATCCCACGGGAACGGGATAAAAAGTATCCTATGTCAGTCTCCTGGTTTTAAGCTACCTCCCGACCAATTTTCAGCCAAGTCGCTTCAGCCGTTCTTGAGTTATAAGTGTTGTAACAAACACGACTTTCTTTTATATATATATAGATATATATACAAGAATTGCTCGTTTAAAGGTATAAGATACCTAATAGTCACAGCATTATAGTGCATTAAAAAAAATTAATAATCTGAACCATGTCCCCAGGACCCGCCAAAACACCTCACCACCCAAGAAATGATATCGCTTGATAAAGAGCTCTTCACCGACGGTAATCCACACTCATTCCTTCGCGGCTGCACAATACGCGCTGCAGACAACAGCTTGCTTGCGATCCAGGCACAGATGTACGGAGCTAAGATATCAACGACAAACGACGATACACCGACGCATGTTGTGGTTAAAGATTGTAAGGTGGAAAGTGTGGACGGTGCGTTGATAGTGACTGAACAATGGTTGAAAAAGTGCATTTTGGAGCGGAGGTTGATTGATGAAACAGAGTTTTTAGTTTTGTGAATTGGAATAATGTAGGTAGGTACAGTCATGATAGTACTTTTTCTAAATTATAAAATCTGTAAGTACATTATTTTCACAGTGGCTTACTCGAAATTGCGGTATATGTAATGGTAGTCGTACTCGTATTACTGTTTGATTTGTTCACAGCAATCGGTCCGACACCCATGCCATCGGACTAAGGTCACGAAGCGCTGCTCGCTTCGCTCGCCTTACAGTGTGACGGATTGTTGTCGTAATTGTTGTCATTTTTGCTAAAAATATTTTTCGAGGATGTTTTTTATACCTGTTAAGCTGGATCAGTTAGGTAAGCGACCTGTAGATTGCTTGTAAATACTAGTTCCAATGTCTTTGTATTATTAGATTGTAATTTTCTTTTCCTGTTTTATGAAATCTCAAAATTTATCTTTTTATAATTATACGTTATATGTATAGATTCCTACATTTTATTTGTTTACCAGTTCGTCTTCCTTTATATGCTACCATATCTTAAATACATGTATGCTTTTATTTGGCTAATAAGTTATTATATCCTATTAAAGTCGGTCAGTAAGTGGTGTAAAAACAAAACTATCGTAAAAAAAACAATCAAAATAATATAAAATATCCTTAGCTATAAAACGTAGTGGAAAACAGTCCCTAATAAAATGAGAATAAGGTGCATCGGTTTGTTGGCAGCGCACAGTGCACAAAGAGCAGTCATGCACTAAATTGATCTCACTATAACTGAGACATATGCTTTGCAGAACAACCACCACCTTGTGGGGTTTAATGAGGCGGTTTATTGCAAAAAGGTAGCTAAGTATATTTAACGTAGGTACAAATACAAACAGTTATTGTTCGTGTGTTATTTATATTGGTATACTACCTTCTACAGCGACTTCGTACGTTGTTTACCGGGATAAAAAGTAGCCTATGTTCGTCCCTGGAATACCGTCTCCCTCCCTGCCAAATTTCATTGAGATCCGTTTAGGAGTTTATGCGTGAACAGGTAACAGTTACTTTCGAATTAATAAAATAGGTCAAGCAGCCCGCCCCTGTGTTAGCCGTGTTAGGTAACAAAACGTGAGCTGGTCTATACATCATAGTTAACAGTCGATGGTACTGACGGTGCTGAAAAAGGGAATGTACCTACTGGCTACTGCGCCAATCTCAAGGGTGATATAAATAAAATGTATAATGTGTTCTAAAGCTGTTTCTGATTCAGGACCCTTTACCATGTTTTATGGTGTATGTGTTGCAAATTATGTCAAAAAATACGAACAAAAAAAACTAAATTCACATTCCTAGATAAAGTCAAGACACAATGCTGGCAAATGCCGGCGACTTTTCACGACCTCTGTGGCGCAGAGACGAATGCCTGGTTGCGACGCATTTGCGTTGCCGGTTCGATCCCTGCCTCAGAACAAAATAATAGAATAATGTTTGAACAAAACCACTGTTTTTAAAAACTGTACCTGACACATGTTTTTACAAAAAATTGTTTTGAAAAAGTTATTTTTCTATCGCATAAAGTAGGTAGGCCACTTGTTATCATTGAAACAAATACGAAGTAGGTAGGTAGGTACCTATTGGAATATTATACTCACAGATCACAGAAACTAAGATTATACTAAAGGTTAACTTAATTACATTTAAGTAACAGAAGAATGGCAGTGGACAGGAGCGACTGTAATCCGAGACTTAATTGGCAATCGCCCCACGAGATTGGATTATCGGATACTTTCTTTCAATATGTTTAATATCGATAGATTTATTGTTACTTCATTATAATAAAAATTCTGCATATACTAGTGGAGTTCTTTTTACAAAGTAGGCAGACAAAAAAAAATTAAAGGTGCCGAGAAAATAACCCCTTTTTCTCTATGTGATAATAATTTACTTATAGTATTTTAGAGAAAGCAAATATAAAATTGTACACCTATATAAATACTACTGGATAAATATGCCTGACGACTAACAAAATCTAATTATGTGTATTTTTTCTTTTGTCAATCAAACGAATCCCTACTAGATAACTGATAAGTATAAATAATACAATACACTCATAGAGATAGAATTATAATTCTATCTCTTTGAATACACTACATAGATAGTTAGATATTATTTATTGTACCGGCTACGACAACCTCTCAGACAACCGCTATGTGATTGATTAGCTAAGCATCAAATAGCAAATATATCTATTGCTATTTCTTCAAAATTTAGAGGAATGTTGAATGACAGGTGCTGGCAAGCGTACAAAATCACGTCGGAGACAATAAAAACTGAAAGTATTTTTTAATCGCAATTATGATTTACATTCAGATTCTTTGAAAAAATATCAAACGCAAACAATAAAATCATAGAAACTTATAAATCTCTGACATGAAATGTATCATTTTACTATGAAGAATAAAAAGCTAAACAGTGAGCTTTTGTTTTTGCCCGCCCACTGGCTTCTCGGCCAATGAGAAAAGGGGATTAGATGACGAAGGGCGGAGCGTAGGTTTGAGCCTTCACTGAAACTATCGCGGAACATTTCAAACTTGAAAGCCGCGACAGGCGTCAACTCTGCGTTTCAGGGATTTATATTTCAGCGCAAAAATTCCCAACCGCCCGAAGCGAAATTCCCAAGTGTTTTCCATTGCAATGTAGTGAGTTTTATCAATAAGCTGAGAGTGTTATTGACCATATCTAAAGTGATGGAAGGATCAGAAGCTCCCGAGGTCCGTAGGGCACTGAGAACTCCGAAATGTGCTCGGTGCCGCAACCACGGAGTGATCTCGTGTTTGAAGGGGCACAAGCGGCTGTGTCGCTGGAGGGATTGTCGCTGCCCCGGTTGTTTGTTGGTGCTTGAACGGCAGCGGGTTATGGCAGCTCAGGTAAGATAATTATTTATTTATTTTAAGGTCATAAGAGTAAATATTTCTTGAGGGCAGAGGAGGGAAAACCTTAACGCAATCTGATAAAATTGAAACACCTGAGGTTGCGGGATCAATTCTTGACCCGGAATTAAGTTTGCATGTAAATTTCAACAGTTTCGCAGGGATATACGAGAGTATGCGAATCTCGCTGCTTAGCTCAGTCTATAAAGCCAATTTAACATTTTAATTTCTTAATAAACCAGAGTGCCTATCCCTTCCTTAAACGATATAAATCACTGAATTATTTTCCAAAAGCATTGCGTTTCTGACTGAAGCTTGTTAACCTAGTACCTAACTTATTTATTCATAATGGTCTGCTAACATAACAGCTACTAAGTAGTGTTATTTCTTAGTCTGACTTAATGTCAATAGAAGAAGACAGAGCGAGATTAAGCAAAAAATTTCTAAATTAGCAGACCATTATGAATAAGGTGTTTAACAATTTATAATGTTCAGCACTTTTTGTCTTTGATCAGCATTCCTGCATAATCAACCACTGCTGGTCGCAGGTGGCGCTCCGCAGACAGCAAGGGGCCGGCACAGAAGGCCGAGACGGCGAGGCGGCCGCGTTGGCTGCAAGGAAGCGGGCCTACCGCGCGCGGCTGCGATGCGTTCAGATGACACGCACTGCGTACCCGCACCATCCCGTTACTGTTTACGGTAAGCATTCTCTTTTTTTGGGACCAAAAAAGTATGTCATACTTAGTTTTTTTTAATACCTAAAAATATAAGAAACATTTTATACCCTATTATAACAGACTTACGAGAATATATGATATGTGCTAAGAATCAAGAGAGCTAAGATAGGAAATAATAAGATAAGATTAAAATAAAGGAATTACCTAACAAACATTCTTTGTACACCATAATCATATTTATATTATTTGTAAAACAGACTCTTTAAATCTATAGTCTGATATATAAGGTACGTAATCCAATCCAAAAACACGGATATTTTTGTCTCCAAAAAGAGATGTTGGTGGAAAACATTTAACGACATTGGTATCTATCTACTAAGCTAAGCTGAGAAGCTCTGAATACTATTTAGATTTGAAAACTTTTATTCATCATTTAATTGACCTCTCTTTCGTTCGTTTTCGAACAAATATTTAAAAAAATCGCTTTGCCTACTATACTATGAGATTATATGCATTGTTAAAGTTAGTTGTATTGTAAGTGATAATCAGACTTGTTGTTTTCTGTTCTTGTTATAAGATTTTGTTAAGTTTTCATTAAAGAATGTCTATGTTGACATAAAATATTTTGGATTCTGTATATACTCTGAATCTTATGAAGACCTCCGAATACTGAAACGCAACTACATTTAAACATGTCATCGCAAAAATTGCAATCGAAAGAAGTAACTTACTTCTGCATCTCACCACGAACCCTTTCAAACGCCATTCGTTAATTTAAAAGCACCCGGTTCATTATGCATTAAACCCGCACACAGAACAGAAAAACAGTTCTAATTTGTCAGAGCATGTGTTAAGACAATAATACGCTGTTATTTTGAATGTAATCCACACTGACAGAGAGTAGGGTGGGTTCCGCACCTTGTTATTATTGTAACGGAGTCCACTCTGTCGTGTGTTTCGTTTCTCGAAACGCTAAATGCGAATTAGCTGGGAAAATATTTACTTTGGAACGGTAAGAGAGTTAATGTGATGCGCGTTACGGCTGAGATAGAATTTTGATGGACGTTAAGTGGTGTCTAACCAAGCAATAAATAAGCGAGAAGAGTCGCAGATTCATTAAATCCGTCAGTAATTAGTAGGAAGGTATTCTTGCATTTTTGGTAAGTAGGCCTCTATATCGTATCCATTTTGAATGGAGCATTAACGTAAACAAACCGCCCATACTTAACCTAATATTCACTTTGTTGGCGTGTCCTTTTATATTTAATTTACATTACTTGTAAATTAAATATAAAAGGATTTACGCTTCCCGTGTGGTCCTATTTAAATTTGGTCCAGTTCTGACAGTAGGAATGAGAAAACCATAAAATTGAAGTCGGTTTATAGTTTTTTAAACCAACCCCAATTATTTCATATATTAAACTGCGAACATAGACTTAAGAAGGCATACTTTGGCTAATTAAGTTGTTAGTATCCCTAATTCCCTACCACCCAATAGTCCGAATTCCGAACTTTCGCCACCCGGAAAATATTACCAGCCCCGTTTTTGTTTTCATGAACCAGGACATTTCTGAATTCTGATTTACACACTTCACCTCGAAATAGAACGGGCTGTAATAAAAAATGTGAAGTCGTTTGAAAATGTCCCCGGTTCATTACAGAACAAAAGCTGTCATCTAACACTCGGCAACATTTCACTGTCTATTAAAACTTTTAGAACAAAAAAACTAAGATTTCTTTTAACTATTTTTATGGTCTCTAAAAAATGTGTGAAGATTGTTTTACAAGAGAACGCGGAGGCGGCTCTTTGTGGCGTCTCGGGTTACTGTTGACTGTAAACATGTCTTTCCGCTTGTTGAGAGATCGCTGCCGCGGGCACTGCGGGTGCCAAAACGGTTACGTTTTATTACACATTTTTGCTTTATAATTGTATCCGATTTTGAAATATACTCTCCGTCATGTCTGTAGCATACCAAATATAAACTTAATTACCAAGTACTTGCCATGCCACCAAGGCTAAGGAATTCGGCTAGGGCTGGATGTTCATCAAAACTATCAATATCATCATCATCTGAGTCAGAGTCAGAGTCAAATCGTTTATTTCTTTAGACTTACAAAATAAGCACTTAGAAAAGTCAATTTTTTAATATATAAACAGTTTGATAAATATTTATTTCTATCAAACAAGAAATAAGGTGCAATTGACTCTAATTCACTTAAATTCTTTGTCCATATCTCACCGTTGACAGCCACTGCTTGGTAGATATATTTATATAACTAAATAAATAATTATGAACAATCCACCAGCATCATCTAGCTAGCTCAAGCTTAGGAGAGGTTGTGTTGCGGGTAGGTGTCATCTAGTAGTAGATACCTAAGTACCTAGGTACTAGATGACTGATAGGTACATATGTAAAATAAATAACCTAAGTGCGTTATAGAAAATACCCAGCACAATTACCTATATGCAGAACGTACGTACAAACATTTGTCCCAAGGCAGGAATCGAACCTACAGCTTCCGGTGTCGATACCTAATATGACCTGAATTACATTATATCTCATCAGCCCTAGTCGACTCACTAGACAGGGGACACAATCACGAAAAAAAGCCGTTTTTATGGCTAGGTTTGCCAATCGCCTCTCTCCGGCTAGTCTGAGCTATAGGGTAGGTCTTTGCGGATGTCGTCACGTCAACCCATAGTGCGTCAGAAAACTCTCCTCAACAGCCTATATTATTCCACTGAATCTTGAAGCAAACCTCCCCCTAATAAGCGCCTCATTGGCTTTTATCTCATTCCCCACGCTTGGGCATGCGGGTTTGAGGTCGCAGTTCGGCGGTAGAATTGTTTTGCAGGGGACGCTGCTGCCCGCCCCCAACGGATATCCCATAGTCGCCTCTTACGACCCCTGTAGGAAGAGTCGGGGTGGTGCAAATTCTAAGCCGTCACCACACGGCACTAAAACTATTACCCTTTTCAAAATCTAACTACCTCTCTTCTTCCCAGGCAACGACAGAGTGTTCGCAAACGACCCATCCTGGACCGAGCGCGTGCGCAGACGCAGAGCCTTCGCGGATGCAGAGCTCGAGCGCACATTCAACCCCCCGCCCGCCCCTCAGCCTGCACCCCCCGCGGCCTTGCAAGGCATGTTCTGCAGGAACCTACTAGCAGCGCTGTTGACTACGTATGCGCCGATACCGCCGCAGCCTCAGAAGCAGAAACTGTCATTCTCAATTGAATCTATCATCGGTGTGCAGTAAGTAGCGGCCGAGCTAAGCTCATAGAAAGAAGAGGAATCGTCTGATCAGAAACCAGAGGAAAGAGTGCGTGTATTTTTTACTCGGATATTTCTTACCAATGTATAGTCGATTACACTCCGCTCTGCGCGAGTGGAGGGAACACAACGATTTTGTCGTCGATGTCTATCAAAAAACTAAGCATCTTGACTTGGCATCTCACCAAAAACTTATCATGGTTATTTTATTATTATAACAAAGCAAAGTTTTAAAACCATAAAGCAGAATAAATACTAATAAAAATAGTAATTTATGTCAGACCTAGAGAACTTGTTATTACTGTACTGGCCTAATTTATAATTTATCTCCAGGATGCTCTGAGACTTTGGAGTGGTAGCCATGTAACACGAAGTAAGCCGCAGGCAGAAACTAGTAAGAAATAAAACCACTTAAGTTTTGAACAAGGAGTGCTTATATTAACGAAATGTTCGGTAAAAGAATGTCTATTGTGAGGTCATCAAGTTACAACCAGAACTTATGTTTTAGAAAACGGTCAATAAACTAAACTATATAATTTGAAAATGACCTTAATTTAGTGTAGTGTGTAAATAAAATGAGTACAGAAAGTTTTCCATAAAATAGATTTACAAAATTTCAAATACATTTACAAAAACTATGGTTTATCTATCTAGAAACATTCGAACGGTGCCTAATACATTAGGCCTTTAGAGGTAGCGCCTACAGTAAGTACATATTATGTATGTTTGACATGGGACCTGTACTCACTTTATACTCCACAAAATATTGTTACAATCTTGTATGCAAGATTTACTTTAACAATTTTAACTAAGTACTCGTTTACTGCTTTAAAATTAATACTTTACAATGTAAATAGGTACGCTTTTTTATAATGACGTTGCAAAAATATTGACAAGAATACCATCAACAAAAAATAAATAATGCATGTATGAAGTGATTTGTATGATTTTATGTGATAAATAAATAAATAGTTATGTATCTATACATTATAGTGGATTAAAATATTGATTTCATAATAATTTAATAAACCTACTATTTTAATTTTCTCAAAAATATGAACATATTACATGAAATATCGAATTATGAAAATATGACGGTGATACATAATAATAATATGTGTTTTTTATAGTAATCTACCTAATCAGTTATCACATTGTCGATTTGTCTATTAAACATGTTAAGTTGACAGTAAAGTAAAGGATACAATGTTAAATAAAAACAAACAATCAAAATGAACCTATGCTGAAAGTACAAAACTAATCAACATTAGCAAATAGATAACAATTATGTAGTACTATCTCAACATAAAACATAATGATAAACACAAAGTGAGTGCAATTCGACAATGCGACTAATCAAACAGATATTTATCTAATCATATTAGATTTTTAGATACAAAATACTTATAATAAATATAATATACATATATTTACGTAAAATTTTATATATAAAACGCTATAATAATATAACGCAAATAACCTACAAAATATCGACAATCACAACTGTTCGTCATACAATACAATTTTCGCAATAAAAACTAAGCCTCAAGGAAGGGAGTGCCTTTACGAATGCCGCTCATTCACACGCACACATGCGCAAGACTTATTGAACTATTATCACGGTTTCTTTTTTATTTAGGAAATAAACGAAATCAACTACAATTAAAAATCAGACAGATAAAACCTACTAACCTTAAAAATAAAGTACGAGTGACCCGTAACATTCATATAAAATGGATTCTACTTAAAAATAAACAATGCTTCACAAATTTGTTTCAAAAAATACTAAGTTACACAACGGTAATTTTATTGCCTCTACGGGTACCGATGCTGACGTGGCGCATATGCCTTCCGAGACGTTTTCTTGGAGGGCCTACATTGGCGGCAGGTGGGAATATTACTTTTAGACCCGTATACATATATGCTTGAGAATTATGCATAGAAAGCGTGACTCAAGCATAGACGGATGACTGAGCAAGTATTCAAAACGTTTTTAATACATGTTTGAGTGACTTTTATGCCATTAGAAAGCCTTACTCAAGCATAGATGGATGAATTGCTCATATTGCAGGCCTCTGATACAACTCAAATTTTTTTTAAAGGTAGAAGTGTAGCTTGTTCCGCTACCAAACAGGCGCTTCAAGTAAACGTTGACAAAATGTGGGCAGTACGCAAGACATGTGAGCTAAGTATAAATGTATTGTCGCGATTACTTTACGAGATGAGCATACATCCACACATGCCCGGGATTCGTTGGCACATGAGGGATAGGACTAGACAGGACTCGGGATAGGAACTGATTGGGATTACAGGGATAAAGGGACTTACACGAAAATATACTATAAATAATAATTTTGCACAAAAATAATATACCTACTCCTACCATGTAAATATTAAAAAAAGTGCTTTAGCCAAAAGAAATTTAGATCTGACGGAATGTTAAACTTTGTCCCCGAAATATATTATTTTTACTGCACGTTTACGCTAAAAATGTTTGCAATTTTATATTATATAATATTATTAACTAACGTTCACAAGAACTACTAGATTTCAGACCCCGATCTGAAAGAAATATTGACTTATATAACAAGTGTTTAAAGTCAGACTTTTAGCTTTTATAAAACAAAAATATAACAGTTTACTTGAATACAATAATAAAATACATTGCAATATGTATTCACATATACATAATATTTCATAATATGCACGAATATATTACATTAAATATTTATGAGAGTTGCCCGCTTCGACTCGTCAGTCGATAACATAGACCACTTGGATGAAGTCTGAAGATATAGTCATGTAATTTTCTAACAAAGTAAAGAATTTTGTAATATAGTACTAGTCAACGCCACGAGTGTAAATCGCCGCGGGCAACACAAACACACAAATATGGTAAAACAACATACAACGTAAAAATACTATTTGGTATATAATATAGCAGATAATCTAGCCGTCATAAAATCTATCAAAGCAGTATATTAAATCTACACAGACATAATTGTACACATATATTAGTAAAAAAAAACCAGTCACAAATCACAGCTGACATAAATTCTCGATTTCACTAAGTCTTGTAATTTATACAAAATAATAGTAACATAAAAATTTTAAACATTTACTAAAATATATTTGACAGGCTCTAGTGGAGAAATAAATGCTTTTTTGAAAATATATTGACGAAAATATGAAATGTTAATGTTTCAAGAATTCGCGAAAAACAGGTTTAGTAAGAAAATGAACAAACAATGGTTTGTTGAGCGATCAAGATCAGCAGTCAACCTACAAACTAACTAAGAGCTACATATACATGCACATCATTGTCGACATGCTAGTTAAGTTAATGAATGACTATCAAATTGCACAACAGACTGTGGCTTGGACTGTAATCAAATTAATAAACATTAAAAAGAACCGAAACACAAATCAATATTTCTTACTACTTTTCATTCACAAGCACACATTCACAACACAAACAAGGCAAAACCTGATGGTTATATTATTGAAAATTCGAATTAATAGTAGTTACTCATTAATTTAGTACAAATTACATTAGATGTTCTCAGCAACCGATTTCTAAACTAAGAACTATCACTAATCATGCATTATAATATCCGAGCGAATTCCGCTCGGGGCCATATGAATAGCTACAGTCCAATAAGTAATTATCCGCCGATAAACGCAAGCGACCGTGCGTTGTTTTGACACGATACGATGCTGCAAGCTAGCACCGCGCGGCGCTTCCGCACTGTGCGTATACTCTGCCTAAACCCGCGGCCCTTCCCCAATCAACGCCGGAAGTTGTCAGGTACGAATGGTAGTTAACTAGTTTTCGGAGTGGTCTGGATAGTTGGCGTATCTCGTGAAGATCGCTCGGTGTGTAGTCAGGTACGAACGTGATTGGAGTCCGGTGCTCGGCGGCCGCGGTGTGACGTGATCCCTACGCGCTCGGGCGACAGCTCAGCTATCGCCCGCAATGTCTTCCCGACCCGTGCTGACATTGGTTCCCCTGAAACAAACACACTTTATAAGCCTTAGTTTCACTTCTCAGGGACCACAGAGGATTTATTGATGTTTAGGTTTGGTTTTTGATCGGTTTTCGCACTCTGCAAACTTAGTGCAGGACTCTCCGACCAGGTAGGATGATTTGCGAAAGACTGCAGGCAGATCAGATGCGTATGCGACGCGTCAAGCTTTACATGCAGTGCGATATGGCGTTCATTAGAAGAGGCCAGTGTCCGCAGAGACGATTATGACATTTGTTTTGAAAAAGGTTCTAGACCTTCGTGATACATCGTCGGCCGCATCTTCGCTTTCCATCATGTGAGATTGCGGTCAAATGAAGGTCTATTTCTGATAAAAAAAAAAAAAAAAAGGTCTCTATTCAAAGCAATGCTAGATTATCAAAATATAGACTACTTGACAGAAATGGCTAAAGCTGCTTTCTGACGCGGAGCGAAATCGTCCAATCACATTGGTTCAATATACAGACAACCTAGTTAAAAGCTAGGTGGTTGAATCTGCTTCGTTCTGAATCAGTGAGAACTGGGCGAGTTCCCTCTCATTCAGAGAAATGACAGTAACAAGGATGTGCATGTGCAGTCAGATTCTAAGGATAAGCATATATTCAAAACAAATCCTACTATTCTTATAATATTATTAACGCGAAAGTTCGTATGGATGTTTGATACTCTTTTACGCTAAAACTATTGAACGGATCGCCCTAAAATTTTCATACAGATAGTTCTAGGCCTGGAATAACACATAGGCTACTTTTCATCTCATAAATCAGTTATCTAGGGATAGAAATAACCTTAAAACGTTTCCATTTCTCGAAACAATGCGTGCGAAGCCGTAAGCAGAAACTTAAAGTCTATAAAACACTCACCATATCGAAGTAGTAATGTCTATATCCCGCACATGGCCGTGAGTCTCGCGTTGAGCTGCACGGGGAACTGATCAGTGAACCGGCGCCAGTTCTCCTCGCCCACCTGGTTCTTGAACCCGTGCAGGATCTTCGTGAACATATCCTTCAGATCGTCTTTAGGGTGCGACCAGGACGCCACAGCATCGCAGAAGAACATGAATTCTAAGACAACGCCACCGGGGTTCACTTGTATCATCTGACAGATGCCCCGGAATGCAGAGTCCTTCTCGTCGTTATCTCGAATGTTCCGTAGCGAGGTGCACCTATAAATTTACCAAGTTATACGCCTAATGCACGTCCTTTAGATAAAGGCGCTAGATTCTACTTCGAAAATCAAAATGCTCCTTTAATTTAAACTTAGTTTAGAATTCGTTGGGAGGTATGTTGTGATTGATTCTCGAAATAGAAATCTACTAAAGTTTCTAAATGTAATTAATAAATTGAATAGATTACAGAAGCAAACTTAAATATATCATTTAAATGTATAATGAAATAACTAAAGTTAAAAGTGAGAGATTTTGAAATACGCACACAAAAAAATATATTATGTGGAAAACTCATAGGAAGGCCAAACTGTAAGATACAAACTGAAAAATATATTATTGAAGCAAAGGTGAAAAATAATCAAAGGGTTATAAACCTAAATCATAAAATACTGCAAATGTTTTCCAAAGTATGTCTCACAGTTTGGTGCATAGTTATTAGCAGTAGAAAAATACTTTAGAAAGCGGATGGTGTTCAACACAATAGAGCACAGCACTGAAAACAGAATGATCAAAATAATGCCACCCATATCAGTGAGTCCCCATGTGGCCCAGTATCACCAAATAAACAAGTAAACATGCTTGGTTCAACTCAAATTACAAACAAATTGTAAATACGAAAGAATATTAATAAGCCACGAACAAACACCATCCACAATCGAAATAATATAGGTTAACTTATTTAATATTAACGTAATAGTAATAATATAAAGTAATAATAAAAAAATGACTACAGACCACTGGCGTACAAATTGATGTAATACGGGTGCGACGTCGTGGGGACAGACATAACCTAGCCGACCGATAGTAATTGCTACAGCAACCACGACCACGACACGACATACCGAGAACAAAACCAAGAAAACAAATCAACAACCCATCCAAACATAAATATTATACTATCTAGTAAGTACATAAGTTAACAGCAACAAATCAAGTGTTACAAATGGACAAAAACAATTTTCAGGCTAATTAACACTATCAAACTTAAAATGGCAATATATTAACATTAAAAGATGGTCCAGGGATCGAATATTTTAGTATTAATTTCAATTTTAAATAACTGAATTGTAAAACATTCATATGTTACAGAAATGTTATTCAGTATATTTATATGTTCATACAGTTTTTCCCACAACTTACATTTGCGCGTGTACATTACGGGTACATTCTCATAGATTTAAATAAAATTTCGATGCTATTAAGAAAGACGAATGTTCGAATTTATTGTTAGGTACATTTGTCAACCGCCTGAGCCATCTCTCAAGGAGCACTTGTGTTGGCACTACATTGCAGGTAAAGGATATTTACATTGACCCCATAAAATCATAAAAACACTTTTAAGTAAGCCATGGTGACTATCTTGTGTAATCATTTTCAAACTGATAATATATTGTGTAAATTATTAAAATATAATACATCAATAGGTTATATATTATAAATTAAAAACATTTATTTTCAATCAATAAAAATCATAAGTTTAGCTGGTGACACACTAAACATAAATAGGGGGACTATGATGATCAAATATGAACCACATAGGCTATAATATGTATAAAGCATAGAAAGAGACATAATAGTAGGTATGTTCAAACAATATAATCCATAACATGACTGCCACCAAGAATGTCTGTTACTGAAAATATACTTAGCAAACAATAAAATATAAATTATTATATCTCAAATAGTAGTTTCTTTTGTGTTATGCTAGAATATAAATGTTTTTAGTTGTGTGTAGGACACTTACCCGTGTTCTCAAGTAGTGTTTTCGGGGTGTTGGGTCTATTTATGATTTCGACTAGCTGATTGAGGAAAAGGGGGATATACTTTGAAGTTTCAGAACCTGTAACATTACACAGTATTAAACAACAAGATAAAATAGTTTCTTTTTAATTTTCAATAGCCTTTTCTACTTGCAAGGTATACATACCCAACTTAATGCTGATCTCGCCAATCGCCCAAGTGGCATTGTTGCACACTGAAATTAGCTCAGGGTTGAGGTTCATGCCCAAAATTGGCAGGAACTCCGGTATGTACGGATGAACGTGTTGGAAACAAGCCTTAGTCAAGTCCCCCAATAGGGCGAATGATGACTGGCGAACCTGAATAAGAAATAAAAGACTAAATATTGAAGTTGATAGTGTGAATGTAACCCATCACCCATTTGTTAGTGAATTACTGCTGCTGTCATGAAGGATAATAAATTATTATAGTTACGATAGTTTTGGATTATTCCCTTACACATGAAAAGGTTATTTGATTACTCATTCTGAAACAGATTGCAGGTTTTATATTTTGCTCATCAATAATTATGTGTCCCGCGTGTGCGACGGTTTTTTTGTGGTGACAGAAGATGTCTATCTTGTTGTTATTAAGGGAAATATACACAGTTAAACCAACAAGCGAAATAGTTTTAGATATAATATAATAAGTAACCTTCAGAAAAAAATATATTATTAAATTATTATATGGTCACTGAACGCAGGCACTTGACTGATATATAATTTTCCCATTGTACCTAATTCACTCAGAACACATTAGTTTAAACACAGCACAAAGTTTAATAAATTGAACAAAATTATTAGCATGAAACAGTACTAAATAAGTTGACAAAGAATACCATTTTAACCAACAAAAGTAACATATAGAAAAACATACATATCATCTACATACTTTACATACAGAAAACAACTTTTACATGAACAACCAAATAACCCATTATAAATAAACAAATAAAATATAAACTGGTTCAATAAATTTAATATCCTTCCAAAATGATCTGGTCAAAATTACACTTACAATGCTAGGTGAAAATAAAAATAATGACAATCAAAATCACTAAATATCAGTTACATCATGATAAAATGAACAGTGAACCAACAAAGTTAAACAACATGCTCTCACATAAAATTAACTAAATGAAATACAAATTCAACTTGCAAATGAACTTTGACCGAGCTAAGCAGCAAAATTAGTAGTTATTACAGGACACCGTTACCTTCAAATAAAAGTTCCCTATGCGCTCGGTGTCCCGAGAATAATAAAGCAAGTGTTACATACAAGATATACCTCAGGCATGGGATCCTGCATGCACTGGTAAAGTAACTGCATCAGATTGGAGTTTAGGACCAAGGTATCAATGTGTCCGTCCAACCCTTCAGCGAGACCACTCAGTAAATCCAATGCTACAATCATAAAATCCTTGTCAGGAGCATCAAACTGCTCTGGACTTTGATTGTTTGCCTAAAAACAATATAATTTTATCAACATCAATTGACTCCAATCACTCCACATATCGTATATTAACACTTAAAACAAATAACCTTAATAGATAACATGATACTTACAATGTTTTGATTGAGAGTTTGTTCTATCAGGGAAACACAGCGTCTGAACACAGGCTCGCAGTATGGCAGGAATCCTGATTGCAAAGCCGTGGCTACCGATGACAAGCACTGTAACAATACATATTAAATCATCTTCCACCCTTGTCACAAAGTAGATCTTACTATGTTGAGAATACAGATAAAAGTTACAAACCTCTAGTAAAGGAAACAGGTCCTTATCTTCATCCTTCAGAACATTCCACTTATTGATGAGCGGCGGCATCAACAGGCTGATATACTCCGGCTTGTTAAGATGATGACCGACCGAGTCCGCCAGCGTGCCGATCGCATCGTACAGAATAAGCAAGTTCTTATGCTGGTACTTGCTAAAGGCGTAGACCAATGTTTGCAGGATGAAGCCTAAGTAGGGGACTAGCTCGGTGCACGCTTCCTCCTCGAGTGTAGCGAATGCGGAGCACGCGGCTTCTTGCACACGTTTGTTGTTGTCGAGAACCCGCTTTAGTAGCTGAAATGAAATATAAACTGTGGGTGTATCTTTCGAGAAATGAGCAATAAAGGTTTGCACAACAATCATTCTCCTTCCTACGCTACGCGCGTAAGTGATAAACATGTATAGAGAAACAAAAATATTTACTACATTAAATAAATACATTTCACAATAAAGCAACGTGAGCGGCATGAGAGTCTGAGACTGATCTGAGAACCTTTTATGCTAGTGTGTTTTAAAAGGTTATCGGCCCTCAAATTTTATTCTCAGTTCATTACGGATATAAGCAAGTTTACTGTAATTGAGTTGGAAGAATACGCACACTTCATCCCTTAATGAGGGATTTCTTCATGTTCACGATTCACGCAGGTTCACATTCTTTAAAATTACATACATATTTAGTAATTTTGTGTCGAGTTAATAAACAGCCAATATTATTTCAAAGAACACAACTTAAAGGGTAGTAAATAAGTTGAGATCATTTTGTCTAGTTAATACACATACCTCAGTCATAACCGGGCGCAGATACAGATCGTGGCTCTGGCTGACGATCCAGTGCGAATATCTTGAGAGTGTCCAGCAAGTGATGGCCCGCACAAGAGCCTTGCGCTCGGCGAGGCAGCACACTAGATACGGCACGAGGTCGGGCAGGTGGGGCACCATGCCGCTCATACAGCCGTCGGCTACCGCGCCTAGCGCAAGGATACCGCTTTCCTGGAAAGGTATAGACATTTTGTAGCTTTTTGACTAAGGTTGGATTTAAGAGACAGTAGTGAAATCTATCAGCCCTTATCAGAGGGAGGCCTGCGTCCAGCAGTCGACCAATATAGGTTGTTTAGGTCAAATCTATAGTGTATCTATACTCACTACATCATCTGACAATTTGGGAGGGAAGCATGAGATGACGTCAGTCCCTTTCTAATTACGCAAGTTGTAGTTTCCGTGATTATGATTAATCTTTAGGGAAACAGTTGAAAGGTAGCAAGAAACGGGAGCTAAAGTAAGAAGCTAATGTTGGTTCAACTTGGTTAACCTAAAACACGGTAAGCTTGGTGATATGATGTTACACAAGACGACTTTAGCATCATCATAACGTGGGGATTATGGCCATTCCCCCATGAGATAAAAGCCAATAAGGAGCTTATCAGCGGGAGGCCTGCGTCCAACAGTGGACCGATATAGGATCTTGAGGTTAGGTGAAGAAACGGACGAGACAAGAGACCGCCTTTTGTCTCTGTCTCGCCCGCGAAACAAGCCTTTATTCAAGTTCGGCCTCTGTTCTTTAGTTCAAGAACCGTACCTTGATGACCCAATCTTCATGGAACAGCGTCTCCTTGAGTATAGGGAACAGCACAGGCAATAAGTCCGCCCCAAAGACGTTGGCTAGCACGTCTAGCGCGGCCGCGCTGCACTTGCGCAGGTTCCAGTCGGAGAGAGGACCGTCGTCCACGTCGCCGCCGCCATCCTCATCGTCGTCGGATTCACCGCCGCCTGACATGTTGCTGTCGCCTGCACCGGCTGTAGTAAGAAAACCAATTTGCTCTTAAAATTTTGATAATTCTTTAACTAGTTGGTCTTAAGCTACACTTTCGAGGGTGATAGGTACAGTCTCAACCTCGAAAGAAAATGTAAATGAAGACGTGGGTCGCCAAAATATTTGTATATTATAGTATAACTAACGTGGCTAACGCTCCTTTACCCGACACGCATAAAGTATGCACCTGTGGCCTAATGTCTATGGCGATATTGCCATTTCAGCCTGATAATTCTTTAATGCTTAATATAATGTTTATGTAACTCACGTTATACCGCCTAGACGGCGGGAAATATAGCAATCTTTCCCATGTTAGCTTTCTAATTTATAGACACATGTTTGCTTGCACAATAGCCAAAATAAATGTAGAATGTTAGTAAACAAACCGCCTATAATTAACCGAAAATTGACTCCGATGCCGCGTCTTTTTATACGCAATTTACATTATTTGTAGACTCTTTGTCCGGCTCTCGGTGTATGCTCTCTGCGGTTAGGTCACGTTCATTTCGGAGTAGCGCATGATGCAGAGACAGTCCTAAAATTACCTGTGTTAATCGAGTCGCGGTCTCTATGGCGATTAAGAAATATTGCCATTTCAGTATCCTATGGATATGACTTACTATGGATGTTACTTACCATTATGCTTGACACCAGGAGATATGGCCGGGCATTGCCACTTCGACTAGCTAATTCTTTGTGCTATAATGTTGGTGTAACTGACCGTTATGCTTGATGGTATGGGAGCGTGGCTTGTGGAAGCGCGGTCGGATGTCGGACTCTCTGTCCGGCTCCTCCTCGTCCGCGTCATCGTCGCGGTCGCCGCGCAGTAAGATCACGTCCATCTCGGAGTAGCGCATGCCGCGGACTAGAACTGGTAGCAGTGTTGCCAGTCGCGGGCCTAGCACCTGGATATCGTAAATGACTTTTAGAAACTAGCCTGTAGATTGAATGTTTTTATGTGGAGGAATAACATACTAATATACAATACGGCAACCTCTGTGGCACAGCGCAAGGTCCGCCTGCGACGCAGGAGGTTGCAGGTTCGATTGCCGCCACAATTTTTTGTACGATCTGCAGGTATTTGTTCAGGGTGTTCTGGATGTTTTCTATCTATGTGTAGAGTATATCAGTTATCCTATATTCGTTATAAGGTCCGCCCGCGACGCAGGAGGTTGCAGGTTCGATTGCCGCCACAAATTTTTGTACGATCTGCAGGTATTTGTTCAGGGTGTTCTTGATGTTTTTTATCTATGTGTAGAGTATATCAGTTATCCTATATTCGTTATAATTCTTCACGTTTAAATTTAATGAAGGAAGAGAGTCATGTTTCTCAGTGTATATTCTCCTATATATCCCATATTAGTACCGATAACATAAGCTGGGAGCTAGATAATGCTGTGAACTGTCCAGAATTATTTATTTAAAAGTAATATAACGAATCCGAAAGTCCATTTTATCTTTTTATGCTAAAAAGATCTTAATGAAATTTGTATTTTGTGAAATTTGGCAGGGTGGAATAAACAATATCCTACGGACGGAGAACCAATATAAAAAGCGCGTCGAAGCCACAGGCAGAAGCTAGAATTTATATTATGTATGTCAGAATATGGGTACGTACAGCTTTTGCTCGCATGTATTTTGCACATGCTCAGAATTAAACAATCACAAATCACTAGTCCTCATAATTATGTCCATTGCTGAATATAAGCATCCCAAAGGAGCAGATTTTCTCATAATAACTATACTTAGCAGGCCGATTGGTAATTACAGTAAAAGGTAAGATACACAAAAGGAAGCTGCTGGCCTTCCTATGTAGGTTCCCTTAATCAGCCCTTACGTTATCCATCGCCTGAGCTCCAGGGATCGATGCTTTCGCCGCGACCAATGGCGTAACCAATGTCATTGGTTACAAATACATAAGAGTCCACGCCAAGACTCAAGTCTTACGACAATAATTGTAATTCCGATCACGATAGTGAAATAATGGATACCTTCCGAGCGATTTGGACTGCGAAATGTCCGGAATAAGACCTCTTAAACCAGATGATCATAATAAAATTGTTGGTAATAGAAACGAAATATTTGTTCTATTTACTATAGTTCTGCGATAGCAGCGCCACGTCTATAGGACTTGAGTCGTGGCGCGGACTCTACATGCACCCCTGGTTTGAATGCTTCTCTTCAGAACCCAATAGAGAAAGGCATCCTTTACCCGAAAGTAAAACACAGGGTAGGCTAAACATAGGACAGTCAACAACTGTGATCTGAAGGTATCGACTCTTACGCCGCGACTGTCATGGCGTAACCTAACATTGGTTACATATACATATACATACTCATCCCTGTTTCTGATTGGGAATGCACCTGTATGTTCTGTTTTCTGTAGAGATTATGATGGTTTAAACTCTGTTCAGAACCCACTAGATAGGCTTCCTTACCAAAAAAAACTACCCAAAAAAACACAGAGTAGAATAACTTTATAACAGCAACTGTGATGGGTCTAAACTGCTGTTTATTTTTAACATAGAAAATATTGTGGTATCTACTTTACCTCTCTGCAGACATTTTGTTCAGCTAGAGACAGCCAAAATTCACAGGCTTCCAATGCAACCTTCTCTTCTGAATCCTGGGTTCGCACTAACATGTACTGTAACAAAAATAATTTCAATGTTTTATATGAGTCTACTACAATAAAGTTAAGAATTCATTTAGAGTTTCATTAAAAGAATAATTTTTTTTTTATGTTATAATGTTGCTGATGGCAATATATTTTAACTTATAATAAATTATCTTGCTGTTGAGAAACTGATAATTATTATTAGTCCTGGGTATCCCACAGCTGGGCAAAGGCTTCCCTCATTCCCTCCATACATCACCCAACTCATTTATATAAAAAACTCTAGAAAACTATAAAAAAATATAGAGACACGAGGGTTTAGATAATCAAATCTTATGTTTGAATAGAATAGACCTTCAATTGCAATCAGTATGTCAGTAAGGTCAAGAATACTGTTTTTTTTTTATTTCAGGTACATACTACTTAAATAACTGTACTGTTCATGCAGAGATAAAACTATTATTGGAAGTAGGCAATAGAATAGATCATGTCATGATCTCCATTTTAAAGCTTGAACCTCAGAATTAAGCTTGAGTTGGAATAACACAAAAAGGGCAATATTGCTAGATAATGGTACCAACTAAACTAAAGCAAGATTATTTATTACATATTACCTACATATCATACAAAAATGTAACAAATGCTGAAAAATACCGTAATATATATAATAATTTACATATGTTCATTAATGAATTATACTCACATCGATAATGTTAGGTAAGTGTGGTATGAGCCTGTCTAGTCGGACCTCCAAAAGAAGGACTAATGCATGACATACATTTTTCCTAACATCAGGGTCTTCATCAGCTGCCAAGTGGAATAGGTTCTGAAAAGATATATTATTTTTAATATTTATGGAACAAATAGTATTAATTCAATAGTGTTTTATCTTGAGTGGGAGGATTATAACTTTCACTTACTTCAATAAAGGAGTCGATATGAACCATAAGTGCCTGTGTTCTACCCATAATAAAGTAGTTCACACAAGCTATGGCATGACATCTTATTTTAGGTGTGGAATGCCTGAAAAACTGCAAAAACTTGGGAATCAAGATGTTCAGTGGCCTATTCAGTGCATCACTGTCCAGTAACTCAGCTGTGTCTTCGCAGATCTTCTGTAATGCTCCAAACGCTCCCTGAAAACAGATTATAATGAATAAAATAAGGATAACGCTGGAAGGTTAATGAATCATTAATATTGATAACTAAGATATTAGAATAATTTTTAAATGATGTTAAACATACCTCACAAACATTGTAATCCTGTGAGTCCAACATATTGCAGAGGGCGGGTAGGAGTTCTGGCCATGATGTCAGCTCACCCTTGCTAGCGATGGTAGTAATAATAATGCCCACAGTTGCCCGGATTAAAGGGGATGGATCCCCAACAGCAGAAAGACATTCCCGCTTAATAAACTCTGCTACTTCAGGCATAAAGCTGCTGTAGTGGGCCTTCACATTGTTCTTCAATATCAATCCACTGAGTGACCTTGTAGGCTCTTCTTCAGATATAAGCTTGGTCAGAACAAATATCAGGTAGTTGTTGAAGTCAGGATACTTGTTCAGCTCTTCCAATTTCTGAGATTACAATGTAAGGACAATAAAATGCTGTCAATGACTGTCATGTCGGAAAAATCGATTTTATCGCAAGCATCAGGACAAAACGAAAATCCACCTGTGAATGACTATAAGGATAAAACATGAGGCTGGCAATCGATATATTGATACAAAACAAGCTGAATATTGTATAGAAATAGAGTAAAGAGCGGTAAAAGTAGCAAAAAATATCCACGCCGATAGATGCATCTATGTGTCTGAGAAAAGGATACTTGTTGTACAGCTCGCTGAGTAGCTGTGTCCGGTGATTGAGACTCTTTCAACAGTGTAAGAATCTGCCTCAGCCCTTCTTGCTCAGGTTTCCACTCCATTTTCATAATAATTTCGCAAAACGGTTTTTATTCACTCGGTCCCGTAAAGATCAACCATGCCAAAATTTTATGAAAAATTGCCAGAGATAAAAAAATTGAACTGTCGTGCGTGTGTCGACTGAAGACGAGAACATCGATCGAGACGAGACGAGACGAAAAATGTCGCTCTCATGGACGAGCAAAATGACTTCATTATCGAGAATGTCATCAATTTTGCGTTCCACATTTGTACTCGTTTGGTACTTTTATAGCAATGGATTCTTTGACTCTCTCTTTTTATATTGAAAGAAAAAAGATGACTATAGTAATTAACGAAATGATAGTTAATTATATGTAGACGAGGCCTGTATTCTAGGTAGCCTACAGGGGTTGTATGATAGACAATTCTAAGGCTGATTAACCTCTTTGCAGTAAGCCTTTGCAATATTTGGGTGTTTATGGTTCTGTTCGTCCAAATCAACGGTTCTGAAGAGGTTCTGAATGTAACAGACAATCTTTATGAAACGGATACGACGTTCAATATTGACAACTGTCGAGTGGTCTTTCCGGATTGGGAGCTATGATGGCGGTTAGCAAACAACGAGGACCATCTTAGACCGATCAATGAAAAGAATGCTCGTTATTATCAGTTGTTATTGAAATTTATAGCATTCAGGGCTCCGCCGTGTGCGTGAGTCTTTATCAGAAGTGGGATAAACCCATGTTTTACGCTCACAGATGTTTTACCAAGAATGGAAAAGTTCGATGGATTCACATCAAAATGATGACACTCAACAGGTCGACATTTTATGCTGTGACAAATCTGAGCTGGCGACCAAACCTGAATTCTTACGAGAATTTAACTAAGAAGTTTTATGGATGTACAGTAATACAATTGGTTTGTAATGATGTGATGACTGATAAGGGTATGGCTGTTTTACACTAAAATTACCGGTTTTTATAATGCACCTGGATTGATTTGTACGTAGGTACCTAGACTAGGTAGCATGGTTATTACTATGTAAGCAGTTCAATTTTCATGAGTTTTATTGTGATATGAACCAACGTTTGCTTGATGTTAATTAATCTTGAGAAAGAAATGACTCAAATATCTCGTACAGTTCGTACCTAGCTAGCCAAAGCTGATCAAGTGGCTTTTCCCAAGGATAAAGCATAGCAGGTAAAGATAATTATGTCCTATAGTGTTATTGATGATAGCCTGTGTCGTGTCAATTGCACAACATGCCTGTCGGATGCATTTTTCTGTTGTGATTTATTGGTTTCAGGCTTCAGTAGAAGTGGAGGATGCCAGACAGTACATGCTTGCAGGTCACATGGATCATAGAGGCAAATAAAGATTTTGTGATTGACATTGGTTGGAGCCAAAACTACGGGTGATGATACCAGCCAGAGGATTAACTTTGCCTGGAACGACTGGGAATTAAGGGTCCTCATCACAACGCTAAGCGCACACCTACCTACTTCTGAATGGTTTCAGTTCCAAAGTTAGTGGTTGTTCATTTGAAAAAAAAAGTGAAACAATAAAATTTGTTTGTGTTGATTATTTTGTTATACCTACTGCCCTACTGCTTAATATTGTCTCGCATTATGTTGTTCTGTTGTGTGTTATTTTGTAACACTCTTGTATTTACTTGTTTGGTTTTGATCTTTGTTTCTGCTATGCTGTTTTTGCTGGAAGTTGAGGTCTTTTTGTGGCATCTTGGACATGGTGGTGATTAGCAGAACTGGTGTGAACATCTTGGGTTTTTACACTCAGAATAGATCCTTGAGATGTGATTGGTAGCCGTCTGCTTAGACGCGTGTGAGCATATTGAGTACGGTGTCTCAATATTAGTTCTACAAGCATACGGTGTTGCTTGGCAGAACAGTTGTGAGCATCTTGGGTTGCTACACCCAAGATTATCCTTCAGACATGCACGGTGGCTGTCTGCTTGGATGTGTGTGTGCGTATTGAGTACGGTGTCTCAATATTAGTTCTACAAGCATACGGTGTTGCTTGGCAGAACAGTTGTGAGCATCTTGGGTTGCTACACCCAAGATTATCCTTCAGACGTGAACGGTGTCCGTCTGCTTGGATGTGTGTGTGCGTATTGAGGACGGTGTCTCAATATTAGTTCTACAAGCATACGGCGTTGCTTGGCAGAGCTGTTGTGGGCGTCTTGGGTCCCTACACCCAAGACTCCAGACATACACGGTGGATGTCTGGCTAGATGTTGTTTTGTGGCATTGAGTTGCTTATTGTAAGTTTGTTGTCGTCTGACCTAGTGTCATGTTTAGTAAATTTGTTGTTGGCTTGTGGTCAAGCAGTTCCTTGTTTTGGGTCCCCTGATATATCTGGTGCTGCCACCGCGGATCTCATCTGTGGTCGGTAACTACCATTGGTTGATCTGTTGGTATGTTCGTGCCTAGAGTACGTTGTTCTCGAGAAATGAAACAATTGGCCGGAGTTCTTATGTTTGTTGTATATTGATGATTTGTCTGTTTGCAGCTGACTGAAGCTAGGTGTAGGGAATTGGTGGAGTAACCGGGCTGCGGTGACAAGAGCGACGCGACGGTGCAGACATGCGTTTGCTGGTCTGTGCATTGATCATACCTAGAAGAATGATGTCAGGTTGGACGAGCGATTTTATGACTTTATCGGAGCCTGCCGTTCTTTATTAATTATTTGTGCGCCCGTGGTAAGTACAGGGAGTGCAGATGCTCCAGGGTGAGTCTGTTTTTATTATCTTCAATTGTATTGCAATGTTCAACAAAAACAAACTATACGCTAAGTTTGTTAACGAGGCCATTTCTACTCGCGGCGGTTGGCCGAGGCGATAGCTGTTTCGTTCTCCGGAGTGCAGGCATGGATCTGGCAGTGTTGTGCTTACTTCTACTGCCGCTGCTGTCCCCAAACGAAAATGCTTTTTTGTGGAGCATCATCTATACACCCTCGCAACGACATTCCAGCTCGAGATGCTACATGCATAAAGTGTAATAGAAAGGGCCACTATGGAAAAGTCTGTCGTAGCAGGACACCGACACCTGCTTCAACAACGGAAACAGATGACTGCGGCCACTGCAGTATAATATCTGCGGCGGCACCGACTTCACTGCGCAAGGCAATGGTGACAGTTATTACTAAGGGAGTTCGAGCAGAAGCCTTGATTGACACCGGGAGCTCCCTGAGCTTCGTCAATGAGGACTCTGCCAGTCTCTGTCAACTGAAGAAGAGGCGTTGCGACCAAACTATTTCTATGGCTTCCTTATCTCACAAGTCATAGGTTAACGGCTCGACTCTCCAGAATGTTAGGATCGGAGACAATGCCTTTAACAACGTCAATCTCCCGATTGTGAATAACTTATGTGCCGACGTTATAATTGGCCATGACGTCTTAGAATCACACTCGACTCTAGAATTCAAATTTGGTGGACCGAAAGATAAGTTAAAGGTTTGCAGCGTAGCTGCAGCCTCTGTCCCTGCTGTACCCCTATTTTCTAATGTCACGGCGGACTGCAAACCTATCGCTGCGAAATGAAGAAAAAAAAAAAAAAAAAAAAAAAAAAAAAAAAAAAGGAAGGAATCATAGAAGAAGGTCTGTCACCTTGGCGAGCGCAGGTTTTAATCACGAAAAATGCAATCACAAGAGGCGGATGGTAATAGATTACTCGCAAACCATCAACAAATATACACAATTGGATGCCTTTGCCTACTCGTTACCCAACATTGAAGAGATGATAACAAAGGTAGCTAAATACGCGATTATTAGCGCTATAGATTTACAGAGCGCATACCACCACGTGCCCATCTTGCCTGACAAAAAAAAAACCTTCACAGCTTTCGAGACATGTGGTAACCTGTATCATTTTCGTAGAATTCCGTTTGGTGTTACCAACGGTGTGTCTAGTTTCCAAAGAACTGTCGACTGGCTCATCAGAACCGAAAACCTAAACGGTACTTTTGCCTACATTTATGATATTACTGTATGTGGAAAGACACAGGAAGAGCACGATAAAAATCTTAGACTATAATTTGTCAAAGCTGTGGAGAAGTACAACCTTACCCTAAACAAAGAAAAGAGCAAGTTCACACAGTCGACTATAAACATTCTTGGCTATACATTTGAAAATCATGTTATTATGCCAGTTAGTGAGCGACTGAAACCGCTTCTAAATATGCCCCCACCCAATGATGTAGTTTCTCTTCGAAGGACTCTCGGTATGTTCGCACACTATTTGTAGTGGTTTCCTAGTTTTTCATAGAGAATCTATCCTATGGTGCATACCAAAAGTTTCCCCTTAAGCTCAGACGCAGTAAAATGTTTCGAGGACCTGAAATCTGTTATAGCAAAGTCACGCCATAGACGACAAGTTACCTTTTAGTGTCGACACTGACGCTTCCGGGCATTCCATCGCCGCTACATTATCACAGAATTCGAGGCCCATCTCCTTTCACTCAAGGACCCTCAATCAGAGCGAGCGAAATCACTCAGCGGTAGAGAAAAAAGCCTATGACATCGTTGAAGCTCTGAAGAAATGGCGCCATGTTCTTATCGGTAGACCGTTCAAACTCATCACGGACCAACGATCGGTTTCCTTCATGTTTGTTGCAAAACATACAAGTAAAATTAAAAATGAGAAGATCCAGAGATGGCGGCTGGAACTGGCACCATACAGATATGATATTAGTTTCTACATTCACGTGGCATTGCGACTAGCAGAACTACGGCCTACAATCCTCAAGGCAACGGCCAAGTCGAGAAATTGAATTCCACGCTATGGAAAACAGTACAGCTCTCTCTGCGTTCGCTCAACATGCCCATAGAAAATTGGGAGCATGGACTTAATGTGGCTCTCCACTAGATTAGATCGCTCTTATGCACAGCTACTAACTGCACGCCACATGAGCCTGTTCACACATCCGCAAAGATCAATGAATGGTCACAGTATTCCAACATGGCTAACCAATTCGGGGCAAGTCCTCATGCACTGTTTTGACCGTTCTAATAAGTATCAGCCTGTGGTGGAAGAAGTGGAGCTGCTTCAAGCGAATCCAGATTACTCATATGTGAGACTCAAGATGGAAGAGAAACCACCGTCTCGAATCGACCTTGCGCCTGTCGAAGGGCAAGGGGAAATTATTTTGGATCAACCGGATGTAATCTAAGTATCGTAAGGTCGGCCAACTGTGTCGGTTCTGATACGTCTGCTGGCGTGGTGGCCAAAAGCTGTATTAGTTACCCTATGGCGTCCGTGGACTGACGCATTGTCAGGCATTGGCCGTGTAGACGAGGCCTGTATTCTAGGTAGCCTACAGGGGTTGTATGATAGACAATTCTAAGGCTGATTAACCTCTTTGCAGTAAGCCTTTGCAATATTTGGGTGTTTATGGTTCTGTTCGTCCAAATCAACGGTTCTGAAGAGGTTCTGAATGTAACAGACAATCTTTATGAAACGGATACGACGTTCAATATTGACAACTGTCGAGTGGTCTTTCCGGATTGGGAGCTATGATGGCGGTTAGCAAACAACGAGGACCATCTTAGACCGATCAATGAAAAGAATGCTCGTTATTATCAGTTGTTATTGAAATTTATAGCATTCAGGGCTCCGCCGTGTGCGTGAGTCTTTATATATATGCAATGCATCCAACGTCAAGCACCGAAAGTTTTTGTAATTTGGTTCAACCCAGGGATGTTATACGTACCATAATTATGGTATTTGTACCATAATCCAGGCCTTCGTACCATGTACCATAGTACTTCCATTATGGTACGCTTATGTACCATAATTTTCTATCATCCAAACTTTTCTGACGTACGTTAGGGTGGGTCCAATCCATAGTCAAAATACTTTAAGTTTTCTGGCCTAGCTTTCTGGGCCGGATATAAAAACATTATATATTCTAGTAGCAAAAAAGAATTAATGCAGCTTCATTCAGCTTGTGCCTCTCTTTCAGAGCTATAAATATCTAACAACTATCCTTCTGTGTTGAAATAAAGGGCATCTCTTTCTACATTCTGCAAACTGAGCGAGAAAGTGCGCTTGCAGTGCAAAACCAGTTTGTGTAACACACATTCTTACCATGATATGATAGTTTCGCACTGTAGTGACTTGCCTCGGCATTCCGTGTAGGTATAATACCTACTTACTTGCCTTGCCTAGCCGAGTTAGTACTAGAAAAAATGGGACACTAATAGGTACTGACCTGTACAGTGTCCTGTTGGACACTGAACGGAACTGTGGCTTCACTGATATGTCTGAATCAACCTTAAGAGGGCGCATTGCGCGCCATTTTGTGAAAAAGATAGCCATAGGATTTGGAGTTTATAGGAGCCGGACAGAGTATACGTTTTTGGAACGGCGTAGGCACACCCAACCGAATGAATCATGTTTTTACAACCAAGGAACTGAAGAAAAATATGTTGAATGTTATGTAAATCTCCCCCCCCCCCCCCCTGTTTACATAAAAAGTGATTACTGAGATCTAGGCCTAGATTTTTTTAGCAAATGCCCTAGTTCCAGCTCTAACTCAACAATCAGTCTAAGTTTCTTGGAAACCGAAGGTAGGCAGGTACCATAATTTTTGTCAGTGTACCATAATTTTGACAGGCCGATGTCTTAATTCCTGAGTTGGCATCTAACATCACTGGTTCAACCATGGTTCAACCACACACAAGAAGTTGAAGTTGGTTCAACCACAAGTGTGCATGTTTTTGTTGTTGTTTTAAGAGAGGAAAACCCAGCTAAATAACTAAAAATGCCCAAAATCAGAGCAGAAAAGAAGACAAGAATACACAATGATGTTGCTAAACAAGGTAGTATGAAATTGTATTGAGGTTATGTTCATCATAAAGTAAAGTTGATTTTCTGTCTGTTTATAATTTTACACTTGAAATTCAAAGCTTTGGCATAAGTAGTTACCTTATTTTTATTTCGTTATTTTTCTATGACTTTCAGGAATCCAATTTAACAAGGACTTTGGTCAACACATTCTAAAAAACCCTCTCATCATCACATCAATGCTGGACAAAAGTGGGTTGAGACCTACAGATGTTGCTCTTGAAATTGGTCCTGGTACTGGTAACATGACAATCAAAATGTTGGATAGAGTCAAGAAAGTAATTGCTTGTGAAATTGATACTCGGTAAGTACAGTGCTACTGCAACAACCTCTGTTAATTTACTTTTTCCAAAACACATTCTTAAAGATACTTTCACTTTTAGATTGGTAGCTGAACTTCAGAAGCGTGTCCAGGGGACACCATACCAGGCAAAGCTTCAAATCCTCGTAGGAGATGTGTTAAAGACAGAACTTCCATTCTTTGATATATGTGTTGCTAACATTCCATATCAAATCAGTTCCCCTCTTGTTTTTAAACTACTGCTCCACAGACCCTTCTTCAGATGTGCAGTACTTATGTTTCAGAAAGAATTTGCACAGAGACTTGTTGCCAAACCAGGGGATAAACTGTTCTGTAGACTGTCAATAAACACTCAGTTGCTCGCCCGTGTTGATATGCTTATGAAGGTAAATAACTGTTATTTTAGTACTGCCTACCTTTCATAAAGTGTGCCCATAATATTAGGTCCTTACATATGAAATTGGCGTTTTTCGTACTGGCCACTTTAATCACAAATTTCTCCTCTTTGGTAAGGAATTCCAAATTCAAATTTGTACAGCTATAGACTCATGTATTTGTGCTTCGATGATCGTCATTCATTTGTTTTTTTTCTTCTGTTTTTTTCTGTTTGCGTCACTCATTTTACAAAATGGAAAACTTAAAATATCGCATTATTTACGAGTACGAGTTCCGCCGTGGCACTAGTGCTGCGGAAACAACTCGAAGGGTGAATGATGTGTATGGCGGTCGTGTTGCAAAAGAAAACACAGTTCGTTTTTGGTTCCAACGTTTTCGTTCTGGAAATTTCGACCTGCAGAACAAGCCCCGTGGACGGCCTGAGACTCAAGTTGATAATGAAGAGTTGAAAGCTATTGTGGAAGCGGATCCATCGCAAACCACGTCCGAGTTAGCTGCAGGCTGCGATGTTAGTGATAAAACTGTTTTAATTCACTTGAAGCAAATTGGGAAGATTAAAAAGCTTGAAAGGTGGGTACCTCACGAATTGACTGAAGCAAACCGGCAAACGCGCGTCGACTGCTGCGTTACATTACTAAACCGGCACAATAATGAAGGTATTTTAAATCGAATCATTACCTGTGATGAAAAATGGGTTCTTTACGATAATCGGAAGCGCTCAGCGCAATGGTTGGATCCTGGCCAGCCAGCCAAATCCTGCCCCAAGCGAAAATTAACCCCAAAAAAGTTACTTGTAAGCGTTTGGTGGACTAGTGCCGGTATTGTTCATTACAGTTTTCTCAAATCTGGCCAGACTATTACGGCTGATGTCTATTGTCAGCAATTGCAAACCATGATGGAAAAGCTAGCGGCTAAACAACCTAGGCTGGTCAATCGCTCCACGCCACTGCTGCTTCACGACAACGCTAGACCACACACTGCGCAACAGACGGCTACTAAATTAGAAGAGCTTCAATTGGAAAGTCTAAGACATCCTCCGTACTCCCCGGACCTTGCTCCAACAGATTACCATTTTTTTCGAAATTTGGATAACTTCTTGCAAGGGAAAAAAATCAACTCCGATGGGGCAGTCCAAATCGCCTTCAAAGATTTTATTGATTCCCGTCCGACTGGTTTTTTTAGTAAAGGGATCAATGAACTACCTATAAGATGGCAAAAGTGCATAGAAAATAATGGTTCATACTTTGATTAATTAAATATATTATATTAAAAAATATTCGACTTTTTGTTCCTCCCATACAAAACGCCAATTTCATATGTAAGGACCTAATAGTATATACTTGCGCACAAGGTAAAGGTAATTTTTATTTCAGGTTGGTAAAAACAACTTTAGACCACCACCTAAAGTTGAGTCTAGTGTTGTTAGAATAGAACCTAGAAATCCACCACCACCAATCAACTTTGTAGAATGGGATGGACTGACAAGAATAGCATTTGTGAGGAAAAACAAAACTCTATCAGCTGCATTTAAACACTCTACAACAATGGCAGTTCTTGAGAAGAACTACAGAGTACACTGTTCTTTGCACAATAAGGTATGCCACTTATGTGTAATAATATTTAAGAATAAGAATAAGAATAAGCATAAGGCAGCATTCAACATAATACTGTAATAGACACTGATAAATAATTAAGAAATATTTTCCAGGACATCCCAGAAGATTTTGACATAAAACAAAAGGTTCAAGATATTCTGTTGCACTGTGAAGCAGACCAGATGAGGGCCCGGACTATGGACATCGATGACTTCATGAAGCTACTGCATGCCTTTAATTCTGAAGGCATACATTTTGCATAGAATAATGTAAAATTATTATGTACTTGTAAATATTTAAAGATTTTATTTGACTACTTCTCAACTTTATAAATAAACAGCATCATGCATACATTTTGGGTGATTTAGTTTTCACTTCTGTCCATACAAAACTGATTTCTTGAATCCCCTATCAGCATAATCAGCTCCAGTGCATCGCTCTGACTTCCAGGGAAAACCTGGCTGGCCAGGAAGAACAACGGGTTTTGACTTTAGTACTCTCCAGCCACCTTTCTTTGTCCAATCCTGCAATATATATTTATAAGGTCATAAGTACCCGTACTGTAAGTAAGTAAACATGAAAAATAAAAATACTTAAAACCTAGATTAATATCTATCACTATGAGGCTCGAATATTGTTTTGTGTGTACCTGTGGATTAGAAAATTTCTGCCAACAAGTTAGCTGAGTAGTTTTTTCAAACTTACATTGCCATTGTACTTGAAGTAATAATGTATACCCAGAATGCTAAAAGCAATGAGGCCCAGTTTTCCAGTGATGTAGCGGTAGTCAACAGCGCGAGATTCGCCCTAAAACAAAATAAGAATGGAAAATTTGTTGATAGCAAACAGCTGATAGGTTATTGTTATGTAACCTTACCAAAACACCTGAGAGTTTGGTAAATATGATATCGAGAGGCGCGCGATACATTCGGCGAATTGGATTTATCCTTTCATTCCAATATTCCGGAACATTAACGGGTTCGCTGGGATCGAGAATCTGATCTTTCAACCATTGCTTGCGCCAAGATCTTTCAGCATCGGTCATGCCAAGACAACGCTCCCTTTCAAGCGCCACGCGGCCAGCTATGGTCATAGGCTGAACTCCCGCTAATTGGGACATGTTGGCGACTTGTCTTGCACAGCTTTATTAAAATATTGTACGAATTTATAGCAAAGCAAAAGACAAATCAAAGAAATCTTGTCAAGCTATTTTCTTTTGTTTGACATGACAACTGACTGGACTGACAGTTGACATTGACACTGGCGTGAGTATATTGCGACAACTTCTTCTTTCCGGCCCTTGTCTTTAGCACGGTAATAATATATAAAGACTCACGCACACGGCGGAGCCCTGAATGCTATAAATTTCAATAACAACTGATAATAACGAGCATTCTTTTCATTGATCGGTCTAAGATGGTCCTCGTTGTTTGCTAACCGCCATCATAGCTCCCAATCCGGAAAGACCACTCGACAGTTGTCAATATTGAACGTCGTATCCGTTTCATAAAGATTGTCTGTTACATTCAGAACCTCTTCAGAACCGTTGATTTGGACGAACAGAACCATAAACACCCAAATATTGCAAAGGCTTACTGCAAAGAGGTTAATCAGCCTTAGAATTGTCTATCATACAACCCCTGTAGGCTACCTAGAATACAGGCCTCGTCTACACGGCCAATGCCTGACAATGCGTCAGTCCACGGACGCCATAGGGTAACTAATACAGCTTTTGGCCACCACGCCAGCAAACGTATCAGAACCGACACAGTTGGCCGACCTTACGATACTTAGATTACATCCGGTTGATCCAAAATAATTTCCCCTTGCCCTTCGACAGGCGCAAGGTCGATTCGAGACGGTGGTTTCTCTTCCATCTTGAGTCTCACATATGAGTAATCTGGATTCGCTTGAAGCAGCTCCACTTCTTCCACCACAGGCTGATACTTATTAGAACGGTCAAAACAGCGCATGAGGACTTGCCCCGAATTGGTTAGCCATGTTGGAATACTGTGACCATTCATTGATCTTTGCGGATGTGTGAACAGGCTCATGTGGCGTGCAGTTAGTAGCTGTGCATAAGAGCGATCTAATCTAGTGGAGAGCCACATTAAGTACATGCTCCCAATTTTCTATAGGCATGTTGAGCGAACGCAGAGAGAGCTGTACTGTTTTCCATAGCGTGGAATTCAATTTCTCGACTTGGCCGTTGCCTTGAGGATTGTAGGCCGTAGTTCTGCTAGTCGCAATGCCACGTGAATGTAGAAACTAATATCATATCTGTATGGTGCCAGTTCCAGCCGCCATCTCTGGATCTTCTCATTTTTAATTTTACTTGTATGTTTTGCAACAAACATGAAGGAAACCGATCGTTGGTCCGTGATGAGTTTGAACGGTCTACCGATAAGAACATGGCGCCATTTCTTCAGAGCTTCAACGATGTCATAGGCTTTTTTCTCTACCGCTGAGTGATTTCGCTCGCTCTGATTGAGGGTCCTTGAGTGAAAGGAGATGGGCCTCGAATTCTGTGGTAATGTAGCGGCGATGGAATGCCCGGAAGCGTCAGTCTCGACACTAAAAGGTAACTTGTCGTCTATGGCGTGACTTTGCTATAACAGATTTCAGGTCCTCGAAACATTTTACTGCGTCTGAGCTTAAGGGGAAACTTTTGGTATGCACCATAGGATAGATTCTCTATGAAAAACTAGGAAACCACTACAAATAGTGTGCGAACATACCGAGAGTCCTTCGAAGAGAAACTACATCATTGGGTGGGGGCATATTTAGAAGCGGTTTCAGTCGCTCACTAACTGGCATAATAACATGATTTTCAAATGTATAGTCAAGAATGTTTATAGTCGAACGTGTGAACTTGCTCTTTTCTTTGTTTATGGTAAGGTTGTACTTCTCCACAGCTTTAGTCTAAGATTTATATCGTGCTCTTCCTGTGTCTTTCCACATACAGTAATATCATAAATGTAGGCAAAAGTACCGTTTAGGTTTTCGGTTCTGATTAGGGATCCGCAAAAAGTATCGATACCTGAGTATACTCGATACTTTGGTTACGATACCGAGTAATTTAGTAATCGATACTATTTATTACGATACTGAGTAAGAATCGATACTTTTCACCGTACTCGATACTTTTTCATTGAATCCTAGTACCGTTCTTCTTGACTATTGTTTAGTTAACTATTGTTTAGTCCATAAATTACGTGAGGTGTTATTTTTATTTTCTGTCCCTCTCTCCTCCGGTAGTGAGATATCGTGAGATTTTATTCAACCCCCTCCCCCATCCCCCAATCTCACGTCAGATTTTTCAAAATGTGGGTTTCTTACGTAAACGCGTTGGCTCGTTATTGTAAAAAGAAAAAGAAAGAAATTGCTTCGTTCTTTTATTTACGACTAGTTAGACTAGTAATCAAAATATAAATCAAAATATTGTAAATCAAAAAAATGTAAATCAATGTATAGATTAAATTGAGCTATTTGGTATAAAATTAACAAATATGGTGGTTTGACAGTCAGTAGATGTACTCGTACGTATAACGTCGAAGTATGAATGAAATTATTTTCTTTCGAACGAATTAGTCAATGATCTTAATCGTATTACGATTACGCTTAGGATTAAATGTTAAGCATGTACCATCTGAATTAAATGGACCAAAATAGTATTTTTTTTTTTGTTTCGATCAGAAAAAAAAATGCATTATATTTGCCGAGGTCCCCGTCCTAAATCACGGAATTCTACCGAAACTTAGAGAATTTAAGTAACATAGAGTATGTACATAATAAATGAAATGACGCTTTAATCTTGGAATTTAGCTTCCGCATTATTATAATAGACTTAGAATAGGTACATTCGAAACAAATTATTATTTTGAATAATCATAATACGTGTTTCCGTACCAAAATTGTTAAATAAGAGTGCTTTGAAGATATGAGAAATTAAAACTTTATAATCAAACAATAATAATTACTAGCCCCACCCGAAGTTCGGGCTAGTCATTATTGCCTGTCTTAACGTGTGCTCGTCGCTATTCCGAACAGGGCGGTAGAGTAGACGTTTCAAAACTTACTGACTAAACGAATTGTGATTTTCTGATTGTGATACCGAGACAAAACGAATTGTGATTTTGATACCGATTTTGGAAATGCACTTTATGAGGGAGATGACTTTGATTTGTAATAAACATAATTTTAATTTAATAAACCACTCTTAAGTACAATTTTTTTTCAAATTTATCAAAAATTTAAAAGTACTCGATACCTGAGTAACTCGATGCTTTTGATACGAGTACGATACCGGTATCGATTACTTTTGTTGCGATACTACTCATGAGTATGGTATCGATACATTTGTTTCGATACCATATCCCTAGTTCTGATGAGCCAGTCGATAGTTCTTTGGAAACTAGACACACCGTTGGTAACACCAAACGGAATTCTACGAAAATGATACAGGTTACCACATGTCTCGAAAGCTGTGAAGGTTTTTTTTTTGTCAGGCAAGATGGGCACGTGGTGGTATGCGCTCTGTAAATCTATAGCGCTAACTCAGACAAAGGAATATAAAGACAGCTTACGGTGAAATAAAAAACGAAGCCGTAGAAAACCGTGCTCACCTTGTAAACACACGCGCTCACGCACACAAATATCAACCAAACCGTGCGCAGTGCTCGTCAGTACCCGTCGAGGCACGAGCCAGGACACTTCGACGTGTAAATAGATAACTATGGTTTCCTGTGCAGTGAAGAACTGTCAAAATAGCAGCAGAAAGGTCAAGAAGTCGGAAGGAATAACGTTTCACTGAAATAACACCGTAAAACTTTCTAATAAACACTTGTTTTTGTTTTACTTGGAACACAAAACCTCAACACTATGTTGATATCAAAGACAATGACAATGACAGTGACATAGAGCACGAATGTTACCAGCGTATGATTTCAGATTTCCCCAAGCTATTTGTTATTTTTCGCTTCAAGGGTTCACATAATTGGTAGCAATAGCAATTTTGACTAATCGAGGATTTCGATAATTGGACCGACAACGATATAGCTAGATTACCACGGACTCACTGACTCACTGACATAATTATTGTTCTCCCGGATGGTGTAGGGTGAGGTATTGTTTTTTTGCGATAATGTATTTCTCATGTTGGACCGAGGGAAAATTCCTCGGTCCCCCTCGGTTTTTGAGATTTGCTCCCCCTCCCGGAGCCCCCCCGCTCTAACCTTCTTGCACACGGACCAACTTGGATCAAAACGTTTATGGCGTTTGTATAGAGGGGGACAAGTGATTTAAACTGATTTTTTTAACCCCCCCTTGTCCCAGACCCCCTCCCCCTTTGTAAGTGCTACCAGATAGCGACGTGATAGAAGAAATTTGATTGCAGGGTCGTATAGAGGGTATCTTCTTGAATCAAAGGAAAAAATTAATTACCCCCCCTCTCGCCCCTTTTTTAGCCCCCGTTGTATATCTCCCAAACGGAGTGACTTGAATTAAAAAAAAATAACAGCCGTGTAGACGAATACAAGTCACTTTTCTAAGACATTTTTTTTTACCCCCCATGCCCCCCAAACTCCTCCCCCTGTTTTGAGTACTACCAAATAGAGGAGATATCGAGGGGTTCTGATTGCAGGATCGTATAAAGGGTATCTTCTTGAATCTAAAAACAATACACCCCACCCTACCCCCATTTTTAGCCCCCGTTGAGATCTCCCAAACGGAGTGACTTTACAGATATTTTTTTGATGGCTGAATTTTTTTACCCAATGAGTATCGTTTTAAACAAAAATTTCATCGAGAGTGCTAATCACGAATATTTTTTTATTATTATAATTTCGTCTCTCATTTCATTCCTAAAAATAAACAAATCCACACATCATTTATTATACCATTTGTTTATAAACATACCCGACTTCTCCTGATCGCCATCTACCTTTAACCTAACCAATAATACTACTTCCCAAATTATAGGGAGTTTTTCTTTCAGATGGAAACACTTTCACGCACTCAACTATAAAAAAGTGGCTTCATTTTTTAGTTCACCGTAAGATGTCTTTATATTCCTTTGTCTGAGAGCGCTAATAATCGCGTATTTAGCTACCTTTGTTATCATCTCTTCAATGTTGGGTAACGAGTAGGCAAAGGCATCCAATTGTGTATATTTGTTGATGGTTTGCGAGTAATCTATTACCATCCGCCTCTTGTGATTGCATTTTTCGTGATTAAAACCTGCGCTCGCCAAGGTGACAGACCTTCTTCTATGATTCCTTCCTTTTTTTTTTTTTTTTTTTTTTTTTTTTTTTTTTTCTTCATTTCGCAGCGATAGGTTTGCAGTCCGCCGTGACATTAGAAAATAGGGGTACAGCAGGGACAGAGGCTGCAGCTACGCTGCAAACCTTTAACTTATCTTTCGGTCCACCAAATTTGAATTCTAGAGTCGAGTGTGATTCTAAGACGTCATGGCCAATTATAACGTCGGCACATAAGTTATTCACAATCGGGAGATTGACGTTGTTAAAGGCATTGTCTCCGATCCTAACATTCTGGAGAGTCGAGCCGTTAATCTATGACTTGTGAGATAAGGAAGCCATAGAAATAGTTTGGTCGCAACGCCTCTTCTTCAGTTGACAGAGACTGGCAGAGTCCTCATTGACGAAGCTCAGGGAGCTCCCGGTGTCAATCAAGGCTTCTGCTCGAACTACCTTAGTAATAACTGTCACCATTGCCTTGCGCAGTGAAGTCGGTGCCGCCGCAGATATTATACTGCAGTGGCCGCAGTCATCTGTTTCCGTTGTTGAAGCAGGTGTCGGTGTCCTGCTACGACAGACTTTTCCATAGTGGCCCTTTCTATTACACTTTATGCATGTAGCATCTCGAGCTGGAATGTCGTTGCGAGGGTGTGTAGATGATGCTCCACAAAAAAGCATTTTCGTTTGGGGACAGCAGCGGCAGTAGAAGTAAGCACAACACTGCCAGATCCATGCCTGCACTCCGGAGAACGAAACAGCTATCGCCTCGGCCAACCGCCGCGAGTAGAAATGGCCTCGTTAACAAACTTAGCGTATAGTTTGTTTTTGTTGAACATTGCAATACAATTGAAGATAATAAAAACAGACTCACCCTGGAGCATCTGCACTCCCTGTACTTACCACGGGCACACAAATAATTAATAAAGAACGGCAGGCTCCGATAAAGTCATAAAATCGCTCGTCCAACCTGACATCATTCTTCTAGGTATGATCAATGCACAGACCAGCAAACGCATGTCTGCACCGTCGCGTCGCTCTTGTCACCGCTACCCGGTTACTTCACCAATTCCCTACACCTAGCTTCAGTCAGCTGCAAACAGACAAATCATCAATATACAACAAACATAAGAACTCCGGCCAATTGTTTCATTTCTCGAGAACAACGTACTCTAGGCACGAACATACCAACAGATCAACCAATGGTAGTTACCGACCACAGATGAGATCCGCGGTGGCACCACCAGATATATCAGGGGACCCAAAACAAGGAACTGCTTGACCACAAGCCAACAACAAATTTACTAAACAACATCTAGCCAGACATCCACCGTGTATGTCTGGAGTCTTGGGTGTAGGGACCCAAGACGCCCACAACAGCTCTGCCAAGCAACGCCGTATGCTTGTAGAACTAATATTGAGACACCGTCCTCAATACGCACACACACATCCAAGCAGACGGACACCGTTCCCGTCTGAAGGATAATCTTGGGTGTAGCAACCCAAGATGCTCACAACTGTTCTGCCAAGCAACACCGTATGCTTGTAGAACTAATATTGAGACACCGTACTCAATACGCACACACACATCCAAGCAGACAGCCACCGTGCATGTCTGAAGGATAATCTTGGGTGTAGCAACCCAAGATGGTCACAACTGTTCTGCCAAGCAACACCGTATGCTTGTAGAACTAATATTGAGACACCGTACTCAATATGCTCACTCACACGCGTCTAAGCAGACGGCTACCAATCACACCTCAAGGATCTATTCTGAGTGTAAAAACCCAAGATGTTCACACCAGTTCTGCTAATCACCACCATGTCCAAGATACCACAAAAAGACCTCAACTTCCAGCAAAAACAGCATAGCAGAAACAAAGATCAAAACCAAACAAGTAAATACAAGAGTGTTACAAAATAACACACAACAGAACAACATAATGCGAGACAATATTAAGCAGTAGGGCAGTAGGTATAACAAAATAATCAACACAAACAAATTTTATTGTTTCACTTTTTTTTTCAAATGAACAACCACTAACTTTGGAACTGAAACCATTCAGAAGTAGGTAGGTGTGCGCTTAGCGTTGTGATGAGGACCCTTAATTCCCAGTCTTTCCAGGCAAAGTTAATCCTCTGGCTGGTATCATCACCCGTAGTTTTGGCTCCAACCAATGTCAATCATAAAATCTTTATTTGCCTCTATGATCCATGTGACCTGCAAGCATGTACTGTCTGGCATCCTCCACTTCTACTGAAGCCTGAAACCAATAAATCACAACAGCAAAATGCATCCGACAGGCATGTTGTGCAATTGACACGACACAGGCTATCATCAATAACACTATAGGACATAATTATCTTTACCTGCTATGCTTTATCCTTGGGAAAAGCCACTTGATCAGCTTTGGCTAGCTAGGTACGAACTGTACGAGATATTTGAGTCATTTCTTTCTCAAGATTAATTAACATCAAGCAAACGTTGGTTCATATCACAATAAAACTCATGAAAATTGAACTGCTTACATAGTAATAACCATGCTACCTAGTCTAGGTACCTACGTACAAATCAATCCAGGTGCATTATAAAAACCGGTAATTTTAGTGTAAAACAGCCATACCCTTATCAGTCATCACATCATTACAAACCAATTGTATTACTGTACATCCATAAAGCTTCTTAGTTAAATTCTCGTAAGAATTCAGGTTTGGTCGCCAGCTCAGATTTGTCACAGCATAAAATGTCGACCTGTTGAGTGTCATCATTTTGATGTGAATCCATCGAACTTTTCCATTCTTGGTAAAACATCTGTGATCGTAAAACATGGGTTTATCCCACTTCTGACAAAGACTCACGCACACGGCGGAGCCCTGAATGCTATAAATTTCAATAACAACTGATAATAACGAGCATTCTTTTCATTGATCGGTCTAAGATGGTCCTCGTTGTTTGCTAACCGCCATCATAGCTCCCAATCCGGAAAGACCACTCGACAGTTGTCAATATTGAACGTCGTATCCGTTTCATAAAGATTGTCTGTTACATTCAGGACCTCTTCAGAACCGTTGATTTGGACGAACAGAACCATAAACACCCAAATATTGCAAAGGCTTACTGCAAAGAGGTTAATCAGCCTTAGAATTGTCTATCATACAACCCCTGTAGGCTACCTAGAATACAGGCCTCGTCTACATATAGATACAGAACTGTGACTCGGCCCTGTTCTTGAAATAATTAGTACCTACAGCCGCGTCCTTCGCTTGACGCGATAGGGCTGCCCACCTGCAGTATTTATTTTAAATTCATCTACCTACAGTCCGACCGGAAAGAGTAGAAAATAAATGAGGGCGCCACAAATAAATGAGGGCGCCACAATTGTTTACAATTTACATGGTATCACCATATACTATGGCTACTACGTTTTGATACTTAATATTTTCAAATATATTTATAACACATTGCAGTTCTTATTTTACAAAATTTTACAACAAATATTTATGCTCATTACATAAAGGTTTGTCCTGAATAAGAATAAAACCCACTATGCTATAGTAAAGTAAAGTAAAAATGTTTTTTTATTATTTACATGCAATAAAGAAATCAAAGCCTCCGTTTGTCCACCGCGCCGCTAACGAGACGAATAATAATAAGAGCAATGGTGAGTGCATGCAACCTAAAAAGAAAGCAAGCATATTTTGTATACTCAAAGGGAAAAAAACACAATAATAGACAATTTTGTTAAATAATTATATAATAGGTACTAAATCATGCATAAATCACTCTAATGACTCAAAGTCAAGATACTCAATACCCGACATCGATTCTTCATCAAAATGTTGTGGTAGAACATAATTAGAAGTTCCTGCCATACCATAATTTTCATCTTCACTTTGTACCAAATTTTCCACAATTTTTTTTTTGCCTTCATTAAAAATCCTCCTAACAGTGCTTTCGAATTTTCCTGAAACAAAACATAAGTAAAGTATCAAAAATAAAGGATTGCACTACAAAATACGATTCAATGGAACAAAGACTAACAAAGACGTATTATGTATGATAAACAAGGATTTTGGATGGATTTACATGATTCTTTAAGTAAATTATAACAGTTTACGTCCAATGTTATTATTTTTAACCAGCTACTTACGGTCAAATCTGCTTTTCATTTATAAACGTCTTCTAATTCAGTCAGCAGCGTCCCGGCTTGATACTCAGCCAAACATCTCATAAACGCTTTGTAAATAATGTCACGAGCCCCACTGCGTATAGTTTTATTCATATTGCTAATATTTTACGAATTATTTGCTTAAACTTAGAGAAATAACAACAAACACATCAACAACAAATCAAAACAAACAACTCGAATACTCGCTCGACTGAAGTTGCAGTGTTTCCACTAGCGGAAAATTATTCTGGTTAGTCAAACAAATATTCGCTTCAAAACAAAAAAAATCAAATTAATGTCAAATCAAATGAATTCAAAAAAATACAACTAAACTAATTCATTTACTGTAGTGATTGGGATTAAATTTTATTAGGTATTTAGAGTAATTTTTATTTAATTATTTTATTTTTATTATAAAATAAAATTAAATTACTTATGTACCTAGGTTTTTACAATTGCATTCATGTTATAAATATTTATAATTTAACGTCGATTAAAATTGTAATATATATTATTGTAGGTTTGGACACCTTTCGGGTACAGGCCTCCTTCAGTTCATATCTAGTTATAATGGCTGTTTATGTAATCTAGCTTTGTCCTAGTCATTCGCCATGTTTTTTCTTGATTTGTATTTAAATTATTCTTCTTTTTCATCCATCATTGGCGGCGATTCAACAGTGATTCGATACTACGCTATTATTGTATAATACTACACGTAGAACGTAGAATGCCCGTATTGGGATGCTTGCTTTATATTTTCTGTTTATAAATATTATTTTAGGATTTGGAAGAGGCGGCGATTTGTGTGTTTTAGGTATGCGTTGTAAGATACTGCGTTATGCTTCTGTTTTCGTTGAACATTTTGTGTTTGCGGCTCTGCTTATGTCCTTTTTGCTCTTCTTTGACCCATTTTCAACATGTAATGTCATCATAAAATTGTTTTCTTTTTTAGACATTTTTTTCAGCGGAGAGGTAGGTACTCGAATAATCAGCTTATTGTATCTAATAAGCGCATTAAAACTATCAAAATGTCAACAAAACATTTTGAATGCTTGATTCTTTTAAATATAAGCAAGAGAAGGTAAGTGTTTAAGCATGACGATACTTTATCAAAAAATACGTGCATAGTTCAATTTTGCAAGGAAAAGCTGAATCTGGCGACAAACTCACTTAAGCGGCCACACTGGTCTTTCAAAAAGAGTTGTCAGTTTATAGTAAATTTTAGTTCCAAATTAATTAATTTCTACTCTTTCTGGTCGGACTGTACCTACTTGAATTTCTTTCTAGTTTGGAGTTTGTATATTTTTTATATTAGATTAAGTTTGGTGATTATATATTTTGATATTATATTAAAAATAGAGTTCAATAAAATACATGTCTGGGTTATGATTAGTAGATTTTATAAAAAATCCACCCTTATAAATTTGATACAGAAAAAAAATTGCGCCTCGCTTTATTGTTAAATTTGATAGGATAAAAATATCTTAATCTAGATATTTTACTCGACGGAAAGAGCGTAATTCTAAGGTTATTAAAAAAGAAATAAATTACCTAGGTACGTACCTCTACTACTAGCCAGTCTCAAATATATTTTATAGTCTGACCTTTCGGAGTTTTCAGGTACTTAAGTACTTAATTTAAAAAAAGTTTTATATGTCGAATTGAAACAACCAATGAGTAATTAATTTTGTTTTAAAAACCTATACTTAAACCGACTTCAATTTTAGTTTTTTCATGGATTTTCATGGATCCCGTTGTCATTAAAATGGGACCACACGGGAAGCACCAGCTTTCATATAAAAAAAATCATGAATACGATGAATACGACCACCCAGTCAAAAGTTCTGAGGTGTAACAAACATCAAAAAAATAACAAAAAACATATTAAAACAGCACAATTTATAGTATATAATTTATAATTATAAATATATTGTCTTTTTTCTCCATAGATATTAAATTAGTACTTGTACATATTTCAATAAAATAAAAAAATACTATTCACACGCTTACTGCTAAAAAAACTCAAGACGCGCCGCCGCGCCACCGGCGGCCGTTCGTTCGTCACTGCACTGCCAACCGCGACATGTCACGACTTGTAATTGTGTACCGAGAGTGTACCGAACACGAGGCGCGTCGGTATGACACACGTTCCGGCCATTTGTATGAAGATACAATACAGTATAGTTATCTTTACCGTGTCTTTAGCCTCAAGACTTCGCCTCTTTAGGCCCTACTCACATCAACGCTAATTTTTAAGCGCGTTTCTGCGTCCTGCGATTTTGCGGGTGGCGGCGGGGGGTGGCGGGACGGTGGTGGGACGGCAAGACGCGCTAACTAATTAGCGGCTGTCTGCGGAGGGCTTAACCCCGGCTTCAACTCGATGGGTGACGTGACGTGACGACCTCTCGGTCCTTGGGTTGAGGCAGAAATGCTCTTTTTGCCTATCTTAAATTATATAATAAATGTTAGCGACGACGACTTTATGTAGATTAGATAAGGCTTAAAATAGTAAGAATACCTACTTCATAAACTTGTTGTTTTAAAATAGAGTTCAAAATCGAATGTTATTTTAGGTAAACAGAATATGTAATAGTAGTTGTGTTCAAGACGTCATAGAATAAGTAATAGTAGTTGCGCCCGAGCGACTCGCCATACATGCCTACCTATATATGTATAGATTAGTTTCTGGAACGATTAGAAAGGAAAGACAAAGACATTAAAGTATTCTAGAATAAAGAAAGGGATAGCTATAGCTTCGGGAAATGTGTGGAATTTTCTAGGCGGGACCGATTTAGGTATAAAAGCTGGGCCTTTTGGCCGGTTCATTATTCAGTTCTAAGCGATCGAAGAGTGAACAAGTGATATGGAAAATGCAGTGACCTTTTGTGTTAAGTGCGTAGTTGAGTGTATATGGTTTAATAAACCAACTTAAAGTGTTCTGAAGTGTTTTTACTTGGACATCATTCCCGACCAGCCCTAGTTGAAGTCTTACACCTTCGACGAGCCCCTACAATAAATGACGGCGCATTGACAAGCTGAGTGCGCCATCTATGTAGAAATAGGGTGAACTGTGTGGTAGCATTCACTCTCACCTCACGTAACGTCGTCGGGGGTATGGAAGCGACCGACCGACGACGACGGGGCGGCCATGTTGAGGTGGAAGATGGACGCGGGTCAAACGACGGAACGTGTTTTCTCGTTTTATTATTTTGATTTCAATGTTATATCTTTGTTGTTGTTTTCTGAAATAATTAATGATTAACGTTTATTTGTGTGGTGAATTGTGCCTTACTTTACCTACTCGTGATTCTTTTTATTCATTTATTTATTTAAACAGGACATCCAACATGAGTTCACACAACGTAATTAGTAGCAAGTAATATATGGTTCTTAAAATATCTATGTGACTCCATAATTTAGGACGTCTCAGCGTGCACAAAAACATAATAATGACAAATTAACAGTGTTATTTTTTAACGGACGTACAAAGTAGCTACAAAGATATAATTAAAAGTAAAATAACAAATTCTTATGACTTAAACTTAATAGTAAAAATATTTTTTAAATTACTTTTGAGATCTATTAATAGATATATAAATTTATAATTGCGATAACAATGAGATCATCAATATTATTCTATATTATATTGCCTTTTTCCTAGTATAGTAATAGTTATATTTATATTTTCGAATTAAACACTAACGAATAAAAATTCAAATTAAACACTAGTGAAACATATGGGTAGGTTCCTACATTAAGAGGTAGGGAGAATAATACTTCTGATTTTCTTCTTAAATTTAGACAACGAATCCATGAGGTCGATATCCTCGGATTTAGAAAGCGAATTATAACTCCTACAGAGTCTTGGCAGAGATGCATATTTACCTAAATACGTTCTTGAAAATTCTGAGGAGAAAAGATTATATGCAATTTTCCTGGGTAGACGAGATGGAGCGTGTATAAAAAGATTGTTAATCAATTCAGAACAATCAATGTGTCCATTGAAGAGCTTATGTAAGAAAATAAGATCTAGCATAGATCGTCGTGCGGATAGTGGGTGCATGTGGTAATGTTTTAATCTACTTTCATAACTAGATAGTTTTTTTGCCTGATAATCACCGTAAGCCACGTGCGTGATACAGAAATCGCCTCTGTACGCTTTCGATGAGTTTAGAATATATTTCATAGAAAGGGTTCCAGATTAAGCTGCCGTATTCAAGGATGGATCTTACAATAGAGTTAAATAATTTAATTTTTGTGGATAAATGTTTAAAGTCTTTAGTGTTTCTTATTATAAATCCTAATGTCTTAAAGCCCTTAGCTGTTGTTTTTAAAATATGCGAGTTAAATTTAACAGATGTATCAAAAACTACTCCAAGGTCACGAATTTCGTCAACAGTAGAGAGTGTAATGTTTTTAATATTGTACTTAGCTGGGATCTGAATTTTGTTACGGCTAAAGTGGACATGAAAGCATTTACTGATGTTCAGTGGCATGTGTAAGATATTGTAATTTATTTAATAATAGATATGTAATATTATAAGTATATGTAGTGGTAAACAATAAGGTTTCAATAGATATTCAATTATAAAATGTGATAAGCTTGATATTTCCTGTTTGCTTTCCCGCTCCAATTCAAATTCCAATACAAATCAGCTTCATTATTGAGTTAGGTATTTCATATTGCATTATATTCTTAGTGCTGTGTATTCTAAATTATTAACTTATATTTAAGAACATTTTGTTATAGATATTTTATAAGATTATACAAAATAATTATTAATTAGAAGTTAAATGTTATGCCAACCGCCGAGAAGCGGTGGACTGACGACACAGTTTGGTGACGAGGATTTTAGTTGTTGTGAGGTGATATTAATAAGACCTGTAGGCTGAACACGCCACTTTTTGGTCAGCGACAGAACGAGAAACATCTGTTATGGTACGTAATACTTATGTGGTAAATTATAAAACCCCTATCTATTTAGATGTGTCCACAGAACAATAGTTCACTAAGAAATGTCTTACCTAGATGATTTAAGCATAACAATTAGGTATTGAAGGTTCTATTTTAAGGCTATCTTATTATGTAAGATGTCTTTAATAATAAGGTTTTATATACTTGCTAGTGGTTTCTTGTTCACTTCTTCCACTAGTGGACATAAGATTGAAGTGAACAGAATCTCAATAACACCTTGTTTCTATTTGTACATTATGTGTTTATCGGTCAACCTAAAGAAATAAAGTTATTGAATTCTGACTTCTGATTTCATTATTTTCTACCCCCAAATTGTTAGGTTGCGTCGTAAGGCAGGTAATTACATGATTCTATCAAAATAAGATAATTGTCTAGGTAGGTAAAGCCCCTAAATCTATCATCAGAAGTGGGATCCTGGAACTGTTTCACAAATTCACAATACTAATACATTCTTGTACAAGTTTCAGTTGGACCCTGCAAGCTGACCTTCGAGGACGAAGGTCTCGTCGACCGGATGGTGGACGCGATGCTACCAACCAATGTCCAATACTATGATGCCACTGCTATTGCTGCGGCTAAATTTGGACTAAAGAGCAGCGTGGCAGATGTGACGAAGGCTCTGAACGGTTCGTAAACTACGTAGAACAACGTGGATTCGTGACGTAGGATGATCCTAGCCGATTTCTTTTGTTTGTTAGCAATAAACTTGAACTGTATCCTAATAAGAAACCTGTGTGATAAGTAGGCTTGATATTCAATTATAAGATTAGTAGAAAACCTACATAATACTAAAGCTACACATAGCAAAAATTGCCACTTCTAGTAATGCTAAATCCATGGTTTCTTATTGTTCTCAAATTCTATTTGTTGATGTCGCATTGTCGATGGGAACTTATTTTTAACTACCAGCATTTTTTTCACTTTTGTTTGATTAGTCCTAACAAATTTTTAATGCGTACCTAGTATCATGTTTTTCTGTGTGTGTCTGAGGTGAATTTACCTAAACCCTGATGAAAACAACTGCGAGTAGGTACCTATGCGTAAGAAAAACAGAATGATTCCGCTATAATATAAAATAACTTTAGCTAAAATTCAGATTGTGTATTTTCTGCCAGTTGTACCTACCTACTAGAACACGCTATTAGGTATAACGACTACTTATTTTTATTTGTATATATATAAGTTAGTTCAACATTTTACGGTGCTAGTCTGACGTCATAACGATGTACCTGTGGTTTATCCATTTTGAGTGAAGCATGTTAGTAAACAAAGTACGACACAAATAACAAAATCTCACTTGCTTGGCGTTGAGTTTCCGATATAATTGTAAGCAATTTGTATTGAAGGTAGGATCTAAAATCGACCAGTAATTTAAATTACGTATAAAATGACGCGCCAACAAAGTGAATTTTAGGTTGAGTATGGGCGGTTTGTTTACGTTTGTGCTCCATTCGGAATGGATACAATATAGGTATTTTCTCTGTAAGAGGTATCATAAAAAAAAGTGGGATTATAAGTAAATAAAATCTTTATTGTAAAAGTAAACTGCAATCAAATGAAATAAGAAATAAATAAATAATTAGGTAATTACAATAAAATTGAAACGATTGAGCTGGCTGCGGTCTGCAAACAATCTAAGGGTGCTTGATTCATATCGGTACCGCTTGGAGGCGTCCCCAAGACGCTGGCTGCATTGCCCCGCTGCTGTATGGCAGTGCTGATGCGCTGAGTAAATTGCCGGGAGTCACATGTTGCAGATCAATAATCCTGGCCTCAGTGGTCTCGGAATTAAAGTTACTCGATAAAAAAAACAACATTAGAGTTAAGAATTTGCCTTAAATCTGATTCATGATTTTAACTGATCTGATTTTAACTGATCTGATTTTAACAGACTTCAAAAAGGAGCAGGTTCTCAATTCGACTGTATATTTTTTTAAATAGCTAGTGAACGTTATAATATCTATTTGTGTTATGTTACACAGGTTTAACTTTATAACGTAGAAATATAATAAAATAAAATATGTGTAAATAATGTCTGACATAAAATAATTTAAATAAAATTCACATGTAAATAAAGCGGCTGTTTACGGCCATTGCGAAATAAACTGAAATTAGTAGTCCTCCGAAAAGTAGGCCTTATGAACTTGCCGTCCGTGTATGGGAGCTATTAGTAACACGTAGGTACTATTTGAACAAAAAAAAAGAACAATGAAGTAATTTATCTTTCTTATGTTTACTTATTAATGAAATTATTCAAAAATGGGATTTTCAAGTAGGTGGTTAGATTACCTACCATGTTTTTTTTGTAATTCCTGCTTATAGGTGGTTGGGTCGATGCACCTCCAAACAGAAGTTCACGAAGTGCCTTCGCCTTCCTATAAACAGCAATTCAAGTTTGGGAGAGGAATCCCACATATACGAGTGTTGGTGTTGGAGGGTCGGAGTGCCTATGACCGAAGGTTAGAAGGGCCCTCATTAGTAAAGAAGGGGTGTTTGTTTACGCTAGTGTGTTGTTGCATTTTGTGAGTAAGCAAACAGAAGTACCTGATACCTACTTAATACCAGCGATTTGAATCATTGCCTATTTAGGTTTACTTCAATTGAAGTAGCTAACAATTGTTTAAGATGTTTTTGTACTGAAATGGTGCTCAAACACTACTCCCTCATACCTTTCTAGCTAGGTAGGTGTGTTGTTTTGTGAACGGAACGCGCCAGTTTCAACCACTTAACGTAGAAAATGAAATATTCAAGCTTTTGAATATTTCATTGTGCGTCTATTCTGTATCATTACATTTTTGTATGAGAAACATAAAATATCAATAGATATTTGAATTAAAAATAAAATAATCGAAATCAGATGTTTACGGAGATATTCTAAAGCTCGACCAGCCCTAGTTGAATGGTCGGGAATGATGTCCAAGTCAAAACACTTCAGATCACTTTTAGTTACATTATTCAATCATAAACACACAACTAAGTACTTAATAAAGAAAAGGTCACTTTTATACAACAGACTAAGAGATTTTACGCAAATAAGATTATTGTTAACCACGTACCTATCTAATACAATAAGAAATTTCATAAAGGGTTAGTTAATAAAAAAAAAGCTGTGTAGATGACTTGTTTAACTGCATATTCACTATGTTCAATTATCATAGTCGACATTAACTTCGCTACACAAAAAACAATCTATTCAATTAATTTATCCATACCATAGATTCACAGGGAACACTTAGTCAAGTGAAGTAGATTCAATACATTTTAAAACACAAAATAAAAACTCAAAATAAGTATACAGATTAAATACAATCATGGCTGCAATAGCAATAAGATAATATAAAATAAAAATAAAATTGTCCAATTTCTAACTTTAAATGAAAGTAAGTAGGTGTGTTCCTACATTAATCAATCGCATTGAATATAAAAATATTTTTATCAGCAAAAGCTTTGTCCAATCGATAATAGCTTTTATCTTTTAATCTATTTTTATAAAACATTTAAATTTGATATCAGACATAGATCTTACATTCATTGGTAAGATATTGTACAATTTTATTGAATTGCAAATAAAACTTTTTGAAATTTTAGCTAACCTCGTTTTTGGGACAGCTACGTTATTTTCATGTCGTGTATTGTAACCAATTGAAGATCAATTCAATAAATTGGTGATAGCTTAATAATTTAATTCGATCTAAATAGTGCTATTTTTATGTAGTCAGCTTGGCCGAGCAGAGAGAGAATTCGTTTAATTAGAATTAGAGAATTAGAGAGAGAATTAGTTGAAGGTTCAGTTAGCAACAACAATAGTACAACCATACCTAATATACTGGATTTATCCCTCAGACTACTTACTTTTATAGAAGTTGAGGCTAGAATAAAATGACGTAGATACTTAGTGATACTTTCCTAAAACCGCAGATATCCTGTCTGATCAATCTGTTACGGACAATATACTTATACATTAGTATAAGACAAAAAGTTTGGTTTTAAGGTAGGTACCTATATTGAAAGTGAAAATAATACTAGATAACGAAATAAAATAAAACAAAATAAATGGTTCCTTCCGCTGCCGACGGTAGACTTAGCATATACTTTAGATATTGCAGCGGGTATAGCGAGTATATAAAGGCCGAGGTCTACTGGTCAGAGGAAAACGAAAAAAATAAGAACAAAATAGGTCCTTCCGCTGGCGGCCCATGGACCTGGTGTATACTTTAGATGCTAGCAGCGGGTATAGCGAGATACATGTCTAGGTCCTAAGGTCAAAGGAAAACAGACTTATGACTTTAGCTTATACGACTAACTTTGAATGACTTCACAGATCGAATAATGTAGTCCAGGCGGAGACTATGAAAATAAAAATAAAAATGTGTAGTCCCAGTGGAGGCTATGACATAAATGAAAATAAGAAAAGATATGTACCTAGTCCAGATGGAGACTAAAAAAAGATAAATAAAAAATAAAAATGCGTAGTCCCAGTGGAGGCTATGGCATAAATTAAAAAAAAAAAGATATTTAGTCCAGGTGGAGACTGAAATAAATGAAAATAAAATATAATAAATAAATGAATAGAATATATATAAATATAATAAACGTGTTGTCCAAGTGGAGACTATAAATGAATAAAACTGTTGAATAACTTTGCAAAAAAATCAATAAAGGTACCTACATATTAATCTGCTTAGTAGTTAAGTGCCCTAATGTATGATAAAACGGTGAAATTATGTATTGTATATGCTTCGAGAACGAAGCATTTGTCAGAATGGCAGTGTAAGATATTGTAATTTATTTAATAATAGATATGTAATATTATAAGTATATGTAGTGGTAAACAATAAGGTTTCAATAGATATTCAATTATAAAATGTGATAAGCTTGATATTTCCTGTTTGCTTTCCCGCTCCAATTCAAATTCCAATACAAATCAGCTTCATTATTGAGTTAGGTATTTCATATTGCATTATATTCTTAGTGCTGTGTATTCTAAATTATTAACTTATATTTAAGAACATTTTGTTATAGATATTTTATAAGATTATACAAAATAATTATTAATTAGAAGTTAAATGTTATGCCAACCGCCGAGAAGCGGTGGACTGACGACACAGTTTGGTGACGAGGATTTTAGTTGTTGTGAGGTGATATTAATAAGACCTGTAGGCTGAACACGCCACTTTTTGGTCAGCGACAGAACGAGAAACATCTGTTATGGTACGTAATACTTATGTGGTAAATTATAAAACCCCTATCTATTTAGATGTGTCCACAGAACAATAGTTCACTAAGAAATGTCTTACCTAGATGATTTAAGCATAACAATTAGGTATTGAAGGTTCTATTTTAAAGCTATCTTATTATGTAAGATGTCTTTAATAATAAGGTTTTATATACTTGCTAGTGGTTTCTTGTTCACTTCTTCCACTAGTGGACATAAGATTGAAGTGAACAGAATCTCAATAACACCTTGTTTCTATTTGTACATTATGTGTTTATCGGTCAACCTAAAGAAATAAAGTTATTGAATTCTGACTTCTGATTTCATTATTTTCTACCCCCAAATTGTTAGGTTGCGTCGTAAGGCAGGTAATTTCATGATTCTATCAAAATAAGATAATTGTCTAGGTAGGTAAAGCCCCTAAATCTATCACATGCAATTTTCATCTGACCAAACAGACAAGTAGGTATATTTAAGTCTTCTTGTAAAGCTATGGTGTCTAAGTGAGAGCGGATGGGGTGAACAATTTTCATGTCATCTGCGTAAAGGTAAATTTTAGAGTGTTTAAAGCAATCAGTAATATCATTTATAAAAACGTTAAACAAGATTGGTCCAAGATGTGACCCTTGGGGTACCCCAGAAGTGGCCAGGAATGATGAGGACTATATATATGATAACCTGCATCTGTATTACAGAGTTCAAACTTTTCCTCCCAATCGACGGTGTTCAATGCGTTAATTACGCGTTCGTAATCAGTTTTAAAAAAGATTGGTGCCACCGTGGCTAGCCACGGTGTTTTCTGGCAAGCATTGAATGAACAGAAAAAGGTTCTTTCTGTTATATCTACGTAATTAATTATAAACTAGGTGGATTTAGTGTTAATAAACATTAACCGTAATTATTATCGCAGTCGCTTTATATTATCGATATGTCGAATTCTTCGCCTTAAAAATTTTCGTCTTTATAATATTAGTGTGATGTGATGGTGATTGATATAGAAATATATCTGTATATTTATTTTTGTATTTTATGATGTTTTTATTGTGAAATTTAATCATTGAAAAGTAGATATTTTAAGTCTCAACAGCAAAATGTGTAAACGCAACGCTATTGGCACGTGAAGCATGACTTGAACATTTTTGTATGGGCATGATGTTTTGACTTTGAGTTTACATAGGGGACTCGATGATCCGTGACGCCATAAAATGCAATGGGTAACATGGCAGCGTTTTTATCACCCGAAACTGAGTGTAGTTTTACTTTTAGTTTGTTACCTCAAAAATTTAAATTTATTTTCGTTTATATATATTAACCTAAATAATCGATAAAAAAATAAATAAAATAGGATAAACATTTAATTTTTCTCAGTATCTCTAATCTTATTATTAAAAATTATTTTAACTATTAATCAATACAAAACACTTTACGTAATGTACTTAGTATTGGCTTATATAGGTATTCCTCGTTCTCTCTCTAGTTCTCTATTACCTACAATAGAGAACTAGAGAGAGAACGAGGAATACCCACTAATCCAGTGAATTACTTTCTTTCGACAACCAGCATAGGGACTTTCCCTGCGGGACTTTACTGGCGGGGAGTTACCTATGCAAATTTAATCCCTTAATTAATTTTACAATCCCCCATTTAATCCCATATGTAATCCCATAATCCCCAAATTTAATCCCACAATCCCCAAATTTATCCCATAAGCCCCAAATTTAATGCCATAATTTACCTTCTTGTTGGTAGTTATAGTAATTTAAATATATAGGTATTGTAGGTAAACAATTAGTTGGGTTTTTCGTTCGAAGCGTTTGTTTGTTTATAAATATTTGCCGCCCCGCACGTCCTTCTCTGAGCTTTTTTGTATTGTCAAACTTCTGGGAGGCAGACAGTTAGAGACGGCTTCGCCGGCCGCCCCTTGAAGCCTCGATCGGGCCCGGGCCATGGCCCTTTTGGCCTAAGGGTAAATACGCCCAAGCTTGCTACTCGCCCTAATATAGCTTATGCAGTAGGTATAGTGTCACGAAAGCTCGAAGCACCTGCCAAAGCAGATTTGCTTAAAGTTAAAAGGATTGCGATACCTAAAAGGCACAATGTTGTATGGTATAAAATATAATTCCAATGTAAGAAAGGAGTACTTAGATGTTTTTAGTGATGGTGATCACGGAGATCTCTGCACAGGACGCTCTGGAGTATTGTGTCGTTACGTACGAAGAGCGATATCGTGGCTAAGCCGACGACAGGCTTCCGTTTCTATTTCAACAACAGAAGCAGAGCTAGTTGCCGCAAGCGAAGCTGCGAGAGAAATGGTGTGGCTTACAAGGCTAATAGACAACGAAGTTGCAGTGAAATTAGCTCAGAACCCTGAGTTTCATAAGATAACCGAACACATTCGTTTGAGGCACTTCTTTGTGCGTGAGCAAGTTGCAGATAATGTACCTACTAGAAGTTAGAAGAGTGAGTTCCTCTGAACAAATCGCGGATATCCTCATGAAACCACTTCCAAGGATAACATTCACGCATCTTAGAGGAGATCTTGACTTAGTTAACTGAGGGAAAGTGTTGTAGCTTAGCAACAATGATGTTGACAGGTAATGTGACTTAACTAAACGGAATATATAAAGTCGTTTCGTATAGAACATTTTTTTTTCTTAGACCGATAGTATATGTAGGTACATTTCAATATCGCTAAACGTTCTCTGCAATATCAGCAAAATCGCAGGAAGTGGAAAATTAGTAAAGTAACGTCAACGTATGCGTTTTAGTACAAACTGTACTGCAAGAAAACATCGTCGCAAAACCGCACGTGCTTAACAATTTGCACTGATGTGAGTAGGGGCTCAGACGAAGTAAAAAAACAAGACAGAGTGACGCCGGCCGACAAACTGATGCCGGTCTCGTAAACATGTGCGCGTTTGATGAGTGTTGCCGTGTAGTAAAAACGAATTACCCCTAATATTTTATTGTAGTAGCAGAATGAATGGATAAGTAAATAGTAGATAAGATGACATTTTTTCAAATTGTATATTTACCTCACTTAGAGGTAGTACATATGTAAGTAGGTATGTTTATTCCGACTAGAAAGGAGGACAATAAAACAACAGTAATATCAAACATTGGATTTAATGGCCTTTATATTGCGTAAGTTTTCTGTAGAACTGTCATTTACTGTCCACCGTTCTGGAAATTGTTTCCAATTTCGAAATATGGTGGAAACGTATTAGGTACATAAATATTTTTCGATGATGCATCGCTTATTTTATGCTCCTGGCCAGCATAACTGTGCTCAGTCTCCAAGTTAGAGAAAACGTTGTCTTTGGCAATAAATCGTTTTAAAATCTTTTTATCAACTGATTTATATTGCTCTTCACTAACTATCACTATGCTTTCATTACATTATTTACGCACAAAACGCGCAAATCTCAAAAAGTCGGCATTTTCCTTAAGCCTGAGATATACATTTTCCTAAAAATGTCCTTGTCTCTGCATGTCCTTAATGATATCCCTTAGTCGAGCATATTTACTAACATTTAACTTTTAGACCCACTTAGACCACGATATCTCGTTAGACCCCAATTTCGTCTGATGTTATTAATTATCCTATAACTACCGGGGCATCAAGACGAATCATTAGACTCCTCATTTATTGAAATCAGACTTATAGTTTCAGCGCTACGTGAGAAAATAAAATCGGCTACTTACAAACATACAAACGAAGCCAACCTTATTTATCCATGCTCCTTTGGTAGTCGGGTAAAAAAAATAGGTACCTAAGTAAATTAATACATAACATTACGTTTCACGTCACATTAATAACTTCCTCAACAAACGGGAACTTTTGTGACGCTTAGTGTTGGCAGCACTTGTGGCGGTTTTGTGTTCCAAGTTGTCATGATAATTTATAAAGTTGATTTACTAAAAATATATGTTTTTAAGTTTACTTAAGTATGAAATGTGATTCCATCCTACTTCTTTTGTATTGAAGATTGGTTTTTACACCATTTTACAACACAATTTGACATTGTTTCTGTAAAAAATACGAATTATTATATCGTGACACTCCGCGCGCCGGCATAGCTCGACTGACAAGGTATGGCTTAGTTTCGTTTTATGTCTGTGCGTGTAACTGTGTATGTACACGGCTAGGCTTAGTTTTGCCGCCATCGGTGAGTCGGCCGGCGAAACTCTATCTTGCTTTTTTATTCATCTGAGAGTAGGGGTTCATTCTAGGGCATAGAAGGCTATTCTAGGGTCTGTGTGCTGAGAGCTTAAGTCGGCTTCAACTTCTTGTTTTGTCGTTCACTAAATGTTATCTTGGAAGGCTAACGAATGTTAAGTGGAATTGACTTATACCATGGAATTGACAATGTCATGTCAACGTCAACCGTACAAAAGTCAGACGTGCTGTGCTCTAAGTATTTGTGGTTGCTTTGCTGCTGCAATTTTTCGAAAGTTTTATTTTATAAAACTTTACTGATCGTGTCGTGTGAATAATCTAGTAAATAAATCACTATGCCCCGGTTCCACAAAGTGGAAATCAATAAAACAGAATGGATCGTTCCAGAGAGATATCAAGCTCTTACGCCAGTGGGTTCAGGAGCGTACGGCCAAGTCTGGTATGTTTAATTTATTTATTTGCAAATAGGCACTATGCCAGTGTTAATTATCGTATAAACGGAAAATTATTTTCATTATAACTCCTGCAATTAATAATACATTTGGGAACAGTAGATTTTAGAATGTCGATGTTATTTTGGTACAATGCCCTACGTGGGCGGAACGGGTTTGAAACAAGTACTAATAGTTATTCATGCACTTCACATTGTAGCTCTGCGATCGATACTTTGCATAGCATGAAAACGGCTATCAAGAAGCTTGCAAGGCCATTCCAGTCTGCGGTACATGCTAAGAGAACCTACCGTGAGCTACGGATGCTGAAACACATGAACCATGAGAATGTTATTGGTAGGTATAAATACAATAAAAACATTTTTCATGCTTGTTGAACATAGTTAAGTTTAGAAGAGATAAGTTTAGAATATGTTAGGAGGCCTATTATATCCAACAATGGTCCACTGGTCACATTCTGGTAGTTGGAGTTGAGTTGGGGTCATAAATAATGGAAAAAGTAATAAAACTTTTTAATCCATCATGGTTAATAATACTAAAATTATTTTCAATGGGATATTTACCATGATTTGATACCATAAATATTGGAAAGCTCAAAACTCAAATCATAGTAAATATCCTGTTGTAAATAACTTTGGAAAAAGAAATATTTACAAACTTGAAGAATCCATTTTATGTTCATTCATTATAACACAATCTTAAATACTCTACAGGTCTTCTTGATGTGTTCAGTCCCGAAAAGACTTTAGAAGAGTTCCAGCAAGTTTACCTTGTAACACACCTGATGGGTGCTGACTTGAATAACATTATACGCACACAAAAGCTGTCTGATGACCATGTCCAGTTTTTGGTATATCAGATACTCCGTGGCCTTAAATACATCCACTCGGCTGGTATTATTCATAGAGTAAGTTGCTCATAAGGTCTAGTACATACATACAAAGAGTTATTTAAACTCTCATAGTATTTGTGAAATAAGACTGTAAATAAAAGTCTTAGCCTAGCAGTTATCAAGTGATGTTGCATTAAAATTTGTTTGAGGATTGACTTTAGATCACACAGTAGTTGCAACATTCCTGGCATAACCAGCTGTTTTTACATAGCAAATTAAATTTTACATCATTTTATGATTGACCTAAAATAGTTGTTTCAAACCTCTATTTAGGATTTGAAGCCATCTAACATTGCTGTGAATGAGGACTGTGAACTGAAGATCCTAGACTTTGGATTAGCCAGACCTACTGAGGTTGAAATGACTGGTTATGTGGCCACTAGGTAAGTGTTTTAACCTTATTTACCTTTATTCATTCTAAACAAAAACTTTAACTGTCTCTTCTATGAAACAATGATGACAACCAACCAATTCATTTCAAAACCACAAATGAATGAGAGACAACGCCTACCACAATTCTGTAGCAATAAATATTTCATCTGTATCTAAACTTTGTGTAAAGTGTAAGCAATGTGTGAAGAACAAGATAATTCTTCTAACAGATGGTACCGAGCACCGGAAATTATGCTGAACTGGATGCACTACAACCAGACAGTGGATATTTGGTCTGTTGGCTGCATTATGGCGGAACTTCTAACAGGCAGGACTTTATTCCCTGGCACTGACCGTATCCTTTACAACAGAACATTAACAGATATTTATACAGAATAGCTTTCAGAGGTAAGTAATGCTAGACAGATATACAGAGATAGCCTGGGTCACTAAGGCTTACAAGCGCCTTTATTATACACCAGGTTATTCTAGCTAGATAAAAAATTGCCTGATGTTCGCGTGATGTAGTTTTATTTTGTGCATTATTTGTGTTTAATATTTCTTTCTATTTCAAATCATGACTCAACTCCATTAAATACATACAGTAATTTAAATCAGTTTACACAGATGTCTGTACGGTCAACATTCAGCTGTATTCTGTTTATTTGTATCTGGTTTTTATTTTACTAAAACTTGTATCCAATTGTGTTGATTTAAAAATCCGTACTTATATTTTGAAAGCGAAAATAACTTTGTCTGTCTCTTACCCCATTTCACACTGAAACGGCTGAATTAATGAAATTTGGCAACTTGGGTAAACAATATCCCGCAGTCATATGCTATTGAAAAGCGCAAGCAAAGTCACAGATATACATTAATAAAAAATCAGTTTTGATTCTTCAGTGACCAAGGTTTAGTACATAATTGATTTAATATGCTACTTAACATATAAAAGTAATGAATTACTTAGCTCTCAGATTTAGTTATTCTCTGCATAGCAAAAAATTTGGCGATTTTCGTAATGCTTGTGTTTAATGTTTTCCTACGCAACCATATCAGTGGTTATCTGTCAAAGATAAGATTACGTAGTGCACATAGTTTTGTGCGTTACTATTATCATGTTATTCGATCACGTAAACAAAGACTAACTAATGATGATCTAATGTATGATTCTTAATCCTTAAAATCGAAATAGCCTATTTATATTTCAGTTAAACGTCAACATACGGACACAGAATTAGTCTTATGTACTCTAACCAATGATAATATAATATCATTGACTCTAACCCTATGTTTAAAAGTTAATCAATAATTAGGTATTGTTGCTCAAATTCTAGAAGATTGTAACGACTTACTTTTGAACATTTGTACAAAATATATACTTAGTTAAGCTTGGTACATGCCGTCGGCAAAGTAAGTAGGTAACCGTGCGGCCCTTATTTATTTTGTTTAACTTATACTGAAATCCCGAACGTTAGGAAGTTGGTAATAAATACATTTCTCCCACGTCATGATTGAATCCAACAGCTACATTTGGACAGAGCTTTTTGACCCAATCTAACGTTTTATAATTGAGACAGGCATTGAAAACTCAAAGTCCAATTGAGCCAATTGCAATGAATTATCTTCTCAGCCGCGCTACAATGAATTTCAAGTATCCGAGCTCAACACTAACATACATTGCAATATCTTTTGGAAAGGTCGTAGGTACATAACTCGTCATTTCATATTGAGGACAATTTGATACGGAATTAGCGCGATTGGATACAATTATATAAGCATCTCATAGCACAACTAGCTAGCATTCTTATTACGTATTTTTCTTGAACCTAGTTAATCCATCCGGTAGAACAATACCAGGCACGTCTCCCCGGCGGCCTACCGAAGCTTATTTCTCCTTTTAGTTTAAGCTTTTGGTCGATGTCACCTGTGGCTTTTCTTAATTGACAAGACAGATATCCATCAACTGAACTTGATCATGGAGGTGCTCGGTACACCAGCTCAAGAGTTCATGCAGAAAATATCTTCGGAGTCTGTAAGTAGATGGTTCTTTGGTATTGTGAGGGTCAAGGCATAATGAAAGGAGATCAAAGAGAGTTTTTGAAGCATCTGATAGATTATTCACACCTATCACCACAACGTAAAACATTTATTATTTCGACGTATTTCCTACAATTCTCTTTCAGTGTGCCTAGACCTTATGGGCCCAGAGTGTTGGCAGATGTGAAATTAAAAAAGGCATTTGTCTTTTCTTCGTCTTCAAGGTGTCAGGGTAAATGTACCTAATAGCGGATATAACAATGCTTTGCATTAACATGCTTTTAAATGTCGTTTGTATAGATAGCTTGTGTAAGTTTTATGCTTGTAACCTTAACATGCGTGCGCCAGATATCGACCATCTCACAAGGATACTGTTTCTGTGCGGGACCCCTGATCAAGAAGCGGTCGACAAAATAATAAGCGAAGACGTAAGTAATATAAAAGTGATGTGATGTGGCATCACAAAGAGGTAAACACTTTTTATAATATCTAGTGGACAATTCACTTTCAAGGAAAGATGATCTTCGTTTAGTGTTAAAAAAATTAGGTTTAACATAAATGTGCAACTGTGAAAAACAAACTAACAGATTTTCTGATTTGGTTTGTTAATTTATTTTGTAATTTTCATATGGCATCCAAATAACCCAGCCTTGCTAAAGCAATTAAGGATTTGCTTTTTAAAACTAAACTTATTATTTTTTATAGTTCCTTGTAACAATTATAATTTGCTGATCTTAAAAGTGGTCAAACCCGTAAGACACTTAAAATACTTTCCTACCAAAACTTGTAGGTATTTCCCCAGGGGCAATAACGTTACCTACACATTTTGGTAGTGAATTTTATGACCTTAGAGATAGCTGGTACATGCATAGGAATTAGGACCTACCTGTACCTAATCGATTTACTACTGTGTGTGTTTGTTTGTCCCATTCTACCGGTCTTTTAAATTCACGTCTGTGCAATAGTACCTACCTAACTATAGTAGGAAGGTAAGTTTATACAAAACAGTTATATAAAATGGTAAGTAAACTTACCTTCCTATCAACCTATGTGTTTGTGTTTCATATTACTGTTGTGATTTGTAGCGTGATCGAGCGTAACAAAACAAAAGTCGTGTGCGAGGTGAATCGTGATTCATACAATCGTGTTTGTCCACCATTTTAAAAGATAGGTACCTAGGTGTTATTATATATACATGAAGTACCTACATGCATAGGTAGGTACATGCAAACAACAAGGTATTATAAAATCATGCCAAATCCCAAGCTACAACTACTTGCCTAAATGTAAAATATTTGATTAATAAAGTAGGTAATACGTATGAACGTGTTGTAAGAAGAACTACAAATACCTACAGAGATTTTAATGATTACGTTCTCTAAGAAATAATAATTGTAGAAATAATGTTACCGAAGGTGAAATCGGTAAGGACATCATCATTCATCACTAATATAGGTAGTTAGTTCATAATGATTTCAAAACAAAAAAAAAACAACTTGACATGGTAAACACTAACGTCTCTGTATGAGGCCCGTATTATGGAAGCTTACTCAGTCATATTGCCATGCTTGAGTAGCGCTTTAACTATGGAATAAACGTTACTCAAGCATAGATCTATGACTGACTAAGCAAGATTTGATAATACGGGCTTGAGTGCGGTTGTTAAAGTAGCAAGGTCTTATACATATTTATACAGCTGACTGTGCAAATATCAAAGGGCTTTCTTTATTCCCTTTAGACTTTACATGACTTTTAGATACCTACGTCACAAAATCCATTCTGGAACTTCCGTCCAGCACGCACCAGCCTTATTTGCATGCGTTGTTTCTATGAAAACTTAGAAGGGCCTTTAAAGTTTTCATAGATTCTAACCCATGGGAACCGAATAATGGGATAAAGGTAGCTCATGTTTGATTCCAGGATTATAATTACCTATAATCAAATTTTCAGCCCGATCCGTTCAATAGTTTTGGCGTGAAGAAGGTGATAACATGAAATTAAAATTTATTTATTTGTACATAGACAAAAACAAATCCAAAAAACAATCAATTTTAAATTACACTTGGCTTATAGTTTAATTAATCTACATTATGTACCTATGCCTTGATTGCATTGGTTAGCTTTAGATGTCTACGCTAGGCCTGTGTTATAGACATCTATGCCATCCCTCATTATCATTACAGTGACACTAATTTTATACAAAAAAGATTATATGTACTTTTTAATATAATTTTATGGACGTAAGTCTAACATACATCCATCTTATCACACTATCACACTAATATTATAAAGGCGAAAGGATGTATGGATGGATGTTTGTTACTTCTTCACGCCAAAACTACTTGACGGATCTGGCTGAAATTTTTCATACACGTAATTCTAATCCTGGAATAAAACATAGGCTTTTGATCCCATAAATCAGTTCCCGTGGGATGAAAATCACCTTTTAATGTTTCCATAGGAACAACGCATGCGAAGCCGCGGGGCGCAGCTAGTATATAATATTAATGTATGTGATATTATTTATAGCTTTATGTTTTCATTTATTAAAAAGGAACGCCAACAGCGTATACATAAAGCATTTTGTTTTAACTTACTATCTAGGCAGGTTCTAATAGCTTTTAATAAGACCAAATTACATCAACTTCCAGGCTCGCAACTACATCCAATCCCTGCCGCAGCTGAAGAAGCGTGAGTTCACGGAAGTTTTCCGAGGAGCCAACCCACTCGCCATCAACTTACTGCAGCTGATGCTTGAGCTGGACTCTGACAAGTAAGACTTACACTCATCTTTAATTTATACTAAGTACATCAAATCCCTGCCGCAGTTGAAAAAACGTGAAATCACGGAGGTGTTCCGAGGAGCCAACCCACTCGCCATCAACTTACTGCAGCCGATGCTTCAGCTGGGCTCTGACAAGTAAGACTAAAGGCCTATCCGACAACAGTGCCGGCACGTGCCCATTAGTAACGTATAGGTACATCAGTGTCAGTGAAAAATTATATTGTTGCATACATACTCGTCTTGCACTCGTCACTGTCACCGACGAGTATGGATAGGGTTGTACATAATCTATGCAACAATATCATTTTTCACTGACACTGATGTATACGTTACTGATCGACACTGTTGTGTGCGGGGATAGGCCTTTACGCCTCGTCATCAAATTTGAACTTATTCTTAGCGCAACTTTAGGCCTTGTTTTTGGAGACGGGGCGTCTCGTCGAGCGGCGCTATGGGCGTCGCTTCGGGTGGCGCGTTGTGTGTTTTGCTCAGACCAGCCAGCGGCGCATGCAACGGCCCTGTCATCGCACGCGTAAACACAAACATATCGCAATGTACGTTGATGTTTATGGATAGGCGGGCGTGAAGACCGGTGGCCGCCGCGTGCTACGCTGCGTTGAACGCGTGCCTAATTCTAATTCTAAGTGGGGGAACTAAGATCTGCACGGACGTCTCGCATAGGAGTGTATTGTGCATTATCCCCCTGCCTAAGCAGGCCCTAACCAGCTCCTTGAAGTATCGGTGCAGGACTTTAGGTGACTGACAGCTTCGTTTCAGCTTTTCTGTGGGTGTGGATGGGGTTGATTCCTCAAAACAAAAACGTGTGCTCAACTATTAATGCAATACTCTTTTCGAAGAACACAAAATTCCTTCCCTTTTATTTGTCGATTATATTTTGTTAATTACTTTTTGCATCTATTTCAGGCGTATAACAGCGGAACAAGCGTTGGCTCACGAGTACCTGTCGCAGTACGCGGACCCTACTGACGAGCCCATATCGGCGCCCTACGATCAGAGCTTTGAGGATATGGAACTGCCAGTTGACAAGTGGAAAGGTAATTCTTTTGTTTACTAGGTTCCGCCTGTGGTTTTGCATGCGGTTTTTGGAGTAAAAATTGACTGTTTTTTATTATAACTTTATTTTCAATTAGTAGGATGTGTATAAAAACGCATAAAAAGATTTTATATATCTAATATCAAAACGACCAGAAAAACCAATTGCTTAGGAAGATCATTATAGGAGTCTCTGTCCATCGCACTTAAGCGAAGCGGAATTGATTTAATCATATTGATTGGTTACAATAAATAAGCTTTTCCTGAATAAATAAATTAAAATTAAAATAAACATTCTGCAAGTATATCGTCATAATACTGGTTTTTGATTGGTCAATTCGGCTGCTACGCGTTAGTGGAAATGCAGTAACCTTATCTACCTCATCAGCACACAAGTCCTTGGCTGAACATACCTCCTCGATTGAAGGGTTTTCCCATACCTAGACGTGATTAGAGCGATCAAATTAGACCAAAAAATAGAAGTGAAGGTACAATTATTTCAAACCAGCTCAAAGTTGGTAGGATTGTTCAAAACACTACCTTACTTGTTTACCTATATCAATAACGTCGACCAGGTGTAAAATAACATTTTGTAAAAAAAATTAGGGTGTATCCGTAGAAAAAAAAGTATTTAGACATGTTTTATAGATAATAGGGTACTTATATGCATGTGACTTCAAAAAAGCTAATATTTTTTTACGTATTTTCTATTGGTAAGTATAGAAATATATCTGTATATTTATTTTTGTATTTAATGTTTTTAATGTGAAATTTAGATATTTTAAGTCTCAATAGCAAAATGTCTAAACGCAACGCTATTGGCACGTGAAGCGTGACGTCATACTTGAACATTTTTGTATGGGCATGAAGTTTTGACTTATGAGTTTACATAGGGAACTCGATGATCCGTGACGTCATAAAATGCAATGGCTAACATGGCAGCGTTTTTATCACCCGAAACTGAGTGTAGTTTTACTTTTAGTTTTTTAGCTCAATAATTTAAATTTTTTTGGGTGTTATATTTTATTTTGTTTATGTATTAACCTAAATAATCGATAAAAAAAATCCATGCATATACCCTATTATCTGATTTAAAATCTTTTCCTGAACTTAACTTACTGACTACAAGGTTTTATATAAGTAGATAGGTACATGTACTCCAAAAACATAAGTACCATCTAACAATGATTTTCTTTGTTACGTTCCAGAGCTAATATGGAAGGAGACGGTGGAATTCAAACCCCATCCACAGCACATGAACACTGTAGTAGAAGTTAATCCATCATAACTTCTCAACAGACCAAGCAGAATCGCTCGAGCGTTTTACCCTGTGGTAATAGCACCTTTAAACGAAGAAACTTCTCAACAGACCAAGCAGAATCGCTCGAGCGTTTTACCCTATGGTAATAGCACCTTTAAACGAAGACAAATAGAGTTGAAAATAGATATACTCTATTGCATTGGTTTTAGCTTGGTTCTCAATGTTTTGCGGAAGTTTCAGTCTAAAACGCTGTGAATGGACCTTCGGCTTGTTTATAGGGTGCCTCAGTATAAGTTTAAAGTGCTGCTCACTAATTTTGCAAGAGTTGACACTATATTGTAGGTAAAGTAAAGTCTCAATAACTTCCTAAGTACATATTAGTATGTATTGTTGGCATATTCATAGGTTGTGAAGTCAGTCAGAAGGATAATAGATACGTAGCTGTGTTATTTGCTTATATTGTTAAGATGTTACCTATATAATAATGTCAAACGGGATTGCAAACTGTAAACATTAGGTAATTTAGCAAGCATCCTCAATGTCTTAGAAATAGCTATTTTTACCTTGCAGGAGACCTATCTGGTTTTCAACAATCATTTTGCTCAGTAATTTAAATATATGGAGTGGGTTGTTGTCACCTTCCTTATTCATGGCCTTTTACACAACGATTTATATTACATGTTTAATATTTAAAAATTTCACAATAACTTTTAATTGGTGTGGTCTAGGGCTTATTTGCGAGTAAAACCGCAACAAAACTGGTAAAGTAAATGAGAGATTTAATAATCCTGTGACCAGTGTCCAGTCGAACGCATAAAATGCACTATATTTTAATTAAGTGTGTTACATAATGTAATTGGCTTTTGTAATATACTTTGGTGCTTATTCTAGTATTGGATTTTAAAATGTGATTTTCGAGATTTTGAAAGATTTAAGATGTACTGGCAATTTGTATACAATAATCAAATGGTTTATGGTAAGTCTTGCTCTTTATAGGAACATGCTGATCAAATTAGATAAAAAACTACACTCCCATACAATTGAATCGACTTAAACCGACATTTGCACATAGTTGTTCTGGAATTGGTGTTTCCGATTTACAGCGGTAAGGTAAATATTGTTTATAATCAATAACAGATCGCTCCTGAACTTAACAAAAGTCTGCTGTTTCACGACTACAGAAGATTTCATTCCATTCAGCAATGGAGATCCAGAATATGTCTCTATGGTAATGCAACAGTAACAGAATAGGCCGAGGATACAGTCGTCTAGGAACGGTTTTCCCTAATCTACATACTTTTTGTGCAAAAATACGTTTCGAGTAGATTCAGTTGCACGCGAGTGTATATCTTCTAGATCTCAATCCTCCACTAAGGCCCGTATAATGAAATTTGTTAAAACCGAGGGATCGAATGTTATGTTAAACGTGATTCCATTGTTTTTAAATATTCCTGAAATAGAATTTTAAGAAAGCTTCCCCAAGCATTACATTATGCAGTCATAGAGTTTTATTCAAGCTTAGAATCTCTGCTCAGGTAAATCTAATTATAAATCGTAGCACGCTGACGCTACTTAGAAGTTGCACTAGCAAAATGTCTACTTAATTAAGTAGGGTTTTGTCTATGGTCTACACATTTCAGTATTCATTTTTCAGTATTTATTGCATTCATACAACCAGTTCTTAGTGATAAGGTGAGTTTCATTTATTTATGCGTAAAACGTTCCTTTGCCTTATCAACCTATCACAATTTATTTTTTAGAGCATTTTGTGAAACGAAAAGCATTGATTTTGGCGCTTTATTAAAAAAAAGCTTTGGCGCCTAGAATCACTAGGCAGATTTGAAAGTTTGAAATAATTTTAGAGCAGGCAATTACTGAAGTAATTTCATAATAATTTTCATAATACGGGCCTAAGATACGCAGACCTATGTAGGTCAATAAACCAATAAAATAATGATACTTCCATTTATCAATGTAAAATAATATTTTAATATCACTGTTTGAAGTTTTTATAGATAGAATATATTGTAAATTATTTTAAGAATTGAGAAAATATAGTTTTATTTTACGATATTTATAGTTTTATTTAACACCTGATCAAAAAGTAATTAATAAAACACATACATACAATTTTCTAAGTAGATTATAATTTCAATAAAATAGTTACTTAATTCATTACAAAATATAGGTAAGCTAAATAATAATCATAAAAACTAACTAATTTAAGAAAAACCATACAATAGAAACTATTTACATCGGAAAAATCACATAAGGTTTTGTATATATTTTAATACCCGTACAAAAAATAAAAATTAAGGGTATTGAACAATCGGCTAACCCATAACGGGTCGCCTATATCGAAATGCTACTTCAGTACGCGTAATCATTGAAGACGCGGAAGGTAATAAGATGACAGTACGTAGGCTTTTGTTTTCCCCTCTGATATAGCATTTGAATATACGCTATTGGGTCACTTTCCTTCTAAACTGGCCTTTAGAGCACTGGCACTGCGCGTATGTTAATTAAACCCCTTCCAAAATAATTTTAAAAACTTTTATTTGAATTAGTAATGTGGCTTTTATCTCACTTAAGAGAAGACAGAATATGCTTTCCCGGAAGGAACTTATTCATTTTCAACACATAATTAGAATTATCATAAAATCATTATAAGCGCAACAAAATTAAGTCTATTAAGTTAGTAGATAAGATAACTATACATAAGCCAAACTTGATGTGGAATGTTTATAAACAACCGCCCATACTCAACTTAAAATGTAATCTGTTATTATTACCGCGTCTTTTATACACAATTTACATTACTTGTCGATTTGAGAACCTGCCTTCAATAAATATTGCTTACAATTTCTGAAACTCTGTCAGCAAGTTTTAGTTTTTTGTGTCGTGGTTTGTTTACAATAATTCCACGCCGCGTTTGGTATAGTGCAATGGTGGTAAATTTATTTACCTCCTCCAAAATCAACCCCAGTTTTCATAAGGCATTCATTCATACATAACTTATATTACACATTAATCGCAGTATTCGTCAAACTACATCTTTTGAATCTAATTCAAGACACCTAAATAACCCAAAAAGTAGTGTTCAAAAAGAGAAGAGTTGTGGCGTTACGGTGAGCTAACACTCAGTCGCACTGCAATGACAGCAGTTTTGTCAGCGCAACAAAAGTTGTCAATTGGCACACGAGCGCCCTCAATTCCCACGACTCTTTTTGAACAGACCCTAGTTAGTAACAGAGATATAGATAAATAGATATAGCTACCTATCTACCCTACCATGCTTTGTCGGGTTTTCATCTAAAAAGCACAATATAACAATTTGTGTATAAACATGGTCGTTACTTCAGAAAGTCACAACATAATGACATGACTTTATAAAGTAAGCCAGAAAGGTAGCCTCTCTGGCTATCATTTCGTTCCAATAGATATGGTGCAGTTGGTGGATTTACATAAAAATTTTTTGGCCGCTCCTAATGACTTCTGAAACTAGATACACTGTTCATAATAAAGTAAATTCCTTTTTTTAGGGAATAATCTTGTTTTTAGATTATTAATACAACTTTTTGGATATATTTATAAGCAAAGCTTTGTTTTTACTTCACTACTTATAATAAGGTGTGGTGAGCTAAGAAAGATAGTACGGAAGGCCCTATACTGCTAACCATGCCTGTCAAGGTCAAAATATCCAAAAGTTGGCAGTACTTGGTCTCTCAAAACTCGTATCTAAGACTAAGATAGGTTGCTCGGAAGCAACGTAACGGCAAGCAGAGCAATCCGCGCATTTTTTTGGTTAAGATTTTAGTTACTGTCTATCGATAAACTAGGAAACAAACACAAAAAAATAACGGCGAGCGGGGCGATCGGTAATTTTTTTGAGACGTTTGAGTAAGGATATTGGTAGTGATTAGCGAGGATCAAAATTAATAAATTAATATACAAAGAAATACGAAGACAATTAATTAGATTAGTGTTTTGCATTATTAGGATTAAACAAACCCTATCTAAATCAACAAATGAGTCACAACTAGCTATCAATAAGTTTGGTGGTGTACCTGTATATTTACAATGAAATGCTCCACAGTTTTAATTTACGGCGTACAACGTCATTAAGTGATGTGTGTTTAACGTGTTAATGTCCCGCTGATCTCTGTATGGTAAGGTTAAGGGGAATGTCATCATCGGAATCCGAGAAGCTATCTGGAGAAAAGGGCGGGTTCTTCGATACGTTTGGTACCTGAATAACTGAGCTTGGAACAGAAGTCCTGGAGCTGCTTGCCTTTTTTACAACACTTTTCAGTTTTTTATGCTCGTGGCGAATGGGGATCTCATCGGAACTTTGTTTTTTTGAGTTGCTAGGCCCAGCCTGGGACGGACCCGGCTGTGCATCAGTTGGAGATGCTCTAGATTCTGGGGATTTCTCCCGTCGAGATGATTTAGATCCCTTTCCGCTGGAGCGCCTTGAATCTGAGCGCGATTCGTCTGAAGAGCGTTCGCGTTTACGTGTTTCCGATGGATCCATCTTTGATGATTTCGCTCTCTTTTCACCATGACGAGTAGACGACTCTCTTCGCATTTCATCGTAAACTGAACTAGACCTGGCTCCTCTCATTTCAGAAGGTAAATCTCGTTGTGTTACGTGTCCGCTTGATCGACTTGATGACCCTGAAGGCGATTCTATAGATTCATCTCTACGCGAAGTTTTAGCTTTACTTCTGGGTCGAGAGGACGATTCAGTATCTGTTCTATGTTCACCCATCCTCGATTCGGAAGTTGCATCCCTTCGAGATGATTTAATCTTCACATCTGGCCGAGATGAAGGTCCTGGTTGTGGTTCGTCATTAACATTCATGGACTCATCATCATCGTCATCCTTTTGTCTTTGTTTTATTTCTTTCTTGATTTGAGCAAGGGATGCCTCTGGTTTTTCGACTGTTCTGTATTCAGCTCGTTTAGATTGTGAGGTTTCATCCCGTCGAGATGACTTTCCTACTTTGCTGCTGGACCGCGATGAACCCGTGTTATTCAGTGATTCCTTTGGTAACTCTAAAGCTTCGTCCCTTCGGGGCATCGTTTCTCTCTCCGCGGGCCGAGAAGACGGTCCTGGTTGCGGTTCTTCTTGATGTTGCGTCGTCCTATTCAATTCTCGCTCTCTCTCAATACCAATGTCATCCTTACGGGTCCTCTCTTGGGATTCCATTACCGAACGATGCACAGGTTTCCTCGAGTCTGTTGTTGGTTCATTCCTACGGGATGACTTCACACCCTTTCCGTTAATAGACTTCTTTTGCAAGCGCATGTCATGGTGCTCGTGGTCCGGAGACGACCTATCGTTGGCAGAGGAGCCGGCCGTGGCCGATGTCGACGCTACGGAAGTCGACGCCGATGCAACGTCCATTCTCTGTACCCTGCTATGTTTGTGTTTTCTCCTAGGTCTTGAAACTCTTGACTTACGGTTTCTGGCCCTGTCCTTACCTTTTTTCTGGATAACAGTATTGCGTTGGGGGATTTCGTCGTCACTCGAGGAGGTAGAGGAGGAATAGGAAGAGGAATCAGAGCTAGAATGTCCCAAACATCGCGATGAGGGCAAGCTGCCGCTCGATGTTCGACGGCGCTTGATGGGCGGCGGCGGCGGAGGCTGAGGCGGCGTGTAGGCCTCGTCATCACTGTCGGGTGGACTGGCAGCGCGCGGGCGAGACAGCTTCAGCATCACAGGGAAGCGCGGCGCCGGCGGCGAGGTCTCGGTCACCACCACGTCGCTGTCGCTATCCCGCAGGTCGACGACAACGGGCGTTCGTTGATGCGGAGGTTTGATATACCCCGTGACCATTACTTCGTCATCATCAGAGTCCGTGTTCGATATTGTCTCTATCGGTATAACACTGTTTTGGGATAGACGATTTCCATCGGTGGGTGATGTAATCAAATTAAGAGGGTATACGGGCTCTAGCGAGCTAGCGGTGGTGGTAGAAGGCCCCGAAGTGAAAGGGGTAGTCAGAATGGGAGTGACGGGTCTGAAGGCAGGGTGGGGCCCAATCTGGCTGTCAAGAGTGCTTAAAAGATCCACCGATCGCTGCCGCGTGGGTTCAAAGATTTCGACCACATCGGAGTCTGCGCTATCCGAATCTGAACTTGAAATATCATTGACTGTGTTAACGTAATCTCGTGAGTCCGTAGTGTATTGCACGCACCGATCGTAACCCATTATGTCGTAAGGCGTGGATGCAAAACAGTGCAGCTCATGTAGAAAATGGTCCGTGCGGCTTCCGAAGAAGCGGAACATGTCTTCTCTGAATTCCGGCGAGGTGATGTGGAACTGGGGAAGCAGTTCGAGGATACGTGTGAGAACGTACGCGACATGTCCAGAGTTTTCGAACAGCAGGTAGGTGAGCTCTCTGGTCAGCCAGGGCACAAGACGGTGCATTTGTGAGCTGTTGTACCTTCAGAAAAAAATAAAAAGTTTAAATATGTATTAGGCCTTTAAACAAGATTGAAACAAGTAAATGGATATTATTATAGCCTTTAAACAGGACCCAAGACAGGTGACCGGGTTTTGAAACTATAGGTACCTACCTGTAAAACTCAGGTGTGCAGTCTCTATGGCGTCCCGTAAAATCAGGCAGCGGGCGCGCCCATAGATTGTGTCTATACACGGTTCTACGGAAGGAGGCCGGCGACCGACGGCGGCGCGACGACGGCAGCGCCGCAGTGGTGATAGCTGGCAAGTCCCTGGACATGTCCACCATGGCTGACAGTGGAGGGTAGCGCATCAGCAGTCTATGGAAGGCTAGCTGCTCCCCGCCTCGGGGAAAAGTCAAGGTAGTCCTGAAACAACCATCATAACATCACTAATGCTTCAGCTTACAGTAAGAACGATAAATAAATAAATATAAATAATACTGGACAATAGGGTAGCGTCCTATAAAATTCTAATTAGTCAGTTATTAGAGGATAAGAAAATATTAAACATGTATTTAAACTAGTAAAAGGGAATCAAAACACTGTTATATTAATGTACATTAAGTTAAAGACCTAACTAGATGTTTTTAGGGTTCTATATCCAAAGGGTGAAAGCGGGACCCTATTACTAAGATTCTTGCAGTCTGTCTGTCCATCAGTAGGCTGTAATCTCATGAACCGTAATAGGTAGATAGTTGAAATGTTCACAGAATGTACATTACTATTGCCACCAACAATTTCTATATCTTTGTGTGCACTACACAAAAATCTTGGAACTGAAATTGCAAGAGAGGCAACCTTGACAAAAGTAGGTAAGTAATGAAAAGTATGTGATTTTTTTGCACTGACAGATGGTTGGACAGTACCCCTTTTCCACAAGTTTTTTAAAAAATGGGCATTATTTTTAAAAAATATTAATGATACAAATCATTCTAATAACTTAAGTAATTTATATAAATAAGGTACATATGGAATCCTAGTCGAGTACATTACTGAATTTGTATCAACCTCCACTAACATTTCAAACCATATAATAGATAATAATATTAATAATTTTCAAAGTTTTTTCATGGATTCCATTGTCAGAACGGGACCAAATTAAAATGGAATTAACACAGGAACCAACAGCTTTCATACAAAAAATAATCATGAAAATCAGACCACCCAGTGAAAAGTTCTGAGGTCAACTAATATTTAACAAATTACTGTCTAACTGGGAACCTCCTCCTTTTTTGAAGTCGGTTAAATAGTAACAGGTAATATAACGGAAACCTCTTGTAAGATGATGATGATGATGTAGTAAATTACGATTTTAATTTGCAATAATCAGTTATTCAATTTTCCTGATTAATTTTTATTTAGGTCATTCATTAAATTACATTACTATTGCAAAACTAATTATCTCTGATTTTACCCAAAAAATTATATAATCTATATATCAAAATCTAGGTCGCCTGAAATGAAATGCAGTCTATCTGTCACGGAACGCTTCCTTGCTGAAAAAAATTCTAGTTTAGTAACAATAACATCATTTGATAAGCTTTCATAATATTGTGAAACAGTCAAATTGCAAGTCATCTTTTCCATTGCCTCCATTTATTTACATAACATTATTATCAAATTCTCAGAGGCCCTATTAAGGATGATGTACATTTTTCAAATGTACGAAGATTAGGTGAAACCCTTCATACCTGTATCTAAACCGTCTGGTGGCCGTGACAAGGTCATCAATGTCAATCCTATCTTCCTCCTGTTCAACTCGATACTCCTCATATTGCTGGTTCGACTGAACATTGTGGATTATTGATTTAAAGTTCTGCTTGCAGAGAGGACATTCAGTTTTTACCTGAAATTTTACACATACAAGACCATTAACTTTATTTGCATCACACCTTTAACTTAAAGCAGTTAGCAGTCTCATGATGATCATGATGAATCATCATGCTAGGTGTCAGCATGATGATTATGGCAATATCCTCTGTTTATTGTTTGTTAGTGGTGGTATTTCGGCTTACATAATAAGTAATTTTTTAACTATAAATTATCATCAGATAAGAGAAATAAAGTGTTAATTGATTTTTGCTTTTAGTAGATGATGTGTTAGCTTACCTTACTCCATGCAACCAGGCACTTGAAGCAGAATTGATGAAGGCAGGAGTCAGTAAATGACTTGTTCCTGCATTTTCCAAGGCAGATAGCACAGTTAGGAGGCGGCGAGCCTCGCTCACCATCAGGAGGTGGACTGCCATTTTCACTTTTCACACTACTTGGATTAGCCCCAGAACTATCATCTTGTGCTTCTGATACAGTCTCCATCTGTTTTACCAAACAAAACAACTTACACAACTTGATCTATCAGTAGCTGCATAAGTTATTGATAAAAAGTATTTCAAGTGGATTAAGTGGTGTATAGGAAAACAAGCCTTCCTAGGACTAGCTCAAAACGTCCAATTCAATTGCCAATCTTTTAGTACAAGAGTATCAATAGGATGGAAGTCTGCATTGCCACTTATTGATTTTTAAAAGGTAAACTTTATCTACATGTGACACAAACGCGAAGAACGAAGTAGGTGGTTAATAATAAAATTATCGCCTCAAAGCTATCGGTGGAGGATTCGACTGACTGGAATGATAGAATTTAAGTGGTAGGCCTTAGAACTGTGACGTGAGAATGACGGAAACACTGTTATCAGACATTACAAAATGCGAATGGAATATCGTTTCACCAGTACGAATTATTGGGAAAAACACTTTTAGAGCCTATTTGTTGGCAAATATGACTTCATAATAAATAAGTCCTTTGGATTTAGAACACTAACCCTTTAGCTTGAGGTGTCAAAAAGAAGAAAACAGACGGTCAGAAAATTAAATTCACAGAAAATGAAAAGGCATCGAGGACTTGTGTTGTGTATGAGGAGAAAGAACTTTGCTTCGCTGCGTTTGTTTCGTTCGACGAATAAATAAACCGTTAATACGTCTATCCATCCATGGAAGTCTACAATCAATCAAACACTTTGCAAGGAAGGGAAAGAAAGGAAGGAACCATTTTACTTCCAAAAAAAGTTGCCAGCTTAAACAGATAAAGATGTTGCCTTCCCTGCATTTCAACCGCCGAAGGTCACGTCGAAGGTCGTAGATCCTTTTTTGTAGACGAGTCAAAATACTTGTTTGTAGACGAGGCCTGTATGTAGCCTACAGGAGTTTGAAGCCCTGCTCACACTGCTGGCGCAAATTTTAAAGGGTGACCGGTATGGCGCGTTTTTGCGATATTTGTTTGCAGTACATTTTGTACTCAAACCATAGAGATATCATAGTAAAATAGAGCACTCTTAAATAGTTCACCCTTTGATCGCATGGACACAAGTGTGAACAAAGTGTGAACATCATCGATTTGTCAATAATTATTCAAATGAGAACCAGCTGTGTGAACAGTCGTTATCGTTACTAAAGATTTATTTTTTGTGGCTGAAAAATAGTTTAATGCGTCATAAATCTGTGTTAAAATGATAGCGGGACGAGGATTTAATTAAATTATCGTATCACATGTTAGCAATTTTTTACCCTAAAATATTTAAATAAAAATTCGTTTCACGGGGGTGGGACGCGGGAACACATGAACCCCTCCCACTGCACCGCAATCTGCCGATTTGACTAGTTATGGGGTGTTGTCAATATTTGTGTCGTAAGCTGCGTCTTACGGGCGGCAGCGCGGGGTGGTGGGGTGGGTGGGACAGTCTTCGTTGTTCGCGGAGCCGATAAGGTGGCGGCGGCGGCGGCGGCGGCGGGTATATTCTTACATATTTATGGCGGCGGGGGCGCGCGGCCGGTCGCCTTTAAAAATAAGCCGCTGTGTGTAAGGAATCGCATTAGAAAATCGCGGAAATAGCATTTCACAAGACGCGCTAATTAATCAGCGTCTGTGTGCTGAGGGCTTTTAATACGAAGTGGGCGCTGTCAGCACTAAGTTTCTTCTTTATTCCGGTTGTTATAAATAAACCTGTAATGTTACATTATGATGATAAATAAACTATAAACTATAAAGCCCTACTCACATCAACGTCACGTAATTTTTAAGCGCGTCTTGTGTCGTGCGATTTTGCGATATTAGCTTGCAGAACATTTTGTACTAAAACACATACGTTAACGCACACTGCCGCGATTCTGCCGCCGCGATTCGGCTTGTCCGATGAGTTTCCATTTTGCTACTTTTGAAGCTGCAGCGCGGGGTGGCGGGACAGTCTTCGTCGTTCGTGGAGCCGATAAGGTGGCGGCGGCGGTGGATGCAACCGCCCCATTGATTAATTAAAAAGGGAAGATGAGGTACTAGTTTCTCGAAAATGGCAACCTCATATATCCCTCCGCGTGAAATATTATTGTCTCGGTCTAACTTCGGTCTTAAATACTTCTTTCCGTCTTTTTACTTCTTTGTATTGCACAGGGACTAGAAATATAACTGTGAGCGTATGTGTTTGCGTGTAGTTGTAACACATGCCAGTTTTTGAGTAAGCGCTGGGAGAACGTAACCTATATTCTTAATCACGGCCCGCCCGTGCCGCCGAAATCGCGCTTAATAATAAGCCACTGTGTATAAGGAAACGCTTCACAAGACGTGCTAACTAATTAGCGGCTGTCTGCGGGGGGCTTAATGTAGTATTAAGCCCTCCGCAAACAGCCGGTAATTAGTTAGCGCGTCTTGTAAAGCGCGTTTTCGGCGATTTTCCAGCGTGATTCCTTACACACAGCGGCTTATTATTAAGCGCGATTTCGCCACGAACGGACGAACAGAACCATATCACATATCATAGCACCCAAATCTTGCAAAGGCTTAAACGGAACACACCACGATAATCGGAGCCATGTACTTGAATTATTAGACTGTACTCATTTGATCACCAAATAATGCGCCGTACAATATTATGTCGTTATTTTATTTGCTGCCAGCAGCGTAGGTATGTAGCGGCTTGACATTGACAATTGACATATAAGCGCCATCCATCCAGTACCTATACCGTGTCCAGTTTGAATGAAGCATGTTAGTAAACAAACCGCCAATACTTAACCTAAAATTCACTTTGTTGGCGCGTCCTTTTATACGTAATTTTCATTACTTATCGATTTTAGATCCTCCCTTCAATAAAAAATGCTTACAATTATATCTGAAACTCGAGGCCAAGCAAGTGAGATTTTGTTATTTGTGTCGTAGTTTGTTTACTAAAATGATTCATTCAAAATGGATACAGTTTTTTTATAGGTACATCTGTGATGTGATGGATGATCTGACTGAGCTGTGTGTCAAAGAGAATACATACAATAACTTCTGTGTGTGACTTGTGGCCAGTGTTGGATTTCGTACGATAATTATCGTATTTATACGATAATTAGTCAATATGTACGATATACTATCCTAATTCATGGATCGTATGCAAAAATACGATAATTTTCATGTTGACAAGTTATTTTCAAAAATTACTTAAAAACCACCTTTTTACATACAGCTACTGATCATGCGACGCAATAAAACGTAGCAAAAGTGGCAACTGCACCGATTTTGAACCCACAGATGCAATGTTACGAAGAGCAAATGACAAAAGTAATGACGGAATGCAGTGCATTGAACAGGTTGCAGAAATTGATATAAATTTAGGGTAAACAAAAATCTTGGTCTACAATATAAATTTATATACCTTAATTTTTTTTACTTTTTTCCTTTCAATACGACAAGGTATTATAGGTTATATTTGTATTTGAAAAAAAAAATCGTTTTAAACTCTGTTTTTCCAAGATGTACGATCTTTTTTTTATAAATACTATATTTTTGAACGAAACATACTATATTTTTTAATCTGTCCTGTCCGCATCCAACACTGCTTGTGGCAACACTGTTGTGTTGTGTTGTGTAATAATATTCTAAAAATGGCGTACGTCAAGAAGGTAAAAGTTAAAAATCATTTTAAAAACCTATGCCTAGGTTAAAGGACGACATGATAAGATAGCCTTAATTATTATTATGTTATTTATCGCCGATTATAAGTTGTCCCGCCTGTCATGCGCCTGTTTACATCCGTGAAAATTAAGAATAAGTTGAACGCAGCTTCGGGCCCGATATTATGCAGCCCAAACGTAATTCCAGGAACATGAGAGCACTTCATTCACTTCACACACTCAGTTCACACATGAGATACAAGCTAATAAGGCGCCTATTAGAGGGAGGTCCAAATCCAGCAGTGGACCATTATAGGCTGTTGAGGAGGAAGCACTTCGCGTACTACTTACTCTTGACACTCGACTGGAAAATCACATTACAAATAATAACATATTAGCCTGACCTCTCCCCGGTTGTGTGGTCTGGCGTCCCGTCCTTATGTCATCCCATCGGATTATAAGATTGAGGGAGTAGAGAGTACACATACTGGTGCACTATAATACTGTCCTGCGCATCTGGATAGTCTCCGATGAGGCTGGCTAACATGGTCAAAATTCGGGTAGAAGGACATCACTTATCAAAGTGGTCATAAGTTCTAGTGTTTTTCTAATAAGTGAGTGCCACAGCATGTGCAAATAATGGGTTGACTAACTAAAATCAGGGAGTTACGTTTTGTTACAGAGGTTTTGTGCACAAACTTATTAGTGTTCCATTCATGGATGTGAAAGATTTTCTTATCTCAATTTAGCTAACAAGTAGAAAGCCATTTTGGGAGTTGTTGTTTTCATTTTATTGTTGCAGACTACTGGTCTGGTCGGCTTGGCAGTTGCACCTAATGCTCACCACACCCTAGGAGCACTGTATGGAAAGATACTGCGAGTCCTCCAGAATATGCCTGAATCAGCCGTTTACAGAAAATACACTGAAAGACTTGTAAAGGAGCGGTCCACTGTGCTTAAACAGGTACTTCACCAAATAAGTACTTACTTATTTGTAAAATAATAATGCACTATGTCGTTTCCAGGTTTTTCAACCTGTTTTTTTTTCAGACTTCTAATGTATTTGAAATTGAGCAAAAAATCAACTGCGGACAAGCAGAAGAGCTTATAGTTCAAGCAGAAAATGAACTCAATCTTGCCAGGAAGATGCTGGTTTGGAAGCCATGGGAACCTCTGATAGCAAAGCCCCCCAAGGGCCAATGGGACTGGCCACCAGCTAAAATTTAATGTCAAGCACATCCTGTGTCTAGAAAATATTTAAAATTACTATGTAGAAACTGTGTTATGTTGTTTATGAATTAAAGTTATGATTTAAAAGACTTGTTTTTAACACTTCTATTATTTGAAAAACTTAACTTACAAATACATTCACACATACATTAATATAAGCCCTATAATATATCTGCCTGGATGCCCTGATTTTCAAAAACATAAACATGTTTGGCTTCATTCTTAGTTGTTGATCACATAAAGTGTCAGTAAAATTAATTACTCATAGTCACACTGGTGTAGCAAAACAGTATGATTATGAGTCTGCCCAAATCTTATTACTATTTACCATGGATAATATAATACATACAGTATACAGTGGAATCGACTCTAGAATTACAACATCCAAACTGTTTTTTCTAAGAAATATTTTAATTCATACATCACCAAACTTTGCTCTGAGGTGTGGACATGAAGAAATTTTTTAGTTTTCTGCTTACATTTCTTAATTATTTATTTGAATTCTTAACTCATAATGTTAGTATACAGATTCCTTGATTATGCATACAATCTTCCACTGCTGCAATATTATTGATACAATGGAAGAACAAACGATAGAGACAGGACTTATTTTGAGCCCTCCCTTTGGGGGTCTCAGAGGGATGGGTACTTCTAGTATGCTAACTAGTCTGAACTAAGTTTTGAAGTTTCTGCTGTCTATTTTTCCATCCATAATCATCATTCATTGTCCAGACTAACAATACCACATGTAGATTACACTGATGATGATGATTTGGCACATTTAAATGTAATGGCAAAATTGCCGACATGCTTTTTGCATTCCTACAATTAATAATTTTTTAAGTTACCACCTTCTCTTAAACCAACTTTAAATAATAGGACTACCAATGTGGTGCAGGGGTGAAGGTCCACCTGTGACACAGGAGGTTGCGAGTCTGATTCCTGCCTTGGGACAAATGTTTGTATGATCTATTATCTATGTATAATAACAATAAATATTTATCCATGTTATGTATTGTTTTAACCCCCGAATACTCAAACAACTCCATTTGAGCAAGTCTCAAAAGAAAAGGTTTGACACAATTTTATGGTAATCTCAAAAAATCGCAACTTGAGATGTGCTTTAATCTGTTGCATTTATATTATTTGGGGATTAATATTATATCAGTCCTCTACAACACATAACACAAGCTCTGCTTAGCTTGGGGCTTGATGATTTTGTGTGGATTGTCAAACATTATTTATTTTATTATTTATGACAAAAACTTCCTTGTTTAAAAATAAAATATCAAGAGGTATTCCATTATACAGATATCTGTTTGAAAAATGCAATATTACAAATGTTTTCCCTAAACTTAACTGGTAACTAATAAAAATCAAGTAGTAGTTAGATGCGGATATTACTTAAAATGTATGCTTAAATCTCTAACACACCTTCATAATTAATTTAAATATAACTACAAATTATAACTAATTTATAAAAAATAAATAACAGTATAAACACTTGTCATCTTAATACTCTTTAAAAATTCATTGTTACCTAAGTAATAACACTAAAAATAAAGAAAACAATTTCATTGAAGTAGGTACCTAATAATTATCCCAAATTATGGTAAGCCTTTTTAAATATTTGTGCTGGACTTACCATGAAGAACTATCCCATAATAGAAAAGAATAATAAATTATTCAGCTAATCAATATGAGCTGTTTGAAGATATAAACTTTTATGTTGAAGTAACTCCTTTTCTAGCAACAAGTAGATTTAGCACAGGATGTTTTTTTATGTAGCTTACAGCTTTTTTATGTGTTACCATTGTGAAGTCGTAGCCATTGCATTGGAGTATCTTATCATGCATCCGTAAACCTGCTTTGGCTGCTGGGCTACCTTCATGAACCTCAGTTACATAAATACCCTGAAATATAATCATGGATAATTTAATAACAGCACAATTTCAACTCACTGTACATGAAAGGAACACAGAAAGATGAAGACTCACATTATCAGTATAGCCCTGAGGGCTTTTTCTAAAGTCTTGGTCAATGCCACCACCGATTTTAAACCCACACTTCATAACTTCTCTTCCTTCAGGATCAACGCCAGCTTCTTTTTGAAGTGTAATGGGGATCTGAAAGGTGCATCAGTAGTACATCAATGGACAGGCTAAATACAAAGCGATTTTGTATGGAATGGGAGTGGTCTTCGACCAACTTACGCTAAGACACTCCATTGCCGTGCCTGCTTGATGCTGAAATGCCATTTTCGCCATGGTGAAATGTTGTTAGGTATATTTGTTTATTATCAAATGAAATATGCCCTGATATTCCCTGCAAGGAATTGAATAAATAGTGGAAATTGTGAACTGGAGATGTGTAACGCGACAACAGAAGAGAGTTTTTGTTTGCGATTGTGACAATGACATGCGCATGACGAAGACTAGAGAACTGACTGACACTGACAAGACCAGAAGACAAACAACAAGTCAAGTGTGTGCCTATTTTTTCCACAACCCAAGGACCGAGGAGGGGTCGTCACCCTTTGAGTTGAAGCCGGGTTAAAGAGGCCAAGCCTCGAGGCCCCCCTCCGTGCCCCCACAAGGGCCGGAAAGAAGAAGTTGTTGTCAAGTGTGTGCCTATTTTTTCCACAACCAACGCAATTACCGAGGAGGGGTCGTCACCCCTTGAGTTGAAGTCGGGGTAAAGAGGCCAAGCCTCGAGGCCCCCACAAGGGCCGGAAAGAAGTTAATGACGTCAAGTGTGTCACACACTAGGTAAAGTACTAGGGTACCACACACAGTGCAGTGTTGCCAGGGCCCTTGAGTCGTAAGTTACGTTTTGTTACCTGAAATGTTACATTTTGGCTGAAAAAGTTACATGTTTTTGGGGTCTAACTCCGGCAACAAATCATTAATTAGTTTGAACTAGGATTCTGTAGGGGGGGGGGGGGGGGTCTACATACGGCGCTGTCGCAGCCAGCAAGACTTTGGGGCGAGGGGTCACGCACCACGGTCATCAATAAACCAAGGCGAGCGGAGAGGATCGGAGAGGATCGGAGAGGATCTTGTTAAGAAATTAACATCAGTGCGTGAAGTGAGCCGCAGCCTTTTTTCAATTGACGTGAGGTATTTTTAGAACTTTAACAAAGCCATAAAATATTGTAACTTTTTTACAATTAACAACAAAAACCTTAACAACAGCTCTGCCCTACAGAATCCACGACAATTTTTAAGATCTGGTGTGCTCGGAAAAATAATATCGAAGTTTTGTGTTCGTTGACGTCCAAAATCAATGTTGCCTTACATAAGATTAGCTTATCACGTAATCGAATCAGAAAGTTCGATTTCGTTATTAAGAGTACGGGCCCTAGCTGTGTACATGAAAGCCTTACGCTGGCAGCCACACGGAGCCGTTTGTCATCGGCGAGCGAAGCTAAACTAAACGAAAAAAAACTTTTTCTTCAAGTTTTCGCGGTGGTGGTCAAAATGATCTTATTGTGAGCCCGAGACCATGTATTATTAAAAATGGAACCTGAAACAGGACAAGAGGTTACCGGCGAGTGAAGCGAGCCGTGAAAATTTTGTCGTTTCGTTCGATATTTTGTAGTTTTTTGCATCGCAAGTAAACTTAAACGTGGGTTCAGCTCCAGACCACATCGAGGACACAAAAGCTGTTCGCTACGCCCTTGGTTAATCTGTTAGTTTTACACTGAAATAACTACCACTAGTCGATACTTATATAACTCTAACGTACCTACCTACTTGTTCAACCAATTATTTTTAAAAGGGCTCTTTTTAAAAGGCAAGAACGTCCCAATGTAAAAAGCAATACTTTCATTTATTTTCGATTTTGTTATCTCATATTAATTTAATGTAACGAAACCCGGAACGCATACGTTTCCCTCTTCGCAAGTTTGCGCACTCACCAATAACGTGCGCGCACATGCTCAAGCAAAATCAAGTTTTAATCCATCCAGAAATACGTTGTTTCACTTTGTCATGGAAGAATGCCATCTCTGAGTGGGTTAAGGAGTAAAATACTATTTAGACGACTATTTCTGGATTGTGGATTGACGTTCAATTTGGATGCGTCCGTAAACTTTTTGCAATAAAGTCTAGTACGTATTAAAAATCTCGTAATTCTCAAAAGTTACGAAAATCGCCTTAGATATAAAAATTACTTACATGTTACGCGAGGGGGTCAAAAGTTACGAAAAATGTAAGAAATGTAACCTTCTGGCAACACTGACACAGTGTGTGGTACCCTAGTACTTTAAAAACTCCATGGTGGTGGTATACCGGTATGACCATGGTATGACAGTAACAGTTAATTAACGGGCAGGGCCGGACGGAGGCAGGGCCGTATTGATCCTCAGAAATAAATAAATACCTATTTTATGTATAGCCCCTTGGATAAAAAGAGTCCTCCCCCTTCCGCACTGAATGGTTATTTTGTGAATAAAAATTATTTATACAAATATAATATTTGCAGCCCGCATATTCATGTCATGATAAAAAAAGAGTCTACACGTGCGCCTACATCCTAACCACTAAATAGGGTGCATGTGATTTCAAAATGGCTAAAAAAATATATACGTATTCTCTATTGTTATAGAAACTTATCTACATATTTATTTTTGCATTTTGAGATGTTTTTATTGTAGAATTTAACCATTGAAAAATTGATATTTTAAATCTCAATCGCAAAAAACGCTACGCCATTGACTAGAGCGGACGTGACATCACTGTACACATTTCTTCTTTTTTTATTCTGCTTGCTGCACCATGATTTGACACTATTCTGCCCACTTCACATTTCGTATTGTCGATTATTTTAACGTACAAAAATAGAATACGAAGATACAAGAAAAGATAAACAAACTTATTGTTTAACTAAACCTAACTCTAATAACTTAATCAGAAACACGATATCTTCACAAGAAGGCTCTGATAGTAGGCTGTTTACAAATCCTATATCCATCACGCGATTTTCCTTAATGCAAGTCGATCTGAAAGCTGCATTCCGAACACATTCCATTAATATATGCTGAATGTCCTCGATAACACCACACTCCTCACAATTTGGTGAAGCGACTTTTTTCATGAGAAAAGCAAATTTGTTCGAAGGAATGTGTCCGGAGCGCAATCTGAGTATAGATGTTAAATAACTTCTTTTATACAAGGTGGTATCAATCCATGGACGTCGGGGTATCGAAGGTTGGATGGTTCTGTACCAGATTCCCTTCTCTCGAGATCTCTCGTCGAAGTACTCTTGCCAAACCTCTGAACACTGATTTTTAACTAAATTAACAAAGTCTGAATAAAGAGGAAGCTGGTTTACTGGGATACCATCCCCTGTCGCCTGATTTGCAAGTAAATCCACATCATCATTTTCTTTCAACTGGACGTGAGAAGGGATCCACTGGAGACACACCCTCTTATTGTGTGATTTCAGCTTTAGAATAGATTCCAATATTTGATAGGCAATCGGTATTCCTCTCACTTGAGAGGTACATCGAGCCAAGTGTTGCAAAGCGCTTTTAGAGTCTGTCAGTATTACAAATTTATCGGATATAATTGAATTAATGTATGACAAAGCTTCCGCTATGGCAATTAACTCAATATGCATTATGGATATTTTGGAATCAATTCTAAATTTACCACTACACTCAAGATAAGGGTCTAGGAAAGCAGTCCCACCTTTATCATTGTGTTTTGATCCATCAGTAAAAATCTAATAAAAGTTGTTATATTGTTGATTGATATGGTTAGTGGTTATACGTTTTAAAATATGACTGACAAACGTTTTTTTAGCGCGATCTATCAACGGTATTGAATCGAAGTTAACATCGCGTAATTCAATGTTACTAACCCAAGTTTCTAAGGAAAACATTTCAAGATAAGAAACGCTGTGTATTGTTATTGACTTTAGCTCGGTAAAGGTAGAAATAAGTAATGGGAGTTTCTTATTGGTCCAGTAAGAAGATTTACTTACGGACTCCAGTTTTTGCACTAAACTTATCGTGGTGTTATTAGATACTGATCTCGATCTCAACCAAAATTTACCGGCCAGAAATTTTCTACGCACTCGAAGAGGTGGGAGGCATATATCATTTTCCATTACATGGATAGGGGTACTTCTAATATACCCACCTATGACGCGCAACGCTTGATTTTGAATCCTATCTAGCTTTAACAAATTTGTTCGACAGCAGTTATCATACAAAAAAGAAGCATAGTCTATCCTACTCCTAATTACAGAAATATATAGTTGTCTTAAATGTTTTTGATGTATTCCCCAACCCGGACCAGATAAAACTTTTAATAGATTGATAAACTTGGACACTTTTTGAATAGTTTCATTGATGTGTTTACCCCATCTCAGAGACCCGTCTAGCCATAAACCTAAATACTTCACGTGATTAACGATGAATAGCGAGCTATTATTTATTATAAAATCAATAGAGGATCTAAACCCTCCTTTCTTAAATACGCATACTTTGGATTTAGACGGAGAAATCACAAGACCTAAATGATTAAATAAACAGTTAAGTTTGCTACACGATAACTGAAGTTCTCTTATCGCCGTTTCCAGTCTATTATGAGTATAATACAAAACAAAATCGTCAGCATATTGAGAGATTTCAACACATTGAATTTCCTTACAAATATCTATAGTCGCGGCGTTAAAAAGAAGTGGAGACAGCGGGTCCCCTTGAGCTAAACCCCGTCCAGGTAGTTCTGACGAATACAGACCCGTCTACTTTAATGTGTAATTGTCTAATTTTTAAATACGACCATAAATAAGTACAAATTCCACTCCAAGACGATCCAAGATAGCTAATAAACAGCTAACGTCGACATTGTTGCAGGCGTTATCTACGTCAATAAAACATGCTGCCGTAATACAATTTTTTGAAAAACCTATTTGGATATGTGATACTAAGCGTGAAAGATTATCAAAGCACGAGCGTCCTTTGCGAAAACCAACCATGTTATTTGAAAACAGATTTGATTTTTCGAGGTATACTCCAATCGTTTATATCATAACTTTTAACTGTAAAAATGTAAAAAGGTCAATCGAGTGTGTAAGGCGATTATGTCGCACAAGTGACGTGATCGCGTTACAGGAGACGTGGTTACTACCCCATGAAATTTCATACTTGGGTAGCATACATGAAAACTTTGCGTTCACTGCTACATCTGCAGTGGATACAACGGCCGGCGTGCTGCGCGGGAGGCCCTATGGTGGTGTGGCGCTACTGTGGCGAAAAACTCTCTTCACCTGTGTGTCAGTTATACCATGCAGTAATGTGCGGCTTGCGGCTATTAAAATAACGCTTCACGATCGGTCACTGCTAGTTTTCTCTATTTATATGCCAACTGACTCGATTGAAAATTTAACAGAGTTTACACAGTGCCTTAGTGAGATTAGTGCTATAGTGGAAAATCAAAATGTGGACTCAGTGTATATGCTAGGTGACTTTAACGCACACCCTGGTGAGTTGTTTTCTTTGGAACTGTCGAACTTTTGTGAAGAACAAAGCTGGTCATGCGTTGACTTAGACTTTTTACCGGCGGACACATATACATTTGTCAGTGACGTCCACGGCAGTCTGCGCTGGCTAGATCACTGCGCTGTGACAGGTGCCGCGCGGCATACCGTTGTTAGTGTTAAGGTTTTATATGATACCTATTGGTCGGATCACTATCCTTTACAGATTAAGTGTGACATTAATTTAATAAAACCTAAAATCAATTTCTCTAATAATTCTCACAATGATATAATTTGGGGAGACAGGGATCACTCTCAAGTAGATAAATATTTTGATTTTTGTAATTCGAAATTAAAACATATGCATTGTCCAATAGAATGTACTGACTGTATCAATCAAAATTGTAATGATAGCTCTCACATATTGTTAATTAATACTTTTTATAATGATATCGTAAATATTTTAAGCGAGGGTGCCAAAATCTGTTGTAATAAGACGAGGCGTAAAAAGTATAAGCAAGTAGCCGGGTGGAACGAGCACGTCGGGGCCGCGCACGAGAGGTCTCGCCTTTGTTTTCAGATGTGGCAGCTTCACGGTAAACCCAGAGCTGGGCAAGTTTACAAAGACATGTTGGAGTCGAGAAGAGTTTTTAAGTCTAAGTTGAAATGGTGCCAAAACAACCAGCAACAACTGAAAATGGACATTATTTCGCAGCATCATTCCATTCCAGCAAGGACTTTAAACTCTTTTGGAAAACGACAAATAGACTTAGTCCGAAGCCGAGTCTTCCCGTGAGCGTCGCTGGGGTGCACGATCCTGCTGGCATAGCTAGGGCCTTTCAGGCGCATTTTAGAGTTGATTCACCCCTCGGACCGTCGTCGTCTGCGGTGTTCGATGATGAGTGTCGTACTGATAAACAATTACTTAGATTTTCTGCAAAGGACGTTAAAAGCGTAATTAAAAACATGGTACGTGGTAAATCTCCGGGCTATGACTACCTAAGCGTCGAACACCTGCAGTGCGCAGGCGGTCACCTACCTAGGGTGCTATCAATACTGTTTAACCTGTGTCTGAGTCATACTTACCTACCTGACAACCTAATGCATACGACGGTGGTACCTATTGTAAAAAACAAGACAGGCGATGTTTCGGACCTGTCCAACTACAGGCCTATTTCACTGGCTACAATAGTGGCTAAGGTGCTGCATAGTTTGCTTGACAGACACCTACGGGGGCACATTAAACTGAACGATGCTCAATTTGAGTTTCGTTCAGGCTTATCAACAGAAACTGCTATCTTGTCTCTCAAGCAAACTGTTCAGTACTACACGGCTAGAGGAACACCGGTGTACGCCTGTTATTTGGACCTGTCCAAGGCGTTTGACCTGGTGTCGTACGACCTGCTTTGGAAGAAGTTGGCGCATGAGTCGACCTTCCCAGGTGAGTTGGCGTCACTGTTTCGGTATTGGTACAGTCACCAAACCAATATTGTGAAGTGGGCGGATTCATACTCAGACATGTACAGGCTGGAATGCGGAGTGAGGCAGGGGGGCTCTTCTCCAAGTCTTTTCAACCTGTACATGAACAGCCTGATTGAGGAGCTCAGTGGCAACAAAGTCGGCTGTCATATAGATGGGGTATGTATCAATAACATTAGCTACGCCGACGACATGGTGCTGCTGAGCCCCTCGATCGGAGCCCTACGCAGGCTGCTACAGACATGTGAGTCCTATGCGAAGGCCCATGGGCTCAGATATAATGGGAAAAAGAGTGAGTTCATGGTATTTAGGGCAGGCTCCAAGACCTATCTAGATGTACCAGCCATCGCCCTAGACGGAACTCCTCTCAAGCGCGTGTCAAAATTTAAATATCTGGGCCATTGGGTCAACGAGGACCTAGTGGATAATGATGACATGGAAAGAGAGCGCAGGGCGTTGGCCGTCCGATGTAACATGGTGGCTCGCAGGTTTGCTCGCAGTTCCAAGGAGGTGAAGGTGACGCTTTTCAAGGCATTCTGTCAGTCACTATATACCGGCAGCCTGTGGGTGACCTATACGCAGAAGGCGTACAACGCACTGCGCGTGCAATATAACAATGGGTTTAGAGTGCTGATGGGGTTGCCACGATTCTGCAGTGCTTCAGGTATGTTCAGTGAGGCGCACACTGATGGTTTTCACGCCATCATAAGAAAGCGTTGTGCGTCGCTCATGAAACGCCTGCGTGGCAGCCCCAACATCATTCTAAGCACATTGGTGGACAGGTGGGACTCTCCGTTTATAGGGCACTGGATAAACTTGCACGCAACCCTTTCTAAGGGGCGGTGCCCAGGTCACTGATGGTCTCTCGTGTCTGCTGATCTGTCCATGTACGTATTTTATTATTATTCATTTTAATTTTTCTCGACATTTAAAATTATTATTATTATTATTTTTTACTGTGTTTTATTATTATTAATTACTGTGTTTTTATTATTATTAATTACTGTGTTTTATTATTATTAATTACTGTGTTTTATTATGAATTATTGTGTTTTTCTTATTATTGTGTATTTTTATGAGTCTGGGTACTTGAAATAAACAATTTTTATTTTTATTTTATTTTTTTATTTATTTATTAAGAGAAACATGCCGGTAGATTGTTTTAGATTAAGCTTGTGTGACACGGTTTCGGGTACTCTAGCTTACTGTTGTACTGTAGAGTGATCTTGTGGAATTGTTCATCAATAATGAGACTACCAGATGTTCGTAGTAATCTTTTATAGATCAACTTTTCAAAAAGCTTACCGATGCATGGTAATAGACTTATTGGGCGATAGGAGGCAGGTTCTGCAGCAGCACACTTTTATGCGGCAAGACCACACTTTTATGCGGCAAGTTTCGAATCAGAAGGTTAGGAATTTGGTCTGAGCCAGGGGCCCTACGGGGTACTTGTTATGAGCTTTTTGGCCCCACAAGGGCCGGAAAGAAAGAAGTTGTTGATTGATTGAACGTCAATGTCAATTATTTGCCACTGTCAAGCCAAAAACAATCATCATCATCAATCACATAAGCAGTGTTGCCAGAAGGTTACATTTCTTACATTTTTCGTAACTTTTGACCCCCTCGCGTAACATGTAAGTAATTTTTATATCTAAGGCGATTTTCGTAACTTTTGAGAATTACGAGATTTTTAATACGTACTAGACTTTATTGCAAAAAGTTTACGGACGCATCCAAATTGAACGTCAATCCACAATCCAGAAATGGTCGTCTAAATAGTATTTTACTCCTTAACCCACTCAGAGATGGCATTCTTCCATGACAAAGTGAAACAACGTATTTCTGGATGGATTAAAACTTGATTTTGCTTGAGCATGTGCGCGCACGTTATTGGTGAGTGCGCAAACTTGCGAAGAGGGAAACGTATGCGTTCCGGGTTTCGTTACATTAAATTCAAACAATAAAGAGAGATAACAAAATATCATCGAAAATAAATGAAAGTATTGCTTTTTACATTGGGACGTTCTTGCCTTTTAAAAAGAGCCCTTTTAAAAATAATTGGTTGAACAAGTAGATACGTTAGAATTATATACGAATCGAATATTATTAGTTATTTCAGTGTATAACTATCAGATGCACCACCAAGGGCGTAGCGAACAGCTTTTGTGTCCTCGATGTGGTCTGGAGCTGAACCCACGTTTAAGTTAGCATGCATGCAAAAAACTACAAAATATCGAACGAAACGAAAAAAAATTTAAGGCTCGCTTCGCTCGCTGGTACCCTTTGTCAAGTTTAAGGCTCCTTTTTTAATAATACATGGTCTCGGTCACACAATAAGATCTTTTTGACCACCACCGCGAAAACTTGACGATAAAGATTTTATTGCGGCTCGCTCCGCTCGCCGATGACGAACGGCTCCGTGTGGCTGGCAGCGTAAAAGAGAGCCCTCTCTCTTACGCTACAAGCCACACGGAGCCGTTCGTGTACACAGCCAGGGCCCGTACTCTTAATAACGAAATCGAACTTTCTGATTCGATTACGTGATAAGCTAATCTTTTGTAGGGCAAGCGACATAAGAGTTGATTTTGGACGACAACGAACACAAAACTTCGATTTTCTTTTTCCGAGTACACCAGCTGTTAAAAATTGTCGTGGATTCTGCAGGGCAGGGCTCTCTTCGCTTGCAGGTTTTTTTTGCATATCCTTATACCAATGCACACTCATTATTCCACAAAATCCAGAAAAGTCTCTAAAACATTTGGGGCTTGCTTCGCTCGCCGTGGTTTAATGATGACCGTGGTGCGTGACCCTTCGCCCCATAGTCTTGCTGGCTGACCGCGCCTTATGTACACCCCACCCCCCCCCCCCTTTACAGAATCCTATTTCAATCAAACTAATTAATGATTTGTCGCCGGAGTTAGACCCCAAAAACATGTAACTTTTTCAGCTAAAATGTAACATTTCAGGTAACAAAACGTAACTTACGACTCAAGGGCCCTGGCAACACTGCACATAAGCATCAAACATTTAATTTGTTTTGGGTGGATTTGCGATTCAGAAAAAGAAGAATTTTGTTCAGTTCAGCGAAGTATTGTATTCTCTCTTTGCAGTTCAGTTCAGAAATTGTTCAGTGTACGTACATTCGGACTTTTCTATTCATCCACTAGAAGAACTTCTAATAACATCAAATCATCAAACAAAAAAAAGACAACTGGTATTCTCCGTATACTAAAAACTATGTTGAACATTTTATTGTTTCACCGATAATTATTATAGTGGTGTTTGTAAGTTAATAAATTTAACATTATTATGGTTTCAGATGACTGGTGAACGATACGTCTGGCGTATTGCCTTTTTCAATTTCCTAAAATCATTTCGGGTTAGACAGTACCGCGGAAATCCTATAGGTAGGTAAACGAACCGAAACAAATGATCACAACCAATAAGTACAATTTATAGCAGATAGAACTCACGATGACTTACTTAAAGTAATTGATAACTATATTTTCTCTCCTCTCCGGCCACTTAGTTCTGTGCATAATTTGGACCCTCTTGTTATTAAAGTACTTACAATTTTCAGGTCAAGACTATATTGGTAACCAGTACTTTGAAATACCAGCTGACCCAAGTATTGGTAAGCGGAAGGCCAGCAGGTGGTATGACCCACCTAAAAGTTTAGACTTCCAAGATCCCATCCCTCCAGAGTGGGAAGCTTGGCTTAGGATGCGCAGGTATAGAACTACTAAGTACACTTACTGCAGATAGCTAGTAAAAAGATGTTGTTACACAGTTAAACCTATTACCATTTTATTGTTTTGGTTGCCTTGTTTCAGGATTAGAATTACCTGTATGCAAAATTTCAGCCTTGTCCGTTTGGTTGTTTTGGTGATGTAAGTACTCTGATTTTAAATATCTCCATAATTTCAGAGATGATGCTCCAACACCAGAAGAAATAGCTCAAAATATTGCTTTAGCAAAATTGAAGAAGGAGAATGCAGATAAAATTGAAACCAAAAGGCTTGCTGATGGGGGATCACTGCCAACAGTTCCAGAGCGTGGTCCCCAATCCTTCCCCACCTATGAAGAATACAGTGCCGGACTTCCTTTAGAAAAAAAATAATACATTCAAAGTACATAATATAACTTATAATATATATGTTATGTTAACAAAATAGGCAAATGTCTGATGAAAATTAGTATCACCGGTTGAATGGTCATAATCTTATTGTTTTAGTATTGCCTTTGTAGCAGTGATTGTGTTTTTTTATTATTTTGTAGTCATGCCATAAGTTATTGGAATTTTGTTCTCAGAATAAAACTCCAAAAAACATGAATAAATGGTGTGACAAAAGTATTGTGTAGTAGTTACAAATTATTTAAAATATTAGTTAAGTAGGAATTAGGTAGCCAATGAGTGATATTATTTGAAATAATGTAAATAGTAGGTAGGCATTGTTGAACCAAGCTAATGCTTTATACATTGAAATTATTTGATTAGTACAATTACAGATAATTGTAGTGAATTAAAGTAACTGACATGTGCATGCATACATACAATCTTCTCTTACAAATTTCACATTTCTTCTAACATTTCTTGCATAAAACCTGTTTTGAAGGATAATATTCAGCAACATGCAAATTTTAAAATAAATAGTTTATATTTTGATGCAAAATAAATGTCTTTTATTTACATTTACTTAGGTAAGTAATATCATAAAAGCCAGCTGGAGATATCTTTCAGCTGACAATGATTTAAGTTACCTACTGTATCCAATACCTTCAGTATTTTTAGTAAAAAAAAATGTAGAAGTAATAATATGTGGTTAGGCAGATGATGGTGTGTGTGTCTGTGTGTGTGTGCGAGCGTGTGACTGCTGACTGCTATGCCACAGTAACACTCATGGTGTTACTGTGGCATAGCAGTCAGCAGTCAGGCATGAAAGTCAGCCTGTGATGCGGAAGGTGTCGGGTTCGTTAATCATCTATAATTTACCTACAAATTAGGTATAATTATCTTTCTTAGGTCATGTCGAACATTGACTCATCATCATCAGCATATCAGCCAAACGAGACGTCCCGTAAAGATCTCCACAACGAAGAATTTCGCGCGGTCCGCATCCTGCGATTTCCAGCGACGCGCGTCCTACCCACACTAAACCACCTTATGGTAGGTAGGCGCAGGGTTTAAATCTTTAGATAGGCCGACAGATTACCCCCGGGGGGTGTGGATAGGCCCTTTCCGTAGTGAGATCGCGCCGTGTTTGTTGGCAATCGGAGTTTGGCAGTTTGCCAAATTCTTGGGCGTAAGGACGTATCTAACGATTTTAATCTTTGGCGCGGCGAATGCGCCGCGCCGCGCCGCCGCGCGCCGTAGCAACACGCGGCAATCGCGAGACAGCTCCGACGCGGCCGCGTAGACATCTCAGAAATTATTTTGTTTGGACCCTTGGACACGCCTTTACAGCAGCGTAGCGTTATATTCTCTTTGAGCCCCAGTAGTAGTCGTCGGTTCTACCAGTATCTCGAAGTATTATATTCTCTTCGGGTTCTACGAGCTAGGTATGTGCCATAGATGAATATTTAGTAGGTATGTGCGCTGCCTGCTGGTGCTGAGCGAGCTGCTGACACTTGTCTTAGGTCTTTCGTTAGTCGGTTCGGTTAAATTTATACGATCGCGCAGAGTGACGAAATACTATTTATTTCGTCTGAGGCATAGAGTATAACAATCATAGGGAAACTTCGAGCATAGCCCTCTCCATTGCTCTCTTCTCTGTGCGACCATAGCTTTCTGAAGCTGGGTTCCCACGGTGCGTGATTCAGCGGATCATCACGCACAGCATCATCACGGATTCGGCCATTGCCTTCTTTCTCGAAGTTCGACTTAGTTAGATGGTTTGTTCCAGATATCAAAGAGAATACAACTATACCGTGTCCATTTTGAATGAGGCATAAACGTATACAAACCGCCCATACTCTAAAATTCACTTTGTTGGCGTGTCCTTTTATACGTAATTTACATTACTTGTCGATTTTAGATCCTTCCTTCAATAAAAATTGCTTACAATTATATCTGAAACTCGACGCCAAGCAAGTGAGTTTTTGTTATTTGTATCGTGGTTTATTTACTAACATGCTCCATGCTGGATGGATAAACCATAGGTAGGTAGACTAGAGATAGGTTAGGTACCTCAACCTCAACAGCGTATATTGGTCCACTGCTGGACGCAAGCCTCCCCTGATAAGCGCCTTATTGGCGTTTATTTTATGGAGGGTATTGCCCATAATTCTCACGCTGGGCATGTGGGCCAGCTATGTGGTGCTGGCTGATGTTAATACTTGGCCGGATGTCGCCCAGTTGCACGCCGACAATAGTAAGTATGTAAGAACAGTTAGACTTAGTTATGCTAAGATTGTATTAGTTGTTAAGCGATAAACTTGCTAGTGGTTTCTTTTTCACTTCTTCTGGTAGTGGACAAAAAAAAATTAAGTGAATTAGAGTCAATTGCACCTTATTTCTTGTTTGATAGAAATAACTATTTTTCAAGCTGTTTATATACTTAGTAAAAATTTGACTTGTCTATCAAAGTGCTTATTTTGTAAGTCTAAAGAAATAAAGGATTTGACTCAGACTCTGACTCTTAGAATTTGCACTACCCCAACTCTTCCCGCGGGTGTCGTAAGAGGCGACTAAGGGTTATCCACCGGGGGTGCCCGCCCCCATGCAGCGCCCCCTGCAGAACAATTATACCAGCAACTGCGATCCCCAACCCGCATGCCCAGGTAGGTAGACATACTTAATGGTCGACAACTTCGTGACTGGCAAACTATTTTACCGGTTTTCCTGGTAGAAATATTGTTTTATTGGACTATTGGAATGTAGATTTCAGTAAAAAAACTACGGTAAAAACATCGCCAAAATCTGAATAGATATCTATTATGTTACCTGGTGGTTTTGTTAATATTCGCGAATTATAAACGAAACTAAGACAAATGACTGCCTTGGAACGTAGGTAGGTAGGTACCTACTATAATTATCTCTGCTTGTTGTGACTAACAGGTATAATAAATATAATAAATAACCTCTCCGCTGGCGGGGTTCGCGGGGCGGCATAGGTGACATCTGGCGGTCCTCGCAACGCGGCGCGCTGAACTAAAGAGACAAACGTCATATTTCAAAAAGTCATTAAAAGTCCTACTATTCATCGATAGATGGCAAAACTAAAAAGTATCACCGCTGTTCCGGTCGGAGTGGGGAGCGTGAGGTTTTTACGTTACGGAATTTCTGGATTCGGTCCCCGCGCTCAAGGCCCGCGATAGAAGCTATGCAATAGCTTAAAAAAAATGTATAGTATCTATTATGATGAGCTATTTTTCAATACTGAAAATAGAGTTTGGTGCATAGCAGTGGCAGGAACAGCGAGTATGTAATTTTTTTTTCAAATAAACAAATTCGTCATGTCATTTTTTTTTAATAAATTGTCATTTTTTGCAGAAGGTGGATTTTTGCATAAAGTCTCCGTTGTTTAACAATTCCCCTTGGAGTTCTTTAAAATTTTAATTTCTGAATATAAATTGTCCATATGTAAATTAAGTCAATTTATGTCTTTGCAAATTAAGTTTTTCTTCTATTATTTGTCGACATTTAGTTAAGACGATAGCACGGACGAAGGAAATCACCCTCCCCTTCTCTGATCCATATAGTTTATTTAGTACCCACTCTGATCGTAGGTTGACTGGCACTAGTATAGTAAACATAGCGTCAAAAAGAGTATTTTAGCGTACTCTATTAGCGTTATAGATTATAGAGTAAGCCCACATGATATAGAGTACAATACTCTATTTTAGAGTACGGTTGGCAACCCTACCTCAGGTTAACCTGTTTGCGGATGGATTGAAGTCGGTATGATAAAAGAAAAACTAAAAATTAACGTTAAAGTTAATAACGAAAATAAATAAAAAAATGGAGATAGGAGAGAACCCCATCAAATTTAAAAGAAATTTTAGCAACTATTGGTAAATTTGTTTCACAAAAACGACGAGCAGAACGAGCCTCGGTGTTAGCAGTGTAACAGTTTTCTCCGTCCTCACCTTGTTCATCGTAGCAATTAATTCTATTAATCAAGTACTGCTGCTATGAGCTGTTAGTTTGTATTCTAAATTTATAAAATAATATATTAAAGTTTTTTAAACTTACGCGATCAGAACACATTATTATAAAAATATTCACGGGTATTTATCGCGTTTATTTACCTATTTTTCCGTTGGCTTAATTCTCTAAGATTTTTCCCGACGTTTCAACAGGTTTACACTCTGTCGTGGTCACGGGATGACTTTATAATAAATAATATATTGTTATTCTAAATTGCACAACTGGATAGATTATCCGTAACGCCAACAAAATGGATCTGACGGAAGACCAGCGTTGGCTGCTAGCTTGCTAGCAAACAAACCATGCTGAGGCAGAGACCATTTTGTGCCGCCGGACTTAATTTTTTAAGTAGGAATTACATTAGATCGTTCAAAAGTGTAAAAGGGTTAAAAGGTCTGTTGGTGTAAAAGGTGAAAAAGGTTAAGGTTAAAAGGTTTGGTGTAAAAGGTCTGTTGTTGGTACAAATAAATAAATTTTATTCTTTATTATTCTTTATTCCTCGAAATTTTTAAATATTTTTTAGCCACTATTGGGAAATGCCCATAATTCCCATGCTGGCCATTCGAGTTGGGGATCGCTGGGCGGTGGTTGTTCTGCAGAAGGCACTGCTGCCCGCCCCCGGCGGATATCCCTTAATCGCCTCTGACGACACCCGCAGAAAGAGGTGCTGCAAATTATTCTGAGCCGGCATCACACGGCAAAGATCTGGCGTCTTCAGACACGTGTTCGTAATTATAAGCAGAACCTAAGGAGAACCTGCACTTCACGCATTTTCAGTGAATTGCCTACACCATGTATACCTATATACTTAAATGGATATTTACTATTATTTGAGTATGACTTTAGTCCTCAAAAGTTTTATAGTAGGTAGACCTATGTTTTACAAAACAAGGGGGTAGCCGAACGTCTCTATAAGTGATATTTTAGAAGTTAAAACTTCTTTGGCGGCGTTGTGCACTTTTTTTTGGCATGGGTAACAAATGATAAACTCGCGTCAGGGTCACGTGATGCTGATCTAACATTTTAGATCAGCCTTACGTGATCGTGGTGACGTAACACGCTTGCATTATTGTAATTTTAAATTGGTAGGTACTACATTGTAAGCTAGCAGCCTACTTAGATGAGCTTTTATTCAAGTTCAAAAGTTACAGCTACTTATGTAAATACTTAGTTCACTAAGTTAAAGAAGAAGTCGCTAGTTCCGGGAACAACACAAAACCCACAGCGTCAGTTGACCTTACATAGTAGTAGAGAAGTGTAGCCGCAGGCTCACATGATGGCGTCGTTCAAAGTATTTATTATCGCAAAGAACAAAATTGCCACTGGCAGTGCCTTAGTACATCAGAAGAGTGTGCGTGTAGTTTTAACTTCTGCCGGCACTCCCGGAGTACAACCCGTTGATTTTTCATGCTAACGTGACCACCCTGGCATGTACCCTACCTAGTAGATATACTTGGTCCGCAATACCAAGTTAATAAAAATGCAATATGCAATAAAATGCAATTTATAGTTAGTTACGTAAATAATTGGGTTTGTTATTAAGTACCTATTATAACAAACCCAATTATAGTCATATTATCAGACATTGCTATTTCGAGCTCTAGCTCAATACATCTTTATCAAGAACAAGAATATCTTGCTGTAATAAATAGCATAATATTACTAAGCCCACTGTATACTGAAGCATCGGTCGGATCAATTATAAAATGTGAGTTGAGTACCACACAGCGACATAATGCATTGTTGTACATTGTTAGCCAAGGGTTGAAGTAACTTATCTAGACCCGAGACTAGCGAGGCTGCTAATAGCTCGAGGGTCTAAATATGTTATTTTCATGCCGCAGCAGGCAAATTGTGCTACTTTCCGAGTATGAGTATTGAAAAAAAAATGTTTAGTACTTACCTACCATACCTACGTTACCTATACTTAATGCTGTACCTGTAGGTATGTACATTAACGATTTATATCTTGTTAATCATTTCATGATTCATGTTACTAGCTAGGGACTTTAATTTAGTAACACTGTCGTCAAAATAATTCTGGTAATCAATAAATATTCGGGATCTCGTCTTTATCAGTTACCTACATAATACCATTAAATTAACTAGGCAGGACCACGCAAGACCACAAGAAGAGAAGAACAGCACTCTTAGAAACATCAAAATTGTTAAAAGTATAAAAGTGCCTACTAGAATATGTACCTACCTATTACCGCGTGCTATTTGAGTAAGTACCTGTATTATGTTAAAGTAAAAAAAAAACATTAGCTTACCTACAGCAGCGTAACAACGTGAGCAAATGACACCTACTTATTTACTAACATAAATGCTTAGAATACTTTGAAAGATATGGACTTTAATAAAAAAAAACATCTTTCGCCTCCAATACAATCACGTACCTAGTTGCGAATGACAATATTTGGCCGTCTCTGGGGCACTTTAGGTAATAAAAATACCTACCACCGTTGGGGAACTACAAAATTACTTAAACAAGTTACTACCTACTTATTGACGGTTTATGTATGCATCAACGTCTCTGAGTACGGCGCTAAATCGAATGTTACTTATTATTAGCCAATTAATTAATGATTCTTAATGAAATAAATAAGTGCGCTAAACGCTACAGTGGAAACCGTACCTCACTGACCGGTCAGGGTGCCCCTGACGTAACATTAAAACAGAGTAACTAATCAATGACTTTTGGTATTTTTCCAGCGCAACTAACTGGTATCTCAAGTAGCTATTTATTATCAATCATTCAGTTGTTAGCTATATTTGGACGCGACCACACCTCTATGGAGACCAGCATACTTTTATTGAACTTGAACTGTTAAGTTTTATCAAGGTCAGTTTAATCAACTTTTGTTGTTGGTAACCTAATCTGTGATTGAGGTAGTTTAGCCGGTACCATTACTTGTTTCAAGTAAGTTTTTTTCTATGTACGCAGAAGTTAACTTTTTTTGCAAGTTTTATTTTATTTTAGCCATATTAAGCGTCATGCAGACAGAGCAACTAGCCGAAACCAGTCATGCACATTTTGACCTTATCAAAAAATTACTCTCGCGAGGGATTTACTTATTGATTTTCTAGTGATTAATGTTAGTCCCTCAAAACTTAAAAACAGTGTAAAATTAAATTATTTATTTATTTTAACGATGCACAATGGTGATAGAGGTATCTCTACCTACACAGACCTACATCCACATAAAAAATACAATAATAAAATGAAGTATTGAGGTATACTTATTTTATTTTATTAAGTTCTTTTGTATACCTATGTGGTTTAGAGTGCTTGTGCCCACCTTATTGCAAGCGGCGATTACATGGAAATGGAACTAAGACAAGATATTTAACAACTGAACGTACCCTAGAAAATTTATGTTCCGTTTCTGATATGTAACAAAATCATAAGAACCGGCCTTTGTTCGTTTTTCAAAACCTGATAGAAATTTAAAGGACTTCTTTTTAGAGAAAAAAAGATCTGCCCAAAATGTTTTTTAACCTATTAAGTTTAAGCTTCGCATGACATAAACAGTAGGTACCTAATTGTTTTCAAAACATATATGTCTGATTTACTACACTTAATTTAAATATGTCATCCTACTAATATTATAAACGCGAAAGATTGTAAGAATGTATGGATATATGGATGTATGTTTGATACTCTTTCACGCAAAAACTACGGAACGGATCGGGGTGACATTTTGCATGCGGGTAAATCTAATCCTGACTATACTTTTATCCCATAAATCAGTTACCGTGGGATAGAAATCACCTTTAAAGAATAAGCGAATTAGTAATTTACTAATAACACCTTCACCATTAATTAGTAATTACACCCTAGAGTAATTCGAAAGCGGATAATATGATAAATCCAGCTTTCTACTTAGTCGAAAACGAACGTGGTTAACAAAGTCACTTAAAACTTTAACCATGGTTTTCGAAATAAGTTTTCTACGTAGCAAGGAGGAGCGTGCGCGTTGAAGTCTTTTGTATGCTACGCCGATCCCTCGTAGCATCGTAGAGCGTGCTACGAAGGTCTAACTTAATTCTCGTTATGGGTAAGGAAGTGGGAGAGAAAGGGGAAAGTTAGATGTATCATAAGTTGTGATACATCTAACTTTCCCCTATCTCCCCCGTTATGATTCATAACTAATCATAAGTGGTGAAATATACAACTCTATGCGATGTCTAATATCATGAGTTTTATGGTTTTCCCTCGTAGCATTGTAGCGCGTGCTACGCAGGTTTAGTTTCAAGTATATTTCAATCACCGTCAGGCAGCAGCGTTATAAACGACCTCTCAAAAATAATGGACGAGCCGTGTGTCCTATTCGCTGACGATATATCTGTACAAAAAACGTGTGATCGCGATGAAAATATATCCGATAAACTTGACATTATAATAAATAATATTGGACTGGACGAATACGCTCTCCGCAACTGAAGTCGCGCGCGGCTCGGATCTGTGCCCTAGCAATCTATTACGCAAGTGCCTATAGCCATCTATCATACTCCGTTATTCTATGGGGAAACAGTACTATGCAAAATTGATCTTTACGCAAGAAAACTTACACGTAGCAAACATAGAGCAAACAGCCAGCTGTATAACTTATTTTCAAAATTTTCACATACACTGCAAATGTAATCATCAATGTTTCAAATGTAAATTCGTTAGAAAACTTAAAGAATTTTATAAAACAAGTGAAGAAACCTACTCCTCTCGTTATTTCAGATATAAAAACAAACTTATATGGCATTATTTACAACATTTGATCAATTATGCTGTTTTCAGCCCTAACCGGAGGAATAAGTTGTGTATACGTACTCGGCATTAATCCAGGTTTAATAATACTGTTTTTAAAACTACGTAACTACAAGCTTACTCGGAGATTAACTACTCTTAGAGTAAGTTGTGATTATAAAAGGAATAGCGTTTTCTTATAAATATGGGCCATAAAGACCAAGCCTCAATACACGATTGACGAAAACGAAAAATAAGAAATATGTAAACGAATAAAATATTTTTAAAATATTTGATGAACTCATCATGAATGTAACGCGGGTGTGGTATTCTTCCAACACTAACTAGGATCGTAGTTAACCCGCTTACATTCATAATGAGTTAAATATTCCTAACCAGTTAACAATGACATCCTCCTCTCTCTCCATACATATTGTGTGCCCAGCAGGGTCTATTCTATAGTGGAACTTAATTATATAAAATGTAAACACCTTTGTACACCTATGGAATACCTACAATAAATTATCGAGTATTGAGGTGAAATATATCACAAAAAAGACAGTAAAATTACCTACACAGTGGTGAAATCCGGAACTCTCTGCAACGTCTACTTCAAGAGATATTAGGAATTCTGTGATGTGTGCGCGCAACTGTCCACTCGCTCAAATGTCCTTCGCGCAAGTGTCCAATTGCGCATATGTGTAATATAAATGTCTTTTCGCATAAATGTACTTCGAGCTAGTTTTTTTCGCGCAAGAGTCCTGATATCCCACAGGACCCGAAGTAAGTACGTAGGTAGTTATTAAAAGAAAATAAAAGAGTGGACACAGTGAGGCCAAGTCCCTACCCCTACAACTTATACCTACTAACTAAAACACTTAAGGTATATTTGCTTTCTTCATTCAATATTTTAAGAAGCTGATTAAATACTGTCTGTCGTCGAGGCGTGCCGCCATAACAATTGTAGAGTTTAGACGTTTAGTTAATTGTTTAATAACACCTTACTTATCTTTTTATGATGATCTTTGTTGACATAGTTAATAAGGCTCAATTTGTCCATCACTCCGGTTGTGAGATATCATCAACGCCTTCTAATCTAGATCCTTCTCTAGAATGCATATTTAAGAGACTAAAACATACGGAGCATGCCAGTTTATCAAAAGAATTGGACAGGGCAAAACCTAATCATTACATATTAAATATATTGTACTTACTTAATTAGTCTTATAAACTTATTGAGTTATTTGTCAAGTTTTATTTTATTTAGAATGCCTGAAAAGACGCTGTCTTCCGAAGAGATTTATGCCCTGGAGGACCAATATGGGTGCCGCAACTACGCTCCTGTGCCGGTGGCGCTGACCAGAGGCGAGAGTAAGATGAATCTCTTAATTTATTATGTATGAATGTAAGCGGGTTAACTACGAACCTAGTTTGTGTTGAAAGAACACCAACGTTTCATTTCATCCTTTGACGAATTAGGGGATGGATACGCGTCGCCTTGTTCCGCGATCCTGTAGAAATATCTTACTTTATTTTATAAAATCCCGGACTGCCCTAAAAATATCGCATTTATCAAAAATACTAAGGCCCGTATTATGAAAGCTTGCTCAGTAATCGAGCTATGTTTGAGCAACATTTAAGCTATAGAAAAGCGTTACTCAAGCGTAGATTGAAGACTGAACAAGCTTTCATAATACGGGCCTAAGACCAAGGTGGTTCGTGGTTGTGTGTAGTTATACTGTCCCTACTAAAATCCAAACCGCACGGACCAAGCAAAACCGCGCGCTTTACTTCAGGCTCATTCTATAAACTCATTTCGAACCTCACTAAGCTGAATCCGCAGTGAGTTTGAAGTTTTGTATTCTGTAAAACTCGATAATGCTTGTAGCGCCTCAGTGACGAGCGTGATAATGACGTTCGAAGTGAGATCGGTCACTTATGTAAATTCAAACTTTTACAGAATAATTCTACTGCTCTGGGTATCAAATCTCGCGTAGATCAGAGTCAGAGGGGTGAGTCTATTTTGTGTTTCTAACGAGACGTGATCGTGACCTTATTTCTACATATAGTTGTGTACAGCGCCTCTATCGTGTCGACATAGAACTTCGTAAATCCCATACTAAAAGGAGCTAGACGTCACGATCGCGTCTCGTTACTGACATCATATAGACTCACCCCTTTTATTAAGGCACTTCCCAATCACATTGGGCACGTGACAAACTTTTAACAATTTCTTAACTTAATTTTCAGGGGTATACGTATGGGATGTGGAGGGAAAGAGATATTTCGACTTCTTGAGCGCATACTCAGCTGTTAACCAGGGGCACTGCCATCCTAGGATCGTTGCTGCGCTTAAGAAGCAAGCTGAGCGGCTGACACTCACCTCTAGGTGAGATATAAGATAAGATCTCTTAGGTAGATAGATAGGTTTATGTTTATGATATAACTAGCTGCGCCCGGCGGCTTCGCACGCCTTATGGGATAAAAAGTAGCCTATGTGTTATTCCAGGCCTAGACCAGGCATACCTACAGAGGCGATTGATCTTTCAAGTTGAAGTTGAAGTTATCAATCATTCCAAGTGGACTTGTTTGTTCTTTTTCAGTTTAAATAAAGATCTTCAAACAGAAAACGTGACTCACCTAAAAAAAGGATTTTGCCATAATCACCATGCTTGGTAGGCGGATTGGTGATTTTAGTAAAAGTATTACAAATATACGTTAGGAAGTTTCTCCCCTGCCTCTGGTGGTATCTTAGTCAACTCCCACGGGTTGAGCCTGAAGGGTCGATTGCACAGAAATAGGGGTGGATTCTTACGCCGCGGCCTGGGCTCGCAGTGTACGCTAGTGGGCTGATTGATAATGATGATTATTTTCAGGGCATTCTACTCTGATCAATTGGGGCTCTACGAGAAGTTCATGACCAGTATTTTCGGGTTCGACCGACTTCTGCCGATGAACACAGGTGTGGAGGGAGGCGAGAGCGCCTGCAAGATCGCCAGGAAGTGGGGCTATGACGTCAAGAAGATACCGGATGGACAGGTTAAGGTAAGATACACCAGGGTTTAAGCTGAACGCGCAAATGTCTAAAAATATACAGGTTCCGGTGGATGCGGCGCAAACGGGTGCGCGGTCCCCTTTATCCGTACCTACTGATAATATGGAAACGAATGCATTGAATCTTGTTTAAAATAACGTGTTCATGGCGCACATGTTCACTTTGTGTGTCGCATCAAAGTGGCTGGGCAGTGAACGGGTTAGCTAAGGTTTGGTAGAATGTTGGTTGTTGCCAAAGTGGTCGGGGAATTGTTTTTTTAATTATTGCCAAAACTTACGATTTGATTTGGTATGTTACTTTGGGAAAAGTGTTCCTGGTTGGAAATAGAGTCGATTAAGACCAACTTGTTTTTTTTGACAAATGTTATTTTTTTGGGCAAAGCTTATTTTTTTCAACAAAACTAAAAACGGCAATATTTTTTTCTTCAAATTAAACAGAAGGTTCCCAAGAACAAAACCATCTTACTACAAAAGAAACGGTAGCTACCCTTAAGGGGCCAAAAATTTGGTCTGGTCGATCGCCGACACTTAAAGTTTGAGCACCCCTTTATTAGTGTATTAATTCATGGTTACCTTCAACTTGCAGATAATCTTCGCAGAAGGTAACTTCTGGGGCCGGACTCTGTCCGCCGTCTCGTCGTCATCGGACCCGGATTGCTTCCAGGGCTTCGGTCCCTTCATGCCAGGCTTCAAGCTGGTGCCTTACAACAATATCCCGGCTTTGGAGGTAAGAGCTCTAAAATCACTTAATACACAATAATAATTCATGCACATATGAACCTCAACAGCCTGTATTGGTCCACTGCTGGACGCAGGCGTCTCTCTGATAAGCGCCTTTATTGGCGTTTATCTCATGGTTAATGCCCATAATCCCCACCCTGGGCATGCGTGTTGGGGATCGCAGTTTAGATAGATAGATAAAAAAATTATTTGGTACTACAGACACACACACACACACACACATAGAGATACAATACAAAGTAAAGTACAACAGGTTATATAATTCAAACAAGCATTTTAAAAATTAGGTAAATAAATACTTAGTGTAGAAAAGTTTGTGTGCACATCAAAAAGGCCATGGCTCAGCGAAATTCTGATTTTCAGCCAAAACCTTAGAGAAAGCAGAATGAGTACAAACAGACAACGTGTATATAGTTTCGTGGTTTAATTGTTTTGTAGGGAGCACTGCTGACCGCCCTGCGGTTGATAACCATTAGTCGCCTCTTACGCCACCCGTGGGAAGTGTTGGGGTGGTGCAAATTCTAAGCCAGCACCACACAGCTATACATATGATACACCATGACATAATGGATCGATAATGGTGTCTCGATTATGAATGTAAGAGACCTAACTAGGAACCTTGTGTGTGTTCACAGAAATGTAAAAAAAATATGATTTAGATTTATGTGTGTGTTGGATCATAACGAGGGACTTCTTTAAGAAGAAAAAAATAAACTTTTTCACAAATAGCTAATCTGGAAACGAAGTTCCGTAAACGCGAATATTTGCATGTTAACATCTTACGAGGTACCACAATTATAGATAAACATTTCATCAATTCTTAGGCTTTTTTTCTCTGTCTGTTATAGGCTATGATAAAAACCACCGAGTAGGTCATCTATTTGTTCCATAATTATGCAGTATACGTACCCCTTTTGTATGGAGCTGCGCCCCGCGGCTTCGCACGCGTTGTTACTATGGAAACGTTTTTATCCCACGGGAACTGATTTTTGGGATAAAAAGTAGCCTATGTTTGATTCCAGGATTAAAATTACCTGTATGCAAAATTTCAGCCCGATCCGTTTAGTAGTTTTGGGGTGAAGAGGTAACAAACATCTATCCATCCATACAAACTTTCGCATTTATAATATTAGTGTGATACCGTTTTGTATGGAGATCCCGGTTAACACTTTCATGTCCTCTTGCGGGTCGCATAGGCTGGGCAGTGAATGCGATATGAATGACCTACCTAATGTAATATGTAATATCACGCACAATATTTAAATTCAAATTGCACGCGGTGGGACTTCATAAAAAAGAAAACTTGGAGAAGAGAGAACCTAGAACCTTTGTTAGACGTGATATTATAGAGAAGTTAAATTGTAAAAAAAACTAAAAATTACCTATCTACCTTTATAGCTTTAATTACCCAAGTAGGTCTACCTACCAGCATTTAATATATCCTCTCTAACTAATCCTATTTACAGATTTTAGTACTGAACCTTATCACTCTCGTTATATCTCTCAAGTTTTATGGCCCTTTATTTACTTGATATTTTATTATTTTATCTGATTCTTAGGCTTGTATCTATGTTTATCAAAGACTCTTCATAAAGAACATAAAGAAGTACCTACGTTTCTATTCCAAGGTCAGACGAATAATTATTATCATTTAGCACAACTGTCTAAAGTTAAAAAACACCTTAGATTACCGATAGGCAAGGGTATCCATAAATTAGGAAAGATGTTGACACTATGATGCACACACACCGAAATTGAACAGAACGAGCAGCGGCGGCGCCCCGGCGGGCCCCAAAGCGTGGCAGCACTGATGGCGTTCGCTGTTTAGCCTTTGCATTGCGACTCTAAAGTTACACTTGGTTCTAGGTAGGTACGACTTTCGGATTTTGTATCGGCCGTTTAGGTTTTTATAAAAGTGCTCGAGTTTGCCGAGACGTCATCCGCAACAATACCCTCGCAGCGACGAGGATGGTGCGGAATTGCGGATGAGGTCATCTGCATCGGCAGAAATATCCGTCTCTGACATCGCATCGGTATAGTCAGATATGCCAGATATCAGATCTATCCAGTGCACGCTATGTACCATCAGGAACAAGTACAAATGTTAGAATATAGGTTATTGTTACACTTTTGTTAAGCCTTTTTCCTAAGATATTTTAAAATAAATTTATTATTACCATAAAAACCAATACGAAGCCACAAATCATTTACTTACTTCGGCATATGCACTGCGGTGCGATCAAAGTGTTAAGAAATATTATGCCAAAAAACATTTCCTTCATTTCAGAAAGAGCTGAAAGACCCTACAGTGGCTGCGTTCATGGTGGAGCCGATCCAAGGTGAAGCGGGGGTCATCATCCCTGATGACGGCTACTTGCGCAAAGTAAGGGAACTCTGCACGAAGTACAACGTGCTGTGGATCGCTGATGAGGTGCAGACTGGATTGGGTAGGTTGAAGATTTCAGATTTCAATAAAATTAACTTTATTTCAGATCGGCTTTCTTCGGTCCCCTTGAAAATTTTCACAAAATTAATATACTCGGTAGAAGAAACCGTCACCTTATTATACTTGAGAACACTGAGTAAGGCTTACAAAATAGATAGATAGATTATAACTTTTTTGCACCATCAATACATAACAAAAACAAACAAGGAAATTACTGCTAACTAATCTAGAGAGGCACAATCGGCGGCCTTATCGCTAACAGCGATCTCTTCCAGGCAACCTTTGGATGGATAGGATCGGTACGTTTAAAAATATGCAATTACAAATTTTAAGTTCTTTTTTTAGAAGATATTGATAAAGGCTGAACCTGAAACATTTCCTGCTCATTTCAGTGAAGGCATGGGAAGGAAATGGACATGGCATGTTTTTCGGCAAAAACTGTTATTTAATTAGAGTCAGTGTCAAATCGTGTATTCCTTTAGACTTACAAAATAAGCACTTATACAAATCATTTTTTAGTAGGTATATAAACAGATTGATAAGTAATTAATATCAAATAAGAAATAAGGTGCAATTGACTCTAATTCGTTTCAAATTTTTGTAATGAAAAAGAAACCACCAGCAAGTTTATCGCTAACATTATATGTATGTTTGAAAATGAACATGTTTGCTTATAAAATTATTCATTCTTTATTAATTTTCTCCGATTAAGTATTTAGTTAACAGCGCAGCGCCCTGATAATTATGGATATTTTAGTAACATACATATGTTTTGTTTAATAAAATTGACCGCAAAAACAAACTATGGCCATAATATGGAAGTTTTGTTCCATCCTACTAATATTATAAACGCGTTTGTATGTGTAAATAAACACGTATGTAGGTATGTTTGTTGCTCTTTCACGCAAAAACTACTGAACGGATCGGGCTGAAATTTCGCATACAGGTAGTTTTAAGCTTTTTATTCCATAAATCTGTCCCGTGGGAAAGGCGTGCAAAGCCGCGGGGCGCAGCTAGTTCACAATAAAAAAAGTTTGAGATAATACCTGTGTCCGTTTAAAGGTAGTTTCATAGAAAGGAAGAAATTGCACACTTGAACTGTCCGAATATAACAACAGCTAGACACTGGTTTACAGCACGAGTTAACGAACTTCCTCGGATTTAAGTTTAAAGTCTGTTTACAGGTCGTACCGGCAAGCTATTGGCAGTAGACCACGAGGGCGTAAAACCAGATATCCTGATCTTGGGCAAAGCGCTCAGTGGCGGAGTGTTGCCAGTATCGGCAGTGCTGGCCAACCATAGCGTCATGGACGTCATCAAGCCTGGCACTCACGGGTCCACGTACGGCGGCAACCCGTTGGCGTGTGCGGTTGCCACTGAGGCTATGAAGGTAATTGATAAGAGATTAGTTAGTTATAGTGACTTCCTAGAGTGTTGCCAGTATCGGCTGTGCTGGCCAACCATAGCGTCATGGACGTCATCAAGCCTGGCAATCATGGGTCCACGTACGGGTTCCTTCCTTTCTTCTTTTAATGGCGTCTACGTCCACGTACGGGTTGGCGTGTGCGATTGCCATTGAGGCTATGCAGGTAATTGTTATAAAGATCTAGTTAGTCATAGCGACTAGAAGAGTGTTATCTTGTCAGTATCGCCTGCGCTGGCCAACCAGTGCCAGGCTTGCAGTTGCAACCCGTTGGCGTGTGCGGAACAATCTAAGAAATGATTAAATTACATTTAGTTTAGATCCTTAATGTTTTCTTTGGCGACGTGTCCGCTGGCTGGTTGACAGAACCGTGTTAGAAGGTCGACATTTACCCAAATTTCTGGAGGTTTATTCGATTTTATAAGCAGCCGTCTAAACACTGATTGTAACTATCATTTATTTAAAGGTTTTAATCGAAGAGAAATTACCTGAAAAAGCAGCGGAACTCGGCGAAATATTCCGCGAGGAGCTGAGAAAGGCGCCGAAGTCCCATATCACCGTGGTACGCGGCCGAGGGCTGATGAATGCCATCGTCGTTAATGACAGTGAGTATACAAAATAAACTCGTATAAAACGTGAATACCTCAACCTCAAGAGCCTATATTTGTCCCTCGCTGGACGCAGGCATCCCCCCTGCGGCCTAATTCCACTATTTTTTAAAACAAAATGCTATAATGGCGCCACACGATTAAGATAGAGACTTTAGTCGTAAATTTATTTGGTATTCTATTACCATTAAATTACTATCTCTATGACTTATAATAACGTGTCAATAATGTGGTGGGGCATATAATCATAATCGTAATAGTCATAGATATGACATAAACAAAAAAAGATCGTTTTAGTAGAATACCAAAAGGTGTCAATGGTGGTGATTGTTACGCGATAATGAAGCGATAATATTGTCATAGTGAGGCGATTGTGTTAGTGGAATGAGGAACCTAATAAGCGTCTTATTGGCTTTTATCTCATGGGTAATGCCCACAATCCCCGCGCTGGGCATGCGGGTTGGTATCGCAGTTCGTTGGCCAATATTTCTGGAGGGGGTGCTGCTGTCCGCCCTCCGGTGTATATCCCTTAGTCGCCTCTTATGACACCCACGGGAAGATTTAGAGTGGTGTAAGTTACCACACGTTTGAAAAGGTACTAACCGTTGCTATTTTCCAGACATCCCCGCATACCAAGTATGCCTTCGCCTCCGCGACGCCGGCCTCCTCGCCAAGACCACGCACGGCCAGACCATCCGCCTAGCTCCCCCACTCGTCATCACCGAGCAAGAGATCCGCGAGGGAGCCGCCATCATCCGCAAAGTCTTCCAGAGTTTCGACAAATAAACCAATCACGCTCACGCCTCCTTATCAGAATCTACTTACGTCCACTGCTGAACTTCCTCCCCTAAACAAGGTCTAAGGTTCATTACGGATGTAAGCGGGTTAACTACGAACCTTTGTGTTGGAAGAACACCGTAATGATCCGTAATGAATTCGTCAAACTACGATAGTTTTTACAGTAAGGTCTTGCTATAAGCACCAACGCTTGGCAGGCGGATTGGTGATCGCAAATTAAAAATACACAGTAGGAAGCATCTGCCTTTCCTCTTGTAGCTTCTGAGCCTTAATTGGCTCTTTCGATATCCGCGGGCTGAGTTTGAGGAGTCGATTCTCGTTGCACAATAGTATGCAAACTTAGTGAGATTTGACGATCTATTGATTGATGATTTATACTACAGAAACTTATAAAGGTATACTTTTTCTCACTATTTATACACGCATAGACATGTGTGACACTGTGTCAAAGTTTTGCCATAATTTGAATGTATATTTTTAACAAATTCGTTGTAGTTTCTTTGTCAACAAACCGCATACATAACCTAAAATTAACTCTGTTGCCGCGGCATTTCATACGCAACTTACTCGTACTTGACGATTTGGGATGTTCCTTCAATAAATATTGCTAACAATTTTATATGAAACTCGACGCCTCGACGACGCAAGAGAGTACAACATTTTTGCGACGTGGTTTGTTTACAAGCATTTAACATCGAGTAAAGCTGGTGAAGAGATGGCGTGGCCGTGGCTATGCATGTTTTGTCGTTTATGCGTAGGTTCAACTTTAAGGTAACCGATTTATGTTTTACCAGCAAATCGGTTAATTGTGTATATGTCTACTAGTTCCTATTTAAATGTGAATAAACAAATATAATATGTAATTGTAATATAATTTATTTTAAATATACATCCATATGATCAATCCATCATCTCACAACACACTTATAATCACAGTTAGGTTGAGGTAAATACTGTACAATTTGCATTAGGGCGGGTACTGATCGGCGTTACAAGGCGTAATGTTATTAATCCCACTGTATGCGCCATCGTCTATTCAGATGTTGCCAAAACTAGACTAAACTTATCTGAGAGGACTAAAAATGATGCCATCCTTATTATTTTGATCGTTATGACAGGGACAGCGACATTTTTAGTACTGTCAAATTAGTTTAGTTTAGTTTTGGCAACATCTGAATAGACATCACGTTTACTACAAAGTTTGCGTTACTCTATTTTCTATGGAAATGAGAAAGTTCTGTAAAATTCCCGATTGGAGCGCTGTCATATTTCCATAGAAAAAAGAGTAGCAAGCGAAGGCTATCGAACGGCCGCGAAGTGTCGACGTCATTGCGAAAACAAGCGAGCCCAAACGAAGGCGTTCGTTCGCCTTTGACCGTGCTCCAACAGCCGTCGCTACATCAAAGAAAAATGGAACAAACGTATCGATCGTCGAATCCCATTCGCTCGCTAGTCTAAAACCCATTACACAGCGACCGTTCGTGCAGTCATTACGGTGAAAGAAGGCGCTAACATGAGCAACGACACGGATTTTAGCACACGACGTAACGCAACATATCATGCTCGCTCCGAACAGTACGTTACGTCCCGTAACATCGGTCAGTACCCACTTTTAGGTATATGAAAACATTAAGGCATACAAACAAGTCACGATTGTGACATTAAAATATGGTAATTAAGGCGAAGGTGGATAAATATCACAAGCTTTGTTCCTCTGGCACTTATAATTAGTTTCTCAAGTGAGTAAATTATGTTTTAAAATAATACTTTATGGTTTGTGCTGACCACAATAGGTTCTATACTCGATTTTTTAAAACATAAGCAGAAATGTAAGACATAAGCCATAAGCTCTGCGCACGTTAATCCAACACTGTTGCCGCATTGCACAAAAATGTGAATTCAATTATAGGCTTTAATCTTGTTATGTTTAGATACATTTTACAGTGATAAAATGTTTCTCAACAAGCTTCAAACGGCCCGGGAACTGTCCTCTATCTGATACCGTCAAAAATACATCTAAATGTTACGAGTTACAGCCCATATTTGAATGCACATTTTTGTGCTGTGCGGAAGCGGTGCGGCCGTGATCTGCAACAACCTTAATTTTAAAATTAACTTTCTTGCTATTGATTTTTATACATAATCTACAGTGCTTGTCGATTTTTGATCATTCCTACAATAAATATTTTTAACATTTTATAACTTAATCTCGACTTCAACTCATGACAAATTGTGTTTTTGCTCAGTTTGTTACACATTTGCTGGTGTAAAAAATCGAGTACATTTAAGTTTTCAAACGCCAATCTCGATCATCAAAATTCTTACTTATGTCATAATAGTTTTGTGTCCAATTTCACAGTAGCCTCAAAAATGATTACACTCTTAACAATACAAATGTACTGGTTTATATGTATAAATGGGTAATAAATAACATATTATACGTACTGGCATTTGTACTTCACTCATCTTCCTTAATAAAGCATTCATATTGCATCTAGGACGCCAATTTGCGTTCTCATAGTGTCAGTCAGTTTTGATAGGAGGATGCTTTCGTCTAAAGGCATTTTTGGACTTTCTAGCAGACCTGAAAAAAAGAATAAATAAATAATTAATACGGAAAAATCTCTCTTCTGCAGTTAAGAAAAAACAATTTGGAGAAGGAGTCCAAGACGAGAATCCAGTTAGGCTGGGCAGAGTTTAGGAAACTATGTCAGGTCTCGTCATCCATACTGCAATGCTTGAAAACTAAAGTATTAAATCAGTGCGCCCTACTCTTCATGACCTACGGACCTGAGACGTGGACACTCACGATAGGGCTGGCCCACCAGTTCAAAGTCGCTCAGCGAGCTATGGAAAGAGCTATGCTCGGAGTCTCTCTGAAGGATTGGATTCGTAACGAATACATCCGACAGAGAACCAAAGTTATCGACATAGCTCAAAGAATTAGCAAACTGAAGTGGTAGTGGGTCGGCCATCTCTTGCGAAGAACTGACAACTGCTGGGGTAAACGTGTTTTTGAGTGGAGACCGCGACTCGGCAAACATACTGTAGGACGCCCATCGGCCAGGTGGGATGATGATCTGCGAAAGATTGCAGGCAGATGCTGGATGCGTCAGGCTGAGGATAGGGCGTTATGGCGCTTATTAGGGGTGGCCTATGTCCAGCAGTGGACTAGTAGGTTAGGAAAGGTTGATGAAGATGATGATGACGACTGAAAAATCCACACAGCATCATCTAGCTTCAAGATGCAAGCTAAGCCCAGCTTGTGTTATGAGTAGTAGATGACATGTGATAATGTCAAAATGACAGAGTCGCCACGTGACCAAAACCAGTCAGGGTGTGGCTGTCTTTTTCCATACAAAAAAGTGCGATAAGGCCGCCCTTTGTACTTCCTAGGTTGTCTACATTTCCTTCTGCATTGTATTTTATACTTGTGTGGTACAGTGGTATGAAGAGTTATCTATCTAATTTGGTACAGCGCCTCTGTCGTGCGGATAGGGAACTACGCAAATCCCATACAAAAACAAGACATCACTATCACTATCGAAACTATCGTCAACCGGATTCATGGCTCAGGGTCAGGCTTTCCAGAGTTTCGACAAACAAATCAATAGTGACAAGAACAATACAAGGACAAAAAATATAAAATATAACAATAATAAAATAAATATAAGTAATAAATATAACAATAATCAAATAAAATATAACAGTAATAATAAAATATAATATAACAATACAAGAACAATAGGAAACAAGAACAAGCAAGAGGAGGAACTGAAATAAGACATCCATAGAGTTATATTACAATAAAAATTTAAATGTAATACGCGTTTACTCCTCATTAGCACAAATATGTCCAGAGCTGAACATGCCCCCTAATCACTACGCTTTGCTGGCGGATTTGATATTCATATGATTTACTAGCTGCGCCCCGCGGCTTTGCACGTGTTGATCTAAGTATGCTCAGAGATTAAGGTCAAGTCTGCGTCCAGCGGTGGACCAATATCGGCTGTTGAAGTTGAAATGATATCAATTTATTCATAAATGATAATTACAGTGGAGGTGTGAATATTCACAGAAGAAAGCCGCTGCCCCTTTGTTACAGCTGGAGAAGTCATTGGGTAGATTAATTTAGTCGGCTCTTACTATATCCACGGGTTGTGTACATTTCTGTGGTCACGGCATACGCATGCAAGCGTCGATGTTGATTTATTTTGAGCACCTGCAATATTATACGTACTTCGTGTTTCATATACCCGATTGATCTGATTTACGGAACTATTTAAAGCTCTGACGTCAGTCGTGAGCATAAGCAGAGATTGAAATAATATCTTCACCTTCAACGTGAGGAAAATGTATCATAACTCAGTAAATAGAATTATGAAAAATATAAAAGTTATTGCCTGTCAGCTAGCAGCTTATCTCCTTTGTTTGTTTTACAACATTTTACAATGTAGGACGAGAGTATTTTGAAGTCAAAAGTACATTGACACAGTAGGTACGTACTAGTACACGACGCACAGACAAATTATGGACTTACAATTTTCTTCAAACAATATTGTTGTTTTGAATGACGAATAATTAAAACCGGTTTAATTAGGTTCTGCTCGCCTTTACTCGCGTTTTGGAAATAATTAATTTTGTTTCAAAAAACTATAAACCGACTTAAATTTTTACAGTTTTTTCATGAATTATTATGGATCCCATTGTCAGAACTGAACATAATTAAAATGGAACCACACGGGAAGCACCAGCTTTCATATAAAAAAGAATCATGCAAATCGGAACACCTAGTCAAAAGTTCTGAGGTAACATAAAAAAAATACAGACGAATTGAGAACCTCCTCCTTTTTTTGAAGTCGGTTAACTATCAAAGGTAATAAAATATGATCTTAATAATCAAAATTAAATAAAATAAATAATAAATAATACTGGACAATTCACACAGCATTATCTAGCCCCAAGCTAAGCAGAGCTTGTGTTATGGGTACTAGATAACTGATATACATAATACAATACACTACATAGATAGATATTTTTTTATTATATATAGAAAAACATCCAGAACGCCCTGAACAAATGTCTGCAGATCGTACACACATTTGTCCCGAGGCGGGAATCGAACCCGCAGCCTCCTGCGTCGCAGGCAGACCTTCGCCCACCGCGCCACAGAGGTCGTCATCGAATTATCTATCTATGTATGCACCGAATGTATTAATTATATCAGTTATTGTTAGACGATTGTGCAGCAGTATCATAGACAATCCACATAGATCCATCACCTAAAGTAAAAAAACCACGACCATATAACTAGCCAAACCAAATAGTGTCGAAACAAAAACTTCTGCTCTATTTTCATAATATGCACGACCAAAGATTGGAAAGAGCTTCCTGTGTCTGTTTTCCCGTTAGAGTACCCACAATCTTGAAGTCTTCAAATCCAGGGTGAATAAGTTCCTTTAAGAAACCATTTCAAACTCAATTACGTCGTATTTTCTGGCCTTAAAAGCCACTCACAAACGTCAGCGTTTGAAAACGTTATGGCGTGCTGATTGGCAAACAGCGGTGCAATACAAACTGCAGTTAATATTCTCGGCCACTTCAATCGCGTGCATGCCATACCGTGCGGCAAAGTGTCGACCTAATTATGAGGTCACGAGAGCTAACAGTAGGATAACATCGTTTAGGAAATGAGCGTCGTTTATTACTGGACACAACTAGTAACGTTAATGCGTAGGCCATCGATGTAAGTAAATAAAACCGGCCAAGGGAGAGTCAGACTTGCGCACGAAGGGTTCAGTACCATTATTTATAAAAAATCAAAAAATACAAATCGTTCGTAAAAAAACAAAAAGTGAACGTGACGCGGTCACCCATCCAAGTACTGACTGCGCCCGACGTTGCTTAACATCGGTGATCGGTTCTCAAGGTGATAAGGACGTTGAACAAAAATAGTTAAATGATTTTATTAATTAAGGGTGGTAATTTTAAAACCACCTGGCCGGAGGGCGTCCTACACTAAGTTTGCCGAGTCGCGGTCTCCACTCAAGAACTCGTTTACCCCAGCGGTTGTCGGTTCATCGCGAGATATGGCCGGCCCACTGCCACTTCAACTTGCTTATTCTTTGAGCTATGTCGATAACTTTGGTTCTCTGTCGGATGTATTCGTTACCAACCCCATACTTCAGAGACTTCGAGCATAGCTCTTTCCATAGCTCGCTGAGCGACATTTTGAACTGGTGGACCAGCTCTATCCTGAGTGTCCACGTCTCAGCTCAGTCGGTTAAAAACCTGGGACGAAAATTAAATTAAATTTAAAACCTACCTTCGTTAATACAATCCCAGCACTCTTGTATCTCGTATCCCAGCCCTGCACTGTTGTGGAAGTTGAATTTGTACTTTCCCTTTGGCAGCGTCCATTCTGTGCTGTTTGCAGCTGATATGTGCAGCACTGTAGGGCACCAGAAGTAGTCCAACTGAAAATAAATTAATAAATTATGCTGGACAATCTACAAAGCATCATTTAGCCCCAAACTGGAGTTTATGTTGGGTACTATAATAATAATAATTCATTAATTTTAGACTAACAGCGCCTCTTCGTTTCACCCGCGTAGTTCCCGTTCCCGTGGGAATTCCGGGATAACAAATAGCCTATGTCACTCCCTGAAAAGTAAGCTTTTGAATGGTGAAAGAATGTTTAAACCGGTCCAGTAGTTTCGGAGCCTATTCAATGCAAACAAACAAACAGTCAAATATTATAATATGAGTATAGACTATAGACTAGAAAAGTTACAGATCTTATTTAACTTATTCTATGACTACTGTACTGGACGACTCTAGTACTGGATGACAGACATACTTATTAGTACATTTGATACAAAGATATATGTAGATATCTATCATTGTATTTAATTATTGTATGTATATAATTTAATAGATCCAGGCATTACTTGGCGGAAATCCAATGTAAATATAAGGACGAAAATATTTAGTAACATGATAAGATCCAAGAAGAGACCATCAAAGTAAGACGACTTACTACATATTTTCGTCCCTATATTAACATATATGTAGATTATATAAATTTTATTATAAAAAAAAAACTTTTAGAACGCCCGGAGCAGATATCTGCAGATCGTACAAATATTTGTCCCAAGGCGGGAATGGAACCTCCTGTGTTGCAGGCGTTTTTTCGTCCGCTGCGCCACAGATGTCGTCAATCAGCACGCATTTATACTAATATTTTATCGGTAAAATTCGTTTGTTAGTGTATGCATTTCTGGGTAGGGGGGTAGGTAATCTCTAGCTAGAACTACTAGCCCGATTTTGAAAATTATTTCACTATTGTAAAGCTTTATTTCAAAGTGACAGAGGTTCTGTTTTTCACTCACGCCGTACCTGGAGGTACGGCGTGAGTGAAGTTGCGAGCAGAGGCTAGTTTCACATATGACTACAGTTTGTTAGCTGAATTAAAACAAGGTAATTCGTTCCTTTAGCGTTGAGGTGAAGGTTGAAAATTGTATAATTCTAGTAATCTATGCGAGAACCTAGAAATGACCATGACTACAAATGCACTTATCACCTGACACCAAAAACCACAAACGAGCTACGATTTTGCTTTCATTAATATTGTATCTTATAACGAAACCCAAAAGGTGGAATTTAAAAAATCATATTAGGTAAAGGTTTCATATTTCCTTCCATTAATTTTGCATTTCAGAACAAAAGCCACAAGGTTGACGTCACATTGAAAACGCCTTCACTATGGTTTATCCATTTTGAATGAAGCACACAAATAACAAAATCTCACTTGCTTGGCGTCGAGTTTCAGATATAATTGTAAGCAATTTTTATTGAAGGGAGGATCTAAAATCGACATGTAATGTAAATTACGTATAAAAGGACGCGCCAACAAAGTGAATTTTAGGTTAAGTATGGGCGGTTTGTTTACGTTTATGCTCCATTCAAAATGAATACGATATAGGTTTGAATACTCGGTTTTATAATCCAAAATATTGTATGTCAACCAAGGCATTCATGAATGATGATTAATGCCTTGGTTGAAACTTCATATAAACTATTAACAGAAACACAAAATCGACATTCGAGTATGAAAACGGTCGATGACAGAACAAAAATAAAGAAAATGTCAAAAAAACTGCGATTTGACCATGGTACAGTATGCTATAAAATATTTCTAACTACTTTGATTATATAATCGACCTCTATGGCGCGGTGGTCGAAGGTCCGACTGCGACGCAGGAGGATGCGTGTTCGATTCCCGCCTCGGAACAAATGTGTGTACGATCTGCAGATATTTGTTCAGGGCGTTCTGGATATTTTCGATGTATAATAAAAAATATGTATCTATGTAGTATATTGTATTATGTATATCAGTTATCTAGTACCCATACCTAACACAAGCTCTGCCTAGCTTGGGGCTAGATAATGCTGTGTGAATTGCCCAACATTATTTATTTTATAATCTTTAGTTAAGTGTTTTAGTTTCTTAGGATAAGGTTTATTATTGAACACACGAATAAAATAGAATGACTAAAAATGATTTATCGCCCCCGAAGCCCCCTTTAGATATACTAAATTTCATGAAAATCGTTGGAGCCGTTTCCGAAATTCGGATTATATATAATATATCAAGAATTGCTAAATAATGATAAATAAATAATGCTAGACAATTCACACAGCATTATCTAGCCCCAAGCTAAGCAGAGCTTGTGTACTAGATAACTGATATACTTAATACAATATACTACATAAATACTAGATATTTTTTACTATACATAGAAAACATCCAGAACTCCCTGAACAAATATCTGCAGATTGTACAAACATTTGTCACGAGGATCAATCGAACCCGCAACCTTCTACCCCACAAAGGTCGTCAAACTAAAGGTTTACATTCAACTCACCGCAACAGCACCTTTCGTCCCAACAATCTCAGCCTTATTAGTCATATTGGTTCTGGTATGCGCGGACAACGTCGCCGTCCGTCCGTCCTTGTACTTCAAAGCGCAGGATATGGACTCGTCCACGCCCGCTTTGCTCAGGTGTCCGGTGCAGACCATGTCTGTAGGCGGGTCCTTGTATACGTATTGGACTAGTTGTAGCATATATAGGCCTAGGTCTAGGACCGCGCCACCGCCTAGGTCCTTCATTCTGGAAACGGAGTAAATAATTTGGTTGTTTTGAGAAATCTTTAAAGCATACTTTAAAATCCCCGCAGACGGGTAATCAATGCTAGGACAGTATCATAGCAGTCATGTTGACATTTGGTAAGGACATTTTTTGTACAATCATGCTGTTTAAACTTTCGCGATTTAATGATTATTTATCGGGTATTTATCGCGTACCTTTGTTTTTATTTCCCCTACGTTTCTACCGCATTACAGCGATCGTGGTCACGAGGGAAAAAAACGTAGGGATATAAAAAAAAAGGTACGCGATAAATACCCGATAAATAATCTTTAAATCATGCTGTATTCACACGTATCTATTATGGTGGCATGTGTCAATTTAGTACATTACCTAAGTACATTATAATTTAGTTTTGGAAGTTTTTACGTACAAGCTCTAAATCGAAATTTTTAGATGTTTATTTTTCTAATTTCTAATGTCAAACACATTAGTTAAATAAACGTTAGTTACTATTTATTTTGGTGTGTCAGAACTAACTGATTATTTATTATAAGCTAACGTTTCTAACTATTTCAGGAGCCTGGACTCATTAATGCCTGTAAGATTATAATTATGTCAATAAAGTAATCTTTTCTTTACTTTTACTACTTTATGTTATGCTGTTAGATCAATAGAAAAACTTACAAGTTCCTTTCGATGTCATTAATTTCCACTCCAAACTGTATACTGATGTGATAAATCTCCCCCAGTCCCCCCGAAGCTATGTGCTGGTCCAAAGCATCGTACGCCGGGAAAAACCTCGACCACATTCCTTCTAGAAGAAACAGTTTCCTCTCCCTTGCGAGATTCACTAAGGACTTCGTTTCCTTGTAAGACATGCCCATTGGCTTCTCGCATAGAACGTGTTTCCCGCTTTCTAGCATCAGTTTTGTAATCTCGTAATGTTGCAGGTTGAGGACACTGACGAAGACAATGTCTGTAAAGATAGAATAACATTGATTTTGTTTTAAAAAACTATAAACCGTCCTCAATGATATAGTTTTTTCATGGATCCCATTGTCAAAACTAGACCAAATTAAAAGAGCTTTCAAATAAAAAAAGAAACATGAAAATCGGACCACCCAGTTCAAAGTTCTGAGATAACAAACATAAAATATAAAAAATACATTCGAATTGAGAACCTCCTCCTTTTTTTCGATGAGATATCAGGGTCGGTCGCTTGTAAGATGGGTTAAGGATATAGTCAAAGTGGCAGGGCGGATTTGGATGCGAGAAGCACAGGACAAGCAAGGACTGGCAGAACCCTGAAAGGAGGCATATTCCCAGCGCTGGGTGATCACAACGACCGGTGATCAGTGACTGAACAAAGGCCTCAACACGGATAACAAGTTGCCGACTGTCCGTCCGTGTAAACGATCCCTAAGATGATGATGACAGATACAGCTGTTTAAAACTGCATTTTCTCACTGCCTTTTATAGGAATGTTATGATCATATTACGGAATGAATGTTTAGGAAAACTCATGGTATGTGAAATCATACGCAAGTCGCAACGTATGTTGTAAATAGAGTCAGTATGTGTAAGTATAACTATTATGAAACAAGGTTAATAGATTTAATTGGCGGTAAGGACACTGCGACTGGATACCAGGAGCAATTACCATGTTAATAGGTTACTCGTTACGGAAGTTTTATGATTAGCTAAACTATAGCGAGACTCAACAATGTTCATATTTACACATTTCACAGTCAAATTCAAGGTCAGACAAATCGATTTAAAAGAAGTAATGAACACACATTTTCATGTAAAATATGTAGGTAAATGCTTAAGCTGCGTTTACAAGAGCTAAGATTTAAGCGGTGCAAATGATAGTCTGGAAATTTTCCGGCAAACCGAAACGAAACCTTTGTTTTCACCAGTTTTAGTGCTGTAGTCTGATGAAGTAATGACGATTGACATTTTCACACAAAAAATGTGTGAAAAGGCATCATCATTTCATCAGGCTCCAAAGGACGCAGCTGTATGTGAAGCTTGTGCAGTGTAACAGATAGTCATCTGGTACCCCGCACAAGCTCTGCTTCCCTTTTGATTTCACCCAAAGATTTTATGATACCTAAGGATATTTCTCATCTACATGTAGTAACAGTCTTCACCAAGCGGTTTCCTGCTCAGCGCCTATTTCTTAGCTAAGACTAAAAACTGTTCAGTGCGAACATTGCTCAGAAACATATATAATATACATATAAAATATATATGATCAGAAAACCTGGTTATACAATCTGAAACTGAATCTTAATGTAGTTTACCTATAGAATCATCACGCGCCAATGACTCATAGCCTTCGTATGCTGTAGCGATATTGTGTAGCGTAGCCAATCTGTGTACCCGCTCGAGATCTTTGCCAGCTATAGCCACGACTTTGTGCTGGTCTGCTGGCAGCGTCGCCAATGCTGTGAGGAAGTCGTGTGTGATCATGCCGACACCGGCGACGCCCCATTTTAGCAGGATACCCATCTGCAACGGAAGGTTTTATTCAGGATATCATAATTACATTTCGTGTCTACTTCTACTGCTTTTTTATCTAAAGGCTAGGCGGTCCCTCAACGGAAGCGTTCCTTTGCAATATAACTATCCAAGATCCGATTTGAGCGTTACCTACTTACAATATTGCCTCACTGGCTGACGAGCAGTCGCCTGTTACGTAATATAAGCATATTAGTTATCTTGTAGGTACCTATAAATAACACAAGTCTGCTTAGCTTGGGCTTAGATAATGATGTAGGTATGAATTGTCCAGTATTATTTATTTAATCTTTAAAGAACTTCTATCCATACATTATATACCTAAATTGCTGGGTGCGCGTGCGCACTGTGTATTTTGTTTTATTGTTGATGGTCAAGCGTTTGGACACCAACTCACTTTAAGCAAGTGAAGATGTGACATAAGATGGCACGGTGCACATGCTCGGTTCTCTTACTCACTGATGTTATGCTCGAATCTGTAGTGTTACATTACAGACTACCACTCCAGGCGAGGGACCGCATTGAGGTTAATATTCACTATTGCCATTACAGTTCCCCCTCCAAGAAGGCTTTAAAACAATAGAGGTAAGGCGTTCCGAGTAAAATATTTCACTATAACATTAATAGAATAACTTTCCATGGTGGGAATGAAGGAAGAGCTCCGGGATGACCGGAACTCGGTCTTCAAGAACGTCAAATCTTGAAGTGCGACACCGGTCTCCATTAGAACACGTTACAATCAACTGGCTAATGATAATGATTTTCACGTAGGTAAACCAGTTAGTTGACGTTGAATGATGGATAAGGCCAGTGATTTCACTCAAAGATTTTCCTAAGATAAGATTAATATGACTGATAAAACTAAGCCTCTTTGTCCTATGCAACATTCAGACTAAACCTCAACCTCGACCGCCTGTATTGGTCCACTGCTGGATGCAAGTGTCCCCCTGATAAGCACCTCGTTAGCGTTTATCTTATGGAGGGTAATGCCCATAATCCCCACGCTGGGCATGCGGGTCGGGGATCCCAGTTCAGTGGTAGAATTGTTTTGCAGGGGGCGCTGCCCGGCCCCTGTTGGATATCCGTTAGTCGCCTCTTACGACACCCACGGGAAGAGTTGGGGTGGTGCAAATTCTAAGCCAGCACCATTCAGACTAAATCCAAGCTGCTCTACTCTGCCTGAGATAAATTAAAGGGAACCCCAGTTTAATTTTGGTTGGCAAAATATTCAAATAGGTACCTACTATACCGCTCTTGTACAGACCTTGTTCAGAATTATTTCAAGAATGCAGTCTCTTTAATTTACCACAAGGTGAATGAAGGTTGCATTTGCATAAGTATGTGTAATTTTAAGTTTAAAATATTAAATTTAAGTTTAAATGATCTCAATAATTTGTTTTAGCAAACGTACCTAGGTAGGTACCTAGTTTAGTTCCTACTGCGCTATCAAAGTTATTCAACTTTTGCTATAGATATATAATGATCCTTTATTTATCGATGTCGTCGGTAATATCCTTTTGATAAAGAAAGTTAAGGTTCAACGGAGTTCGACGATTATTCAACAGTAGGGGACTGTTGCAATTATAAGATTGGAAGCTGCTACTTGACTTATTAAAATGGTAGGTATGTGATGTGTATTATTATAAAAATTATAGGTAAATAGATTAATTTCACAAGTAAGAAGAAAGACTAGAGTTTCAGCTCAAGTTACAAGTCAGGTAATAAAATAATTTACTACACCACAGGGAAAACCGTACACAAACAACTCGGGCAATCTATTTCCAAACAACGAAAAACCTTCCATTGTTTGAACAAACTAAATTACCAACCGTGCTCACTCACCGTGCTTCTGAAAAAACTATTCGAGGACTGTCACAAGATGAAACAAAACCATTAAATTCAATAGTCCGTGAAATTCCACACCACTCGTTTCAGCAGAACCAACGAAATTCAACACTGAATTACGAATGTTACGAAAACATAGATATAGGTATGTTTAGATAAAGCCAAATGAAATACATATTATTCTTATCAAAGATAATCGTGTAAAAATATACGTAGCATGTTATCTCAAGTTTTTCTGTGTTATGTCTACCGAGATTTGTCCTCGGTCCATGGAGTGACGTTGTATGTGTTAATTGGAGTGAAGTGTGGACATCTGCTGATATAGGTTAAATTGTTAAGTAAACAAACAATTAATTACGTTTTTACGGCAGTATACTGCGACAGTAGTTGAGTGACTACGGCTAGAAATCTATTAGAAGCGGCAATTAGTTTTGCGATCGTAATGTGTGAACCTAGATCGTATAAAAGGTATTACGCTCTTGAGCATTTCAATAATAGTTCATTGCAGATTCTATAGCTTTGCAATAATCAATATGGTGAATATTATTATTTAGCACGACGATAGTTGGTAAAGCTAGCCTTGTCGTGCGCGGGAAATAAATGAGCGAAAATTATAGTTGAATAGGTAAAATCAGGGCCAAGTTCACTGCAGGCAATGTAAGGGGTTAAATACTGTTAAGTTCTAAGCAGGGTCTGACAATTTAGATTATGTTCTGCTGATTATTCTTCTTAATCATTTGATTTGATTGATGGATTGAGGCGTTCAAGGAGTGGTTGGTGGTGGACTCAAGGTTGGGACCACATGATGAAGAGACCTGTATTAAATACAGGTCTACATAACCTAAATTAATTTCACAAGATTAATTTAACATGACACCTAGAACTACCTTACTTTATTTTCATTTGGGAACTCCAGGTTTGAAAAGTTATGTTTGCTGAAACAACACATTTTTTTCTTACAATTAGAAGTCTATATTTTTCTTAGAGTAATTGGTTTCAATTTACACTTCTGTCACTGGGTTGATTGCTAAGATTCATTGTTATGAGAGTATTGTTAGCATCATTAAAATTGTTTATTTATGATCTTATCACTGTGATCTTGACTTCTACATTAAAGCAAACTCTTGCCTGCCATTTAATTCTACCTACATCAACATAGGTAGGTACTAAAGGTCTTTTGTCCTTTAATTTATTAACAAGATACCTACCTACAGCTTACTCCTTCTAGAAGATTTTCTTTATGAACATACAATACAGTACAATACACTTTATTGCACACCAAAACCACAAAAAAATTTAATACAGGAAAAGAAAGATAACAGAGTTGCACAATGGGCATCCTTATCGCTAAAAGCAATCTCTTCTAGACAACCTTCGGATGGACACGAAGCAGTTGTACTTAATAGATGATACATTATATTTTCCTTGTTTTCTAGAGGATTCTAACCTTCTAATGAGAATATAATTAATTTAATTTAATATCTGAATATCTGTGTATAATATTTTTGGGTAGATACATCTTTAATAATTTAAATAGGACATATCACATGATTATCACTAAGCTTGAATAAATAACAAAATTAAGTAAGAACTTTAGAATTATTTTTAGTTTTGTTAGTCTTATAAATATTGATAAAGGACCTCATAGAAATATGGATACAAATTACAAACTAACGATAAATTTCTGACCAAATTTTGTTTTTAATTTAAGAGAGCAGAAGGTCCCAGTTATTCATAATTTACCTATATGAATTTTCATTAAGGGCATACTGTAATAAGTTTACTCCTTCAAGGCAATCAACAAGAAATCAAGAAGTAACTCAAGGTAGGTAGGAAATGTATGGAAGCTACAGACAAAAATAGATTGTGTAATATATGAAAAATGTTTAACTTACAGTTACTTTTGATTATTCTGAAGAGTGGATGTTGGCGGCTGTACCGGCAGGCGGTTAACACAGTACCTAAACAGTAAGGTTTCGGCAGGAACTTGCAATAGGTTTGTAAGAAATAACTTCAGGTCGTTCATTGACCTGCTGTTTACAAGAAAGTACGTTATTTTAGTTGAATTAAAAGTACTTTGGAAGACAGTGCCAGTAATTTTTCTATGAAAAGAAAGAACCTACTCTACATTCAATATTTCTGTGAAATAAAACAAAACACACGCAACGAAGAGTCCACCGCAAACGCAAACAAAACAATGCGAATTGCAAATGCGATGCGAGCGATTTCTGTTTTGGGCTGCCAGCTTCGGCTTGCAAGAATTCGTGAATGCCAGAAAATGGTTATTAGATAAAATACCGTCAAACGGGGTAACTTGAGACAATTCTGAACTTCAGACATCTGCCAAAAGTTTATTATGATAGCTTTTTAATCATCTGTCTGCACATTACATCAGTCGATGTTGGACTTAGAAGTTCCTGAGCAACATAGACACCTAGGGCATCATAGAAAATTTAAAAATTTAAAAATCTTTATGTCTCAAGTTACCCTACAAAAAGGGGTATCTTGAGACAACCATATAAATCTGCTTGTAACTCGAGTTAGACGGACCTTAGAGTAACTTGAGACACCAAAAATGTTTTAAAAATAATATTTACTTAGTTTAATGTTGCCACAGCTAAAAAAAGTTCAATACACAATAAAGAAAAAAATTACAAAGTTTATTACGAGCACTTGTATTCTCTCACTTCTTTTGCAAAGACGTATCGCCCCCTGGATATTTTCACAGGCTTAATTTCTGTAATAACTTGGTCTAGCGTCACGGTTTGAAGGTCTTCTACTGCTGGGAAGACGAAAGTATCTTCGGTTTTCGTGGATTTTCGCAAAAACTTCACGTCGATTCCGTCTATTCCTTCCGAGCCAATAACTGTGCCGACAAATCTTTTTTCTGTTGGTTTTTTAGAATCCCTGTTGTAAAAAAATTTTACAACAACGAAGGAGCCAGTAGGAAAGTTCTTTGCAATAACTTCTGGCTCATTTACTATTGTATCTGATAAGTTCGCTAATGGATCAATGTTTTCTTCAAAATGGTCTGCCATACTTTCATCATAGTTTTCTAGAATATTCACGTCGGTAAATATATTTTCTTCCACATCACTTGGCAGAAACTGCGACATATCACCGCCGTCATCCGATTCATCGTGCAGAGTGATTGTGCTATCATCAGATTCAGACAACACCTGTGTTTTTTTCTTTTTTTGCTGTTTATGTCCACTTGGACCTGGTTGCGTGCTAGTAAGTAGCATTGACTCATCAATGCCTTTCCCAGGTAGCAAATTAAGCCTTGATTTTTTTGCTTTTAGTGGTTGCGTCTCTTTTTTTCGGGTTTCTTGCAGATATTCTTTAAAACTTGACACCCATTCTTGTGAATTGTCAATTTGGCCTTCAGCACTTTGCTTTGGAAGCCTTTTAAGAACTTGCTCTCGATCAAGGGGAATTAATCCTGAAGCTCTGAACCCAGCTTGTAAATTATCGCTTGACTTGTCACTCATTGCTATGAGGCATTGATTTAGAAGCCTGGGAAACGTATCTTTAGGGATGGTGCCTCTGTGTTTTAATTTCCATTGTGACAATACCTGGCCCCATTTGGTTTTTAGAGGCTTAAAGTAAGCCACATCGAGGGGCTGACAGATTCCGGTACTGTTAGGAGGCAATAACACAAATTTTATATTGTTTAGAGTGCATTGCTCTATCACCCATTTTGAAACGTGACTTGCTAAGTTGTCACCAACTAAAACCTTTGGTTTTTCAGTATCAAATTTTCTGAAGTAGGGCAGAATTATTTTGGTAAACCAATCTTCAAATATTTCCATTGTAAACCATCCACTTTTTGATCTGTTGTATACTGAGCCAGGAGGGCCTCCATTTACCCATGTGTTGTAGAGGTTTTCTGCACGATACACTACGTATGGTGGAAGTAGATGGCCATCACCGGCTGCTGCAAACATCACCGATGTACTTGATTTACTGGTGTCTATTATATTGTGTGGATGTCGAGAACTTCGTCTCACAATGACCTTTTTTCGCTTGGGGTCATCAGTTAAATTGGTTTCGTCGTAATTCACTATTAGATTTGGCTCGACGTCTTTTAATGTATCATTCAGTTGGTCAAAATATTCATTTATAAGACTTTCATCCACCGCAGCACGTGCCCTTTTGATATTTTGACTCAGTCTTGATGTTAGTTCATTTTTATTCCTAGAAAGGAATGATTCGGTCCAATCTTGCCCTGGAAAATTATTATTAAACCTTTTTTCAGTAACTCCTTTCCGGTCCAAGAATGATTTGACTATCAAACGGATGTCATACTTCGTAAGCGGGAAGCCCCAGTCTCCGGCTAAGCTAATACACTGGACAAGTATAGCTTCGTCTAGTTCTGAAAACACCTGTGGGCGTCCATACTTTCCGGTGTTTTTGCCTCTGATATGTCGGTTTACTGTGGCTCTAGGTACTCCAAATTTTTCACATGCTTTTCTTAGTGATAAGCCTTGTTTGACAGCCTCTATAGCTTTTTCCAATTGTGCTGTAGTATAAGTCACATATGGGCGACCTCCAAGCGTTTTCGGACGTTTTCGTGGCATGGCAACACTAAAATGTAAAAAAAAGAGATTTTATAATCAAATCCGTTATCTTGAGACATAGCGGGAAACTTGAGACAGTGTCTCGAGTTACCCCGCATCACCCCATTTTTTACAAATATTGTTTTTTATTTCTACCATGTTGGTATTACGGTAAAAAAGTAACCGAACTATCTCCACAAAACCTTTGAGGTTATAATAATATTATTCACACTACGAAACAATAAAAACTGTAACCGATACAGACAAAGTTTTCACGCATATATTTTCAACGATAGTTTACCTCACTTTTCAAACAAATGTTGTAGAGAACCAAGATTACTTACCTCTATTTTGGTGAACTTGTGAAACAACTAAATATCACAACAAACTTTTGACGAAGACTGACAAATAATCAAACTTCATAATGTTGTCATAAACGAAAAATTAAAATAATGTTGCCATTCGTCTCAAGTAACACAGCTGTCTCAAGTTACCCCGTTTGACGGTACTTACCACATCAATTATTACTGTTCGACCGAAAACAGGAATTGATTTGGTAAGGTGCAAAGCAAAGTTCTACTTATAAAAAATTCTAAACTTTCCTTGCCCCGAAAATATAGGCTCCTAAACGGTGTTCTTCCAACACAAATAAGGTTCGTAGTTAACCCGCTTACATCCCTTATGAACTCCTAAACAGAGTTTATTAATCATATTTTATATTAAAAGAGACATTTATAAATGAAAGAAAACTTAATAAACAGAAAATAACAAGGTACAATCCATAAGAACCTTAGCTTAGACATACAGACGACTGAAGCATAGGTACAAGAAGGGAATTTTTAAAAATCCGTGTTGAAATATTTCATTCCTCTCCATTTTGGCGAAATAAACGCTAGTTAAAACACTTATTGTTTGTCGTTAGCAACATACTTAATAAATGGCATTGACATTTGATTGACACGATATGTGACTTTGACATTCTTACATTCACTCAGCTGATAAAGTCAAAATATGCCAAAGTCACTTACAAAATGCAAATGCTTTTTGATAAAGTTTACAATTTCTTGTATTTAGGTTTCCAATAAATCTAATTGGATAGTTGGAAGATTATGTCTGTAGTTTTTAGACGATATCTAAAAGCCAACAGCGGCCTTTTGTTACTGGGAAACTCCTCTCCGACGAGTGTTCCACAGACATGTCTCAATCGGTACCTTGGTGACGACAAATCTATCAATGAAACGCAACTCAGCTGCAGTACCATCTTCATAGAAAATGGCTTGAACGTGCATGAGCTGCCTCTTGTGGTAAGAAAGCTGAAAGATATATCAGAAGTTGATGAAACGCAATCTTCCGAGTCTCCCATGAGGCAGACTGAATCCCCGAACTACCACCTGATACAAGAAGAATTCAAACAGTGCCAGGACCTTAGAGACGTATTCACTCTCCTCAACAAATGCACAAAAATAACTCCAAATATTGCATTAGGCGCTATGGAACGGATTTATGATTTGGAAAGGAACCCAACATTGATTAGCATTGCTACCAAATCATTGAGCACAAATATTTATATAGCTAAAGGAGCTATTTTAGATAAATTACTTCGTGTGGTTATGAAAACAGAAGACACACAGACCATATTGAACATACTAAACACAGTATCCTCTTTCATGGAACTTTACAAGCCCAAGTTCTCTGATGAGATACTGTTGAGGGTGATTGATGGAAAGGTGACCATTGAACATTTGTGCCAGTACATGGAATTCTTAATCAGGAATAAAGCAATCCCTAAATATTCAGACACCATCGACAAATTATGGGTTGGATTTATAGAAAATGAGCAAACTATCAATGAACATAACATTGGAAAAATATATCAAGTCCTGCATGGATTCAAAATAAGCAAAAGGACAATTCTTTCTCTGCTAGAAAACAAATTTGCAGATTTGTGGTTTAAAATCAATGTGGGAGTTATGCTGGATATATTGGAGACATTTGTGTATGAGAAGTATATAACTGCCCAGACACTTGCCGTTGTTGGGTCATGGTTATATAGAAACATACATGCTGTTGATCAGGATTCTTTATTGGATGTCATTTCAAAACTCACTCGCTTGAATTACACCGACAGCCAAGTGGAAAAAGCAATGGAAAAGTACATGAAGCTGAAAGGCTCTAAAATTGACAATCCTGTTCTAATTGTCGGAATACTGAATCATTGCTTACATTTCCATATTCGCAATGAGCTTATCCTTAATGTTTGCAGTGAATATTTCATAAAGAATTATCAAGATGTTCCAAATGCTTTTTTGAAATCCATAATTTACCCATTTGGATATTTGAACTATGATCCCATTAAAAGTGAAGAGTTTTGGAACCAAGTTGAGAATATTTTGGATGAAGATTATAACAAATTCAATACAGATGATATTTGCTCTATTCTTCTTTCATTTATCTATGTTGAAAAGTACCCTTTGAATCTTATCAACAGACTGTTCAGTTCAGAGCATTTGATGAAAATGCACAATCTTGAAGTAATTAAGAAACTTCACCTAATTGACACTGCTCTCTCTTTAGAATGCTTTGATTACAATGGCCCATTACTGCCCAAAGACCAATGGACTATCGATGTACCTCAGGATCCTCGGATCAGAAACTTACTCAAAAAAACAAAAGACCTGTTTGAGGATGTGGCCGGAGGATCTGATATGATGTCTACTGCTGTCTTGGTCCCTCATATTTATTCAGATGAAACATACCTTATTGATATTCTGGTTCACCCAGCTGGCCTGCTATATGATACTATGAACTGGAAGTCTAAATCAGCCAGGAATGAGAATACTGCGGTGTTGATCCACCTGCCAGAACACTATTGCTCGGACAATAAAACATTGCTGGGGCACCAAGACATGAGGAAAAAACAGTTGAAGATATTGGGTTTGAAGGTGGTGACAATGAACTATTCAACTCTCAGTCGCTTGTATACTTCATGTAACAAAAATGGTTTGAAGGAGTACATCCAAGAAAGTCTCAAAAATGCTGAAGAAAGTACAAAAATGTAAGCCTGCCATTTTGATCAATAATTGAATACAATGTAAGTAAATATGCTTAGACATTTCTTAAACCTATGTAAGTTTAGCATATTTAGGGAGGTTATTTAGTTTTTATAGTAAAAATGTGATACATGTGCCTATTTATACTTGTCTAATAAATTTACACATAAACTTGATTTGAATATTTTTATAAAATTTATTTTGCTAGTCTTGTACCATAAAAATTTACATACCTAAGTATTGTACTAAACTGAAAATGGTGTATAAAGGTATCTAAAATAAAACAAATACTTTTTTATTTATTTTATTATATCTTAACATTTTCCTTAATAATTACTCACAGGCTAATTTCACTAGAATTATATTATTATGAATATTTTAATAATTTCTTAATATAATTTTATATTTCGAAATATTACTATGAAAAAACTCGTTTCAGATCAGAAGTGTTTCTAGCTCCACCACTCAGAAAAACTATTAATGTTGCAGCTCAGTTTGAGTTCACACAAAGTTAAACCATCTGATTCCATTAGAAATAGACAAAACTGTAATAGGTCCATCATTAAGCCCATATTGGCTCAAACGATCCCTTTCAAATAATTTTCAAAAAGTTTCGAAAATACAGACAGCCTTTACAAATTCATTAAAATTGATTGAACAGATCGATTGTACAAAGGTGGCTACGAACTAAATATGGTGGAACCTGTCAATAACAGTTTAAAGAGGTCACCATTGAGGAAGGGTGCATCTACACAGTGGAATCACAGATAGAGTATGGCGTTGCGTAGGTTTTGTCGCCATTCTCGCTGTTAGCCAGAAATGACTACTCTTTAACTTTATAGTCATAACATGGTGTATCACAGCAACTCTAGCTTGAACATTAATCGTTAACAAAGTGTTATCGCTGACTCACAGCCTAATAATATAAGTGGGTTATTAAATTACACGAATATTAATATAGAAGTAATCGCAAATGTGATGATAGTATCTACTATGTGTATTCTTTGTAGACATTTTGAACTCTGGTAAATTTACCATCACTCCTACGGTCAGAAGTTGTTCTAAAGCTGACTACCTTCTTTGAATTATGACTAGCGACTGATTTTTAACGCTAATATGATCGAAATTACTAATATAGACTTTATAGCTATTCTCAAAATTATGTGCATCTCTCATGACAGCTATTTAATGTGAATTCTAACACGAATGCTGCCCGGATAGCTTTATTTATTAATATAAGTTACTCGAAAGGACTTAGGAAAGTTACTGAAATTACGAAAATACCTACGCTTAGGTAGGCTGCCTTATGCTACTTATTTGGTAGATTTCCACTAAACTACACAAATTATGTATTGCCAACAATTTCGTGAAATAGGTGATATTATAATGAGATTTTGGCACATCGGCGGACTACGCATGAACAGGAATAATCTAGGACAGTAGGTAACTGAAAGGTTCAAATGGATTAATATTAATACGTTTAAATGTTTACGAGTTTTATCAAACATATTTTACGAACAAGTATAATTTTAAAGAGTAGGTAAGTATTATAAAGTCATAAATATTTTCTCTAGACTTTAGTATTAATTACATATATATTAGTTGTCGTTAAAATATATTTTAATTGTAGAAGGTAGATATAATAATGCCATAATTAGTTACGCTCCTACCTTCCCCATTAATTTCCTTTAATAATTGTATTATATTTTCTTTTTTCCATTGAAATAATTATTCCAATAATATAATTAAAAGGCATAAATATTTCTATGTACTAAATTCAAGTAGATAAATCGTTTAAATATTGTTTTGATCAAAGGAAGATATGTGATCACTGTTTTTAATAATTTTATTTTATATCACTACATGATAAAGCAAAGGAAATAAGTTTGCGTATGTATATTTTAATACGAATAATTTAGAATGATTTATACTTAATCTTATTAAGTTATTTGACATAAAGAGACGCAATTTGCGGAGGCGACATCGACAGACCTTGGTGCCACCGCCGCCGGCTCAGCACAGCACTGGTAAAACAGACCACAGACGGTAATTTAAACACTAAATCGTCGATTTAATTTCTAAGCTACTATCTAGGTACCTAGGTAATATAATTTTATTATGGTATCTATGAATAAACAATTTAAAACCGAATGCTGCAGGGTTATTTTGGAATAACAAATGTTATGAGACGTTGACAATATTTGGCTTAAATAATTAAGTAAAATTATTAATCCATATTTATCATGCTATTGCATTCCGCTAATTAGACGAATTGTCTAATGATTGAAATAGATTGTAGCAAGGTTTTAAGGTTATCTACCTATTCTTCTAGCTATTTTCGCTAATAATCATTAAATGTCATTAGACTCTAGCTAGACTTTCCTATGATACTCGTTCATAATTATTAATTTCAAAATGTATTAGGTAAGTAGATATTTTAAGTGAAGACTGACTTATATTCTAAGATATTTTACAACACCGAATCCTATTTGGCAGTATCTAAATTAGTTATTAGGTATGAGGTCTACTTATCTGTGATGGAAATGAAAATTGACAAGTTGTTTTAAATTTTAAAGTGATTGATGATTTTTTTTCCGTTATTAATGAGCTCAAGAGTTTAAGTAGTTTAAATATAATACCGAATCGGAGGTACCTACCATCTTAATATTAGATATAATTACTGGGAAGGAATGATCGTCTGAAAATACGGATAAATGGGAATAAGGTGTAACTTTCATAAAACTATCTGATTATTAAATTTAATTTGTGGAGTTACGTTTATAAGTAGAGGGTATTCGGATTTCATAAATGAACACGAACAAAAGCTTGGTGTCTTCGAACATGTAAATGATTAGAAACATGCCATACAAATGATCACAGTAAGATATAAACTACCTACGCGAATGTGCGCAATAACTTCCCAAGATCGCTACAAATACGACCAATAAAACATGTTCTATCTATAGATAACACATCTCACTAACTACATACCGTAATAATTGTCCTTACAGAACTTTGAGATAGATCTACTCAGCGTAAAACCTTTGGAGGAGGTAGGTACTGTGCTCACACAGCTTGTAAATTTAGACCATCAAGGAAATTATATTCATTTTTAGTGTAACAATTTTCGATAACTACGTCAAAAGTGACTAGATTGTATTTGAAAGCAAGATTAAAAGGGTGCCTTTACTCGGATGGTAGTGACATTCACGCTTCAGTCCCACGGTAAGTTTTAAGTTGAGCAGATGATAATTCTTACAACGAAACAATCATATTTACAAAATATATCATTTATAAATCCTCACGATCTACAATCACAAATGTAAATGTTTATAAATTATCTACGACGCTCCTTCATTGATTAAACAAAATAAAAATCATAAAAAAATGCTACAAAACAACCACTATCTACATGTACTAATAACCTCGTTACATTAAAACGATAGCACAACGATAACTGCCTTATCTTAAATTAATCCTTAAAATTAAATAGTCTACTATGTAATTATAATAACACAACAAACATATTAAGCTAACCGACATTTTAAGGCTCATCACTCATACATACTCCATAAATATCTATACAACAGTGAATAAAATCCAAAACAACACCCTATACCCCTAAGCAGTTTCAACAAAATACCGCTGTAGAATTAACATCGAAATGAGAAAGAGATCGAGTTGACAGTTCCTTTCTCGTTCTTCGAGACGAGTAGCCGCGAAGCCACCGCAAAGTAGCACTTAGAGAATCACAAACAAGTTTTGTAAAGAGTCCGAAGTAAAGAGTTCGAGAAACGCGTGGGCGCGGGGTCCGGGGTCCGCACACCGAGGCACAGGGACCACAGACCATGGAACATAGACCAAAGAGTTAAGTCGTGGTAAGTCTCCCGTGCGGCGGTGTGCGGGCCGGGAGAGTAGAGGCGTGCGCGTGCGTTGCGCGTTCAAGAGTAGATAGTGATGACCTCGCGCCCGCCGCCGCGCACCATCAGCACCTTCTCCAGACCCTCGGTCAGCACCTCCAGGAACTCCATGTCTGGAATGATAGAATTTATGTTAGGACCTGCTAACGACGAGTACCCTAACCCAGGCTAACTTGTGATTATTTGAGTTACTATTATTGTGTCGCCTTACTATTGTTTTCTGTTTTGGTGTGAGTTTTACGAGGAATTTGATCTCGATATTATTATATCTAACGGTCTACGAAGCTCCGGTACGTTAAAATAGCTTTCGTAGTACGAAACCTTTATTTTACAGCAGAATTCGTAGCATTTTTTGTAGCAGATAGCCTATTAATGCGCGAAGACATCGTAGCAAACGCTACGAAACTCGTAGATTTCGTAGCAGATGCTACGAAGTGCGCATGCAAGTGCTGTGTAGTAGCAGTTAATGTGCTACGAAATCAAGCATGCGTAGATTACGTAGTACCTAGACAGACATCGTAGCAAGCCCTACGGAAATTGGCAAACTACTATCTCGTAGCAGAAGCTACGAGATTAGTGTAGCACGTAGACATCATCGTAGCAAACGCTACGAATAAAAGTTCATCGTAGATGTATGTATACACGTCGTAGCAAACGCTAATCATTGACCAGTATATCTCGTAGCTGCGTAGTTTCCTACGAATATTTTAGGTACTTGTACTCTAATGAAAAGCTAAAGCTATGTGGTGCTGGCTTTGAATTTGCACCACACCAACTCTTCCCGTGGGTGTCGTAAGAGGCGACTAAGGGATATCCACCGGGGGCGGGCAGCAGCGCCCCCTGCAGAACAATTCTTCCACCGAACTGCGATCCTCAATCCGCATGCCCAGCATGGGGATTAGGGGTATAACTTCCAATAGATAAACGCCAACAAGACGCTTAACAGGGGGAGGCCTGCGTCCACCAGTGGAACAATACAGGCTGTTGAGGTTGAGGTACTCTAATACTTGTGTACCTATCTTTTTTGTGTAAAGGGTGACTCAGGATCAATACAGGCTGTTGAGGTTGAGGTTGAGGTACTCTAATAGTTGTGTATCTTTTTTGTGTAAAGGGTGACTCACAGTTGGACTCCCTCTCGAACTTGGTGTCCCGCGGCGGGCCGGGCAGGTTCAGTATGACTAGTTGTGCGTCGTGCGACCGAGACACGATCACCTCGTTCAGTTTCACGGCTGTGTGCATGCGACGCACCGTGCCTTCATCCCTATATCACATAATTGAAATAAATTAAACTCTTTCGAAATTAGAATACAATGGTTATCATCTGTATGGAATAGGGTATATGCATGTGACTTCAAAAAAGCTAATAATTTTTAACGTATTCTCGTAGATATATTCCTATTCTCTATTGATAATAGGAATATATCAGTATATTTATTTTTGTATGTTTTGATGTCTTTATTGTGAATTTTAATCATTGAAAAGATATTTTAAATCTCAACCGCAAAATTTCTAAAAGCAACGCTATTGCCAGCTGAACCATGACGTCACACGTCTTGTACATTTTTGTATATGGAAGGGATAATATGGCAGCGTTTTTATCACCGGAAACTGAGTGTAGTTTTACTTTTGGTAAGCTTAATTTACTTCAATAATTTACAATTTTGTTGATGTAATTTATTTTTTTCGGTTATGTATTAGCCTAAATAATCGATAAAAAAACCATGCATATACCCTTTCGGTAAATTATGATAAGTAGGTAGGTTATGGTGTCTACGATACAGGTCATGGAGTAAGCAGTCTCTAATCTGGCAGCTGGATCCCACTTCAAGACAAACTCATCTCTCTTTTTTAAGCTGAGAGCTTCGGAACTCCTTTAAAAATAAAGTAGTTTCAAACTAGATAGGCCACTTCCATGAATGTATAATAAAACATATCTTTGCAATGGATTCAGTTATTTAGCAGGTACCCATAAAATAGATGATGAATTGTCCAGCAATAATATTATAGGCCTATATATCCATCCATATCCTGGAACTTTACCTGGTTATATCTTCATAATCTTTAGTCCAAACAAAAAATAAAAATTACATTTTCCGATAACCTAACTGACGGCCTAATTATAATTTAGGATACTAGTCTAACAGGCTAGTAATAGGCTAGTAGTCTAATTAATAAATAAATAAATAGAAAGGTAGCAACTTACGGCGTGAAGTCCGCAGAGACGGGCTGGGGCTTGAGCACGCCGTTGGGGTGGTCCTTGTCTCGCTTGTCGTCCGCTGACGCGTCCTCGCTCTGCGACCGTTCATCCGACGAGTCCCACATTGAATCGATTATGTGCAACAAACTACTCCGAAAATCTTCCTACTCATCCCCAATTTCGAGACCCATTCCATTTTGTATTAAGTCCAATTGCGCGCGTTTCCCGAGAGTTGCACATGACGGATTCAAGGCGAATAAAACACGGGATGTCATATATTATTTAAATTGTTAAACATAAAACACTACGGACATTCAGGTGTATCTATCCGCGGTACACGGTTTGAGGCAGTAACCCATTCGGTGTAACGGACGGCTGATTGGTATTTTTCAGGAACAGGCAAGTCCAGGCGTCAGGTGCACCTACCATAGGTCCCTGAGGCCTCAACGCGTGTACCGCGCTTGTGATCAACATAACAAACTAAATTGAACCAACTCAAAGTGAATGAACTCGGCAAACATATGACCACCGCCGTGTGTGTATTCGCTAGGACTCGTTAGTGATTACGTAATGGATGCAAAAAACAATAAGGAAATAAAAATAAAACGCAAACTCTGATGCAGTCTTGAGATGCATTTTTGTTGCTGTAGTTTATGGTGATAAAACTTAGCTTTTGTAGGTGTATATAAAAATCATTTAATTTTAAATTAATAAGTACTAGCATAGGGAGATATAAAGCAATTTGTAGCAATCAAGATAAGCAATAAAGGCTTTGTTAAAACTATTTTAAGTTAGTCCCTACCATAAATATAAATAAAATCGAATTGAATTCAACCAAGCTTAAAAATTAGCTTGTTTTGATGTTTTTTACCTAGCAAAATGTAGTTTAAGTTAAGGCCCGCCTTCAAATGTGAATTATGAATTATAGTATAATTGAGTTCTGCAAACATTTCTAATTTCTATAATAATTACTTCATTTGATGGCAGTCCAAAACCAGCCACTACTCACACATAACGCAGTTATATTTGGTAAAAGACACTATAGTTTACATTTTAAAATGTTCTTTGTAAAGGAGATTTTCTCATGCCAAGAGTCTGTTGACGTTAGATAGAAAAAAAAACACAACTTCAAGTTAACTGTCGATGTTTTCAGTAAGGGGCTTTATAAGTAGGTTTATAACTATAATGCCATTTCCAACAATAAGCGGATATGTTCACCTTTTCGTCCTTATTGTCGTCGGGATCGGAGAGCGGGGGGGAAGGTGCCTCATCCTCGGTCGCCTCTGTACCGGGTTCAGCGAAGCGAACCTTGCTGGCTGTCTTCACTTCCGCGTGGTGGTGGTCCACTATAGCTTGCACCTGTGTTTTGGGTAGAAGTTAGATTTTCTTGAAGTTTGAAGAACTGCCTGTTGTTTTTTGCTCTTTTGTTTTGGTTTTATGAGTTTATGTTCTTGTATGTTAAAGAACTCACTCTTTGTTTAGATATATGTATATACTCAGCAAGATTTTTCAATAACAATGTACTTTTATATGATAATGTACGTGTAATTTTATATTATTTCGTCCATAGGCGGTAAGTTGTCTGATAGTAAAACGTTAAATTGAATTTAAAACTTTTACGGACGATTTGTTATGTTCTTGGCTAATTTCAGACATTCTTATTTCAATCTTTTAATTTGTGTCCGTCAACTTCACCTTCCTGTTAAAAGTGCTTTAAGAATTTAAGGTTTTGAAACTGTGGTAGGAAACTAGTAAATAATTTAGAAAGATATCTAGCATAGGGATTCTGGCGATGGCGGTAATAGCTCTGATAAAGGCAGAAGTGCGAAAAGGATTAAAGCCTGCATAGATTTGGAGCAATTTTTAAACTGAGTGGAATCTAGTACTTAGCAGAAGTCATAGTTAAAAATATGAACATCAAAAGCACAATCAATAACTTTGCTAAGCTAATTTAATACGTTACAAAGATAAAAGATAAACTTATGAATAGGTGAACTAGTGAAGTATCTTGCAAAGATGAATGTAGTGAGAGAGTAATATAGAGTTCACAAGAAAAAACACATATGGATCTAAAACACCAAGAAGATAAGCTAAAACAAAACATTGACCTACACAGATATTTTATAAAATGAATGGAATGGTAACCAAAATAATAATTAAGGGGTGGACTGATATCGGGGTAATGAGTCCAGTTTACCAGAGGCTGTTTTTCCTCAGCACAATCCGTATTCTGCGTTGCAACCGACAAATAAGTTAATCACACACTAAGCTATGTACATCATTTTACTATAAAAGCATGTATTATAGATATTATAGATAGATCCTACATCTTAAATGTATACTTTGTTTTAGATAAATATTAGATTCAGGTGCTATAGGTTTATACAATTATTAAAGCCAAAACAGTAGCGCTGCAGTAGGTAATGGCCAAAATATAAGTGTTAGTTCGGATTTGACTGAATAGAATTTTAGTACAGTTAAGATAAATTGTCAGTAAAGATCGTGTTGTAACATACCATTCCCAAAGCCTCTCTCTTGTTGAGTCGCATCTCGCGTAGCATCTGGTTGCGTTGTTCCATCACGAGGGTACGTTCGTAGGTGTATGCAGAAATATCGCTGTGAGTCTGTAAAATATTAGATAACTATATTGGTAAGTTTTTAAGCATTACCTATGTGTAATATTGGCATTGCCTTATCACTACATAAGTAGTATAAATCAAAGTCGCTTCCCGCTGTCTGTCTGTCCCTATGTAGGTATGCTTAGATCTTTAAAACTACGCAACGGATTTTGTTGCGGTTTTTCTAATAGATAGATAAGTAATAATATTCAAGAGAAAGTTTTATATGTATCCAAGAGGAAGGTTTATATGTATAATACATCAGCATTGCACCCGTGCAAAACCGGTGCGGGTCGCTAGTAAACAAATAAAATAAAACACCTTTTATAAAAAACACAATTAAAATCAAAAAACCGTAGTAGTGCGGTTTCTTTGCTCGAGACTTAAATCAAATGAGTAAAAATGCTTTAATATCTCCAACACCCTCCAATAGTATATCATCAAAAACAAAACATGAAAATAAAACCTACTTTAGAATGATAACTCACCATTTCAACAACTTCAACCTCAGCCTCAAGTCGCAGTTGGTACAGGAACATCTTCAAGTCCTTCTTCATCTGAATGGAGTTGTCTTCCATCTGGGCGACGGTGAAGATGCGCATCTTGCAGTTCTTCCAGGTGCGGTGCTGCTTCAGCAGGAACGGGAGAAGCATCAGCATGCCACCGTCGTGCACGATCCACCAGACGTCGATGTTGCCGGTAACCTGGAGAAAGAGATGGTTTTTGAGTGAATGAGAGATGGAAATTGAAGTGAATTAGAGTCAATCGCACCTTATTTCTTATTTGATAGTAATAACCATAGATATAACTGTTTATATAGTAAAAATTTGACTTGTCTAAGTCCTTATTTTGTATGTCTAAAGAAATAAACGATTTGACTCTGACTCTGATTTGAGTCTATTGATTGCCTCAAGCTGTATTAAATATATGAGTAAATAATGCTAGACAATCCACACAGAATCATCTAACCTCATTGTACAAAGCACTATGTGTTATTCAGGCTATGCATGTGATATCAAGGCTATCTAACTTCCTATGTTATTATAACTTACTAATATCTACGTGAGGAATGTGTCACGTATCAAACGTGACTTCTATCTTCCGTATTATACTTTCATGTTAACTTTAATCTAATAAATAAATCAGTTGCGAACTTACCGTTGGAGGACTTATTACTCAGTACCCCTAACATTAAGCTAAGCAAAGCTTGTGTAAGTTCCGTGTCAGCGTATAATTTAACCTTTTCTAAGTGTACATTTATTGTATTTTTGATTTGATTTGTTATTGGTAGGTAGTGGTATTGGTATATGAATGATGAAGTAATGACTGATTACTTAATACACTACATCACATAGATATATATTTTTAGGTCAAAAGTGGACAGAAGCCTTACCTTTTCAGTAGAGGTAGGGTAAAAGTTAATGCCTTTTGGAACGAGCATGGCCATACGCGCCGCAGTGACCGCGCGCACGGTCTGCAAGAAGCCTCTCCAGCGTGGTTCCTCCTCGTCTTCGCTCATCTGCTGCTCCGACTGCCGCCAGCCGTACGGCCAGCCGACGATTACCGTGTTGGGCTTCAATCCGCCAAGACCGCAGGTTTGGACTCTGGTAATCATAAAGGTGGTTAATACCTTAGTGTATGCACATACGAAGCGCGTGATATATTAAGGGAGATTAGGACTTACAAATTACTCAATCCTTCTGGAATATTGTTCGCGACGAGAACATCGACGAAGCCCTTGACTTTCTCCTCGTTCATGCACCGGCGCAGATTCTGTTTTGCAACTAATGCGTCGCCCGCTCGGCGAGGAAACTCACCACCCAACACTGACACACATACAGTCAGACCCTTGCCTGAAAAGAATATACAAAATTGAGTAAAGACAAATAGCATTATTATGATTATGAATCCTATTGAATAGGTTTTTATGAAAAAATAAACATACCAGCTTTCAGTTGATTGGCAAAAGCGAGCATCTTTTTGTAAGTAGGCATCAGTTCGTTGTTCAGTTTAGCGAGCACCAGAACTTGAGGACGCCAGTTCTTGGTGTGTGGAGGACCTTCTTCGAGGCGTAGCAGAGAGTAGCGGGCGGCAGAGAGCGCCAGACCACGGAGACCATCACCCCATTCTTTCTCAGCTCTGGAAAAGCCAGTTTGATTTACAAAAAATACTCCTTAAGAAACCTATCTTCCAAAAAATCGCTTTATAAAATGATCTGAAAATTGTGGAGGAGAAAAGGTTGTCTTACCCGCGGTACTCAATGTATTTGTAGATGAGACCAGCCATGCCCATAGCGATGAGAGCGTAGAACCACGATGTCATGAACATGATGGAGATGCAGAGCACTAGACCAGCCAGTGACAAGGACCTGGATGAATTAGGTATTACATGTAATATATAAATACATTTACAAATCTACAATGGTCAACTCTTAACGTTACTGAAATCGTAATTTCCCTTACCAATGGTAGTACTTGAAGCGGGGTCTCCAGTTAGGGGTTTTGAGCAAGGTCTGCAGAGCGCACGCTAGGTTGACGAAACCGTAGCACATCAGGAAGAACATGGAGAGAAGGGGAGCAAGAATGTCCACGTTGCCGAGGAGAATACCACACTGGCAGATCATCATCGTAAGAACAAGAGCTCTGTAAGAACAAATACACTAAGTTTGGTACAAGCGCTTTTATAGTAGGTAATGTTAAAGTGTAAGTGAGAAGTGTAGTACATATGTTAGAATGGAACATACCTGGTAGGTTCACCCCTTTTAGAAGACACGGCAAATGGAGCGAGGAATGGTATGATCTCATCCTTAGCAATAGCCTGCAGCAAGCGAGGGGCTCCAGTAAGGGATTGGAGACCAGCACCCAGGGTCGAAAGGAAGGATCCAATAAGAATCACCCATTGATTTGGCCAAGCCATGTTGGCTACCACTAGTTTCCCGCCAATAGATTGTCCGAATCTGGAATGGAAATAGTTATTTGTTATACAAGAGTGCAAAGTTGCTTTTTAACCGCGTGTTCAATTTTGATGACCGAGCAAGCGAAGGATTCTAAAATTGAATCACGAGCGCAGCAAGTGATTCAAAATTAGAATCCTGAGCGTTAGCGAGTGAATCAAAAGAGCACGAGGTGCAAAATCTTAACACTCGAGCGCAACACGTAACTTTTCATTCCACCTCAGCGAGGAAATGACTAAATGCAAAAAAAAACGTTAACAATCACAAGGTAGGTACACTTTTATTTCAGAGAATCACTCATTTTAGTTTTTTCACTTGTTTTCAAGTTTCTTGTTTTTAATATAAGGTTTAACAATGACGTGAAAAAATGCCGCGTAAAGAACCGCGTACAAAGCAAATTGAAAAAAGAACACCAAGTAGGTTCCGAGTCTGAGTTTTTAACAAATTAAAAAAAGTTGTATGATATATTCGGCACCATAGAGGTAGCAGTAAATAGGTTTAATGTTTTTTTTTTATTCACAAACTTAGTGCACACGATGTTCTAAATTCAATTTACTTTATCCTCTAGAGAATAAAAACGGCTTTTCCACTCAGATATTGAAGATTAAAAATACTCTTTCCGAGATGGTGGGATGAAAAGATTATTTGAAGTGCTTAACTTAGATTGGATTTATTTGTTAAAGTTGGAACACAAATCTTACTTGTCACGAAGCAGCAAATTATCGACGGTACCAGCGAACAGCAACACACACGACAAGTAAACCGTGGAAGTTGTAAGAATCGCGCAAATTGTTCCTATGGGAATACTCTTTTGGGCATCGGCCAAGTCACCGGATCGATTGGAGCCAGCCATTATACCTGGAAATATAACATAAATACTTAACAGACTTCCCAATGTCAGAAAAAATATTGTTACAATAGTCAAACTTTTGGGAATTAATGAAAAGCAACCTACCTTCTTTACCTACCCTAAACTTCAGCAAAACCGCAAGAAATACTCTGTGAAATAAAAGATTTCCGTGTTGTTTCCGTGTAGGTATTTGGTGACTTTTGTGCTCCAAGTTCTGGGTATAAGTAGGTATAAATTTCAAATATCTGGGTTAAAGATTTATATTAGGCTTACCAGTTACCGAAGGGAAGAATATTCCAATGAGAATCGTAAAAGTGGTTGACAAGTCAGCATAGATTTGGTTGTAAGTGGGTCGCTCCATTTGTTCGATATCTTCGGGCTCCTTGCCATAAGCTATGTATTGTCCCTCTTGTAGGAATGAGTCTTGCAAGTTATCGAAAAACACTTTGCTTGCCAAACCCTGAAATATACAAACTCTGTAACTTTGCATCAAGTAAAGTCATACAAGAAAATTATGAAATTGAACAAAATAAAGGGATTTTTAGCCCTGCCTGACGTGTTTACCTTGATACCAGGTACAATAGAAAGATTATGAACTTTGTAGTAAGGGTCGCAAGTGTTGTTTGGGCAAAACAGTTGATGTAGCTCGCCGTGAATATCCTTTGTGCAGTTTTCTATCTTGATATCTTTCAGTAGACGATTTCCGAGGACACACATTCTAAAACACAATAATTAGGTTATTATTAAATTAATCTAACATAACTACTTAGTTAATGCACTCTACATGTATCTTTAGCCCACCAATGAAACTAATGATGCGGACAATTACTGACCTACGATCAAACCTAGCCAATAAGGTACCTACACTAGGTAAATCAAATCAAAATAATGTTTTACAACTTTAGCTCCTTGTTTAGGTACCCTTCCGCAAACTTACTGTAGGTTATTGTTCCCGTTGAAGTTGACGAAAATGCCGGCGTAAACCGCGGAGATGGAAAGGATGACGCAAGCCAAGGCGATGGTGGCGAACTTGTTGACAAATTTAACTCCGACGAACACCACCATGCCCATGATGAGCAGCAACCCGGTGCCGTACACTCGGAAGTTGTTGTACATTGCATCCGGGTCCTTGGTGAAGTCTCCGAAGAGGGATATCCACGGCGCCATGTACGTCTAGCAAATAATGTTTATTAGTATTGCGAAAACTAGACGGTTTTCAGGAATGACGTTAATAATGACTCAAAGTTGAGTTGAGAGCTTAACACCGAGCAAAAGCCCAGTAATTCAATGAACAAAATGTAGCAACATTTATGACAGCCTGCCCGAAATTTACAAACCAATTAGGTGGATAGAACGTGCCTGTCTGCTAACTGATACCAATCCGGAGCTAACAACCCTAGCCCTCAAGGCTGACAAGTTTGCCAACTTGCAGAACCGCAATCAATTGTTTCAAGTGGTCAGAGCTTTTAAAAGTGAGTGGATAAAAAGCTAGGGTGAATTATAATAGCTGGTTATCTTATTGGTTGACTATTATACGTACATTATGTCAAACTGAGCGTAAATCTAAATTAAGGTATACCCGAGGTACCCGATTGCCATAGCCCATAGGTTACTTTATCGGCTTACACGGTTAAACCAACCTTTTTACGGGTAACTTGCGATTCCGCTAATATTCGTTCTACCAATGTACGGTTTATCGTCCGCATTAAATACTGAATTGTATCCCATGGGACGCAGCCAGAGAAGCAGGTAGCCAGAATCCCCGTGGGCTTTGAGGTCTATCCTAACAATGAACTTATATTAAGGTATAAGATAACAAAACCACACTAGCACACAGCTGGCGCAAGTGTACATATAACAAAACTACTGCCCGGAGGCCGTCCGATAAAGTGGGTTTGTTATGCCTACAAATATGGCTTTCACTTGAAAACTGGGCGCAATAAATTAGAAACTCGGTCGTGCTCAACTGAGAACGACTTTGGGAAACTACGAGCAAATTCACTACTGTGGACATAATAGTGTTGATTTGAATTTCTCTGACAAAAAGCATCTAATACTCGTATTAAGGCAATTGCTGTTTGCGTTTCAAATGCTCATAACAGTCATCACATAATATTGCAATTTGTGTGTAGAGCTATTTTTATAAATATCTCTATACCTACCCCTGGCTCGTAGAGAAGACGTTCTATACCTACGACGAATTTTTAAATTCTGATTGTCTATTAATTAATTATTCATTAATATTATACTATTTTTATTTTAATAATTTAAATCAATGTGACGTACAATATGAAAAATTATAAATAAAATGTTTAAGTATCTGTTCATCTGGTTACCTACCTGTCCCTCTGGACAGGTATTTTTAACATCAGCTCTTCTTCAATAAGGTACTTATCAGATCGTAAACAGTTAGGTTAACCTCAGCATTCTACATACCATCACAATTTCAACAGCACCGACGATATACATGGCGGCCGCCAGCGTGGTCCCGGTGTAAAACAACATGCCAACCGCGCCGCCACACTCCGGCCCAAGGGAGCGACTGATCATGAAGTAGGACCCGCCCGCCGGGACCACCCCGTTCGTTGCGATAGCAGACATGGATATGGCCGTGAGCATAGTCTGTGAACATAAACACTAATTACAACACGAAAGTGGTTTGATATTTCTCCGAGCCTAAGTGGTACCGAAACCAGAAAAATTTATAGGTTGTTCCATTCCTCATCAATATATTAGTTATTAGGTACATACTATTTTAGTATTAAGTTTCACATCAATTCGGTGATTTTTGCTTGCATCAAGTAGGTAACCGTTTTTATACCTCACCTATCTTAGTGTTAATTCTTAGTTTAAATTATTTCTTCCATAAATGTTTAGTTGTTGTAATGTGTCGTGTCATGCCAACCATTTCATTTCATTTCAATTCAATTCATTTCATTTCATTTCATTTCATTTCATTTCATTTCATTTCATTTCATTTCATTTCATTTCATTTCATTTCATTTCATTTCATTTCATTTCATTTCATTTCATTTCATTTTATATAAAGATATATTTATAGTTCAATGGATTAGCTCATTGGCTCAGTGGATCAGAGTGGAATAGAGCAGTATTTCATTTTTTAAAATGAATTGAATGTGGAATATCTGCCTATAATGCGTAGCTAACTAATAATTCTGAAAACGAGTTGAAGTTGAATTGGAAACTTAGGTAGGTTCAGGTACGAACGTAATATGATGAACCTAATATAACAAGTTAGACGTACTGAAAACTGGCACGGCCTCTAGAGAAATCCAGCCATGTAGCGTAATAAATGTAATCAGGACAGCGTATACGCTTCCAGATGGAAACGCAGCTGATATTCGGAATGTCTCTATTTTGTTTTCTGTTTATTGAAGTTATTAATAGTAAATATTAATATTAGATACATTTTTTGTCTTTTTAGTTAAACGAACTATAACAACTATGCATTTGTAATTTGATATGGTAGAATTGTCTTTGCTCTTGTGAAGGATTTTGTGTCTGTCAAAAGTTTTCCCAGGGGGGGTATATCAAATTATATCATTCACCAACTTACCGTACAGCAGCAGATAAGCACAATGAGAAAGCCTTGTATAGCGCCCGCAGTCCCCACCACCCAGGTGAGACGGATGAAGAGGATCACGCCGAAGATGTTCTGGATGCAAGGAAGGTACACCCCGATGAGTGTGCCCATCTTGGCTGCTGGAGCCGCCTTGGGCACATCAGGGTCCGCCGCAGACGCCGTCGGGATGGTGTTGGAATAGTCCGCCAGGGAGCTGAGGAAGGTTGCCGCAGTCGGCCGGTCTTCGATTTCTTCCTGTGGAGGTGAAAATTCGTTTTGAGTGAAATCTACATGAAAAAGCGATCAGGCGGAATGCCTCATGAATTAATAAAAATAAACATGCCGTACTCCAATCAAGTTCGTTCGAATTCCGACTAATAAAATCTCGATTAACGCATTCACTGCCCAGCCAAGCGCACAACCGCGCACGACACAGGGATGCAGCCTGGCGTCTGCGTCTTGCCATGCACGACATGGACGTCCTTTGTGGCGCAGCGGGTAAAGGTGGCGTTGGGAAGATCGATTCCCGCCTCGGGAAATTTGTACGTTCTGCAGATATTCGTTGGGTTCACGTATACAGACAGTACAAAAAAAAAAACAATAAAGTATTGGGTAGGTTAATAAAGAAATGTAGGACACAGGACTTGTTCCAACTTTAACAATTTTCAAAGCACTAAAGCAACTCGAATTTTATCTCATTTTAAGTTTTCTCGTCACAAGTGTTTACTAAAGCGAAAACTTGGAACATTGCCGAAAAATTCTATACTCGCTCGAGATATGAACGCTCCGTTAAAATGTTCACAATTTTTCTTCGGAAAGTGGACAGTTATTCGTCATAATATTTTCAACAACTTTCGATTTCACCTAAGTAGAGTTCATCTTGCTGTCAAAAGTTCTCGAAGGTACCGAAATGAATTAGGATCTGAATCACGTAGCATCGTGAAATATGGTCGCCATTTGTTGAAGATAAATGGAATTCGAAGGAGTGCTGTGCAAATCTGTGAGATTTCGCATAATTGTGATTAAAGTTTCGTTTTGTGTGTGCCTAGAACTATTTATGAGCGATGATGGTATATATATTGTAAGTATTTTTATATATTGCACAACGATAAGTTTATTCCCGATTCGCCGCTGCCGGGTGCTCGAAAATGATTTTCATATAGAACTAGAATTCAATTCAGCGAAACGAATTCAACTATCTAGAGCACGATGAAAAATGTGTATTTTGGTCCGTGCTGGTATATTTTCATAGCTAGAACTGCTGGCCGCAAAGATTTCTCTAATTTTCTTGACTTCTTCGATATTACTTGACTTTGTTTACTTTGGCAATATAATGCCCCTACTTTAGGCATAGGTGACCTTAGTGCGTGACATTTAACTCTTCGATTCATTGCCTGATTTAAGTTGTGAAGCATTGTTATTGATTGTGGTGTACGTTACGGTGACATTACGAGAGCTCGAGTTGTGCTTTGTTGTGCGATAAAATCGTTGACCTATGAAGCTTTTAGATTAAATAACTACTTACTGAGAGATTGGTAAATAAGGCATTGTCAATAAGCATTTGTCTAGGTTGTTTAAACAATTAAGAACGCTGTAGCTTCCAAGAGCGATTTATTTTCTACCCAATATTTTAAATGCCTATTTCGCTGGTCCAGCTAAATTTAGAGAAAAATAACTCATTTTAAAGCGGCAATCATTGTCCGTCGTAAATAATGTAGACCATAAAACTGAGGCCTACAACAAACAATTTATCGCGAGCTCTTCCTATTTGTTTCCATTTGTTCTGTCGACATCATTCGCCACTTTATTTGGCATCCGCCACCGACGCGGAATCGTTAACGTAATGATGTTCTTTGTTCCCGAATGAGACTTTTCGAATCAGAGGATTGAGGTCAATTTGAGACAAACATAGTAAAATATTTTTTTATGCTGCTTAAGTAGGTTAGTCATAATCTCTTCAGTATCGTCCACCGTTGAACAAGCCAAAACAGAGGAGTTTTGCCATAATCGCATCAGAGTCAGAGTCAGAGTCAAATCGTTTATTTCTTTAGACTTACAAAATAAGTACTTAGACAAGTCTAATTTTTACTATATAAACAGCTTGATAAATAGTTATTACTATCAAACAAGAAATAAGGTCCAGTTGACTCTAATTAAATTTTTTGTCCACTAGCGGAAGAAGTGAAAAAGAAACCACTAGCAAGTTTATCGCTTATCAACTAATACAATCTTAGGATAACTAAGTCTAACTGGTCTTACATACTATTGTCTGTGTGGAACTGGGCTACATCCGGCCAAGCATTAACATGATTGATGTAGTCATCTACGGAGTAATAGGCTTTCTTGATAAGATTTCGTTTTATGTACAGTTTAAATTTACGAATAGGGAGCTCAGTTGCTTCAGATGGAAGCTTATTATAGAATCTTACGCAATTGCCCACAAATGATTTCCCTACCTTTCGTAATCTTTATGATGGGTATCATCACATACATCACATCTATTAGGTACTGAAACTGATGACCGAGCTTGTTGCACTTTCATACACAGCCGACTAAAGCGGTCAAAGGTACAAAGGATTTAATTGCATCAAGTTACCTACTTAGTTAATATGACAATAATAAGTAGGTGTACGTAGGTATTAAAAAGGAAAGTGTGAAAGTAAATATAATCTTACTCCAATTTTGTGTTTTGCACCAGGTACTCCTGTCATAAATTTACCCATTCGCCGGTTGTATTCAGAACCACCTGCCTCCTTGAACCCAGCGCTGATTAAATCCGTCCAAACAAGCATACTGAAGTGTCCTTAATAAATTCCAGTCCATTCAGCGTGTCGTATAATGAAGTTAAAAATCATTAACAATTTTCAAAGCCGAGGCGCGACCGGAGAGCTCTCGACCTCAATGAAGATGTTTTAAAGCAAACTCGCATTCCTCTTCCTCCTTCATTCGGCGCCGGCCTTGACATGATGAAGTGAGGCGCCCTGGAGGGTGCTTCGCCTCGATCGAGGCCACCTCTGCCGAACCAATATCCGCTCGGATCTATGTTCGGATACAAGTGCAAGGGAACAACTGATTTAGGTACTACACACGTACGGTGTTCAAACAAAATGGTCGGTTTGACCTACTTAGTTTAGCTAGCTATGGGCGTTTTGCTGTGTCAGCACCTTTATTCCTGTGCCTGTGTACAGCTTTTGCTGTAGGTTCCGTGGGTGAGGGGAATTTTAAACTCGTCCGCGGACGTGTTGTCCACTTCACTTTTGAGTAGGGGGTCCTGTCCGAATCTAAAGACTAAGTTTGACTAGGGGAATCATAAGTGCCTGCCTTCAAGGTACACTTAGCTAGTTAATATCCCAAAAAACCACTTTCTTAAGAAATTACCCATAGGCACTGTGTGATCTAAGGTATTATTTCATCACACATTCATTGACGCAGGAGTTTTCCCTGATCTCATGAAATATAGTAAACTGGTTCCTCTTTATAAATCTGGCAGCCACGCTGATACGGCCAATAAAAGGTCTATTTCAATACTTCCTGTAATAAGTAAAATTTTTGAAAAAAATATTCTTATTCAGTTGTCCTCTCACTTGAACCTCAATAGGTTGTTACATAAAATGAATTATATTTGGCTTCACCAAGGGTAGATCGACAACTGGTGCTGGTACAGTTCTATTAAAGCATATTGGATTCATGGGATAAAGCAAAAAACGCTATTGGTATATTTCGTGACCTTTGTAAGGCCTTTGATTGTGTGGATCATGGTACATTAATAAATAAACTAAGATATGGAATTTTTAAAAAGGCACTGAACCTTATGCGATTATATTATTCTGATAGAGTCTAAAAATTCGATATTGGTAAAGAAAGATTTAGGGTCTCAAAAATCGAGCATAAATTCTACACCTTTAACGAGCTCACAAGCCTGAAATTAGCAAAATAAAGTAATATGTAGGTATTTGCAAATGTATAAGTTAAAGTATCAAAATTGGACAATAATATGACCTGTAATGCACATTCCATTATTAAATAAATGAACTGAACTGAACGATGTAAATAATTCTCTTTCACAAATACTAGATTTGTTCACCGCCAAAAACCCTTTTACTCAATGCTATAAAAACCAAATGCATGAAATTCATGTTACCAAATGTAAGAGCTCCCAACTAAGATAATGCTAAAGGATGAGATTGTTCACCTTGTAGACTCAACTGTTTTCCTAGGGTTACATTGATCGAAGATACAGCTAGGTTTACTTCAGTTACTTCCATAGTATTATATATAAATAAATAATAAAAGGGCGATACTCGCTATTTATAAATTAAATCCAAGCTACTCGTTGAGGGAATTATTTAAAGAAATAAATATTTTGACAGAAATATCGTAATAAATAATATGGAAATCTAATGACACCACAAAAAAAAGAAACAAGAAGAAATTACACCACCTATCATATAGATTATTTGTGGGTAATTGCGTAAGATTCTATAACAAGCTTCCATCTGAAGCAACAGAGCTCCCCGTAAATTTAAATTGTACATAAAACGAAATCTTATCAAGAAACCTTATCACTCCTTAGATTACATTAATGATGTTAATGCTTGTCCGGATGTCGCCCAGTTCCGCACCGAAAATATTTTGTAACACTAAGCAAATAAACGATTTGACTCTGACTCGTCGAAGCTATCATTGTTCTGTGAGTTGAAGCTTACAAGGACGTATACGTCTACTCCGCTACTGCAATATATTTGGAAATAAACAAAAAAAGATTGAAATGTTATCGTACCTTGTCCAGTCCATACTTGACCTAGGTTGTACCATCGAAAGTCAACTCGTTAGCAAAAGAACACCCTATTTTCCCCGTAGCATTTGCTCGTAGCAAATACCACGATGCTACGAAAGTCTACGAGGTGTTATGAAACACCGTGGGTATAATTCCATAGTGATGTATCGACATTTAGATACTTTTCAGGAAAGATCCTTTCATGGTTCTTTTTGCACCTTTATGTCCGCTTTAATCTTATATTCAAGATTTTTTACAAAGTGGATCTGTTAGAAACCTTTGGTCCACTAAAAATCCTTGATGGATCATTTATGTCCACTTTATTCCCTAGGTCCACTAAAATCCATTGCAAAAATATCATCATAATATCATTAATCCTTCGTGCTGCTAAATTAGTTGTGTTTGAATAACCATGGTGTCATAAATAAGTTTCAAGGCTATACCGTACCCTACTGTGTAAAGGCATCTCTATTTACTCACAAGCAGCGCAAACACGTATCGTTAATTAATGCCGATGAGTGTTGCCGCCTAATGATGTTATTCAATATGTTACAGTTTGTAATAAAATTATGCCTCGGAAACTAATATTTAACTCGATAATAATATACCTCGTGTACGAAAAATCTCAATTTAGAAACCGAATTGGCATGGTAGGTACGAGTATATAGAATTAGGTTAATCCAGTTTTTCCCCGTGTCAAATCCCCATTAAGTAGGAAAACTACAGTTAAATTTCCCCCTTGTGTGAATGAAATCCAGTTTTCCACCTTAGGGGGAATATCAGGAGGAAAACTGGAAAAACCCATAAAATTTAACATCGTGATTATGTTTTATGAAGTGAATGTTATTCATTTCACTCTTACGTTTACCTTGTTTCATTGTCGAAGTTTCGAGACATTGTTTGTTGGAGTTCGATAGACACAATCACGTCCTAACTTTGAAATAAAAGTAAAATAACTGATGGAATATATTGATATTACTTGGTTTTTGATGAGTAAAGGTTGGTTTTTGATGAGTAAAATAATTGGTTGTTTCGATAGCCATAGGTTTTTTTTAATTTATCATACATTTTATCATGATCAGGATCGTGTTGGTACATAGTTCGTTCATAAATAATTATAGTGAAGTAGAATAAGCATACGTTGCCTAGCCTAGATTTTATTTTATTTGGTAAATTCATTCTGGCTAGTTTCTGGCTGTTACATGGAATCGACCCAACTAGAAAAACATTGTGTATTTTGATGAGATCGATCGATAGGTCCAATTTAAAAGATAAAATCTGCCTAAAAATACCCTCTTCTGTAGTTCATAGTTTCCATCAGATATTTTAAGTATCAAGTGCAAAATGCGGGACTGACATGGTCAGCAATGACTCCAAGTCACTAAAGATAAAAGAAATAAAAAAAAACATTTGTCAAAGCATCTTCGGAAAGGATTTTAGTGTCCCTAGGGACAAAAACACTAATATTATAAATGCGAAAGTTTAGATCGATGTATGGATGGATGTTTGTTACCTCTGCGTGCAAAAACTACTGAACGGATCGGGCTGAAATTTTGGTTACAGGTAGTTCTAATCCTGGAATCAAACATGGGCTATTTAACCCATAAATCAGTTCCTGTGGGAAAGATATCACCTTTAAACGTTTCCATAGAAAAAACGCGTGCGAAGCCGCGGGGCGCAGCTACTCTACTATAAATTATTCTGTGCTATTACAATAACACAAAGTTTTGTTCTAAAATTTATCTTCGCATCAAATTACCATTCAGAGCATATAGCAAAACTTGCCGAGAGCATTGTACTTCGGTGTAACTTGAAGTCTGTATGCTTAAGTACTTAAATAGTTAATTCATAACTTACCTACATGTTGATTCAAAACTTTCCAACACAAAGCATCTTCAGGTGTAGGTAAGTACAGTCATGTTCGTTTACAAATAGTTAGCAATGCTTTCATTTATAATAGAGCTTTTCTTTCGAACATTACTTATATAACTTAAATGTTTGCAAGTAACAGAAACTAAAAACTAGAACTAGTAAAAATGTTTTACGACGATTGGAGACTTTTTTTTCATAGTTTTTCCGTGAAAGTTCGGATTTTAGAGGAGGCAAAAAGACCAGAATTTTTGTTCAAAAATCGTTTCCTCTTTTTACAGCAGCGCCGTAACAAAACCCTAGGCAGTACCTACGTGAAACGAATACCAAAAAATTCATATCATCCATATTGATACCAATTTAGAGAACCGCGCAGAAGTCACTCGGTGCGCAAATGGCTCGTGAATTTTATACGAGGTTGTTCTACCTGTGCACGTACCTATTATATGTATTCACCTACTTGATACATTATGTAGGTGCCATTAGGCGTAGGAGTGGTTCTTTTTGGCTTAAGTGCTTGTCTCACACTTGGTCGATTTTATTTCACGGGCCCTATATAGAGGCAGATATATGATTGGTGATAATTATCGTGTCTACATTATCTGGGTGCAACATGCATGAAAACACAAGGCCTACCTCGAAGAGAATGTAGAGGGAAGATGGCCTTTGCCCTGCTGTGGGCTAAATAAACAGATTATGATTACAAAACGTCCTTATAATATTATTACAATTTTCAAGGCTTGCGTTGATCTAAGCGCACAAATGCCTTTAAAAATACACCTAACTATACGTTACATTTATTACGTAGCGAACGATAACCAGCGAAGCGGGAAACTCGAAGAAATAGCGTAAGAAATTGAAGTGCTACGCCGTCGTGTAACGAGCTACGAACGGCTACGAGGATGCTACGCGAGTCTACGAGACACTGGGCCCGTAGCACTTAACTCGATTTCAATAGGTATGACTGTATACGTTCGATTACCTTGTTCGGCTAAGGTCTCATTCTGTTTGTGTATAGACTTGTGGTATATTTTTGCAAAAGAAAATATTTTGTTTTAAATGTTATTATTATGTGTATAAATTATGAATACAGCGCTCGCCGCGTGACCCCAAGTCTGAGTTTAAGAAGCGCTAAATGCTACGTGCCGTATTTCATTATAGCTAAAAAGCGCGAGATTTCCCTTGAGGATAAAGACTCCGAGACAAAAACCTAAGCCACCTCTCCCTGCGACCAAGCGTGGTATTTTGAAGACCCCTGAACGTGCCACTTAGTATTATGCGTAAGTTCTCTTACGCGTCCATATGAACACACTCTCTCTCTTCTTCATCATGTTCTTCAGAAAAGCATCAGTTGAAGAGTTAACCAGCTGTTTCCACACTACTCTATCTACAGCTTGTGAGAGCAGTGGTCATAAGTCGTCCCAATAATAATAGTAGGTGACCAAAATTTGAATAGCGCTTCAGCGAATGTCGTCAATTATTACTGTTATTTTTGTCTTTTAGTAACTTGACCGAGCATAATGTAGTCACAAACACGCACGGAGGAATGTTGGTCGTGGTGCTGGATCAGAATGAGATTGGTAGGGTTTCTGTCGCTGTTACCGAGTGATTAGTTCCTTCCGACGCATACCATCCACCGTTAGACATCGCGATTGGAGTCGACAGGGCTCGCTGTTCTGATCGAATTTTACCAAGCAATATTGACCCAGCAAAAGACTGGAACTTCAATAAGTGTTGTTTTATTTTCTGTACTATCTGAGAACATTTGGACTGAGGTTATGCAGTCTAATGACGTACTCAGCGCTTTTCAACACTTCTAGAACACAATTTATAGCCTTTTCGACATCTGTATGCCTATAAAGTGCCGAAAAAATAGGGCTCCCAAACGCTTCTCAGTTTGGTTTACCAGTGACATCATAGAGGGCACGAAGCGCAAGCTTCAATTTCATCGAACCCGGAAGCGGTCTGGGTGTGAGGAATCTTACCAGCTTTTCTCCATCCTCCGTGCTGATCTTAAATGCCGAGTGGTGGCGCCAATAGGGATCACATGAAATCTGTCAAAAGCAGCATTAAGAGTGAACCCCGGAGATTCTCGCAGCACATAACTAGCCTACGGTATAAGGGAGGGTTTGAACAAAGCATCACCTACAAAGGTATAACTTAGTCTGGACCGAATGCGGCTGAGGCTTTCGCCAGGTACTTTGCCAGTGTGTTCTTGCCAGACGTCCCCCAACTAGATGGTGCTAGTGCCAGTTCTGATGATGCAACAGCCAACGCTAATGATATCGACATTATGTATGAGAGTCACACGCGAAGACATCATCTCGGGTATTAAGAGAGTGGGACCGGACAATTTACCCTCTGCAATCTTCAAGAACGCGGGAAAGCTACTGTGCGTTCCATTATGTCACATCTTCAACTTGGGTCTCAAGTCTATCCGCCACAATGGAAGGTTTCCAGGGTAACTCCAATTTCTAAAAGTTCCAATAAGTCCCTAGTTGAGGAGTATCGCACAAAAGCATTCTGTCCTCTCTAGCTAAGGTGTTTGAGAGAATCTTGCATAAATATGGATGTATATTTATGCACAGGTAAACAGGTTTCTATGCAGCGAACAAAATGGTTGTAGAAGCATGCGTTCCGTCAATATGAAACTGTTGGCCCTCGTTAACCAGCATGGATCGTGGTCTTCAGGTAGATCATTTGTTCCTTTATTTTGATTTCCGGAAGGCGTTTGATAGGTTCAACAATGATATTCTGCTGATGAAACTGAGTGCTATAGGCTTTGCCCCGAGTCTTTTCCGGCTTCTCGCAGATTACCTACGAGATCATCGTCAACAGTTTATGAAACTTGGTTCTTACGAGTCTAAGCCCTATCACACGCGTTCCGGTGTCAGCCAGGGATCTGTACTGGGCCCTATACTTTCTCTTCCTTATAATTGTAGTCTCCGTCTCCCGGCTGTGGCATCGTGCGCGAGGAAACCTGTTGTATGCGGATGACTTAAAACTCTACCTAGAGAATAAATCTGAAGCAGATTGACGGGCAATGCAACACGATGACGACGCCATTTTTGAGTGGAGCGTTATTAACAAAATGGAATTCAACCCGAGTAAATGTTACGTCATGACCTTCGGCCGAATGTTGCACCCAATTCACTTTGAATACCAAATAAATCACGAATCAATAAACAGAGCCATCACCATGAGAGACATGGGTGTCACATTCGACCGAAAGCTCACATTCCATGACCAAACATTCGTTCCTTGACCAAAGAGGCGTCTCGGGTTCGTCCCCAGAAATGCCCGTGACTTTGAAAGCGATCACGTTGTTCGCCTTGTTTTCTCGGCACTTGTTAGGAGCAAGTTAGAGAGCAACGCATGTGTTACTTACACTCTCATGCTTAAGAATGTGTGAAAAAGTTCTTGCGGTTCCTCTACAGGCGATGCTTTGGATACTATCCTTACCTATATCCCACCAAGTTCTTGATGGGATGCTTAGGCTATAACTCCCTAGAGGTGCGGCGTGCTTATGACCAAATAGTCATAGTCTGCAAGATCCTCCACGGAAAAATTGTCGCTTCGGACCTGAGTGACGAGCTGTGTCGACTCTACGTCCCAAACAATTACTGTCGGGCTCGGAAATATAGGTTGCTGGCCGTGCCGCAGTCCTGTATGGCAGCGCGGTCCATGTCACCCATCCCTCGCGTACTTAAGCACTCAACGCTCTCCTGGACGACAGCCCTGATGTTGACTTGTTCGCTGATAGATGGACCAAATTATTGAATGATTGTTTTTATTTTGTGAACGTCAATTAATTTAATTTTTATCTGGGTGTTTATTAATTTTACTGACATTCCATATGATGACTATTGTATGTACAAAACTTTTAATGTAATTCTGTTTTATTTTAACCAATCTAATTGGTTTTTTACAAGCGATTTATTAAGGTAAATAAATAAATAAATAACGTCAGACCAGCAGCGGATTGGTGATCGGCCTCAAGGTCCTTTAACTACCTCCTTGCCCACAACAACCAGTTTCTCCAGGTTATCTGGGTTTCTTGTAGCGATGTGACCAAAGTAGCTGATGAAACGTATGTTGTATATGCTGGAGAAGCTGACTTGGAACATACTCGAATCCCAACTAAATTGGCTCTAGCAATCGTAACGTAGGGGTCAAAATAAATTACTTTACGATCATACTCGTAAATCTCACGAAACGGTTAAAGTTTTATTAAAGGAGATGAATGGTACACTGGTGGTTTTGCTCTCAATGCTCTTACTTCAGCAGAACAGAAATAAAAATGATTAAGATTGCTTTTAAAAACGTCAAAGTAAAAGAAAAATTCAAAGCATAAAAATAACGTCTCTATAGCTTTTTTGTAAGTACCACAAAACAAGTTGGATAATCCCTAGGGAGGTACATATGTTTGTAGGCTTTATTGTACTACGAGAAGGCCACGGTATTTGTTTCGGCAAAAAGCGAGGTCAAGAGTAATTAGCTTAGGAGCGACCTTAGCTGCGGATTAAGGAATAAATATGTTGTGACATCCAGTTTACAGGAATAGCGTCTCTATGAATAAGTTATAAGGGATAAAAGTCCCAAGAAGTTGACGTAGTTTTATCAAATTGACGACGAAGAAGACGGAACTGAATAATTAAATGGATCGTGGAAGTTAGACGACTTTATAGACATTGGACGGTTTACTTGAATAAGTTATCCACTGATTATTTACTTTACTTAGTTAAAATCTGAATGGACGCGAAAGTAAATAAATAAAAATTAAAGCCACAAAACACTCAGAAACGAAAAGAGACGATATTTTTTAACTAAGAGCTATAAAATCACAAACAAACATTTTTTGTGTACAAATAATGAACAAAAGGCAATCTGATTTGATGTTTAGGTGAATCACATAAACTATTTGGCATAAAACACGTATTTTTTACTTTTCCTGACATCACAAAAGAACCTTACTAAGCATGATTATACTTTTCTCAAGCCAGAGCTCTGTGTATTAAAGTAAATTTGCCTGGACCCGCGAGGCGCACGTAATCCAAGGATTACAGAGTGATGGAACAACCAGATAAATAATTAACAGATTCCCGTCAACTCCCCTTTGTAATAACGCCGCCAGTTTCTAGAGAATCATGTCCGATGAGCGTTTTTTGACGTTTACTGGCCTTTTGGGAGAGTTAGTTAGATTGTTACAGGGGTAAACCAACGGGTTAGGAGTAGAGGAGGTAGAGCTTCCACGTTGCAATACAAAAAAAAACTGGATGTGAAGCTGGCTTCCTACGTTTTTGTCATTATTTACATATGTACTTTGTTTTGTTTTGCAATCGTGAAGAATGAGAGTTACTCCTGGCTTTTTTATGAATTTTCTTCGTATTTGTACTTTATCACAGTGGAAATGCATGAAAGTGAAACATCCACGTTTACCCCCTAGTAATAATAGACGGAAAAAACTTCCGTTCTTCCCTACTAATAGGGATAGATTAGTAGGGATATGTGGAACTAGCGGAAGAATGTTTACCTAGTGTTCTAATATGTATATGGAGTCAACACACTAAAAGCGGCAGACAACAATTTGTCAAAATGTGTGTAAGAGATACTCTGAAATATTCTATCAGCCCGTCGGGCTGTGTCGCAGACTTTAGTGTGTAAATTCCATAAGGTTATGCTAAGATCTTTAAAACTTATCTAAGAACTTACATCGTAAAGGTAAAAGTTGGTGTCACAGCCTTTGTCCTTATCCGTGGGGAGGCCATGCTCATCAGTATCGCCTGGAAAAAAGAAAGAAACAAAATAAGTAGTGTTCGTTGTAACAATTTGCACAAAAAGTATGAATTCAACAAAATATGGAAACAAGTACTTTATTCGACCAGCAAGTGTTAATTTCCCGTAATAGGTAGAACAGTTTTATTCGCTCATTTGTATTTTAAAAATGAAAAGGCTCGAAGCAATTCGTTGAAGAAAAACAAAATTTAATTAGAATCCAGGTAGCAAAGGAGGCTTATTAAAGCGCCAAGGCTGAAACTCGCCACCTAAGTTAAAACTTGGTAAAATTAGGAAGATTGTAATGAGTTTCGGTTAAACAGGGTGGAAATTTAATATTGCAAGGTTAATAATGTACCAAGATAGATAATCGAGGTCGAATTGAATTGCATTAGGGGAATAAAATTACCGGCTACACTGCCCTGCGGCCGTCAATCTATTTATATACGCCAAGAGTGCAAGGACAGCTAATAATGCCATACCTGAGGTAGGTGTGATTTATGGCTACCATAATAATGTTTGTGGTTTCTTATCGTCACGTAGCTCGTATCTTTAGGGCGGAAAACACAGAATCAATTACATGTGATGTAGCAGCGTTCTATTATATGTGTAGCAATAAAGAATAATAGCATTACCTCTCCTTCTTACCCTATAGAAAGATGTTACGACTAAGTAGGTTTACTTAGATAGGTTCGACAGGTTGGGTACCCACCTACTTACATTAAGCCCCCACAAACCTGATTAAATATGTATCCAGCACTTATTACTTGGTAAATATTTATCATTCATAAACAATAATCCTCGTGTTGCAGAAAGTGTTAATGTTTTATGTAAGACAGGCAGACAGGTACTCGTAACTTCGTAATGTATTCAGCCGGTAAATATGTAGATACAGGTAGGCAACGTGGGGATGTATGTATGCATAAGGGAAGGAAAACATACTGCGCCTCATAGCAAGGCCGTGCGTAAACTTTATATTACATCTACATAAAAGAACTGTACGTAAGTATGGGTGTTTGTATTGTCCATGATTTTTGGAATGTTAGGGTTTTCGTATGCGTGTAACACTGATATCTGGTACTTCTGAAAATTATACGTATAATTTGCGCTAGTTTTCAAGTTTTTAAGATAATTAGATTTGAGGGAAGTAATTTCTCGTGTTTGCAATTTTTCTGATTCGGTTTTTTTAATATTGTGTGTATGGACATACTGGAAATTCTAATGTCTAATGTCTAATAATCATTTATTTCATGGCATCACAAGACCAGTAATACCTAGAGTACCTTTGAGACTACCATACAAAGTATAAAGTGTTAGTACATCAGTTATTTGGTACCGGGGTGTGGTACAACCTTTATTTAGCTTGGGGCTAGATGATGCTGTGTGTATTATTATTCCAAGTCCTACTACTTTTTGTTAGTTGAAGATTATATCATTGTAAAAAAAAATTCAAGCAGCTGCTGAAAAAAATCATTGCTAGAATTGAATGAAGCTATGTATCGGCCTTTTTTTACGCATCAACCGTGCACTAAAATAATGTGATAAAACGTAGAGCCATAACTTTCAAATTGCCGCTGTGGCCTCGCCCACGAAGCTTTCAAATATTTCTGACCAACGCTTTGCACTTTCTGGTATTGGAATATTGGCCTGATTTATGCCAGATTCGTCCCTAATATTCAGCCATCGCCATTAAAAAGTCTTTGTTCGTCCTCACGATAACATCTGTTCAGATTTGTCCCTCATACCAAAATTACCTCTACTTTACAAACCACAAACCATACCTAAAACAAATCATAATCGAATGACACCGTAGGTAGCTTTGAAAGCTACGGGGTCATTCCTTAGAAAACAAATAACTTTGATTCGGTTCACTGTTGTAATTCATTCCAAGAATTTACCGATACAGTGTAGGTCTTTCACGAACGTGTTCGTGATGATGGGTAAAGATAAAAAAGATAAAGATAAAAATTTGTTTATTTTACCCAATAGTTACATGACACAAAGAGTGGTACAATACATAAATTAACAGGTCATATAAAACGAATAATTAAATCTAACAATAGGTACATTGGGTAAAAAGGGACCCTAGCTCAGCATTTTGCAGTATAAAGCATTTGCCCTATACTGCGCTGGTTTTCAGTTAGGGTCCCTATGAGTGACGACAATACAATATAGGTACAGCTACATACCATAGACAAAATATAATACAGATAGGATAATTAATACAAACAAAAAACATCACAAGGAAAAATAACACAAACACAGCGATTACTATATAATTTCAAACTATCGCTATAATGGGACAAGGAAGAAACAAAATGAAATAAAACAAAAATTACTGCGTCCATTCAACCAACTGAATTGAATCGGCCGCGCGCAATGGCAAATTAGCTTTTGAGTTGGTAACACGGTTGGGTACCAACCTAAGAAAGAAATTTGCCAACTACCAGGTACCAACATACGTGACAGAATTTTTTGACGCCCGCCGGTTCGGCGCGGCATTTATTTTTGCTGGGTAGCCTACAGTTTACGTAGTGTCAGTAAATAACCAATAACCTTGTATAAAAACAACACACTTAATATTGTTCAACCAAAACAAGGTTTTGCGAAAAAGTTTTTTGCTATGGCTACATCGGTCTACTTTAAAATTCCGCTTCTGTTATATGACACCTACCAGCCACGCTGTTTCAGAGAAAGCTAACTATACAATAAAATGTTATTATACTTTCATAAATGACAAGAATGTTGACAAAGAACCTTATTTATTATTATTTTGTATTTTTGTAATTTCTTTAGACTGGTACATTTTTTTAATTTGACATTATGTACTTATTAATTCCTTTTTCTATCATATAAGTTATTATTATGCATGTAGGTACGTAGCTACCTAATAGACAAAAAATTGCGGGCAAACTACTTTGGATCACTCCTATATTACATCTTGCTATCTGTACCATCTTGTAAAATGTAATTACGCAATAAATATGCTTTTATATACTTTTGATTGGAACCTATCAATGAACATTTGTATATTAGTCAGAACGAAACCAGCTGCAAAGTTGTTCAGCGGCTATTCGATTAATTTCTATACCTCGGTTCTCAGTCTTGATTTTGGAATAGGCATCGTCAAAGTGTTAACACACGAGCCTAATTACCGCCAAGGCAATCGGGTACTCGGTAAGTAATTAATTCACTCGCGGAACAGTTTGTCGTAAATTCGAGCCTACTCGTCTTAATTTCATCCAAACCCAACTTCATTTGGTTCACATGTGTCGAACATTCAAGCTTGTTTTGTGAATTTTGTTTTTGAATATTCTGTTAATTTCCATGATTGTTGCTTTTAAAAATAAAGTTGAAACCTGAAACTCGATGAAGTTCATTGTGTCTGTCACATTAATATCGCTTTAGCAAAAGTAGATTCAGTAGGGACATCCTCGTCGGTAACATTGGGCTGATTATGGACACGGAATCAGGCAAAGTGAGCGAGGTTGAAGCCGTGGGTCAACCCCAAAAAGAGTATGTATACTAGAAATTGGGTACTTATTAATTAAAAAAAAAAAAAAAAATGTTGTGACTCGCTTCGTTTGCCATTTTTTTTACATTTAACTCCCGGCACATTTTTGCTACAATATCGCTTCTATTGTTTTTGTAGCTGACTTAACATATTGCTTCGCTAGATTCATATTCTCCCAACCATCACTGAAATGTTCTTTATTTAGGCTTAGATGCCTCAACTTTCTGCCAATTGCCGTTCAAAAGCCTGAAATTATTTAAGCGGCTCGGCCTTTTTTATCTTTAGCTACGTCGAACTCCCACAAGATCAACAAAAATCATCACACTATAATATAATAATAATAATATATGCGAAAGTTTGGATTTATGGATAGATGGATGTTTGTTACCTCTTCACGCCCAAACCACTGAACGCATCAGGCTGAAATTTAGCAAACAGGTGATTCTAACCCTGGAATCAAACAAAGGCTGCTTTAATCCCTTAAGTCAGTTCCCATGGGATAGAGAACGTTTTCATAGAAACAACGCATGCAGAGCCGCGAGCATAAACAAGTTTAGTAATAAAGGGCCTCCACACCTTGACTGTCCTGGGACCTCCACACCCATAAGCCCGGCCCTGCGTGGCCATGTCTCATATGCATACAAAAACATGCTAACGCTGACGCTTTCCGAACCTACCGTGTAGAAGAAATAGAGATTTCTTCTATACCTAACGGTTAAAAAATATTTCTCAGCTAAAGTTACGAAGGCATGTCCTTCGTTAAACAATAATGTAGATTGAAAACTAAAGGGAAAAAATATAATAAATAAGTAAGCTCCATTACTTATGAGCTTGGCAATAACAATCCTTCTGTTTCAAGAAAAATAAATCCCAACAGTTTCCACTTCGCTATTTCTTCGAATAACAAAAGAAAAGCAAATAATGTTACGTTGTTGTTTTACAAAAGATAGATAAATAATGATTCACTTTTGTAAGCTCATGTTTTTTCTACTATCAAATAGGTATTTTCTGCTTTTATTTTCCTTTCCCTTGAAAATAGAGAAGTGTTGTGTAGAAGAGAAAATATCAAGCTGCGAATATCCGGTTATGTTGGAAGGTAGGGTATGAAAAGAATGTGGTTGGTATTTTTCACAACTTACTGTGCTCAATTTTGTATGTACAATAGTGTAATACTGTATGTATATACGTACTAGCGTGTATACGTTCATAGCTATGAGTAGCAATTTATTATTTAAGATTGCAATTGCAATATCTATTGAATGAAATTAGGTAACGAAATTAGGTAGAAGATTAATTCGTTTGCTAAAATTTACTTTTAATATTTTTTATATTATTCCATAAATAAATACTGCTGGACAGTTCACACAGAATCATCTAAAGCTTTAAACTATAGATGACATACATAGGTATTTTTCATCATAATCATAATCATTTATTTGCCAGAATGTATGTACAAATGTTCATAAAATTAATTAAGTCCATTTAAAATCCACCCCTAAAGGTGTGCAACATTTTATATTTGGATTTTAACAATAAAAGATTCTAAATGTCGAATGTCAATAAATTAAATTCAAAATTCCAACCAGTCAAATTCATAATAACAGGCTAATTAAATTAAAAATCACTATAAGTCCAAATCATAATAAGGTACAAAACAAAAAAGTGAGCTGAAAAAGTCAATTAATTCTATAAATTCAAGAATTCTTTTACACCATAAAAAAAAAACACTTTTCTCTTAGCCAGTGTCTTAATTTAGTTTTAAACAGGTTTAGAGGTAAATCTTTAAAACTATTAGGTTATTTATTGTAGATAGTAATGGCATCGTAGGAGTTACGCTTCACTTTAAAAACATTGAAATCACTCAGAAAACCCGCAACAAATATTTGTATATTGTACAAACCATTGTACCCAGGCAGGAATTGAATCAGCAACCTCCTGTGTCGCATGTGGACTTGCACACTCCAGACCGCGGAGGGATACCAATCTTGTTTCTATTTTTATAAAGTACTAGCTGCGCCCCGCGGCTTCGCACGCGTTGTTCCTATGGAAACATTAAAAGGTGATTTTCATCCCACGGGAACAGATTTACGGGATAAAAAGTAGTAGCCTATGTTTTATTCCAGTATTAGAATTACCTGTATGCAAAATTTCATCCAGATCCGTTCAGTAGTTTTGCCGTGAAGAGGTAACAAACATCCATCCATCCATACAAACTTTCGCATTTATAATACACTCGAGAGCAATGAATCCGGGTCACTTAAAGAATCCTAAAAATCGTAAATTGGAGTATTGAAGATTGGTCAAAAGTTATGTTCTCCGACGAATCAAAATTTATGCTCTACAAGCACGATGGAAGACACAGAGTGTATCGAAGACCAGGGGAAAGATTCAAGCAAGCATGCATCGAAGAAAAAGTAGCCTACGGTGGTGGGTCTGTACTTGTGTGGGCCGGAATTTCTTCTGAAAGTCGCACGGAGCTGGTGATCATAGAAAACGGCTCTTTAACTAGCGTAAGATATGTGGAAGAAATCCTCAATGATCACGTTGGTCCATTTATGGTCAATTTAGGTGAGGATGCTATATTTATGCATGACAATGCCCGACTTCATACAGGTAGGATTGTGAATGACTACCTTCAAGAGATGAACATTACTCGTATGGAGTGGCCAGCGCGCAGCCCGGATATCAACCCGATCGAGCATGCTTGGGACTAGCTAGGCAGATGCGTAAAACAACGAAACCCTCCCCCAATCACGCTTCGTGAGCTCAAAATTGCTCTCACAGAGGAATGGGAGAATATTCCCCAAAATCGTATAAGGAACTTGGTGTACAGCATGCCAAACCGCGTAAACGCAGTAATGGAAGCACGAGGAGGCAATACGAAGTATTAAAATTCAAGAAAATCGTAATAAAGTTCAAAAATTTCATGTGTCCTATTTTTGTTTTAAGGAGAGATCAGCAGTTTTTTTCTTTATGTAATTTTGTGTTAATAAAATGTATGGTGACTCATATTTTTTTACTTTCATTTAAGGAGTATTACATTGTCTATTAAATACAATTTATTGCATTAACCTATCATTTTTAGTTTCCGAGATTTTTAACATTCTTTAAGTGACCCGGATTCATTGCTCTCGAGTGTATTAGTGTGATGTGATGATTTGTTTCTGTTAAGAAGACATTAGCTCCATACATCACTAATGTCCTCTATCGATGCCGCTCGCTGCAGTGTGCATGCAGTGTGTGTACCCCAAGTGTGCGCAGTGCCCAAGAGTACGATCATTCAAAATATTGTTCACTTATGCACCATTCTCACCAACTTCGGTCGTGTTTTGATAGCAACGCTATATCTGTGCTAAAATTTGTGAAGAAATATTGTGTTTTGGCTGAAAAAGGTAAGATAAATTAGATAGATTTTGGGACTTTTACTAACATGTTTTACTGTCTTGCACCATGTGTGGAGAATTCTTTATAACGAATCTGTGGTATTTCTATTCTAATAAGATTCAAATACGTATCAAACATCAAGCCGGCACGAAAAGTTTGTAAGAGTGTCACATAGATGCTACCTTAGGTGCCTCAGTCAGAATTATGGTGTTAGTAACATGTGTGCGCACAGCAAGAGAAAGTCCTACGAGAGGCCAATAATCGCAGCAAAAGTCCAAAATTATTTCCGTTTCTCCAAATAAGATACAACTAGACAGTGCACATGAAGGAAAGTTAATAAAGAAGAAAATCAGCTCAACCACCGAAGAGTAAGAAGAAAATATGGCAATATCCTAGCTGCCAGGAAATATTTTAGGAAGCTTTATCAGATCAGTGGATTCAATGTCAGAATGGTGGCATGGAGTACTCCCATGAAGGTATTAGAAAGAAATTGTTGTGATTAATGCATCTAATTAATGTGCGCACTCTCTCTTGGGAGACAGGTATCCAAAGTTTTCGCATTTGACTTCTCTTATAAGAAAAGCAGCATCGATGCAATTTCTAAGTAATATGTGTTGATTTATCTTATTATTATATATATTGAAGACGTTACTTACGGATAAAAGTATTTTTATTCTAATACTGTGGTTTACTTCAAGATATAATGCCATTATCTTTTAAGTGCGTCATCTTGGGATAGTCAAAGTCAAATCGTTTATTTCTTTAGACTTACAAAATAAGTACTCAGACAAGTCAATTTTTTACTATATAAACAGCTTGATAAATAGTTATTACTATCAACAAGAAATAAGGTGCAATTGACTTTAATTCACTTCAATTTTTTGTCCACTAGCGGAAGAAGTGAAAAAGAAACCACTAGCAAGTCCATCGCTTATCAACTAATACAATCTTAGGATAACTAAGTCTAACTGGTCTTACATACTATTGTCTGTTTGGAACTGGGCGACATCCGGCCAAGCATTAATATCATTTACGTAGTCATCTACGGAGTAATAGGCTTTCTTGATAAGATTTCGTTTTATGTACAGTTTAAATTTACGAATAGGGAGCTCAGTTGCTTCAGATGGAAGCTTATTATAGAATCTTACGCAATTGCCCACAAATGATTTCCCTACCTTTCGTAATCTATATGATGGGATGTGTAATGTGTTCTTGTTTCTTGTATTTTTATTGTGAACATCACACCTTTTCATAAAGTTATCTCTGTTTTTGTGTGTATACATTAGATTTTCATAGATGTATTGCGATATTACTGTTAAAATATTTATTTCTTTAAATAATTCCCTCAACGAGTCACGTGGATTTAATTTATAAATAGCGCGTACCGCCCTTTTCTGAAGAACAAAGATAGTCTGGATGTCAGCTGCCTGTCCCCAAAGCAAAATACCATAAGACATAACACTATGGAAGTAACTGAAGTAAACTAACCTAGCTGTATCTTTACGGTAATGTATCTAATTGTTCGAACCGCATACGCTGCTGAACTAAGTCTGTTTGCGAGAGCATCAATTTGCGGTCTCCATTGAAGAGAGGAATCAATATGTAACCCTAGGAAAACAGTTGAGTCTACAAGGTGAACAATCTCATCCTTTAGCATTATCTTAGTTGGGAGCTCTCTTACATTTGGTAACATGAATTTTATGCATTTGGTTTTTGAAGCATTGAGTAAGAGGTTATTGGCGGTGAACCAATCTAGTATTTGTGAAAGAGAATTATTTACATCGTCATAATTATGTTTATTTCTGTCAACTTTAAAAATCAATGAAGTATCATCAGCAAATAAGACTATATATACACAGAGATCTTTTGCTAGAAATGGGAGATCATTTACATATACTAAACATAGAAAAGGACCCAATATTGATCCTTGCGGGACTCCTAAATCGATTTTTGATCCCCTAGATCTTTCTTTACCAATATCTACTTTTTGGACTCTATCAGATAAATATGATTGCATAAGGTCCAGTGCCTTGTTTTGAATTCCATAATGTCTTAGTTTATTTATTAATGTACCATGATCAACGCAATCAAAAGCTTTAGAAAGGTCACAAAATACACCAATAGCGTTTTTCGCTTTATCCCATGCATCCAATATGTGTTTTAATAGAACTGTATCAGCATCAGTTGTCGATCTACCCTTGGTGAAGCCAAATTGATTTTTATGTAACAACCTATTGAGGTTGAAGTGAGAGGACAACTGTGTAAGAATAATTTTTTCAAAAACTTTACTCATTGCAGGAAGTATTGAAATTGGCCTGTAATTGGCCGGATCAGTGTGGCTTCCAGATTTATAAAGAGGAACCAGTTTACTATATTTCATGAGATCAGGGAAAACTCCTGCATCAACACAACTATTGAAAATGTAAGCCAAGTATGGAGCAACTTCCTTAATAATAGAACTCAGTACTTTGGTTGAAATACCCCAAAGATCCTCAGTAATTTTGATGTTAATAGACTTAAATGTTTTCACAATATAATTAGCGTTTACATGACTAAATATAAAAACCTCGGTACATTTATCTACAGATGATTCTAATAATTTAACCGCGATTGAAGGTGAGGAGTTTAGAGACCGGGTAACAACTTTAGGAATATCAGAAAAGAATGAATCAAAAGCATCGGCAATATCTTTATCGTGTATAAGTATTGAATTATTAATTTTTAACCTTATTTCTCTTTTTCGTGACTTAGATTTACCAGTTTCGTTATTTATAAGTCTCCATGTTGCTTTGATTTTATCAGATGAGTTTACAATTTTTTTCCTCAAAAACAGGCATTTCGCTGTGTTACAGACTTTTTTAAATGTTTTTGAGTAGTTTGTTAAATACAAAAGAAACGAAGGATCATTTAACATAGCTTCTCTAGCACCATAAAGATCATATAGTCTATTCCTACTTCTATAAATACCGGGAGTGGCCCAATCGGTAAATCCGACCCTGTCCCTAACTGTGCATGTTTTATATTTAAATACTTCGCTGTGTTCTTTGTTTATAACACTTAAAAGTTTGGCAAAAAGATCATTAGGGTTATCGGAACAAGTTATATTAGCTACTGCTAGTTCCACTTGACTTTGAAAAATCTTAATACGGCTCTCTGTAATAGGCCTATAGGTATATTGATAGCCTACCCTACTTAGATAAGTAGGTTGAAGTAGGAGGGTAGATTGAGAGAGTTAATTGCTTCCTATCTGAAAGCAGTCAACTAGTATCGAAGCTGTCTGAAATTTCAAAGGCACCAACTTCTGTTCGAGACAAGTCGAGATAATCTGTTTTAATCTTCGAATTGCAACCCTGCAGCGAGTTTCTTATATCTTGCCAGCTATGCAGTGTTGAAACGAAGCTATGATATAAATTGAAGATACTTGAGGTACATTTCGGCAAAGATATGCCTGGTGGCAAAACTCTTTATCAAGGTTATGCTCGCCTTTGTATATATATTTTTAAATAAGTTCATACTATGTATTATTTGTGTGTACGGTAAAGAATTACAGAATTGTCATCAGTCGCGGGCCCTTCCTAATTCCACTATTTAAAAAAAATGCTATAATGACGCCAAACGATTAAGATAGAGATTTAGTCGTAAATTTATTTGGTATTCTATTACCATAAGATACAATCTCTATGACTTATAATAGCGTATCAATGTTGTGGTGAGGCAAGTGTGGCCATAGTCATCATTAAATAAATTATTATACAGCGTGTTTAATTCAACGTTTGCCTATTTAGTTGAACTATTTAGCCGCCAAGCTATTGCATTTGTCCCATCTACCCCCAGTTTTCATATGGCAAACGTTGTACCAAACTCCCTGTATTATAATTTATTTTATGATGTCTATGGCATGGCCACACTTGCCCCACCACACCATTGAACGGTCAAATTGTTAAACGGTTGTCATAATAGGGTATATGCATGTGATTTCAAAATGGCTAAAAAAATATATACGTATTCTCTATTGATATAGAAACATATCTACATATTAGATATGTTTCTATATTAGAATTTGGAGATGTTTTTATCGTACAATTTTACCATTGAAAAATTGATATTTTAAATCTCAATCGCAAAATTTCAAAACGCTACGCCATTGACTAGAGCGGACGTGACATCGCTGTTCACATTTCTTATTTTTTTATCTGCTTGCTGCACCATGATTTGACACTATTCTGCCCACTTCACATTTCGTTTTGTCGGTTATTTTCAGATTTTTCGGAAAACCTCTTTTCTGAGATGATCAGGTCGTCACAAAAGGTTTTAATCGAGTGTGAACGTGGACGTCAAATAAACATGGCGCTAATATAGCAGCGTTTTTATCACCCGAAAATGATTGTAGTTTAGATTTGTTTTTTTTACCTTATTATTGCGAAATTCAGTGAGCGTCTTATCATTTTTCGGTTAAATAATGTCCTAAAGAATCGATCAAAACAATAAAAAAATCGATGCATATATCGTATTGTAATAGGTAGTCATAGCTATGGCATAAACAAAAAAAGATCGTGTTAATAGAATACCAAAAGGTGTCAATTGCGGTGACTGGTCCGCGTTAATATTGTCATAGAGTCCGCGCCACGACTCAAGCAAGTCCTATAGACGCGGCGCGAATAGAACTATTATAGTAAATAAAACAAAATATTCGCGCATTTCCCGGGCAGAAGTCACATTTTCATGAGGTTTTTTGTTTTTTTCTTATATCAAAGTATCCTAAATTACCAGGTCTGGTATCTATCAGTTTAAATCCCATACAATCAACGCCCCGTAGGTAGCGTAGATAAGCTCAAACAATGAGACATACATGTTATGAGTACCATGTATATATTCAAATGCATTAGTTAAAAAGTTATTTTACTTTTTATGTTAGGTATTTTATTTATGTGACCTAGTAAAAGTCACTTAACAAAATCGTTCCAGCAAAATCTAACCCCACAGGCGCACCTACAACCTATCATAAAATCAACCAAGCATCCATTTCCACTCAGAACAGGTCCCAAGCACCAGTTTCCAAACCATATAAAATAAAAACTCGTTCATTGTACCAGAGTGCACCCTGGTTCGCGGGTGGCTATTATTACACGCCGAACAATTACTGAAACTTTCACAATAGTTCAGCTTGAATAGTTCGCCCGTTATCTGAGCCTGCGGATGTACGACTGAACTTTTGCACTCATTTTTATGTACGGATATAATGTATGTCTATTAGTTACCTAGTCCCTATCTAGTTCTAGATTATGCTGGATAACACGTTGTTTTATAACACTACCAAAAAGTCCAGAAAATTTTGCTTCTAACTTTGATTAGCGGATACCTTGATCGGCTTTTAATGATACTTATGCAAATTTCATAGGTTAAACATTTAGGTAAATTATTAAACTCTGAGTTTTACCGTTTAGTAAGTTTATAACCCTGGTTTGAGTGGTTAATTAAATATATGATATATTTTTTTTAAAGTTAAGTATTCGATGAAGAAAATTAAAATTAAAGAATAGAAATTAACAGAAGTTTTTACAGTTGGAACATTTTAATATTATACAATCTTTAGAGTAAATATTAAAATATAAAATCCATATCGCTGAATCCATCCTGTAATAGGTAGAGAGAGGTGGAGTCACTAAAGAGCTCTAGAGTCGGCCAAATATATTCAGCTAAAAAAATCTCTCCAAAAAACATTAGGCCTACAATCTACTAACTGTATTGAGTAGGTATACCAAAGAGAATAATTGTCAATATGACTGGAGCTGACAAGACAAAACGTCGACCCTGATATTTACCTTCACTCAGAAATGAATCCTACCTACGGGCAAGATAAACAACAGGCCTTTCTTTTCCATGTCAATACTGAAGCTTCAATAGAAATGGTATCGTTAGATCGTCCACGCACGTCCTGACGCGTGTGTTGTATTGAAACTCTTTCAATAGGGCTTTTATATCCCCGCGTGCTTCCCTCTTTAATTACTGACCTACCATTTATAATTGGACCTTGTTCGTTTACAGAATGCGATATTACTGGGCTTTATCTGTGTAATCGAATGATTCAATCACTGAAACCTACAGCGCGTGCGAACTAAAATTGCTAAGCGAGTTGAATACTGATTTGCAATCACTGTTTGCGGATATGCGGCGGGCACGCTGAACGAGTTTAAATAAATGGCAAAAGCGTCATACTATTACTATGTAGGTACGTTTGATGATTTCTGTGTTCAATTCCTGGATATTTATAACTGGTTGTTTTTTATGAGATATTAAAAGGATAGTTTTCCCGGAAATAGAACTTTTATGGGTCCACTTAAGGATCTTTCTCTATACACAAACGATAAGTACACTTATTCATCGAAAACGTGTTGTACAAAAAGTCGATTTAATTACTAGCATTCAAAAAAATACTCTCTGATTGACACTTCCTCGGTTTAGATTGATTTATGGAATTGAAAGACCATACGTATGTTATGGTAGCTACCATACGTTTGAAATATTATGTAGGTAAGGTACCAGAGAAATAAACTCGTTTGTGGGCGTTTTTTTAATTTCTAGATTTTCTTTTGCCCAGTGACGTTTGTACGGTGAGAGTTTGCATGCGGTGTATAAAAAATGAGGGACACTACACCCTATTTTGTCGACGGAAAAATTGTTTAAAATAATCCCTTTTTTGAGATACTTATGAAAATTTTACAAACAATACATTACAAATGCATTAAAAAAAAAAATTGTAGATTATTATTAAAACATTTTTGTAGATAAAATAGGGTGTTTTTTTCCCTAATTTTTTTGTGCACCGCATACAGGTTCACCCTGTGTATATAAGAATCTAGAAGTTTTAGCATTTAGTGTTAAGTTTACTAGTTTTATTTTGTAAAGATAGAAACTATAGACGGTTTTTCATGGCCTAAGAAGGTTTCTACTTGAGAAACGTTTTAAGTATGTTATGATCACCTATTAAGGTTACCTAAAGGTAGATCACGTGACGGTAACTTGTAAAGGAGGCAGAGTTCAGACATAGCATGCATGCTACATGCTTCTTTACTGAAAATAATTATATCACGCAGGTAGGTACCTACCAACTGAAATCTCTGAAATGAGTCTCCAATATGAGAGGAAACATTTAACAGATTCCAGCCTCATCCGACTGAAATCCAATTATTATTTTAATGCCATGATTGTGCCATTCGACGCTCAATTAATATTACCAGATATTACGGATTACACTGTCAGCATATTCACGAACATTCCAATTTTATACCGCCCTTGATGGCCTTTACCAAGTATTCACCCAAAATTAGAAATAATAATTGACGTCAGTTTAAGGATTCGGTCATAAACGAGAGTACATTATTGTGAAACCATGAAAGGATTTCTCGTTTTCCATTCATTTCTTATGAAACCTTTATAGGTCCGTACTATTTTACAAAAGAACTCGAAAGCGCCTAGATAAGTTAGAGAAACTGGTTGTTTTAGGCTAAGTAGATGTAAAAAGCTTAAAAAAAGCTTACATTAATTTTGCATTTAAAGCTTAAAGTTTTTTACTTTATTTTGTAGCGGTGCTGGCTCAAAATTTGTATCACCCCAACACTTCCCGCGAGTGTAGGAAGATGCGACTAAGGGATATCCACCGGGGAGCGGGCAGCAGCGCCCCCTGCAGAACAATTATACCACCACACTACGATCCCCAATCCGCATGCCCAGCGTGGAGTTTATGGGCATTACCCAAGGACCAATACAGGCTGTTGAGGTTGAGGTTGAAATGAGAAAAGAGCTTTAGGCCTATCTAGCCGTTGGTTGCATTGGTCTGACATAGTGACAGGAATTAATTTTAAACATTTTACGCATTCGATGACAAAGTAACGTATTTTTTTTCTATTCTACCCTAGACAACAATCCCCATGCTAGGCCTACAGGCGTGCATTTAAAGGTTCAACCAAGGCTTCTAATTTCGGTCACGATCTTCATTAAAAAGAAAAGTATAAAGAAGAAAGTATCCAAACAGTATCGTCAATCAGGCCCTTTGCCAACGTATTTTTTCTGACCGTATTTGCGATCAGCTTTTCTCTAAGTATTCTTTTCATTGGAATAGGTTTTCGTTTGACCGTCGCAAAAGTCCCGCCGATTAGTTCGAATACTCTATTATCCTCTCGTAAGAGACTCCATTGCTAGTTGGTAGCGAGCCGATATCTTACAAATAAAACTGAATGGGTCCGTTGCTAAAAGGGGTTGTTACATTTGATTGCTCTCCCGGTTGACCAGCTTGCTGGTAATTCTACCTATTAGGTAGTACTTTTATTATTTATATTTTTATTATGTTTAGTCTGCCCCAATTTTGTGCGTTGCCAATTTTAAAACTACTTAGTAATGTAATTTAATTATTATTTATCGGGTATTTATCGCGTACCTTAGTTTTTATTTCCCAATTTTTTTACTAAGTAATAGTATGTACGAGTACAGTTAACTAGATTTACATTTTATTTCGTATTTGGTAATATAATTTAGGTGCAAAATTTGACTAACCTACGAGCTTATTTTGTAGGCCTTAAGAAATAAAGCTTATGTTTATATTTATGTAATGTAATGTAGTATATCAGTCATCTAGTTACCTGATGGTTACTAGATGTCTTGTGTTAACACAAGCTCTGCTTAGCTTGGTATGCATAGTTTGGGATTGATTATGCTGTGTGGATTGTCCAGCATTATTTATTAGATTAGGACCTGACCTGAGCGCCTAGCCAACCTGCATTTGTTATGAAGCTAATCGAAAATAATTGAAAGATTCGTAGGGAAAAATTCGAAACAGATCACGTGACTTATCTAAGTCGTATGTATAGTCGTACATACATACATTTTTGGACTTTTCTACTATTGCTTTCGATATTGATTGTTACATTGTCTAGGCCCTCTGATATGCATATATCTTACAGATAAACACGACATTTTTAGTTATTACCATTCCACAATCACAAAATGAATATAAGTAACTTAGAACCTACAATGAAATCAAATAAAAGACGTGTTGTTTTTTACTTTTCATTTTAGTAGGCACCTTGTTTTTTTATTAGAGTAAATACAATGGCCTTATTATAAAGCGTTTCATAGCACTTCTGTACCAAACTGCAAGTTAATGTTTATATTTTCTATTAAGTGGCTACACAGTTTAAGCTGAATGTAATGGGGGAAACGCAGGCGATTAGCCACAAGTTGACCCAGTTGGTAAACTGAGAGACCGCCCAGCTTCCAGTATCAACGATATATTGCTGGCCTCTCTCCCCTGTACCTAACGACGTAACATAACTATCTAGGTACTAAGTTACCTACTAAAAAAAGCTCTTGGAAAACCATACCCATTTGCTAAACTGATTTTATCGAAGCTCTCTTTGATCCATTTTAGGTGGTTTTAGCTCTCTGCTTTTAGTCAACGGGGGGTTTTTATTTCGTTTTGGGTTTGGCGTTCAATAAACTACAAATAAAGCAAAAACAAAATCCCAACTGGAACAAATAAATGAGAGGCGATAAAACAACCTACATATTTGTATTTAGAATAGGCAGGTTTAAATAAAATGTTCTCCATTTCAAAAAGTTAACAAATGAAAAGCGCTAGATAAAGGTTTTCTTCCAAAACAATATATAGTGTGAGTCTTGCATTACATTAACAAACTCCGAGTGAAACATTAGCTGGCAACCAGAGCACAGCAAACTCTTAAAGATGAAAAGTTTGTACAGCACGCATCGCTGAACAATCTCCAAGTCGCTGAGAACGGTAAGGCTTCGCATTGAGAACGCGTCCCGAATAACTAAGAGCTGCCAGTAAATTAAGTCGTTTCATTTCTGTACGGAAACAATATTTATTTTTGACTAGCTTTTGCCCGTAGATTTACACGCGTTTTTTAGGGATAAGAAATAGCCTGTGTTAATCTGGGTCTGCTTCTATGAAGATTTCTAAAGGAGATCAATCACTGGCCATACAATTTTTTCCCAAAACCAGTGGCCACGTGGTTATGCTTTTTGGGTTCTGTAAAATAGACATAATTTATGTATATCTAATTAAAATAACGGACACTTATTTTAATAATTAATTTTGTTTACAAACTTTAAACCGACTTAAATTTTTACAGTTGTATCATGAATTTTCATGGATCCCATTGTCCGAACTGAACTAAATTAAAATGGGACCACACGGGAAAAAAGAATCATGCAAATCGGACCACCCAGTCAAAAGTTCTGAGGTAACAAAAAAGACGTGTGGCACTCGGGGACTGCCGCGGTAAAGCTATTGCAATGCCATCTTGAGGCGAGTTGCTAAACTAAAGAGACAAACGTCATATTTCAAAAAGTCATTAAAAGTTCTACTATTCATCGATAGATGGCAAAACTAAAAAGTATCACCGCTGTTCCGGTCGGAGTGGGGAGCGTGAGGTTTTTTCGTTACGGAATTTCTGGATTCGGTCCCCGCGCTCAAAGCCCGCGATAGAAGCTATGCAATAGCTTAATATAAAAAAAATACAGACGAATTGAGAACCTCCTCCCTTTTTTGAATTCGGTTAAAAATGCTAAATAATTTCGGAATTCGATTTTATGATTTTTCATTGTACACGGTTTGAAAATGTTCGTCACCTTAGAGTCGGTTTTCGCTTGCTCGACGATGTATTGTCATGTCACGCGACGTAAGGCTGTATATCATACATCGAGAAAAAAATCTTGCCATTTTCTCGACGACCTTTATAATATCAGTAGGTTACGGTTTCGTTTGTCATCTGGGAATAGCGATAAGTAATTAAACCTAGATTGTTTTGATTAGTCCACGAAAAAGGCCTACTTAGTTATTCTATATCAAATATCAAATATGGGTAAATGGACTAGCAAAGTCAACCTCTCTTTCAGAAACATTTATTCTTGTCCTTAAAACCCAAGTAAAACAATATTCAGATAATGTTTTATACGAATATAACGTAGGATAGGTTAGAATATTATATTCGTAAATATTTTGTAGGCGCGCCTACTAAAGTAGATTTTTAGGAAAACGCGGTGGCGGATGAATGATAACTTTTTATTGATGACAATTTTGTAGGGAGAGCTTTCTGGCCCCTTGCCAAGAGGGATAGTTTTGTCCCACTAACGTTATGCCGGTCGGCAGTTTCATATTTTTACCATATAATCGAATATATCAAGTTTTATGGCGATTGTGATAGTGTTTGTTGATATTTACATCGATAAATAGAACTTGGAACGAGCGTAGAACTTGCAGAGAGAATTGATGGAATTCCTCAAAGATTTAATCGATAGAGATGCTGAGGGTTACGTAATAGATAGTAAAGGAAAATATCCCAATGAATAAACTTTTAAATTCAATGAATCCCAATCGGATTCAAATAAAAGTAACTCAACCAAAACTCCCGGTATTCAAAGCCCTTAGCGGGATTAGCACAAGCTCTTCTGTTTGCAGTGCTGATTCGTACCAAATCCCTCCTACCGCGAACTGTGTCATGAAAAGTTGCTTCCCGCAGACCGTCGACGCTCTTAAATCCTCCACATTTGAAATTTTCGTTTTGTTCCGGAGTTTTGCTTGAGTAGGATTTGCGAGGAAAAGTTTAGAGCTACGTGACAGTGAAAGACAATTCAACCTGTATACTACTAAATTTTTCAGTTCAGCTCAGTTTTGTCAGAGGCGTGTTGGCCATGCTAAAACCTTCCATTTTGGGTAATGCATATTTGATGGCTTAAAACTGTTAGGCTCTTAGGCCGGAAACTTTGCTGGCTTGTGGAGTAGGGCGTGAGTGTGAGCGATGCAGATGTATTTATGTAGAACGATATATGTAGCTATGTTTATTTAAGTAAGTATTCGATGATTTAAGTGAAACAAACCATCACAAAAATACCAGTAAAAACCTTTCAAAGTTCATATTTACCTCATTCAAAGTCTCCCACGACTTCAGTAGGTAACAAACGGCTGTTTACCGTCACTCACTGTCGAGATTCGGGCAGAAAGTTGGATCTCTCAACTGGCCCAAACTTTTAATTAGAGATGTCCCTGTTAGTTAGCACGACTCGAATAAGCTTGTGTTGTTTGATAAAGGGCTAAAGGAAGATTTAGTTAGGCCCATGTTTCTGTCTACAAGGCCGACAAGGATGATGTTTTCCATAATTTGCTTTTGACTTGAAATGTCCTACCCTTGATTGCTATATCAAATTGTTTGATAGAATCTAAACACGAAACTTCTAACAGACAGAATTTAGACTTGTCACAAAGCTGTAAATTCCAAAGACTGTTACTGCGGGCAGCTTTATTTTAAAAGTCTGTTCCCAACCAAAGTCAGCCACAGAGCGAAATCGGCTAGATTGCTTTGACACCGCCGATGGAGGTAAATTAAATTCGTAGAGCTCTCTCCCGACAACGTTCCAAGCATTCCACTAATAAAAGTAAAAATGCTGAGATCTGAGTTCCTTGTTTTCAATAAAACCATCTTCAAAGGGTTCACTTTACCTCCGAAATAGTGAGGAATGTGAGGATACTTATCAAAGGAAAAGACTGCTCGAAATAAGCCAAATCTTGTTGATCTTGATCTTGTACGTTTGAGCGACTTGGTAATTTGTGAAAAGTATTTACTGTACTTTGGGGGAGTAAAATATGTTTAATTTTATCGAAAGATCACTATAAGTACCTACAATATTTTTTCTCTTTCCATGATGGCTGCCGGAAATTTTGTTTTTGGGGCCTCTGCTTGTATTGATTAAGACATAGCTACCCATGTAGAATTCTAGGAAGACGGAAAAGGACTACTTTTCGGTAACATAATAAATCAATAATAATATTGTTGCATTTTCTTTTTACCAAAAGAGCCAACATATAATCTCAATCAACAATAATCTTAGTTTTTATTTATTAATTAGCTTTTTCATAGGATTAAACCTGTCAAGCTACATGTTTTGTGATTTTGAGTAATAGTACAAAATATAAGATTTAAAATAAGTCTTACATTATGATAATGAAAATGAATAAAAAAATATGATAGTGACATTGACCTTTTAAAGCGAGCTTATGTTTATTTCTGGTATTAAAATTATGGAAATCGCTATTTTTAGGAAACCGATTAATACTTGTATGAGTTTTCATAGAATTATTGTAATCCAGAAATACATGCTTTTACTTATACATAGGTTAGGTACTATTGTAGTTGGACCAATAAATGAACGTGTAAGCGCAATTCGAATGTTTTTTTTATCTAATCTCATATACAATGACTATTCAATATTTTTGGTACATTAACTAGTTAAATTGTTTTTACTCAAAATGATTTCAAATCATGTGAATAACATGGTACTGTCATTATGTTTTTTTCTTTGAATTTGTAACGCAGAATTCATATTATAGATTGCACGGACAGATCTGATCTGATCTAACGATTCCCCGCGAAAGTTGAAACCTCCGCTAGAACGTCTAACTAATCAGAGGGCGTAGCCAAATGGCATTCGCTATGAAGCGAATCGAAAACAATTGAAAGATTCGTAGGGAAAAATTCGAAACAGATCACGTGACATGTATAAGGCATATGTCAGATCTATACATTTTTGGAATGTTCTACTATCGCTTTCGACCTCGATTGTTACATTGTCTAGTCTAGACCCTCTGAATACGATCTGACAGTGTCTGAACGATATTGAGACAGACTGAGACAGCTCCCTAGAGGATGCTGAGCATCTGTTACGTCTCAGTGCAATCACGGCATGTATTAATTAGCCTGATGGACCCGTTCTTGTCAGCTGTGTGCTTGTCCTGTCGGGGTCGTGTTTGTTCAAAATTGATAAATTTATCGAATGAAATGGTTGAAAACGCTTAATTGAAACGTTTGTGCTTTATTTATCCCTTTGTTCCTGCTAAATTATAAAGAGATAGTGTTTATGAGTTTCTATGTTGGTTTGTCAGGTAGACAAATAAAGATAAATAAAAACTACCGATTTGAAAATAATATTTTGCTGATTATCCCAGGACATCAGGTTTTATGCATGTACTACGTGAGTAAAGCCGCCACCAGAGGATAGTATAGTATACAATAGTTTAGAGTTATATCAAAGAATAACTAGAGTACTAAAGTAGGTACTACGTAAATATATTATACACGAGTGAAAGTGGCGCCGCCACATATTTTATCTTATTACGCAGAGATACAAAGTTGCCCTTTTTGGCCAACAAGCTCTATTTTCGCATCTCTGCCTAAACTATATAGGATAAAACTATTGCAGATGTATAAAAAATAGTTTATAATACATACCACAAACTGTACGATGGATTTTAAAAATGTCCTGTGTTAAACTTATATGTAAGTATGATAAAATAGGTGGCGCTGTCATATTGGCTCCGGTATGCGCCTTAAGGTTATAGCTATATATATATACATAGAATATAATAGATATATAGATATGATGAAAACAATTGCCCAAGTATCGACCAAGTATCAATATTCAATTATTTGCACCAATAGCTGTAGTATAAGTATAGTATTATATTATCTGTGGCTGTCGGAAACTATTTACTCTGCATACATCAAAGGAACTGCAAAGGGTATTGTTATTGATATATTGTCAAAGGGTTACATAATAGGTATTCCGAGAATTATTTGCTCACTGACGTTACTACCCCTTTCACTCCAATAAAGTATTGAACCATTCGGATTTTATTCAAGACTCCAGCAATAAGCGCGAAGTATTTCCTTTTTATTGCGCCACCTTATCCTCAAATTGATAGCACACATATTCCCATTTTAAAGAAGGTATTACTTTCCTGCTCATGACATGTCGTGTTTTCCTGTGAAATATGCAAATAGGTTCCTATTTTATGTTGCTTTTATTGAAATTGCGAGCTTTTACTTTCAAAGATCTTATAAATAAGCCCACGTGCGTTCGTATTTTTGGGTAAGTACCTAGAACAAATAAACTAGAGAAAGACAACGGACTGGTCAATAATCCTAATAATACATAAAGAGAGATAGAGATAGATAGATAATTTATTCATAAAACTTTGTTACATAACGTTGGTTAGCAATGCCTTAAAACCTATGTTAGGTTTATCTAGGCACTGGGTTCTCATCTAATTTACATATAAATATCCCAATGTCCGATAATTTACAACTAAAAAACTTAATTATTTAATAAATCTAAATCACAAACAATAAAAATATAAGCACACTCGTATGTTAAATGCATTTTCTATTTATATCAGCGACCGGAATGATGCTCATAACAGGTTTGTTCATTGGTTATAATAAATGGGAAAGTCTGTGTGAATGTTTGTTGCCACGTATATCTCCGTAACTACTAACTACTTCCAAATTTCATCTCAATTGGTTTGATTTGGATGAAATTTGGAAGTATGTTATGCTACCATAGTTTAGGTTCTAGAATAACACATAGGGCTAACAAAAAATTAGCCTTTGCCCTTCAGAGGCTTAAAAAGGGTGGTAATGTGATAGAAAATTATTATTTACTTAAAACTTGCTATAAATCTATACTTATATTATAAATAGGAAAGCTTTGAATGTTTGTTTGTATTGAATAGGCTCCAAAACTACTGGACCGATAAAAAAAACATTATTGAAAAATTTATTTTTCAGGGAGTTACCATATTTTATCCCGGAATTCCCACGGGAACGGGAACTACGCGGGTAAAACCGCGAGGTGCTGCTAGTTCATTATATTCTGATGGAGCTCTAATGTGAGTTTGCGTTGCGTTGGTACTACACGTGCGTTATAGTATGTTATAGTAAGTAGTAGGTAAGTATATATAAAAAAGTAAGTATGTTATAGTAATAAAACAGTATACCTGTACATATATAGTGCTCGGGATAAGCATCAAATATCCCCAAACTACTGCTGCATAATCCGATTTTATTAAACAAGTTTAAGGCCCGTATTATGAAAGCATGCTCAATCATCGAAATATGCTTGAGTGATGCTTATGTATAGTTTTAAGTAAAGACTAATTTTGAAACAATAGGTATCCCTAAGTTATATTTTTGAAAAACTTCTCTTTTTACCTTCTGGAAACCAATCATCTCTTGAGACATGGTTATATCATTCTGTATGGTTTTTACGATTTACCCGTATTAATTTATATTTAAAAAAAAAATGACATGATACTAAGAGTAACTTAAAAGGTGCCCTGATACACAAAATTGCCTAGACAATCCCGGTCAGGCGACAATAAAGAGCTATTTTCACAAGTGAGCCAGCCAATTTGCACTAGTTTTGTTCTAAATAAATCTGAAACACACAGTATCGTTACAGTTTAAATTGCTCTCGTACCCAACAAGGCGCTTCCGGAACGGCTTTGTTTAAAACAAGGTAGCTGGTTGGTATAAAGTTGGTGGCGAGTTCGGTTTGACTTTCAAGTGATATTGTGACGTCTCTAGTTCAAAACGGCTTTTGTACTTGCAAAACCGAAACATTCATCAGTTGAATTCCATTGCAATACTGTTCCATAGCATAGAAACCGAAAGGGGGGAAAGAGGATGGCGCCAAGTAACCGATGATCGAATGGGGCATAATTAAAATGAATATAAATTACCTACTTTATTAATTAATAAGCTGCCCGCAACGAAGTTGTTTCTATGGAAACGTTTTCTATCTAATGGGAACTCATTTATTGGATAAAACAAACATCCATCCAAACTTTTTTAATTATTGTGATTTCTCTAGCAAACATTAATTTTATGTAAGGAACCACTAGCATATTAGCTGATAAAAGCGTTTATAACTTTTGCCAAAGTGTACTTAATGTTGGAAAAAGTGAGAATATCTAAGTTATTAATTTCTTTCAGCAATCCTGCTAAGTAATTGTGATAACGGCTCGAGTTTCGTGAAAATAGCTGAATTGTACACAGTTGTTGTAATCGAAATTGTTTCAAAATTACGCAATACCATTGTTATGATTTACCTATTGTTGAGCCAACATTTATTCCATTCATGCTGTTACAGGTAACATGATGGTTTGGAAAGGTGGATTATTCAACTGCCTCTTTGTTTTCTTCTCTGTTTAAGCGATGAGGAGTTTGCTATGTCAAAACCAGGTCTTCTACGTTGAGCAACGTCGTAACCAGAAGCTTGCTACGTCGTAACCGGGAGTTTGTTACGTCATAGCAAGGAATTTTCTACGTCGGAACCGGGAGTTTGTTATGTCATAGCAAGGAATTTTCTACGTCGTAGCAAGGAATTAGCTACGTCGGAACCGGGAGTTTGTTACGTCATAGCAAGGAATTTTCTACGTCGTAGCAAGGAATTAGCTACGTCGTAACCAGGAGTTTGTTACGTCATAGCAAGGAATTTGCTACGCATCAATTGTAACTTAAGTGTACCTACGGTGTAAATAAATAAAAATATCAAAACGAATTAAAAAAAGTCTGCTTCGTCGTTGTAGAAATGTATTATTAATTAATTATTATTATTATACACGTACTACCTTTCATTATCATCGGTTCCCACACCTTTTAGGGAAAATTATCTTCAGAAATTAGCATATTTTATATGCATTTCTTTAATTTGCCTTAGGACAAATATTTGTACAATCTGTAAATATTTTTACCGGGTGTTCTGGGTATTTTCTATGTATAGTAAATGTCTATGTTTGTAATGTATTTTATCAGAGTCAGAGTCACAGTCAAATCGTTTATTTCTTTAGACTTACAAAATAAGCACAAAGCCAAGTCAAATTTTTACTTTATGTAAACAGCTTGATAAATAGTAATTACTATCAAATAAGAAATAAGGTGCAATAAACTCTAATTAACTTAATTTTTTTGTCCACTAGCGGAAGTATATATCTTTGCATACCGCTTACTGAATTAAGTTTTTTTTTAATATTTTGCATATTAGTCATCTAGTAACCATAACATAAGCTCTGCTTACTAGGGGCTAGATGATGTTGTGTGTATTGTCGAGGATTATTATTTATTATTTTAAGTAAATGTTTTATAATTATCCCATTAATAGTCCAAACGTTGGTTTACGGATTGCTATCAATTTACCAAAACGTCTGGCGCACTCAAATCAGCGTGATAAGATAAATGCGAGTATCTAGGTAGGTAGTTATGATGCGGGTGCTTGAAATTATACCTACTCCAGTCTGTGGAAATGCGGCGCAAATTGTTCGAACAACGAACGCCGACTCACTGCTGGTTCTGATTGCATTACTTGCAGTTGGTATAGAGGATGACAGGGTTATAACTCGGTCGGTTGTGGAATCACGGGATATTTTCAGTGTCCTTGTAAATAAATTAATTAATAATAATATTATTTGATCCTCGTTTGCCTCACTTGTCCGCCACACATCCCAAAAAAATCAGCTTCTGCCCTATGTCAAAAATATTTCTGGTTTCGCCCCAGTTTACAAAAGGGGCTGCAAAGGGAAATAACTATACAAATATGGGTGTAAGTGATCGTCTGTTTATTTTGATTTTTCCATTGATGTAAATTGGATAAAATATTATTCATAAAAATGGGTGCACAACGTACTCTAATAAAACTTGTAAATAGCGTTCATTTAATTTCAGAATCCTACAGTATAGCTTTCAATCGAAGTTTTTGAAGTGGTTTAGGTATCCGGGCTATGTACTTTCAGTATTTCACTATGCGGTTTCCTGTACTTTCTGAACAACGTTTACTAGAATTTTGAGTTCCGGTATTTCGTAGTGCAGTCGTGAACATGGCGTGATTTTAAGCAGATGTGTCGAAAGCCAGACTTTCAGACTATGCTATGATATTATCTAGAGCAAAGCTTCCAATAAACAAGTAAGAACCTAAATTTTCTTTCGTACTGTGTGTCTACCATGAGTTTTGACAATCCATACTCGCTAGCGAGTGTAGTTAAAAAAATGTATGAAAACTTTTAAAGCGCCTCTAGCGGATAGTTGGGTACTAAAATGCGCTATGGATCACTATATGCGTATTTACGTAACTACTGTAGTAACGTCAGGCGATTTAACTGTGACAACTCATGGTACACACACAGCTTTGTCGTGTGCGTGCTGTGCTGTATATAAACTGGGTATTATTTATTTAGAATTAATTCATTTGCCTTTCTTTTGGGTTAGAACACGTATAGGTTTTTAATTTTCAAGTAGAAATTTCCATCCTAACCTAACCGACCATTACGAAAGAGAATGAAAAAGAGCGCCATAATGCGTTCCATTATGGCATGGGATGTATGGTGCAATAAATAAAAAAGAAGAGTATCAACAGCGTACTTCCTATGCTAATTTATCCCCCATAACCCATAGTCCTGAAAATTGAATACTGTTTGGTGGGCTTTTTGCTAGGTCGGATTAAGACTTGGTTTCCAGGAGATTTGTGCCCGAATCCATCCGGTGGTCGCTTGGCTCGCCTCCAAATTGCATTCGAACATTATCCACGTCCTAATTTCCTATCGGGATAAAAATATTTGACCCGAGATGGAATCGCGAGTACGTTTTTAAGAATCAAGGACCTCGAGTGGCTTTAGTAAAGAGAGCCTAAAAGCATCTCGATTTTAGGCACAAAATTCCTTGTCCTCATAAAGGTAAGAGTTTTAGATACTTGTGGTTCAGATTTGCTTTGATTTCCATTGCGAACCCACTGTTCCGTTAAGTACTCCTTAGTAAGCTCAGGTTTCTACCGACTTATACAAAAAGCCCCTATGTAACACAATTTAGATTGTTCGACTTGATTACCTCCATCGTCTGATTCGGCTTGGAAACCCTTTTCAGATTTTTATGTTACCTGGAACAATGTAACAAAGAAAATTAGATTCCTCAAACATTGTAATAATTTCAATAGAAGTAAACTGATGTTTTTTTCAAGTTTCAGTAGACAAAGACAAATACATTTATTACGTCTGAAGATGACACGTATTTTCTTAGTATGTTTAAGTAAATAGCCAATCATAGGGTTTCCTTGGTACCATTGGTAACCCTTTCACACAGACTACGTTTTTATCATTTCCTCTGTAATTCTCTGCCCGTACCTACTTACCGGCTACTTATCTATGGCCTACATCAACAATTTCTACAGGTATAAAGGAGCGAAGCCAAGAGCTGAAACAAGTTAAATATTTGCTATCCTATTTAACTTGACCCTTAGACGGTGTCTTCGGTAGTTATTAGTTTAAGCTGTGATTAAAGTAAAGGCCCTTAGAGGGACCACCGCCTAATCTCGTGGTTGTGTTTGTATAATAAGATTTTACTGGGTTGTCGGGCTATAAGCGGTCTGAAGACCTTTTTAGTAGGTACTGGAGACTATGGGTTATTCGAAGAGAACGCTTAAAACTACACCTTCATAATGCCTCCAGGACTTTAATAAATATGTACCTACCGGTGCCTTGGCATTCAATTGATCTAGATCAAGGCACATGTTTCGAGTGACACAAAACTTCTTTCAAGCTAGCCGTCGACTTTGCAATAAAATAAAGATGATAAAGCCCCGCGGAGTTCTGCAGAATAAAATGCAAAAGAAACAGAATAAAGTTATTACAGTTATTCCTGAATGTAAAATAAATTATTTCTAGACCGTTGCACAGATTCAATAGCTTAGAACAAGTTAACGAGCTTACCAATGCACTAGTTCCGATAAAGAGGTGGATGCAAGATTGTAAATAAAAAGAAAGAAAATTAGTTTTTCCCAAAAAGGTTTATAGGAGTGTCTCATCTCTAATCACAAAGAAAAAATACTGATAATACTAATAAAATTATAAGCTTCAATAGAGTAAAGGTATAGCTCGGGGCTAAATGATGCTGTGTGGACTGTCCAGCATTATTTATTTTTTATTATTAATTGGTCACCAATCAGTTGAAGAGACTGCACTGCAGTAAGCGGTAAAGAACATTTTAATTTTAGTAAAATCTTTCAAAAAGTCATTGGCTAAGCTGTATTTTTCATATGAATAATGATAATAATTTGGGGCAATTCACACAGTATTATCTAGCCACAAGCTAAGCAGTGTTATGTTAGATAGATCGATAAAATTGATTGGTACTTATACATAACATTACTTGTATATTACCTACATACAATGTACTTATGAGTTCGGGATTGCGCAATAGAAGCCAGGGGCACGCAGAAGTTGATTTACCTAATGCCAGCATGATAACAGTTTTCCAGGTCGGTCGTTATGACAGTTTCTTTCTCTGCTCTGTGAAGCCTCTGAAATAATGATTCGTGATTGTAGAGGCAGGCTCAACGGTTGACGGATGTCATTAAGTGGGCATGAATGCACCAGACCTCGCTTCTTTTCAGAGATTTTCTAAAAACGATTTATGAGTTAGGTACCTCGTTAATTGTAGTCGATTTTCAATGCTGTTCTCACGAGAACGTCAAAAGTTTATTTCTATTTTTATCGTCTTGAGAAAAACATACATTTATTCTTCTGTTAATTTATTTTTAAAGTTTCCGATTCCAAGAACGTCAGAAGTATTTAATGAAACGTTAATCTTTGCGTCACAACTGAAGCGAAGAAATTACATTCCAGCAAACCATGATAAAAATAATTCAGGATTGAAAACCAATTTCTAGATTCAAAAGCTTGCGGACAGGCGCGACGCCGCGTTAGAGGCGTAATCTGGATCGTGGGCCGTGGCCCCATTGCCACGGCCCTGGTTCATGATTCTGGAGCAGCAGAGATTGCGTATAATTCTCGAATGGGAGAGTAGAAGCGAGTTCACTTGGTTGGGGATTAAACGTCCAACGCTAATGCAGATCCGTGAAGGGGTCCCGGGGACTTTTATAACATAACTAGCGCAGAGCGAGGATTTGCTCATGCTCTGCTTAGCACAAGAACAATGCTTCCCAGAGTCGGCACCTTGTGACAAGCCTTTAATGCTTTTCACTGCAAGCGGATTCAGTCGTTTGGATTCCGTAAGAGCTTCTCTTGATTTAAACTGGGCGTGTTAGAGTTGGTCTTGCTCTTTAAAAAGCTTAATGTTTTTGCTATTCTCGTAAGACGAACTTAGTTTGTATTTATATGACAAAAACTCATGGACGGACTGGACTAATCATAATCTTAATTTAATACAAACGACCAATGGAATTTGTTTGACTACATTATTTACCGATGCTATGCAACTAAATAGACACATTACGTGCTAGTATCTTCAATATCCATCATAATTTAGAAAGATGAAGTTAGTAATCAAGTTTTAAGTTATCTGAAATATATGTTCGCTATTGGCAGGGAAGGCTTATTTATTATTTACTCGTGTAACTAAAAGCGGCCCGCGTAAACTTTCCACGGACTCGGAATCAATTTAAAAAGTTTTCAGCGAACAAGTCTAGTTCCACCCCTCAATGTACCGATTCAAACTGAGTCCTGTCGGTTTACGAAACTGGAAGTTGGCAGAGTTTGGTCGATGCTGAAAAAGGGGCAATTCCTGTGCAATTTCGTCGTAATGCGAGCGGCGACGAACCCCGAGTTAGCTACTTCTCCGCCGACTTTCCGGAGTGTTTGCTTTGATTGCTTTTCAATAATTCCTTTATTTATTAGATCATGATTCTAGAACTTTATTGAAATTTCATTAGAAAGTAAATTTCCTCCGACTTTGTTTGACTTTGAGATGGAGTTATGAATTATGAGCTTATCAAAATTATTTTGTTTTAAGTAGGAACTTCTGTTCCGGGGACTGAATTTCCAAAATACACAGTTTCACTCTTACCAATTTCCATATTTGATTCCAAATAAGGACATATGGACCCGCAATTGTTCCCTAAAGTCCCTAAAAATCAACGTAATAATCCGTTACCAATGTTCTTTGTAGTGCAAAATCTGCGTAAGAAAAACTTAGATGGCGAGCCGCAGCAATAATGGGAGAGCAACAAGAACTGAAAACTGAAAGCTGAGATTATAATTACTCTCTTTGGGCGCCACTCAAACATTGAGGGCCTTTGTGCCGGGACAAAGGACCTGCTGGGCCTGCCACAGGCCCTGCTTACCTATTGGACCATGACACAAAGACAACGGTGCTTCAATGTAACTTTGATAATTATTTATTTCGCGCTGATTATTGCCGAAACAAAGGTTTTTGGGAGCTGATGATTTTATATAATAAACGACGAATAGCCTCGAGGTTCGTTAAGAGGCTCTCAATTCATTTGCGTACGGCCCGCTACTGTATGCAATTCATGAGTCGGTTTTACCGAGTAAGCAGTAGATTGATTTGACCACTTTTTGATAATGGTGTCTATTCAGATGTAGCTATAACTAAACTTAACTATTCTGACAGTACTAGTAAAAATGTTGCTGTCCCATGTTTCGTCCTGTCAGATTAGTTTAGTCTAGTTTTGGCAGTTTCTGAATAGACACTATTATCAATCATTGATGAAAGTATATTTCGTGAGCATGATGATTGATGATCTAAAGAGAGTTAATAAAACAAAAATGCATGCGGTCGTCAAAATCCTCCACAAACACTCACTGTTTACCAGACAACCGGTTTACTCACACAAAATACCTTAGATTCAGTCAAATCGATAATTCGATTGTGAAACCAAATCATCAAGGGGAGCATGCGATTCCCAACAAATGCGCGTTCAAAGGGTGTTAAACAACCGGATTATTCCCGTGTGTTAACTGTACTATTTATGCGCAGAGAGCTACAATCACGTTGGCATCGATCTAAGCGGATTCCGACTTCGACAAGGCGGGAAGCCTCAATAATGCAACTTGGAATAAACGCGTTTCCGTGTTGCCTTTCCTTCGCCTTCACAGCACGAAGGTTACGGTCACCTAAAACCCGGTAAACAGGGAAGGCTCCTAAAAAACACAGGAAGGTCAAAGTTTAAAGACTAGAAACCTTTGCTCCTTGAACCGGCAAATATCGGATGATCAAAGTTTTAAGGGTGTTATGAGTAAAGAACCCAAGATAATCATGCTGTATGTTTATACAGCATGATTATCTTGGGTTCTTACTCAGTATTAGATAGGGCAGCATTTTCGGTCAACACCGGTAGCTGGTTTTTGAAATAAGGAAAGAGATTTTTTTTTATAATTATGTCGCGCGCGGCGAGCTAAACTCCGCTTCTGCTCATGTCTGCTGTTTAAACCGGGTACTGGCCAGTGACTGTTACGGAGTTTGCACCATTTGCAGCGAGCTTGAAACGTTACGCTGTTCCGTGTGATGAAATCCATCCTTCTGCACGAAGACTCCATACACCCCGCAACATCGGCTTTAAACGAACCCTGTGAATTTCTGACGGGGTTTTCTAGGCAGATGTTTTGTTTTGATAAACCTTCACAGTGTTACTTGTTTACTTACTTTCTTATTCTTAGCTAGAAACCGCGCTTCTACATATGTATACTGGAAAAATTAAATGTGCCGTCATGTTTATGCTACCCAAGTAGTTAAGTTAATATTGTACTGGAAAATGGCACTAGGGCAGCACTATTTTGGTGGTAGGGTTTTGTTTCGACCACACCACCAGGGGTATGCTTGGTGATAGGGTTGGTCCACCGTGTCTTTATACGGGGTACCTTCATGTTTTTGTGAGTTCCTAAAATCCTTAAGTATATGACTCAACACCTCTGCGTTCATCGAACGACCTGCCAACCAAGCTTGTGATAAAAGGGCTCTCATATATGGGAGCCATCTTCAGCAGTCTATTTTGTTGATGAAACCATAGATTTAAATCTATAGATGAAACTATATATTCTGCAGCTATTTAATTTTTTAAAAGCGGTGCCCAAATGATAAGCTTTCGGCATTTAATAACCATTGCACGTCGGCAAACAATACAACAAAATCAATAACGTTTTTTTGTCAATTATCAAGAAGTCTTTATCGTAGCTCCAAAGGTACTGTCAAAATAATTGTCTGGTTATTTACCCTCGATTTGAAGTCAATTGCACTACAATTGTCTGTAATAAATATAGACGGTGTGATTGGCTTGTCGTCCCTTGTTATGAGGTGTTCAATTGATCGGAAGATAATAATCATTTGAATCATTGATGTGCTAAGAATAAGAAGCGGGGTCAGTGTCGCGTTGAATGAAGAGCTAATAATAAAATAGCTTTACGTCATATGACAGCGCCACCTATATTATCATATTATTACGTTTGATATAGGAAATTTGAAAAATCCATCGTACAGTTTGTGGTAAGAAGCTTAGGCAGAAATACGAAGTTGAGCTTTTTGGCCACCAAACTCTATTTTCGCATCTCTTCCTAAACTATATAAGATAAAACTATTACAGAGGTATAAAACATAGCTATTTTATTTTATAATAGATACTACAAACTGTACAGTGTATTTTTTAAAACTTCCTGTGTTTAACGTAATAAAAAGATAAAGTAGGTGGGGAACCACTTTCAATGGTATGCGCCTTAATGAAAAAAATCGTAACAAAATCGGTCTGAGAAAGTTCGGATAAATAGAGATTATTCTTATAAAATAAGTCTAAATAAGTAAAATAAGTAAATCTTATATTATGATTGAAGTGCTCAGGATCATCTAATCATCTAAGTTTTTTTTGAATGTGTGTTGCTTAGTGAAGGAACCTCAAATCAGAAATGGAACCTAAGGATTTTAATCGAGTGTGAATTACTGTTGATGACGGGGTGATCTTGAAATTTTCATCGATTGATGATGATCGAAGATGAAAGATGCAAAGTGGATTGCTGTACCTTTCTTTCCCGGAGAGGATTTGGTCTTGTTGGGTGACTTGGCGTCGGCAGCCGCCATCTTCGCCTTCTCGGCAGCCATGCTAAGCGGGGTCCACACGAGCACGCCGAATTACCGAGAGAGCACACCGCCTCGCATTACTACCCACCACAAATAAGGTAAGCACAGCGCCGCACCCAACCCAATAATCAGTGACTAACTTAACAAATAACCAACACTATTGACTTAAATCACAAAAATCATAAAAACCACAACCAATGCAAATAAGGATATGTAGAAATTATTTAGATAAAAGTCACGGCGGGCGACTTATCGGAAATTTTCTATATATTTGTTCTATGAGCATACCGGGGTGGTACTTTTATGTGTTTTGCTGAACGTGATGTATTAATTAATGGTATAAGCACGCTGCGTTCGCGCCGTGACTGGGGTCTCTTTTGTTACGGCGGCGCAGTGGGCTCGTGCGAACACGCCTTAACTCTGCGGACTTTTGAACCTTAATCAACCGCCATAAAGACGAGAATTGGGTAAAAAAATTTGCAGCATATGTGGAGTGTAACGGGTCCTTTAGTAGAGTCGGCGCTAATCAGCTAAGCAGAATTAGTTGGCTACCGCTAATTGGTAATTAAACATGGTTTGCTCTTTATGACGAGTAATTAACATGTCCCATGTATTAGGTGAGATCTCTGTTAGTGCTACTGATTAGACATTTCTATTCCTCGGTGACAATGTTCAGCCTCTTTGTACAGTTCTGCAAGTAGGGATTTGTCTGCGCGCGCTACTGGGTACCTACTAACTACCCTACTACAGTACCTCTACTTCTGAATTGTAACAAAGACATAATGTCAGGGTAAAATTGACCTGTTTGAAATATCCTTGCCCTATTTTAGTAATGTAGTAAATCTTACTTTGGCTTTTGACCAGTTTTTACTGTTAATTTTTATAGAAATTATAATTTTGGGGGCATTTTATATCAGTGTTAGCCGATCTCGACCTTAAAAGGAGGGTTATAATTACTTAATGACTTAATTTGCTATGAATAATGGTAAAAAAATTAAACATAAAAAAAACGTTTTGAACTAAGGAGGTATATTTTTGAAATACATGTCACGAATGAATTCATCGTTATAAAACCACAGGGTGCATACACAAAAATAGAATTCTGAATGGTCTATTTCTAACTCCTCAATATAGGTCCTCTATTTATTCTAATTTGAACTCTAAAGGGTTGCTAGTAAGGTCTTTAATAGCTTGAAGCCGGGAGAGGGCTACGTTAATGGGAGCTTGTAGCAAGGCTTAGGTGCTACGTTACACCGTAAATACTATATTTTACATAATTTCGTACAAACAAAACATGAAATAAAAAAGCTATGAATGGTTTTAGGTATTCCAGAACTCTACCCATCCTAAAAAGTGTAATTAATGGAGATAAATTGAAAGATTTAAATTAAAATAGCTAATAAAATGTATGATAAACTTACAAGTGTAAGTTAGGTTGAGTTCTGGAATAAGCACCAATGATATAATGATAAGAGGTTGTGAGGTAACGCATGACGGATCAAAGAGCACTGACACGAGCTGTCAATAACCGCACGCGCGGGCGCTTCTACTAAAGATTACGAAACGGGATGTAACCTGCACTAGATTAAAGGTTGGCGTGCGATGCGCGTCGCGCTGGCGGCGTACCGGAACGCTCACGGACGGTCGCCGGGACCGTGACAGCCAGGGATCGATGGCGGCGCGCGGCGGCGGAGTGCAGCAGCCGGAGGCTGTGCCCCGCCCGCCCCCGCCGCGACCCCGCGCCCCGCCCGCGCCTGCGCCCTACACCTCGCCCGGGCGAGACGCCGCGCCAACCTACTATTCCCGCTTCATCTCTAACTGATGCCACATTTTTTGGGTTATCGTTGTAGAGAATATCAAAATAGGTGTTGGTATGTTTTACCTACTTATGACCCATACCACCTTATTTATAATGGTCTGCTTATATAAAACAGATGCTAAGTAGTGTTATTTCTCAGTCTGACTTATGTCAATAGAAGAAGATAGAGCGAGATTTCACAGTGTGCTAAGTTAGCAGACTATTTTGATTAAGGGGGTTACTCTCTTAACAGTAGGCCAAGCACTGGGATTGTTCTCTAGAGTAGAATAGAAAGTAATGACATGGCATTGTCATACATTGCGTATATTATTGAAGTTCAAGGCATGATTTTTAAATAATTTACGCATTCGATGAGACAGTGACGTATAATTTTTTTCTTTCTACCCTAGACAACAATCATGGTGCTTGCCTTACTGAAAGGATATTTAACAGCCAGTTCTTCGTACGCTGAGTAGTTACTAATCAAAGATGAAGTCTCTTGTCAAATAGTTTCTTCTCTTGCCAAATTGACGTTGATTGACAGAGTGGGGAGTAGGGAGTGCACCTGTGTTTGCCTACCCACTTGGGCACTAGAATATGTCCTGCGCTCCTGGTTTGTCTCCTGTCCTGTCGTCCTGTCTCAACATAGGCCGCCGGGGCCGAAGATTCGGCTATGAGGACAGCATCAAAATTAATATTGATAGATTTTTATAGCCTATGCTGGCACCACGTTGTGATCGCGGACACTGACAAAAAATCTTCAATTTATTCAGTCACATAACGTAAGAATCAACAACATCAAATCAACCCGGGGCCATGAAAATAATCCTGTATATTATTTTCATGGTCCATGGGGCAAATTTTTGGCCCCTTAAGGGTAGCTACCGTTTCTTTTGTAGTAAGAAGGTTTTATTCTTAGGAACCTGTTTTATTTTGAAGAAAAAAATAGCGGCATTTTTAGTTTTTTGAAAAAATGTACGGGTCGCCCAAAAAAGGTTTTTTTGGTGTGTAAACTCGCACGGAAAAAAGTACATATCCATTACGTATCTAGTTGTTTGGTACAAAACAGTATTTAATAACATCGTATAACATTACAAATCAGCACGCCAAGATATAATCAAAACTTCAGAAGGACAAGCCCAGAGGCGCGAATTATCGGTGACATTATTCAGAACCATTCAACTGATGTCTTCGCAAATTATATAATTTCATTGTGAATTTATTCAGCCTTTCTGCTAAAATGATGGCGAGTCGTGACCCTCGATTCACCCACAAGCCAACGCCATTATCTAGTCTTTACAGACCGACAGTGTTATTTATAAAGCGAGTTAAATTAAGATTAAGTTGCATCGTAGACGTGCTTTGAGTTCAGGGCTTGTTTGAATGCAAGACGGTTTGTTTGGTAGAAATAAAAGGTTGGCTAAAAGAAGCACTGCTTTTGTTTTATATCGTTGAAATAAGGGTAGCTTTCTTTTGAAAGATAATTGGACTGATAAATTTGGGCGACGGCTAAGCAGAATTCCTTCTTGTTTTTATTATATTTACATGTAAAAATTTACCGACGACAACATTTTCTAGATAATCGATCTTTTTTAGAAGAGAATCGCCGTAACTAGGGTTTGAGTATAATAACGTTTGGATAAAAGGTTTATATACCGAAGCGACAGAAATTAAAACTATCACTTTATTTCGGTTTCAGTGTTTAATTTTACAACTTGACTTTTTCAAAGTGTACATTTATTGTAATTATGGAAAATAAAATATTTTGATATTAAAAGGTGACACAGTTTAATTGCCATAATGTGTCAGCTTAACTTTTTTATTAGTAGCCATAACAGGGATACAGAATAATAACACTGTTTAATGTTCGCTCATTCGTAAATTTGGTAATTCGCCTTTGTTGCAAAACTGCTTCCATTCGTTTGAATAAAATGTTTATTTTGGCTTTTATTGTGTTTTTGTTTGTACCTACGTTACTTTAATGGAAACGTTTATTATAACTCGGTATACTGTAGCCTGAAATTAACAATGATAATATCTAAATACTACATAGCCGTCAATAATACCTGATTTCATGAAATTATATAATATATAGATACAAAACAATTGCATTGTTAATTGTTGCAGATTTGTATTGTTTTATAAAATTTATAAATGACATGTTCTCCTTCTATTCCATGATATACATATGTATGTACCAGTTTCAAACACCAGAAAATAACAATCAAATAATCTAACTGACCATTTCAAACAATCTACAGGTAACTCAACTGATAAAGATTATAAAATGATGATACTTCGTTTTTTGGGGGAAAACTGAAAGTTTTCCCCAACGTTTTTGGGTACGTACTTAAAATTAAATAAAGTTGAAGTTCAAAACCCCTAAAATCACAATACGCACCTAATGGTTGGCTGATCTAAATTCAAATATTGCTTTCCAAAAAACAAAAGACAACTTAAGTACGAAATAGTGTCGCAGGCTGTAAGCCTGTGTTCTTTTAGATTTTATTACAAAAATTTAATGCAAAGGTAAGAATTGATAAATGGTTAATATAACAAACATCCAATAGCTTGCCCTGTGTTTAAAAAAAGTGATAAACAGTAATCAAATTATATGTGAATTACCCATTTACTATAATCTAATCTTTTTATCAAATTAATTATCAATTCGTTTCCTGTTCAACATAACTTTAGGTGGGATTAAGATTGTAAGTAAAATAAATTACTTAGTTGAAAATGGATTATTTTGTAAATAATGAAAACTGTCTGGACAAAGTTCTCTGAAGACATGGTCCGATCCTTCAGGGAACATGTTAAAGTGACCCTTCAGGAAAGGGTCACTTTTACTTGGTTTCATGCGTAATGAAATGACTTAAGACTGACATTATTTCGGAACATTAACAATATAAGTAAATAAATTTTATTCGATAGTAAAATGTCTAATAAAAAGTCATGATTTTCTACTCGGACAGTATTGGGCAAATATGTACTTTATGGAGCATAACTGTTTAGTTTTTTACTTACATTATAGTATTGTATTCATCATCCTATCAGAACACAAAGGCAAAAGTCTATTGGAATTGACTAAGCTGCAAAAATTACCGTGAAAAAAAGCTATAATACAGACAGTCTAGACTAGACTCTACCAATGCAAAAAAACACTATAAAGGCGCACAAATTTTTTCAAGAAAAAAAAGGAAACGTCACGACCACGTCTCGGTATCGTTACTAACGTTAAATAGTAAATCCCTCAGGTTACGGTAACGGAACCTCCATAACAGGTGTGTCGTATTGTCTACGTGACATGACATCACCGAACGTTTTCCTATAACATTGTCACATCGTAAAGCAGTCATTCCGTAACCTCGCGTTTTGAAGCAGGTCAAACCATGAAGTTTTGTAACCATTTCACGGAAATCCACGCACCGATTATCTGACAACCCTGATCGGCTTGAAAACCCGCTCGAATTCTTTGGCGGAAGTCGCTTATGATGATAATCTTTGCTCATAATGAGGCCTTTTCGAAAACGCCCCATTTCCTGTCGTGGGAGAATAGAATATATGCAGGGTCTATGCCATTTTAATGTCCCAGACCCAAATTATAGCAGGTCGAGAAGTTTTTTAGCTTTTTTGTAGTAAAACTCTCACTGTAAAATAATTTTGCGTCCTCTTCTTTCAATTCATTAGAAAAATCAGGGACCAGTCTTTAATCGTTCCATTGAAAATTTAGTATTTTTGTATTTTCGTTTCGATTAAGGAGTTATCAGTGACGCTGTTCTAACGTTGTAATAATATTTACAACACTACCTAATCTCAAAATCAAAATCAAAAACCGTCCATAAAGTTATTTTGGACTGCTTTTGTCTAAGGGCTATTACATAGGAGGAGTTCTTATGAAACGAATGAATTACTAGTTTCCGCCCTGTACTGAAAAAGGTTACAAATGGATTTTCCCAGTTTTGACACCAAACCAAACATTTACATTCTGTATGCGAACCCGTGGAATGACGGTCTAGGCCTAGCATTGTCACTGCGAACGTGCCATAACAATGTTTCTCCCAGACATTTATTCGCGTTTTATTTGACGTGATCGGATGCAAAGATAAGGTTTCACAGAAGGTCCACTTCGAAATATTTCATAGGTCAAATAATATGCGATCGGTTTCGAATATCGAAATGTTTCTAATAGGCAGGCAGCTAGCCTATCAAGAACATTAATGGTTCCAATACCCCAGAGATGATGACCAACAAACTTTGAATGTAGTTTAGATCATATTCTTAGTACGGCTTCTATTGACCGGTATCAAAGTAATGAAATCTGAGATCCCCTAGATAACCAATATCATTCACAAACCTGTATTTATTAAATGATAATACCTATATATATTAAACTTGACTGAGGTTTTGTTTTTAATTTACCTACCTACTCCAAAATCATTTGCGTGATGAAATTCATACTTACCTATATACGTCAATAACTAATAAAAATAGCGTATTAATAATAATCTTATATTAATACTGTATTAATCTTCATTCGGGTTTTTACCCAATTAAATTCTATAATCTAACACAGATAATGATAATTTTTATCATAGATTGGTTCGTGTTTACTTTTAAGCATTGTAATGTCAATAAAATTACCTACCTTAAATAAAGCCCCTGTTACACTTACGACCAACAAACTAAACTTATCGACGACCTCCGCTGTGCAGTGGGCGTAGGATCGCCTTCGACGCAGGAGGTTGCGGGTTCCATTCCCGCCTCGGGACAAATGTGTGTACGATCTGCAGATATTTGTTTGGTTAAAGGTTTCATGTTCGCTTATTTGCTTTAGGATTGAAATGAAAGAATAACCAAAATGATCACTTTATTTCCTAATTTTTATTATGTATTTTTAATTTTGTGAAGTGTTCAAGAGTCTTGTAAGATCTAAAGAAATCGTTTCACCCGCGTAGTTCCCGTTCCCGTGGGAATTCCGGGATAAAATATGACCTATGTCACTCCCTGAAAACTAAGGTTTTTAAAGAAGAAATATTTTATTAAATCGGTCCAGTATTTTCGGAACCTATAAAATACAAACAAACAAACAACAAAACAATTAAATCTTTTCTCATTATAATATTATAAGGAGAGGGATTTTTTTAGATTCGCTTTTATTTATTTAGATCTGCGTTTTTTAATAATGAGACCAATGAAAGAACTTGTTGCTTGTAGCTTTCGTCGGCGATCAAAATCGTGTCGGGTGGTATTATATGGATTTTGATAAATCATTAATCACCAATTACGACCTAGACTTAGATAAATGCAATCACGATAGCTACTGAATAAACAGAAAATTCAAGCTGTTGTTTACTATTTTTCGCAAAATGACTCATCGAATAATATAAGACATGGTACATGGGTACAGTTACACACATAAAATTACCGACATGGATACCATGTTAAATCTACCTACTTAGTCACCCTTCATATTTTATGGTTTCGTCTGGCTCTAATAATAAGGTGTTTTCTTACAGTCAAATTAGTTCTAACAAACAGAAAAGAGGGCGCTTTTTAGGGGAGAGGGGGGAGGGGGCGCCTAATAAATGTGGCATAGACGGCCATCCCATTGACAGCCTAGCTCATATCCGTAAAATCCACGCCATCAATTACTCTGGCGCAGCGCATCAGCATTGTACTACCCCTACTCTTCCCGCGGGTGTCGTAAGAGCGACTAAGCGATATTTACCGGGTGCGGGCAGAAGCGCCGCCTGCCGAACAATTCTGTCACCAATCTGGGATCCCCAACCCGCATGTCCAGTGTGGGGATTGTGGGCATTAAAGAATTAGTTTTATTTAGATTATTTTTAATATGACTTCTACAGCTATCGATATTAAAATCTAACGCCTTTTTTGTTATAATTTATGCTTTATTATTAGTCGATAAAGATAATGTTGAATTTTCCAAACATCCGAATTTTATGTTTTATAAATACGTAAGCACAGCACCGGTTTTGTTGGAAAACAACTCTAAATTGCTATATACCTTTTATACACATATACCTAGCTGGGCATACGAGTACGTAAGGTGTATAAAACCTATCTACACTATGGTAGAGTTTACAAATTAATTGTCACGAATTAAGAATTGAGTTTTACGAACGAAAAAAAAAATTTTTTTCCATAGTTTCTTACGTCAAATATTTACAGTAAAACACTGCATAAATCAACATGCAGTCTTTTTATTGGATAATTTTACGTTGGCCTTACGCCTGACCTCTCTTCGATCGTGTCCGTCTGCCGTCCTATTGGATGATGAGTGAAAGTATACGAGTGCACCTGTGTTTGCGAACACAATTGAGTACTATAATAAGTCCTGTGCACATGAATAGTCTACGTAATGACAAGTCAGTCTTTGCGGAGACTAGTCATGTGCGCAGTCGCCAACTCGCGGACGTGAAACTTGCAAACGTCCGTGAGTTGGCATCTTCTGATTTTAACTATTTTTTCTGTCGCCAGCTCGCGGGATTGTGAAATATGACGTATTTATGTACATATCGTACATGTATCACCTCTACATACATTTTTAAAACTTTATATTTATTTGTTGAGTTGTAACTTTTTATTTTTATTTCGCTTTTTGTCCCTTTCTTGTAAGGTCCCAGGGAAATAACATCGAATTACCTACTTTCGATTTCAGCGGCGGAATTTGAGTTCCCGAATATCAGGAATACTATTAAACTTTGAAGAAGAGATTGAACAAGTTTGATAACACGATAAAAGCAATTTCTTAGAAACGAATCTACTTTTATACTTATTATTATTAAACTTTTCTTAAGACTAAAACGATAATATTATTTATGTTATATGGGATTGATAATCGTATGCCTAATTTAATGATCATTCAAAAATGGTTTAGTACTTTTTTTCTTTCTGTAGTTCCTAGTGGATTTAAGTATGCCGGAAGTTTAAATAAAACAGTATGTTAAATGTGAAATAAAATGTTTAGCATGTGTTTAATAAATAAAGTAATTATGAAAAATTAAGAAATTCGTAGTCGGTTTAATTTTATCACAACAATCACTTGATTTTTATACATATAATTGACAATATATGAAGCAGAACTACATAGAATAGTATAATTATATTATCGACAAGAATTGAACAAGACAACACTATTAATACTTCATCCCATAAAAATAGCCTTAGCTTCCCGGCAAGCCAAATAATACGTATCATAGGAGCTGTAACAATAAAGCGAAACATCAAGGAAAATACAAGGACATTAACGTCCACGGCTGTGAATTGTGGTCTCAGGTGGATCGTGTCCTAAATACAGGCACACTCTCGAGTAGTGCCCTTCGCGACACAGAATAAAAGGTTGGCCGAAATCTAATGCCAGGCTGACTCTCGGGGTTTCCGACAGATTTGGGCAAGAAAATTGACTTATAACTCCAGTAGATAGTCTTACAGAATTTATATTTATATTTTTTATAAGTATATAAATTTTATCTATTTGTTTTATTTATTAAGTTGTTTCGTTTTTTATCCTCAATCCTCAACAGTCTATAGTCCACTGCTGAATTCAAACACACCGACGATATTTTAAGAGGCTAGTTATAGATAAACAATGAATAGGTAAGGTACTTACTAATATAAAGTTTACTAAAAATAGAATTGGTAGGTACTTAATTATATTGTCGTTTCGATAAAACTCCGAACTAGTGTTACCTACGTAAATTTTTCTGGGCTTATTTTTATCGAAATTCCGCTGAATTTCTTATCCAAACTCGTTAAAGCGGTAATAAAGTAAAGCCCACACAAGCAGCATTAATTTGGTGAGTAAATCTCTCTGCTAGCAGGAAACAATGCTGTCACTCATTGGAGGTTATGACGTCACACCTTCGCACAGAATTATGTCTTCGACAGTACCCGTCACTTTGATAACGATTCTATCAGAGGTACTGGCGCGAACAAAAACACTGTTTGCGATCTATATTCATGAGGATGCTCAAAGTAATTTGTAGCATGAATAACATTGATATCTTGGGCGGTGATCAGATCGAGTTAGGGCTCTTATACACGGACTGCACGTCTCATATACACGGGCGTCGACTGTATCCGGCGGCAGTCGACGGCTGCCGTCACCTGCAGTCAGTGGCTGTTGACGGCTGCCATCGCCTGTAGTCGCTTGCAGTCAGCGGCTTTCGACGGCTGCCGTTGCCAGTAGTCGGTGGCTGTCGACGGTTACCATCGCCTGTAGTCGCTTGCAGTCAGCGGCTTTCGACGGCTGCCGTTGCCAGTAGTCGGTGGCTGTCGACGGCTGCTATCGCCTGTAGTAGCTTGCAGTCAGCGGCTTTCGACGGCTGCCGTTGCCAGTAGTCGGTGGCTGTCGACGGCTGCCATCGCCTGCAGCGTTGCGGTGGCGAAAAGAGTAACCTCCTTTATTCATAATAGTCTGCTAACTTAGCACAAAATCTCGCTCTGTGTTATTGATGAGTTATTGATATAAGTCAGACCGAGAAATAACACTAGGTACTTAGCAGCTGTTTTATTTTAGCAGACCATTATAAATAAGGGGGTAAATAATCAGATACTATAAGATACCTATCCGCCGCCGCCACGTGATTATGTATGTAAAATGGGACCCTATTACTAAGAATCTGCTGTCTGTGCGGCTGTCCATCAGTCACCAGGCTATATCTCATGAACAGTGATAGATAGACCGTCGTAATTTACACAGATGATGTATTTCTGTTACCGCTATACTAAAAAACAGTTACAAATAAATGTTATAAATACTAAAAAACATAGTACACACACAAAAGATGATGTTTTTTTGCCGTTTTTATAGATTACTAGCTGCGCCCCGAGGTTTCGCACGCGTTGTTCCTATGGAAACATTAAAAGGCAATTTTCATCCTACGGGAACATATTTATGAGATAAAAACTAGCCTATGTTTGATTCCAGGATTAGAATTAGCTGTATGCAAATTTCAGCCAGATCCGTTCAGTAGTTTTGGCGTGAAGAAGTAACAAACATCCATCCATCCATCCATCCATACATCCATACAAACTTAGTGTGATGTGAAGTGTGATGTGATAGTGTGATGTGTTGTGATGTGATTAGTGTGATGGCACGGAACCCTTCGTGCGCGAGTCCGACTTGCACTTGACCGGTTTTATTCTTTCATAAGAACCTTCCCCTGACAATACCAAGCACATAGAAAAAAAATCGTGACATTGCTCCAGCCGTTCACGGGTGGATTCATGTGGATGGAGGGATTCATTTTTCTATATATACCTATAAAAAGTTGGATTTATACACTTTTCTGCTCGTGGTTTGGCACCTTCCGGACCCAAGGCACAACTACGATGCTCAACTGGTTGTGCCGCTGGTACTTTTGATTCCCTTCTACACAACTAAGGCACCAATTACTCAACCCGGACCCACGGCACAACTACTATGTCCACCTGGGGGGTTATGCTCTATGACCTATGAGATTTCTTGCCCAAATCGTGTGACGTCACAGCGTGCTCTAAACACAAACGCGATTATTGGTCGTGCCGTGGTATGATTTTCAAAAATTGTATTCTGCATGCCACAAGACTAGTTATCTATGCCTCGTTTTCAATTTCACATGATTCGTTCAAAATCTTACATCCGGTTCACTCGGAAAATTTACGGTTTTATTATACTTAATGTTTATGTATCTAAATAAAAAATATCTTTAATTATAAGTATGCTTGCTTAACCATCAATTGTTGAGCTTACAATATTTTAGTGTGATTTAAAAATTTACAGCCCAAAATAACGATTTGTATTAATCATTCAAGTCATTTATGACTAGTTTCGGAACGAAAAAGTAGTTTTCATTGTTTGTTTAGTGTCAAAATATAGACAGAAAAAGTTCCTAGCTAAGGCTACGTTCAGACGCGGCGATACCATGATTTTCAGAATGGTGTGGGAATCGTGCGGGTCTTATTTATGTATATTATTACTATCGTAATCGTTTACACGTAGGTACACTTTACTAGGTCATTCAACTTAATTTACCTATAATTCGTAAGGCTTACCCTTACGAATCATAGGCTAGAGAGATGGACTTCAAATAACCACATGCATACACGTTTCAGTTTGGGGTGACCAGCGGTCGCCGTCTGAAAAAAATAAAAATTTAAGATATTCGTAGTACCTACCTACCTAGATATTTAACATTATAACTACGAGTATATAACTATATGTATACAAAGGTATACTTACTTATACATTTAAATCAATCTCGAACCCTGACCGCAACTGTCTGCATTCATAAAATTTTGCGGATCCCTAACGCGCGATAGGCGGCGCGGTTCCCGCTTGCGTGTCTAAACGAGCCCTAAGCATAATTTTATTCAAATCAAAGCGCAAAATAAAAATGGATATAATTCTACAAAGACGACGGGTAAGATGTTGGCGCCAACAAAGCACAATTATTAACAGGAGGTTACTAAGGGATCCTGCGGACCCTCTATCAATGGACCCAAATTGCTGCAAAGAACAAAACAAATAATTACCTACCAGGCATTACTAGGTATCTTTATTATTTTTATGAGGGATCCTTGTAAGCAGGATAGTGACTCCTCAAAGTGGGTGGATTTGTCTGCTGGCTATCCCCAAAAACGACGACGCCTATGTGGCATCATAAATTAATGTGATAATGTATTTGTGTTTAATTTAACTCTTGTTTGTAAACAATAATTACTCGTATGTGTACTCGTACCTACCTATGTCTAATTTTCTATAGGCCTTCCTTGTAGGTGTATCTATTGCGAATAAAAAACGAAATAAAAGATTGTTATGTGGCAAATTTATTTTATTTATCCAGTTTATTTGAAATATCCCATATAAAGATCACCGATTGAATTTATAGACAAATTCCATCGCGCCTATGGAGGCAGCGAGGCCAAGTCCAGCTTGGCGAAACCAATAGTAGAGTGATGATGGATATACACCACGTAGTTATTGTATTCTCGTTGATAATACAATTCAAGACTGAAGACACTTTCCAAGAATTCTCCATATATTTGCAAGGCCTTTTATGGTGATACTGCTGATCTGCAGCCACTGCCGGGCGGGCCTACATATGCTCAGCCAAAGCTGGGCTGAGCTGATCTTCGTACGGGTACTTGCTTGCATTCTGCAAATGAAACCGATCAATAAGACATGTGTTTCTTTCAGCACATTAAAAAAAAACACTCAACCAAACTAGGCATTGAATACTTCGATAGGCGAATCTCCTCAACCTCAACAGTCTATTGTGGTGCACTGGCTGTAGGCCGACCTCCCCTGATATAAGTTCCATTGAGCTTTTATCTCATGTGGGATGATGCCTATAATCCCCACGCTAGTAACGCGGGTTGGGGATCGCAGTTCGATGGTAGAATGGTTCTGCAGGAGGGACTGCTGCCTGCCCCCGGTGGTTATTCCTTCTTCGCTTCTTACGACCCCCGCGGGAAGAGTTGGGCTGGTGCAAATTCTAAACCGGCGCCATACGGCTATTGTCGCTGCTATTTATAAATCTTTTGTGATGAATTATTGAATAATACTTGCCTTTTCCGCATAAAATAAACACTGCGTTGTTATTGTTTTCACTTTGACATATTGTCTTTGACAATCTGGAAGAAGTGAGCCGTAGTAACTATCGCAGAAACACGCTAATCTGTGCCCTAACACGCTGGCAGAGGGCGTGTTTACTTGACAGTTCAATTCTTGCCCGAATCGCGCTGTGACGCAGCTGAGAAAACCAACGAAGGCATACAGAATACGGTTTTGTCCCATTCCCCGCCGATATCTTGTCGTATCTGTGTAAGACGTGGAATTGGTCATAGAGCATAACCCCCCTGGTTGAGTCGTAGGCAATTCAGAAACCACTCTCATTCCCCATAGCACAACTACCTCTATTCTCTCAAGCACTAATAGGAAACCTCTTTGTTCACGTGTTGCACTTTACGTTCGTCATCTTTTTAAAACATATATACTAACTTATATATTTATATTTATCTTTTTTATCTTTATCATTTATTTTTTAACTTTATCATCTTAAAATAATACTACGTCACTTTGTCTGCTTTGACGTCCTGATCAGTTGAGGAAAAAAAATTACCTATGGCCCAACTGCCAAAAACTGGACACTGCTGAAGTTAATACCTACTAATAAACCCGTGAAAATAATAAAGGTATCAAACTCTAATAAAGGTAACTCAATTATTTTATTATCATTTTATCTTCCTAATTGCATATTAGAATTGGAGACAATTACTTTCAGAGCATTCAGTAGCCGCCAAACATTGACCGTGTTTTTGTTCAAGGCTTTATTTAAGTAAAGTAGTTATTTGTCCTGTGACGCTCCCCAAATACGGAAAGAACGGACAGCACATTACACTTTTTATAAAAAAGGTGATCTATGTACTTTGTAAATTTGAGCATTTTTAAATTATGGACTTTGACTTCCTCTTTGATATATTGCCAGCCTTCTATTATTCTTTGTTTTGGCAACAAAGGTAAAGCAGCGATAAGACCAACAATTCGTCTTTCGGCCTTTAGCTTGTGGCCTAAAAACTTGCCTTTCCGCCACATATTTTTATTCCAATGGTAGTAACAACCACGAATCGCGGCTTTTGGAAAAAACTTAGCAACAGTGTTTATTATAGCAACTTCGAAGTCGCAATGCGCTTTTGATATGGTCCATTTACAGTCGTCGTTGGTAGTAATTTGTGAAATCTGTGACTGTATAAGATGAAATATCCTTTCGTAAGTGGCTTGCTTCTTATTTGGCATTAGTGCAAACACCAGTGGTTTTACGTTCACCGTCTCTTGTGTACTGCCAAAGTCACCATGAATAGAGAGCAACTGAGTGAAGGGCTTTGGGCAGCTTTTAAATGTTGCATCAATAAAATACTCCTTAACGTTACATAGTTGTAGTCTTAATTCAGGTGAACAGAAAATTAAAATTCTATCTTCTCCATCGTTGTAGTCAGCCATGAGAAACTCTTTAAATTTTTGTGGAATTTCCACTTCTCCTAAATCCTCAAATCTGGTTTTATTAGCACCTACAGCTTTGTTTCTGGCATCATATAAAACATGTTTCATATTTTTAAATTCCGGCATTTCAGTTACAAAATTCAGGCCTTTGTCCATCAACCCGTCAATAGTCTCAGCATATAATTGCGGAATGGGGCGGTCGTCACTTTTTACCTTATTTTTTAATGCTGCTTTTTCTTTTATTATAAAATTTTTGTTAGGATCTACTTCACATGTATGTGGCTTTTAAGGATCTAGATACACGGGCAGCTTGAAGCACTCAGGATCGACTGATTCAACCTGGCGACTGCATAGTGAACTGTTTCTGTTTACAGACATACAGAACCGCTCGAGCAGTTGCATAGTTCAACATGCAGTCGCACCTTGAAGCAGTAGATCTTGACTGCTTCAAGTTAGCCGTGTATCTAGGCTCTGAGGCCCAATTCAACTTTGTCACTGCCGGTTGCTGCCATATCAGAGTAAATCGAGGTTAAAACTGAAAATTAAAGTCACTGCTTACCTGTACCGTTATTTTTCCTGGGCACTTAGTTTTTTTATATGACGAACACCTCAGTACGGAAGAACCATTTTTATAATTGCGAATCTTGTGGTACTGGTGTTCACGATAAAGTATAATCTTGCCGCCATTGTAATCTATACAGCAAATACTATCGTTTTCATTCATTTTTATAAAATAAATTATAATTTGAGAAATTGTAATTACTAGGACGTCAAAGCAGACAGCAAAGTGATCTCAGTATGTTTTTAAAAGATGACGAACGTAAAGTGCAACACGTGAACAAAGAGGTTTCCTATTAGTGCTTGAGAGAATAGAGGTAGTTGTGCTATGGGGAATGAGAGTGGTTTCTGAATTGCCTACGACTCAACCAGGTGGACATAGTAGTTGTGCCGTGGGTCCGGGTTGAGTAATTGGTGCCTTAGTTGTGTAGAAGGGAATCAAAAGTACCAGCGGCACAACCAGTTGAGCATCGTAATTGTGCCGTGGGTCCGGAAGGGGTTTGGCACGCGTTTGTTTGGAAAAATGTAGTCTATTATGTTATCTCAGATTCAGAACTTTATTTGTACATAATTTCAGCTGGATCCATTAAGTAGATTTGGTGACGTCTTCTTACAAACATCTTTACAGGCTTCAACCTTTATAATAGTAGGACTAGGTTGTCCGACCCACGCCCGCCGCCATCAAAACCGTAATCCCCACCCCTATGTTAGTCGAAAACGATACCCATATTAAATTCTTGTATGGGAGAGGGGTTCAGAGAGAGCTGGGGTTCTGGAAAGTAACGCGTGGGTCTCACGCCCGCCGTCATCAAATTTATAATCCTCACCCCCATGTTAGTCGAAAACGATACCCATATCGAATTCTTGGATAAGGAAGGGGGTTCGGGGGGGCTGGGGTGGAAAATCGTAATCCCCACCCCTATATTAGTCGAAAACGATACCCATATCAAATTCTGGTATGGGAGAGGGGTTTCAGAGAGAGCTGGGGTTCTAATCTATCACGTCGATATCTAGGAGCACTTTCTAAAGGGGGGTCTGGGGGGCAACGGGGGGTAAAAAATTTTTTGCAATCAAAATTACTTGTACCCCTACAGGGTGGGGCAAATTCATGGCCCCTTAAGGGTAGCTACCGTTTCTTTTGTAGTTAGAAGGTTTTGTTCTAAGGAACTTTCTGTTTTATTTTGAAAAAAAGAATATTGCCATTTTTAGTTTTTTGAAAAAATGTACGGTTCGCCCAAAAAATTACATTTGTCAAAAAAAAACAAGTTGGCCTTAATCGACTCTATTTCCAACCAGGAACACTTTTCCCAAAGGAACTTGCCAAATCAAATCGTAAGTTTTGGCAATAATAAAAAAAAACAATTCCCATACATTTTCTATGAAAAAACGAGTAAGTGAAAACAACAATGTCACTCATTCAATGGTTCTTAATTTAAACTCGTATGTAACTACTTTTTTAAAATGGTAGGCTAATTTTGAAGGCATCTCAGGAATTAAATTTTTACTTACTTTTTAATTTTTAATAAAAATCAAGTTATTTACTTACCAAACTTTTTTTAAAATTAAACTCAATTAAAAATGACCGTTGTCTATAGTTCATAGTTTTTTTTTAACTAATAAAAACCCTACCTGCTTCAAGGTAATTTTACGATGATTAAGATTAGATTAGTAGGTGATCAATTGATACAAATAAACTTATCACAGATATAAACTTAATTAACAAAGATATCTATTTTCATGGTTTTTCCCAGTTAATTAAGCGAAGTAAAAGAGAAGATAAGAATTTTGAATGCGTAGAAATGAATAATTAGAGCTTTAACTTATATTGGCAAAGAGAAAGCTTTAATTTTTATACTAGGTTTCTTGCATGTGGAATGGTGGGCTTGCCGGCCATGTTTGGGAGGAAGAGTAGACCCCCCCCCTTCCTCGCCGAATAAAAAAAAGGTTTCTTGTTACATCACTAACTTTAACTTTTTATTGCATTTAAATTAATTTCTCAACATGTAGTATGAAAAGTTGTGTTTGTGCTTGGATCGGGAATATATTAATATGATAATATATTAAAATCATACCTATATAATCTACACCAGGCTGTATCTTATGAACCGTGGTAGTTAGGCAGTTGAAATTTTTACAAACGATGTATTTCTGTTATTGCTATAACAAAAAACGGAATAAAATAAATATTTATGTAATTTTGTAATTTAATTAAATATTATATTATGGGGTTTAGACATGATGTTTATATTATTATTTTAGATAATTGTACAGAACCCTTCATGAGTGAGTTCGACTCATACTTGGGCAGTTTTATTTATGTATGTTGTTCCAGCTAGCAAAGTACTTAATAATGTAGGTATTCATTCATCGATTTATATTTATGCCACATTATCACATAAATGTGAAAAACAACTGAACATTTATGTGGGTACATTATGGGGTTCTACAGACATGATTTTTTATTATTATTTTAGATAATTGAACAGAACCCTTCATGAGTGAGTTCGACTCATACTTGGGCAGTTTTATTTATGTATGTTGTTCCAGCTTGCAAAGTACATAATAATGTAGGTATTCATTCATCGATTTTTATTTATGCCACATTATCACATAAATGTGAAAAACAACTGAACATTTATGTGGGTACATTATGGGGTTCTACAGACATGATTTTTTATTATTATTTTAGATAATTGTATAGAACCCTTCGTGAGTGTCTTCGACTCATACTTGGGCAGTTTTATTTATGTATGTTGTTCCAGCTAGCAAAGTACATAATAATGTAGGTATTCATTCATCGATTTTTATTTATGCCACATTATCACATAAATGTGAAAAACAACTGAACATTTATGTGGGTACATTTTTAATCAAAACGAATAATCATGATTGTCTAATCTAAATCATAGCTGTTCTAATGAAACTACTTAATATGTCTCACAGAATTCGTATATGTAAGCCATATCCTAAAACTCTGTACCTACTCAACCCAAATATTATATAGACATAATTTACGCAACAGTATGTAATCTAAGTAGTTTCGTCCCATAGCTTAAAAGTAGGTTCGCTAGATCTCAAAGTTCTAGGTACATACTCTTATAGAACCTCTTATACTAGATATCAAACATTTTAAGGAACCGCCACCGTTTGCGATCATATTAAGTGAATAAGCGAGCTATTTTAAAACGCTTGAGTGAGTGAATAAGCGTGTTTTCAAACGTTCCTATCCGTTTCTACCTCAGTCCTAGCCAGCCGCGCTCGCGCTAGCCTCGCAGTATGGTTGAAGCCTTACACGCCTTTAAAGCCCACATGTCGTCAACGTCCACTGCTAAACAAAACAACAGGTTGCACTCCGGGTGTGCCGGCAGAAGTGGCAACTACACGCACACTCTTCCGATGTACTAAGGCACCACAAGTGGCAATATTGTTCTTTGCGATAGGAAATACTTTGAACGGCGCCATCTGCCGTTAGCCCCCGGCGACACTTCTCTACTACTATGTAAGGTCATCTCAACTGACGCTGTGGATAATCTTCTTTCAACTTAGTAAACTATTTACACAGGTGGCTGTAACTTTTGAACTTTTGAAAGCTCATCTTAGTAGGCTATTAGTAGGCTATTTATTACCCATGCCAAAAAAACACACGCACGCAGAACGCCGCTAAAGAAGTTTTCACTTCAAAAAGTTCAGGATGGTTATTCAGTGAACATCCCTTCCCCAAGAAGGTAGGTTTTGCCAAAAAAAGTAGAGCTGTTAAAATAAACAGAAGTAAGCTGCTGCCCTTCTTTCCTTTTTACACTTTTCGATCCGGCGGCGAATTTAAAGCAAATTATATAATATATTATATCTATTATACCCGGCACCGGCTACCCGGCTACCGGGACGTCTGAAAAGGTATTATCTTGTTATCTGTTATGTTTTCATGTGGGTATTTTTTTACAAGGACTATCAAGGCAGGTCCGCGGGGCTAAGGTCTTGACCAGGTACCCGGCGATCAGGAAATGAGAAAAGGACTTAGTCAGCTTTGTCGACGATGGGCTGAGTTTCAGGGGTCAATTATTGCGCCGCGGTCGCCACGGCACTATAAAAGAATACGACACTATTATTTCTATGCATGTGTATGTACATACATATATAATGTTGTATGGTTTTTTTTTAAGTTCGCATTACTCTCAAATTATTTACTTGTGGTTGTTTTGCGTAGCTTTTTGATTCAACAGGTGTTTTACTGAGAATCAAATTATCTATTTTTGCTTTTCGATATCTGAGTGCACAATCCATTTTTATCCGCTAGAGAATACAGTAAATTGAATTTAGAACATCGTGTGCACTAAGTTTATGAATTCAAAACATCATAAAATCTATTTACTTTATACGAATCTATCATACAACCTTTTTTAATTTGTCAAAAACTTAGACGTGGAACCTTCTTGGTGTACAAGTTTCTTGTGATTCTAAATGTTATTTTATGTATTTAGTCTTTTCCTCGCTGAGGTGGATTGAAAAGTTATGTACGTGTTGCACTCGTGTGCAAAGATCCACGCAGTTAAAAAGCAACTTTTTACTCTGGTATAACAAATACGTAACAGGTAGTTATAAAACTAGGCACCTAGTTCATTATAATAAATTATTGGAGATGGCAACATTATGCGGCTAGTTATTTGGCTTTGTGATCAATTAACAGAATCGAAACCACTGTGTCAAAATTGTCTGAATACAATTTTGTAAGATAATTTGTAAATATTAATTTGCGACAAATGCCCCAGCTGCATTGATTACCCTGTACCATGTCTGGTAGGTTCGCCAAGGACGTTTGTGGCAGAGGAAAATACAGTCATTTAGATGTACAAACAAATAACGGCACGGAATGTAGGTTAGTTGAGATATGTGGGAAAGAAAGGGAAAGTATTTGTAGCGCTTTAAAGAAATTTTGCAACGGGTGATTTTTAAATTGTATTTGAGAATCACGTTTATGCATAGAGAGAGAGAGCTCGATAAGTTTGTTAATGCGCACACGAGGATTTAGAGCTTGATGGGCTAGTAAAATATTGTATGTCACATTTCTCATTTTTGAAGTGGGATGCTTTTCGTTGACTGTTGTTTTTCTGCTCGTTGTCTAAGATGGGATGGAATCTTGACTTAGTATTCCACCCGTTTTGGGCGGACCTTAATTTTGACAAAAATAAAGATGAACAAATTATTTAAGTTAATATTACCTATGTTTTTGTGTAAGTAACCATGATGTTTTTTGAATTAGGTCTTTTTGCAACTGTGTTACAATTTTCTTATATATTTCCTATATTCTAATATCTGTGGATCTTTGTGTACTCTGAATCAAAATATAACCGATTTCAATTCAATATAATTTTAAGGCAAGAAAGAAATCCTGTCTACTAAACTACATCTACGTCACAATTAGCAATAACGTTTAAAAATTAAACTTGATGTTTTAAATAAATTAAATATATTACAGAAACGATTAAATTAGTAAAATAAATGAAGAGATAACCAAGTGCACAAACAAAAAGTAACGCCACTTTCAATGTACGTTCTTGTTGTAATCACAATTATTATCATGAGTTAATTAAAATTACTGATAATAAACTAATGCACTTAAAACCCTAGGCTATCTACCAAAAAAGGTATAAAATACTCGAGCGTTCTAAAAATATTTAGTTAGTGATCAAGATGCGTGCCTTCTTCATATTAGCCCTCTGCCTAGCTGCGGTTGCAGGTGAGTTGAAAATACGTATTATCCCGCTTAACAAGTATAGAGCCATCTCCAGTTACCCCCAGGATTCTTTGTAGATTCACTGACCTATACAGTGTCAGTGAATCCTGGGGGCAGGTTTATCTGCAGGTTTTAGGCTTGAGCCTGCTACCGCCAGACCTTTGTCATTTCATTTAATTTAGCTGTTATTATGAACTTGACTTGTTAGAATTTTATATTAACTATATTGACATTTGACATTTACAATTTATTAATATTGTAGAAACCCAAATGTAATATTTTACACGCCTTTGAGGGTAAATTGTAGATTGTATAAAAAAGGACATATATAATTTTAACAACTTTTGTACATACATTCTGGCAAATAAATGATTATGATTCATAAAGGCTGAGAGTTTGTGTGCAATACTGTGCATATGATCCCAACTTTGCAACCTCCCAAAGCCACTTCATAATCGGTGATCGATTTATCGTTCTTATCTGTGTGGGGAGTATAGGCCTACAAACTCTTTATAAAATGACGAAGTCTTTATAAAATGACAATAAAATGAAGGTCTGGCGGTCACAAGCTCTTAGTCCGTTTTATCCATTATACAAACACCTTTGTGAAGTTCATCCAGTGTCAGTAAATTATCAATAAACCTATAGTTTTGCCCATTTGTAGATTTCTGGTAAACCAGAAAATGCGATCAAAGTTTATGTTAGGCAAAAGAAGATACTGTTTTACAACTCAATTTATAATCCAATTGTAAAGCAGTAAAGAGCGACAACTCATTGGCTCATTTAAGACGGAACTGACTGCACCATGAGATCATGTCGGCAGTGCCCATCTCTGTCAATATTATTAGTATTTCATCCAAAATTAAGTCCATAAGTAAAGATTAAAATCTATTGCCATATCCTAATAACAGAGCACATTAATACTTACAAAACTGTAATATTTTTAGTAATGTTTTTTCAATATTGCAAACATATTGATTCTGTATACTTATGTTTTACTGCGGCACATCTATCACCTTCTTCCACATCCGTAATATTCTTGTTAAATTGCGGAGCTTTCTGCCGCATGGTGAGCGAAATAATCAGGTTTGATTCCTGCTCTGTAGAAAGGACATTTGTGAACAATAACAATAAGGTAAAATACAAATATTGTGCCCAAACTGCTAAGGTATGTTTGTGGAAATTTATTTCGGCAAGTAGTGCTCTTCCTTAGTTGATTATAGTTTTGTATTCATAAAGAACAGTAAATTAGGAATCGTTATAAGATGAAACTAATGAATATGGTGCCCATTACACACACACAGAACAGAACAGTAATGAAGAACTGTTCTTTTTGTTCTGTGTCATATAATAAGTCATAACACCATTTATACGTATTCGTATGCTATGAAACATATGGATTTATGTAAACTTGTTCTGCAGCTGTCCCCAGCAACCCCCAGAGGATCGTGGGAGGCTCAGTGACGACCATCAATCAGTACCCGACCATCGCCGCTTTGCTGTACTCATGGAACCTGTCCACTTACTCCCAATCCTGCGGTGGTACCGTCCTTAACAATAGGTCCATCTTGACCGCCGCTCACTGCACCATGTGAGTAAAATTACCAACATATTACTACTTATGACCAAAAGCTTAAACTTCTCGTTTGAGCTTTTGGTCATAAATAGGTTCGAATTAATTTTGATATTACCTACTTGAAGGAAAGAAGAGATATATACTTTATCTCCGAGATCTACGCTTGTCAAGGAAACAGTATGTGAACAAATACGAGTATTATTGTGGCCAAGGGATATCGAGGTGAGATCACGTTTGAATAAAATACATTCGTGTGTTACAGTGGCGACGCAGCTAACAGGTGGCGCGTGCGAGTGGGCTCTACCTGGGCCAACAGCGGAGGAGTTGTACACAACTCGCAGCAGATTATCAACCACCCATCTTACAATGGAGGGAACTATAACAATGACATTTCCGTCATCCGCACTGCTACCAACATCGCCGCACCGGCCGCGTCAATTGCCGGATCCAACTACAACCTGGGTGACAACCAGGTTGTCTGGGCTGCTGGATGGGGAACCACTTCTGTAAGTTTATTCAAACAAAATCTTGCGACCTTGCTGCTCAATTTATAACATAGGTACTCCTCTGTGCTCCTAGCGGCGTTACCGGCTGAATTTGATCATCCCACGGGAAAACTGAACGCTATCCTGATATCAAATTTCTTCCAAATCCGTTCAGCTGTTTGAGCGCGAAGGAGTAACAAACACTCACGTATATTTAAAAATACGTTATTTAATAATGTTTCACAATAGGTACTAAGAAGTCTTAGAACTTATAATTTGCCACATAGCAAAAATGTTGCAGGTCCTTATAATTAATATAGAATCTTGAATCGCATATTTTATAGATGTAATTCAATATTCTATATTGGGAGACTTTGTTATAATGGTATCCTATTCTTGCATAATTATAAACTTTAAATAATAATATTAGTCCGTTTTATAATGTGGACTAGTTCTATATGGTTTGTTATCCTTACCTCCTATAGTCAAAAAATGTTAAAAATTCTAAGTATTCTATATAATTATGCAATTTTTTAAACTATTTTATGGAAAAACAAAGCTCTCCGTTAGTTACGTGTTGAGTACGTTTTCGAGTTAATCGCACCATGAAAATTCCTAATATATAAATATTTTTCAAGTTGACAGATTCGGATCATTTATAAAAAAAACTGATTTCGTATTATGACATAATGATATTTCATTAATTTATTCAGGCACCCCTCAACATTTAGAAATACAATGTCATGAGTTGTCTGAATTTCAGCCTCAGCAGCCAATCTCAATGGAACCAAGTTTGCAATTCAATTAGCAAAACATGTTTTAGTCTTATTGGTTTAATTTTTTGAGCGATTGTGTGGTATCAGGCATTATGAGATTAAGTTGTAATGACGCGGAGAGATCATGATAAAAATTGAAAAAAAAAAATCTATTTTTTATTATAAGCTTTATAGTGCCTATAGGGTCCCACTACATAGCAAAGGCCTGCCTTTCCTTCTTCCACTTTTCTTCATAAATAACTACACATGGCCACTCGTTTTGGTATGCGTCTACTGTGTCTAGCTTGCTAAGACGATTCATATGTCAAAATTAAAATAAACTATGAACGGAGTATAACTTGCGTTGTTTTGTAACCTTTCAGGCCGGTGGTCAGCTATCTGAACAGCTCCGCCACGTGCAAATTTGGACTGTTAACCAAAACATATGCGCTCAGCGTTATGCTGCAGTAGGAAACACCATCACCGACAACATGCTGTGCTCCGGCTGGCTGGACGTGGGCGGCCGCGACCAGTGCCAGGGAGACTCCGGCGGCCCCCTCTACCACAACAACGTCGTGGTCGGTGTCTGCTCGTGGGGCCGAGGATGCGCTCAAGCTCAGTTCCCTGGTGTCAACGCTCGCGTGTCTCGCTACACCGCTTGGATTCAGGCAAACGCTTAAAAACGTAATAAAACAGATTTAATAATTAAGAGTAATTCTCATTTCGTCCTACTTTCCCAATTGTATTGTCCAAAATAACTACAAACAAGGTGTCAAATAATCTGTATCGTTTTATTAGTGTACAACTGACACTGAATTAATGGAAGTATTTTAAGATAGAATCTGCGAAATTTGTGCAATAGGTTATTTAGAGTTTTTGTTTTTTCCATATAGATACAAGATAAAATCAAAATTTAAAGCTGGCGAAGAAAGGTGTAAAATAATAAAAATAAAAATGATAAAGTTATTTTCTTCTTTCTTTCTTAAATCAAATAATATTTAATAAAACTTGACTTCGAAGGGATTTGAACTTAATCCATCCCTCAGTGTTTGATAATCAAATACACCACGAGGTCAAGAAACGTTTAAGTCGAAAATTTCTTGTACTTCATACGGACTCAAGCGCTGTTTTCGCCGTTTTGGAATATTAATTGATTTCCTAGAAATTACCCTGAATGGCTAGCTGAGTCATTATACTAACAAAAACTCTAAGTTTGTTGAACTCTCTCGACTTCCTAGCCATTATGAAATTATAACAATTATCCGTTATTGCAGCTAGGGACGTTATTTTCATTCAATTAATTAATGGCCGGGACAAACATGGGTGTATGAATACTAGAGGTATTTCCCTTGGATATACGTTTAACTTTACTAGCTCGAATAAACATAATAAAAAAATAATCCACTTAGCATATTCGAAGTAGGTTGGGCTTGTGGTGTATTGGTCTCGCATCCATCGATAAGTATTATAAAGAAGGATATTTGGATGTTTCCTACTAAAAAGAAAGGCTTGAATCGGGCAAGTTTGTAGCAAGTTTGTAGTATGACTGTATAAAATACTAGCTTCCCGCCGCCGCTTCAGACGCGTATTTTAGGCAATAGTACATTGTTACCCAAGGGATGAAAGTAACTTATTTAGTCCCGAGACGGGGTTTGGCGCCCGAGCGTGGCGAGGGCGCTAATAGTTCGAGGGACTTAATGTTACTTTCACTCGAGGTAAACACTGTGCTTTTCATTACGAATACAAGGAAAGTAAACATAAAAATATGAATGAGCTAATGAAAAAATTCGAATATTACATATATTATATTTTATATTACATAAATCAACAACTTAGGTGAGATATTTATTTAAAGTCTATGGTAAAATTAGAGCAATTATTAATTACAGATATTAAAAGGTTTTTTCCAGGTACCTCGTGAGAAGTGAAAACCAAAACCTTGTATTTTTATATGTACCTTAGTTTTGATTCAGGTGGTAAAAGGTTTTTCACTACTACTTTAGCGTCTTCTTTTATAAAATCAGGCGTTAAATCTATGTCTATATCAATGTCTGAACTTATTGTAATAATCACAATATTGTTCAACTCGAAAAATCATACGAAGATACGATTGACGTATTTCTTACTTGTCATTACTTTTCGTCCCTAGGGACGAAAATAATAACTTTCATCCCAATGCGCAGGCAACTTCCGACCTACTTTCAGAGTATGAGTAATGAAAAATAATTATTAGCCTTTTTATTTATTGTTTTTTGTCCCGGTTTCCTCGTAGCCGGGACCGGCCACGGAACATTATATTGAACCAGGTACTCAGCAGCGAACGTTTTACTGAGTCTGTGTCCCGATCGGGGCGAGGACAGGTGATGGAAGAATGGGGCGAGTGTGTGAAACTTTGGCCAGCCATGTATGGAAGGAGGAGGAGACATCAGTCGGTTCGCGGTGGGTTTAAATGTTCCTCTGGTTTGGCGACATGGCGAGAGAGGGTCACCGGAGAGGTTTTAGTAGGTAGTACGTCCTTCACAGGGAGAGTTCCTCATAATTCTGGCCCCCAGACCAGTTTAATCGTAAAGCCAAAAAGAACTTACTCGGCGGCGAAGTGTATAGTCAATATGATCATCATGTACGATAGATTTTACACGTATGGGCATAATTTGCATACCATTTGCCGCCGGGTACCCTGCACTGGCTACCTGGCGACCGGGTCGTGTGAAAAGGGCCTAAGAGTATCTTTATTCTGATAAAACATGTGCAAAACCGCGGGTAGAAGTTAATGAATGTAAATTAACCAAAGCTTATAAGCTTAAGCTAAATACCACAGTCGTGTTTACTGTTAACCGCACAGACTGAGAGTCTGTGCGGTTTTTTGAGTCTGTTCAATTATGTTTAAGACTCTAAGGCCTTGTTTACGGAGAAGCGGCGCGTGCAGCGGTGCGTGCAGCGGCGCGGCCCGAACTAAATTCAAACATATGTATATTATGGCGTTGGTAGACGGTTTTGCTTACGTTTTGTGTTACATGACACAGAGCCGAGCCCGCCCTGTCGCACCCCGCATTTCAGCCTATAATCATCTGATAGGGTATTACCCCAATTTACCATGTTACTCTGACTAGCATACCAATTCAAAGATTTTTGAATAACTGCCTGTCTGAAACGGAAATCGAACCCGCCAAATTGAAAAAGAAAATCACCCGTAATTTTACGATACCGATCAGAAGAACACATTTTAAGCATTTGCTATTTACACTAACTGTAAGGAAAACGTAATTATATTAAATGAAATGACAAATTTCATGGTCTTCCTATTATTTAAGATGCTATGGTACTTGGGAAAAAATAATCCTTACGATTAAATCTTTTGATCGGTATCGTAAAATTACGGGTGATTTTGTTTTTTATTTGGCGTGTTCTATTTCCGTTTCAGACAGGCTTCAAAAATCTTTGAATGCAGTTTTTATTGTTTTTAAAATCAAAAATAAAATGTTCTTATATGTAAAATCTTCAATATTTAAGGTATTTTCCCTCCATGTGGATGTGGATGTAGATTTGATTTAACGTTGAGGTTTTACTGTAAAAGCCGGAAGGTATGAAGGTAGTGCACTGAATTTGCTACAATTCGTCGTCGTGCTGTACAGACGCGTTGCGCTAAGAAGTACCTTAGTGTGGTTCATTATCATCAGCCTATATTAGTCCACTGCTGGACATAGGCCTTCCCTAACAGCTAGAAGCTTAGTGTGGTTGAGATATTGAACATTTCATCGCGTTAGTTGATTGACATTTCTTTGTTTGCGGTGCCATTCTTGTAGGTTTAACAAAATGGTTTTCTTTTATATAAATAAGCTTTTGATTGCTTTTAAAAATATATAAACGCAACAAGCAACATAAAAGTTGGTTTTGCACAAAAACTATTGAGAAACTTCGATTTTCCTTTTCGAATTTTCTTCTGAACCTGACATCTGAGGGCCTACTCATGCAATATCAAATTTTATTGAAGGCTGAACTAGATGTACAATACAAATACATCTTTATTGCATCCCAAATAAAGCATAAAATAGATGATGGCTCTCGAGTAGATTAGAATCGAAAACGATTAAAAAGGGTGGTAAAGTTTCTCTGGAAAATTATCATTCCTTGGTTCAAATCACTCAAAACTCGGTATAAATCTCACTATCTCACTATATAATATTATAAGTGGGAAAGTTTGTATGGATGTATGGATGGATGGACGGATTGATGTTTGTTACCTCTTCACGCTAAAAACTACTGGACGGATCTGGAATTTTGCATACAGGTAATTCTAATCCCGGAATCAAACATAGGCTACTTTATAGTTTCCATAGGAACAACGCGTGCGAAGCCGCGGGGCGCAGCTCGTAAACTATAAAGTAAATAATGAAAAACATATTTTTATTTTACAAAACTGCCAACTGGATTTTTGGTTTATTATTATTTTTTGACGTTACTGAAATTTATTTGATTTCCACGCAAACGAAGCCGTGCGGCGCAGAAACTGGTAAATAAATAATCCTCATTCGCTGTGGTGGCCAAAAAACTACATGAAGTTAAAAAATTGCGAAAGAGAGAAAGTTTTTGTCCGTTGAGATGAGATTGATGAGCGCTCCCGCAAATCCTAAGAAATCTTCGAAGGATTACGAAAGTAAGTTTTTTGTTAGATGCTGATTATAAACAACATTTCTACATTTTACATTACTAAACCTTTTCATTATAAAATTGAAACTATGAAATCGACTTTATTTGAAAATTACAATCAATATGTTTCTAACAAAGAACTAGTAATTACGTTTGTAACATTGAACTAACTTTATACTGTTACAAACAAACCACAAGTAGCTCAATTGATCCAAATTATATTAATACCAGTCGGAAGCGACTCCAAGACGCTGGCTGCATTGACCCGCTGTATGGCAATGCTGATGCGCTGTGCCAGATACTAACCAGCTCTCGGGTCACGCGTCGCTTCGACCAGAAGCTGAGCAGAGATATTTATTAAATACCTTAAGAGCCTCAGTACCCGACGAAAAGCGGTCTATTTTATTTTGGATCACACCGGTAATAGATACGATTAGAATCAATGGGGGAGCGCGCATGGTAATGACATAAGGTCTATTCTATCCAAATCACTATGCATAGTACAATTTGTAGTATAACTAATGCCATTAGTTAAATTCTCATGTGATCAAGGAGCTATTAGTCGTAACTAACTTGTGCTGATACAGTTAAACATTAGTTCGCACCTTGTGATTAATTAATATCTCTTGAATAGCTAGTTATAGAATCGGCTCAATTCACACCGAAATGGCAGTGGCCGGGAATTATTACCTCAAAAACCACCCCCACGAGTGTTGAATAATTGTAAATTATGTCCAAGACCTCAACAGCAAACTCAACAGCCTGTATTGGTCCTCTGCTGGATGCAGGCATCCCCCCGAATAAGTGCCTTATAGTCGTTTATCTCATCGGGGGGTGGTAATGCCCCTAATCCCCACGCTGGGCATGCGGGTCGGAAATGTCCCCCGATGTATATTCCTTAGTGGCCTCTTAAGACGCGGAATGAGTTAGGGTGGTGCAAATTTTAAGCCAGCACAACACAGCTATAATACCAGTATCGTTTGAAAACCCGAAAATAAATGCTTGTCAACGGACCAGGGGCCGATGTCCAATCAATTAATAGCTTCACTATAAAAATACTGGTATCCTTTCAGAATAACACTTTTTGTAATTTTACCTCTGATGCAAGAAACTGAAGATAAACTCATCAAAAGTATGAAGGGTAAAAGCATTTTATCAAGCTTAATGGGCACGCTTCATCTAGAATTCTAGAGTTTTTTTCATCGATGAAAGATTCTGTGACGATGCCATTTTGTCATGGTAAAGCAATTGGTTTGCAGAATTTGAGCCGAGCCTTTAATATGCCTACCTATTTTTACTTTGTACTACCGAACAATTGTGTGTCCTAGACACGATCCTTGACGTAACGCATAGAGAACTTTGTAATGTTAGGTCTGGCTTTTAATATTTGAATGAATTTCGTATTTTTAACCGACTTCAAATAAATGTTGACCAATGTTGAAATTGTAATTGTTTTACTACTTTCAGTTTTACCTAAATAACTATACATTCTCGTTTTAAAAATACAACGTAAACATGTGACCCCGAGAAGATTTAATTTTGTGCTACGATTTTTGAAATTTACTTTTTAATTTTTTTGTAATTTTTGAAATAATAAATGTCATAAATTTTTAAAAAGCTAAGCTTAGCTTTAAAAGTATGTTCGTGTTTTTTTGCTTGTTTTCTGACATTATTATTATTGTTTTGAAATTACAAAGGATTTAATTTTTTTTTGTAATTATTTTTGTTGAAGAAACATTTATCAAATGTTTTATAATATTGAATAGTGGGTGTAAAAGAACTTGAATAGGAAGCAAAACAAAAAAAAACTAAAATAAAATGTAAAATTTTTATGCCCTCGGGATCCACCCCCTTTCGGCTTAGTACACATGTTACACCCTGTATCACTCAAAAGGAGCAACAATCTATTATGTGGGTAGGTTTTCTTTCGTTTCTGACATTCTACAGGATTATGTAGGTAAACCCCTTTTCTATAGAAAGTCAGAACTCTTTTCTGTATGGAAGCAGTCTATTGAAATTTCGTGAGGCAGTCGTTATCTTATCCAGTGGTCGTTAATCCAATGAAAATGGCGTGAATTGCGCGAAATTAGATCTAATTGAATACCAAGTTTTTAACGACTTTGCAGAAATTAACTTAAATGTCTGAGCTATCATCGCTTTTGCCTTAAGCAACTTAAAACCGTGGAGCTTAGAGATAATTTCACCTAATAGAAACTTTAAAATATACCTCCCTTAATGCCTAAATGTGTAGCTTGTCTTCTAGAACTTGATACACCATCGTGCGTCGACAACACTGTCACTTTTCAGCAGGTGACAATGAGGTCGAACGAAGATCTACCGACTATAAAATAATATGTTAGATATTAAGGTCTAATTCCACCGATTCTTAAACTAAGTTTAGCTTGAACCGATCAACGTGCGCTATGCGATGAACTCGTTCAAAGCGCTGAACTGAGTTTATCTTAAGCCTTGGTCTCTCGATCGATATGCAGTACGTTGGGTACTGCATATTACCCACCGCTGACGCAGGCTTTGACGGAAGAAGAGTCTACTCTATACGTTTTTCATACGATTATTTGTCCGGCACCGCATGGCGCATAACGCAACACGTACTGCAAAGTGATCAAGACACTAGGCTTTACCTTGATCGCCTTCTATTGCAACAGTGACATCGGACCCATATCACCGAATAAACTATAATATAATATATAGCCCTTACTCCCGAATACTCAAACGCAACTCAAATTTAGGAACGTCTGAAATTATGAGTTTTGTCAGATTTTGAACAAATCACAAAAATGGTGACTTGAGATTTTTTAAATTTTATTTAATCCTAATTTAGTATTTCACGACGTAAAATAAACAAGGCTTTATCGCAAAATGCACAAATAAATAAAGCTAAATCATTTCACGCTCATAAACCATCCGAGGAGAGGCAAATTTATAATGCAGGTTTATCTAACTCGATCTAGTACAAAACAGTGTTGCCATCAAATATTCTGTATAAACGGCCGGCCATAAAATATGCAGAACGCTCGCTTGTCGGTGATGCACTAAATTATATCCAAGGTCGGGGGCAGCGAGAGGGTGTGAATGTGAGGCGCTTTTGTTTAAATAAAGCGTCCTTAAAATGACGAGCCATCGATTCATCCACGTTGTGCCACATAACAAAAGGCTGTGTGTGTAATAGAGTCAGAGTCAGAGTCAAATCGTATATTTCTTTAGACTTAAAATAGTAGTGATATTAATATCTGGAAAATTTTGTTTCATATTTTATGTACCTAATACTAGTTTTTGCCCGCGGCCTGGCACGCGTTGTTTCTAACTGCATAACTGTTTATAAAATCTTTTATCTATACATGTTTTAGCAGATAAATGATCTTTATCCTTAAAAAGTAGCTTATACGTAAACTTTCACATATACATATTAAAAAAAAACTTATAAATAAATGATAGAGATGGATATTTTAACAAAGCTTCATTAAAACTTTAAAATTCATCATGGCTATCAACACTAAAGTCAAGCTTAGAAAGCTCAAAACTTAAATCATAGTAAATATCCCGTTTTAAATGATTTAAGACTTCATGAAGCTTCCGCAAGAAAAGTTTGTGCGTGGTACTTTGGGCAATTTGACTTTGAAGAATAAAGAGCTACACACGCTACGCATTAAAATTCAAGTCAAAATTTAACCTGTAAAATAACTATTTCATCGAAGAAGGCACGACAGCATCGCTAAATCCATCATTGCTGACCCAGTAGCACAGTAGATTAAACAACACTTCAAATATGAAGCTTGAGATTTCCAAAGCGTACACTGCCGTTTAATATTCACCCTGCTCGTGACGTGGAAGAATACGGCACGAGAGCTCTGATTTAACTTCTTTGTCTGTAATACCTACAGCCTTTCAGCTTACACTTTGTTCACAGGCGTGTGTCTAGAGTTTATTTTGTACGTTCACGTCAAGGATAAATATTTATGGAGTCTTTAAACTCTGACGAAGGTATATTATCGGCGAGCAGACGAGGACAAGATAATTTTAATATACGTTTATTAAATAATATAGTTATTATGCATAATGTATGTAATATGTATTAAGGGACTATCTGAATTGGTTGATTCTCCCTTAATATTGATTTATTTATTATAAAAATAAGTGTGTGCTTCTTGATTTTTTAGTTACTACGGTACATTGTCGATTAAAAAAATATTTTCGTGTCTAAGTGTTTCTGTACTGGTAGGTACCTACTGAAAGTTCTTAGTTGTACTTTTGTTAGCTACAGTAGAGAACGGAGAAAAAGCAAGATAATCGAAATTGTGAGTGGATTTAGGTCGTATTAAACGAGATATAATTAATATATAAAAATCCTGGAACCTTTGAATATTCAAATTAATATGAATTCAACACTAAGTTTCCAAAACTTTTTTGATTTGGGGGCTTCTTAAACTTAATTCACCTGAGCTTAACGTATATATTTACAATTATAAGTAATTATTCACCTCAACACGTGGTTCTAACAGACCATATTTTGTAGTGTTGATCTTTTGTTTAAAGTGTTATTTTTACATACATTCCTCCAAATGTACCTACCAAACCTAACTTTACACAATGATAAATTAGTGTACCGAATAAACTCGTTAAAAATAACGAGTTCAGAGTAACAAATAATTACAGATGGTTTCTGTTTTGTCTGGAAAATAACAGATTGCATTGCACAAAAACACAAAGTTTTGTGCATTGGTTTGTAAGCTATTAGATATTTATTTGAACTTACAAAAGCTGGAGGGGTTTTCGCCGATTGTTGACGCGAATGCTTGTTGTTGTTTATATTACCTGAAAATAAAATAAAAAAATTATAAGCATTGTAATATTTATTACGTTATTATATATATGATCACAAAATAAAGAATGTGTTTTTCATCACTCGTACTAGGAAAGTAGGTCGGAAGTTGCCTGGGAAGCGGGATGAAAGTAATACTTTTCTTCCCTAGGGACAAAAAGTATTGACAAGTAGTGATAGCTGTGACATCATCATGCATTCGAACTTTCAATACAGCCACTCAACTTCAACTTCTTGTGAGATGGCATCTGTGTCTGGTTTGACTCAATTCATACAGCCACTCAATTATAGCGCGATGTAAAAAATAACATAAAGCTAAGTATATATTCGCCAAAATTTACTTTCAACTATTTCTTTAAAATAAGATAGATTTTGGAATAAATATTTAAAATTTATTCAATGACAAAGATTAATATTAATGGCTGAATAGCCATGGCAGGATAATTCTAGCTAGAGCCTCTAGAGACGAGAGCTATTTTACCATTCGTTGAGACTACTCGTCTCTGCCTAAAGAAAAAAAACTAAAGCGGAAAAGCGGCAATCTGATCTTCATTTGTTTTATCGAGTTGTAGAGTTTTGTTTCTACTTCCGTATAGCAGTAATTTGTATTATAATGAGTTCATCTTATTCAGATATGGATTTAACTGCTGTTTTTGTGTTATTTTTCGTTGTGATGTTTTTTGTTTGTATAAATTAAATTTTATTATTTTTTGTCTATAGAGTTAGGTACGTAGTTGTGATCTTTGTGTAATGTTTTGTCGTCACTCATAAGGACTCTAACTGAAAACAAGCGCAGTATTGGGCAATTGCCATAAACTGCAAAATGCTGAGCTAGGGAAACAATGTATTGTTAGATTTAAGTACCTACTGTTTACTTTTATTTATCTTGTTAGTTATTTTATGTACCACTCCTATTGTATTGGGTAAAAAATAAACAAACTTTTATCCATTATATTTTTATCTTTATCTCAACGTCTGATTTCACTCATCTGTCCTTAAGGACAGAAAGACATGAATTGGCTTAAGCTAATTCATGTTTTTATTTTATGCTTCCGACTGGTATTGATATAGATCAGTTGAGCTACCTGTACATCGTGTACGCTTCCGACTGGTATTGATATAGATCAGTTGAGCTACCTGTACATCGTGTACGCTTCCGACTGGTATTGATATAGATCAGTTGAGCTACCTGTACATCGTGTACGCTTCCGACTGGTATTGATATAGATCAGTTGAGCTACCTGTACATCGTGTACGCTTCCGACTGGTATTGATATAGATCAGTTGAGCTACTTGTACATCGTGTACGCTTCCGACTGGTATTGATATAGATCAGTTGAGCTACCTGTACATCGTGTACGCTTCCGACTGGTATTGATATAGATCAGTTGAGCTACCTGTACATCGTGTACGCTTCCGACTGGTATTGATATAGATCAGTTGAGCTACCTGTACATCGTGTACGCTTCCGACTGGTATTGATATAGATCAGTTGAGCTACCTGTACATCGTGTACGCTTCCGACTGGTATTGATATAGATCAGTTGAGCTACTTGTACATCGTGTACGCTTCCGACTGGTATTGATATGGATATTTCTTTAAATAACCATATTATAATCATATACCTAGGTATTACTTTAGCTATGTTGTGCTGGCTTAGAATTTGTATATTTTTACTCAAGAGATGTGGCCGTGGTTCAGCTTTTCATGGCAATCATAAGGTAGAGTAGCGAGGAAGTGAAGGTAACTTAGTCCCTCAAACTATTAGCGCCCTCCCTACGCGCGGGCGCCGAATTCCGTCTCGGGACTAAATAAGTTACTTTCATCCCTTGGATTTTAATATACTATCATACATTCATCTTAAGTCCTTGCTACTCTACCTTATGATTGCCATGAAAAGATGAACCACGGGACATTCTCATTAAAATTTCGCACAAATATTCACTTTCCTTCTTTATTTATGTTAATCTGTATTCTAAGCACAAAGTAAAATCATCTTATAACTTAAAATTATATCTTTCAGTGGCTAGTAATGTGCACAATACCAAAGCGGAAAAAAAATATTACCGAAGAGCAATGTTATTCGCCTCGGGACAAATATTTGTACGATCTGCAGATATTTGTTCAGGGCGTTCTGGATGTTTTCTATGTATAATAAAAAATATCTATCTATGTAGTGTATTGTATTATGTATATCAGTTATCTAGTACGCATAACACAAGCTCTGCTTAGCTTGAGTCTAGACAAACCTCTGTGGTTTACCTAGTGTTATTATTAGTTTTCTATGTAATGTTATTTTAAGTTGATAAATAAATAAATAAAAAAAAAGATAATGCTGCGTAAATTGTCCAGCATTATTAATTTATTTACTTTATTTATTATATACTACTGATAAAATGTAAGAAGTTACTCAAAATCATTCGGAAACTAAAATGGCGTTTCATGAAACTATTGATTCACCGTATACATAGTACGAAAAGTACCTAGTTCCTCTATAACCGGGAAACATTGCAAGGTGCTGCATATATGGAAGGAAACGACAACTTTTATAGTTTTCGTAAGCATGCAAAACTAAAAGATTGAGTAAGATTTTAAAATGAGTATCATAAGTTAATTTTAATGGACAATTTTCCGTCAAATTTAAGAAATGCTATTAATTTTCTGGAGAATTACACCTAATTCTAACGTAAAATAACACCTCGGGCCCTAAACAAATTGAATTTCGAGATAAGATTTCCAATTGAAAATAAAACAAGATTTCAGAAAGTGTAATCCTTCTTTTGTAACATTTGTTTATTTGTCAAACTTTATTGCGAATTTAGGAAATTACGACTCAAAAACGAACCTTAGGAGTGTTTTAATTAAAGTAAAATGAGTGATTGTCTGAATTACTTTAAAAGGGTTCCATTCCAAGTAATTCAGACCATCATCACTAAGATTGTAATAGTCATTCTTTTTATAGTGAATGAATCATTTTTTGACCGCAATCTAACTTGATTGTAAGTGACGATATGGCCGTCGATGTATCACTAATATCTAGAGAACATCGTTCACTTTTGTTTGACAGAGGAGTTGAAGTTGGCTGAAAACACAGAGACAGGCAGCGATTTCCAAATCGTAATGCTAAGGTACGAACAAACTACGATAAAGGTAGAAGAGAACCGCTTAGCACGAGTTGAAGGCATATCGACAAGATAAGGGTGGTAATAAGTCATATCTTGTCCGGAAGTCATTATGTATATCAATTATCTGGTAGGTAACGTTTTCTTTTTTTTACGTTAAATAGACTCTCGTTTGACCGCAATCTCACGCCGACGGTGTATCACGAAGGTCTAGAAGATACCTATTCACCCTTGTCTTGAAGAGACCCATGATGTTATTGGCCGGAAAAATAGGGGCAGGGAGCGAGTTCAATTCCTTTGCGGTGGGAATAATAAAGGTGAAGGAAAACCGCTTAGTGCGAGTGGAGGGTACATCCACCAAGTATGGATGGTATTGCGCTCTGCGTTTGCTTGTCCTGGAGTGGAAGGGGGACGATATCACAAGTTCTGCTTACTTAGCGGTCAGATGATGATGTGTAAAAATGTTCTGAGTAATTTATGCTATGTACGGGAACGGGTAACATTTGTTACCATCTGTAAAGAAGGTTACGTAATGAGTGCATGTACGTAAGTATACTCGTACATGCACACTAGTGATTAATACTTTATCTTATCAGATATAAATATAGATAAAAGGTAATTTTAGCTGATAATATATCAATTGAGCTATGTAATATAATAATGAATGTGTCGGTAATAAAATGTTCGTATAGGTACTTATTTCGGGTAAGGATGAAGAATTATAATAAAAACGTGTTACGAAATATTTGCTTTTATTATTTTACACTACTTGTGTTAGTCTGAAATCGCGATTAGTTTAGCCATAATTTCTATAACAAAGTAGACCTGTGTGTGGTCATCATCATAATTCTTAAAACTTTGTATTGTCCAGCTGGTTTATTCTTAGGTAGGTAAAATATCTGTATTACGTAGGTTAGGTAAGTGCCTTGGTTTGCAGAAGGTGATGGATAGTGGGTTTCCTATAGACAAGATCGTAATTATACAAAATAGGTTTTGTTCCTCCACTTGTATTCGATTGGGTTGTCTTATTTTCTGCCACTGTAATTTTAAGCTATTGCATAGCTTCTATCGCGGGCCTTGAGCGCGGGGACCGAATCCAGAAATTCCGTAACGAAAAAACCTTGACGTTTGTCTCTTTAGTTCAGCAACTCGCCTCTAGATGGCATTGCAATAGCTTTACCGCGGCAGTCCCCGAGTGCCACACGTCTTTTTTTCATTTCTTTCGTACTAAGTAGATGTACGATTATGTTAATTACCTAGTTAGCACGCACAAGCTAAAATATAAATCTAAGCAGGTAGACACTTAAATTTAAGTACAAGTTTTGTTTTTCTCATTTAAGAGAACTGTGTATAAGTTTTCGAGGTAATAAAATAAAATAAATAAATAAATAAAAATTGCAAAAAAAAAACAAATCCGATACGACAATTTAACGATAGCAAAGAAGATGAGTCGAATATTTGAAAACAAAAATAAATGGAGATAAGAAACACTCAAATAGTTATTGACACTTATCTTCTGAAAAAAGTTATACGCGCTAAACTCCACTTGCCTGATTGAAAGACTGACATAAAATGGGCTAGCCATTGAGCTACCAAAAGGCAAACATGCGTCGTAAAACAAAATTGCGGTCTATAGGGCAATATAACCTTAACGGCTTATTAATACTGTTAGGAGATGTCGTTAAACGGAATAACGGAATTGAAAGGTGTGATGAATATCGAAAATACCTTCTTAGAAATATTGAATACACCTCATTATTTATAATCATGCACATAACATAATTCGAGAGGTATATTTATAGATGTATACAAATACAACGTTATTATTATCTCAGCGAGTGACCCTTTTAAAAGCTGCCTTAGATTTCTTGCTGTACCTACCAGACAGAAGGCCGTTGGCCTATATTCCTACCTTATCACACCTTGCTTATTCTGATATAGCAATCCCTTTCCCCCGTGACGTCATCTCTGGTAGCGCTGTGTGCGTGCTAATTTAATTCTGATTCCTACGAAAATCTATCGAAGTCTACCTATCATAACTAAGTATAGCTTTAATTACGTATATATTGTTATTTATGAATACGAGTATTGAGTCATATTTTCATTCAAAGAGCTTCTTTTTCAAGCAAATTATCTATCTTTATCTAATCTTTATATTTTGATTCATTCTAATTGTTTTTCGCGTATGCTTTCTATTATCTTGCGGATGAATCAGATTATGTAAAATATTATGATTTCGAGGTCGGTTAACAGTTAATTGTGAACGATGTGGATGTGGTCAGCCACCTCCAGATGCGCTGGCGTAACCTCCATGCCTTCTGGCGACAGCCCAAGCCGAGGCTCGCACCTAAGTGGTGGCCCTTGTGCGTGTCGCCCCAACCTAAATTTTACCGGCGAGGCGCCATCTGCACCCGCCAAAAGTCCGGTAACGCTGTCATGGTCATCTGCGGTCAGCAGCATTTTAGTCCATTCGAGGAAAAAATAAAGCTGCCTGATGTATGGCAGTGAATGCGTTAACAACCGTAGCAGTTTCGTAGCAAGCGTAGGTCTACGAGATGTAGCGAGTGTGTTTGGTTGCCCTACTAAACTTTAACGAGCCTATCGTGTCATAATTTGTTGGCATAAGGTACATTATGTGTCTAAGTACCTGCCATCTTGCCTGAAATCTCGCTAAGTCTAAGTAAGTGAGAGTCCTTGTTAGATAGATACACTCTTAGATTTACTCATGCTTTGACTTGCTATAACTATGACGAATTTCCTTTTTTGTGCGATGTTCTTTTATTTGGTTAAGACCATTGATCATCGATTGATGGTTTAGACGCATAAGTATTCCACTAATATGTGTTGAAATAAGTTTTTATATTTTAAAAACTTTTTTAAAAACAAGAAAAGCTTTGTAAGTAAATTATTAATGTGCTTGGAAAGACCCAAACTCGACGGGGTTAATCTTTTCGTTTAGGAGTTCCTATGGCCACCTTCTGTCTCCATCATCAGATCATCTTGATGGTAACATGACATTTCATTGTCACCAAACTTACATGAGTATATAAAAAATCAGCTCAATCGGTTGAAGAAATCTGCTCCAAAATTGAGTTGCAAGATTCCACCCTAAGAAACTAAATACTTAGATACATACATACATACATACATTGCAAGTTAAATAAAAGCTTTTAAAAATAACGCTAAAAGACCAAAATGCGTAATGACCAAAAATATGAGCAAAATGGTCAATTTTTTAGACTAATTAGTATTGTTTGAGTATGGAACGTAAGTACAGAATTAGGTTTTATAAAAATCTACACAGATTTCGGACTTCTTAAAATTTCGCATTGTGAAAATACCTAGGGATCCATTTAAAACTTGGTGTTTTTTAGGATTCCGTACACAAAGGGTAAAACGGGACCCTATTATTATGACTCCGCTGTCCGCCTGTCACCGTATGTCATGTTTCATTACATAGATATACCTACTAATAAACAGAATAAAATAAATATTTAAAGGGGCTCCCATACAAAAGACATGTTTTTTGCCGTTTGTATAGGAAACCTTCGTACGCGAGACTACCTCACACTTGGCCGGTTTTTTTATTTTAGGTTTCATTATAACATTATTTGGCTTGTTCTTGTTCGTGAGGCAATAAATTTTAACATTGTTCTTTCACAAAGGTTCGTTCGTCTTTGAGTTTCTTGTTTCATTAGTGGGATTTGTGTTTCATAAAAGTTTTTAATCCTGGTATTTCAGAGGTTCTACATATTTTTTTCAATTCGAATTTTATTTGACCTTACATTCCTACACAACACAAATCGAAATACTTAGAAAAAAATGTGTTATCCCTAGGTATATTCTATACCTTGTCAATACTAATATATAAGTACTAATATTATAAAAAAGTATGAGTTTTTTGTTTGTATTGAATAGGTTTCGAAACTACTATTTTTCAGGGAGTGACATAGGTTATATTTTATCCCGGAATTCCCACGGGAACGGGAACTACGTAGATGAAACCGCGGGGCCAAACTGCTAGTCATAAAAAAAGTAATATGTTTAAAAACGTCTAAAGAATGAATAAACAAAGCAGTGGTTGAAGACCTGACGCAGGAGGTCGCGGGTTCGAATCATGCCTTGGAACTAATTTAGGATGAACTGCATTATATTCTATTTGGTCCGGTTCTGTGGGTATTAAGTATACCATATACCTGTACCTTCCTTTGAGGTCAGATCTTGCTGTTTAAAAAGCCAGTAGGTACTTAGCACCCTTAGATAAGAGTAAGTCTGATAGAAACGCGTTTTCATCAGCTGTAGCCGACAACGCTGCCTTAAACCTTTTTGAATGAAACCTCTACGGATCAAAATTTGGGATATCCTTCCTCTTTAGTTAATTAACCTTTAGAATGGGCAACGCAAAACGCGGACAGTTTAATTAGAGCCGGCGCGGCGGCACAAAGCCGACATTATGCAAGCCTCGTGAATGTTTTGCAAATGACTTAACTTGTGTTTTGAATACAGTTCAGCGTAGCCTTTCGCCAGTAACGGTTTAATTTGTGCAGTTGGCTTTAATAGATTAACCATCCCTATTCGGTTAAAAAAAAATCACATAAATATGATAACGGTATCGTTGTAGGTATATATTCGAGATAAAAGCAAATGAAAACGTACATCAAAAGTGGCAACTTTGAAAAAATTCACTGACTCTTTTATACCTAGTTTCTTAAATGAATCTAAGAATTCTACGAGACGATTTTGCGACAATATCATTGATATAGTAAAGCAAAGCAATTGGTTTAGCAAAATTTGGCCCGTCTATTGATGAGGATAAGAATAAGTAAAAGAATAAACTGTTGATGTTGAATTTTCATTTCATAAATAGATGCAGATATTGCAAATCCCTGCAATGGGATTGAAACGTAAAACATCTTACATTTGGTTACAAAATTCGTTAGAGATCGTAATCAAAATTCGCGGACTCCGCTCTTTGATCTGAGCAAACGTTAGGGCATTCAATCTGAGTGGAATATTTTACCCGAATCACCTCAATCACTGAAATGTGACATTATTTTTCACAAGAATGTCCGGAACCGTTCTGCCTGTAATTTCCGTTTCCAGTGATGTCGTGTTTTATTTTAGTTACAATATTCCGTATTTACTTGAACCTATTTTATCCATTGTATAATAAAATAATTTGAGAACATCCAAAGTTCGTCGTTAAATTAAAAAAAACTAAAAAACTACAAACTCCTAACTAATTTACTCTATTTCTTTTCAGATCAATTATACCTAATTTATTATATATTGTGTATATATTCTGTGCAAGTCTGTAATACCTTGGACACGGCATCATGCGTAAACGGCTGGACCGATTTCGCAAATTCTTTTTCTGATTATGTTTATTATTGTTAAGAAAATATTCTCATGAAACGTGTAATACGCGTCTATTGAAACGTTTAAAGGTGATTTCTATCCCACGGGAACTCATTTATGGGATAAAAAGTATGTTTGAATCGAATATTGGAATTACCTGTATGCCAAATTTCAGCCCGATCCGTTTAGTAGTTTTGGCGTGAAGAGGTAACAAACATCCATCCATCCATCCATACAAACTTTCGCATTTATAATAATTATTAGTTAGGTAGATATGTTTCTTATTTTGGTCTGGAGACATTTTTACGTATAAACGATCTTCGTAAGAGCAAACATGGCTAGGGGCCTTCAGAGTTAGCCTACCAACTTAAAAAAGTAGTTACGTTAAATTAAGAACCATTGAATGAGTGACGTTGTTGTTTTCACTTACCTACTCGTTTTTTCATAGAAAAAGTATGGGAATTGTTTTTTTTAATTATTGCCAAAACTTACGATTTGATTTGGTATGTTACTTTGAGAAAAGTGTTCCTGGCTGGAAATAGAGTCGATTAAGACCAACTTGTTTTTTTTGACAAATGTAATTTTTTGGGCAAACCGTACTTTTTTTCAAAAACGACCGCTCTGTGCATAGCGCGCCACAGATGGCGTGGCGAGGACTGCATCTCAGGACATTGCGGGTTCGATTACCTCCTGGGAGAAATATTTGTATACGCTCCGCAGATATTTGTTCGGGGTGTTTTGGATGATTTCTATGTAAAATATGTATATATATGTAGTGTGTTGAATTACCTAAGTATATCAGTTACTAGGGGCTAGATAATGCTGTGTGATTGTTCCAGACCGATTTATTTATTCCTTTGTATTTTATTATTTACCTTGTATTAAATACTATTGTATAAAAAAACCTTGCTTGCGTCATCTTACTTCAGAAACAACGCTAGAGTATCAAAGCATCATTTTATAGAGCTCTCAGGTCCTTTGTTTCGAAGCGACGCAAAGTTGGAGCTTTGGACATTGTGTCGTGATGAAACGGCGTAGTTATCAGAGGGGTGAGTCTATTTGACGTTAGAAACGACACGTTATCTTAACGTCTCCTTTTTATGGGTATTTGCGTTGTTCCCTGTCCACACGACAGAGACGCTGAACCAAATTGTATTGAAAAAAGAAGACGTCGGAATCGCGCCTCGTTACTAATGTCAAACAGACTCAATCTGGATTCCTTTTAACACCCTTGTAAAATAATCTCAATGGGGAAAAATGGAATAATTTTTTTGAGTTGATGATGACCAGTTTTCATCTAATGGGGGAATTGTCAAGCAGAAAACTGTAATAACTCAGGATGTTTCTTATAAGAAACGAAAAAACGTGTTTTGAGTTTAAAATGGTGTGAGTATCAACCACAGAATCTGAAGATGTCACGGCTAGAAAGATGATCGGCCGGCTAGAGTCAAAAAGAGAAGAGTCGTGGGAATTGAGGGCTCTCGTGTGCCAATTGACAACACTGCTCTGTCACTGCAGTATGACTAAAAGTGTTAGTTCACCGTAACGCCACGGCTCTTCTCTTTTTGAACACACTCTATTGTCGTCGCTTCGTTCTGCTTAAACACTTGATATCTGATTGCCCACGGAGTGTAGCCACATCCCGGACACTCAACCATTTCTTCATACATAAGTCATGTCTTGGCACAAATGTGTTGCACGACACGTTCAACTGTGTCTCCACAGATAGTCATAGGTTCTGTGATATCTACGATAATTCTACGACAATATTGTGCGAGTGAGATAGTTGCGAAATAGTTAACAGACATTTTATTGTTATATTTAGCAAAAGGTGAAATCAAACATCAAATAAAAATAAACTTGTTTCTATGATGAAACAAACAAAATATCGGAACCTGACGGAGTACTACCAATGTTCGATATTTTGTTTGTGGTGAAGAGTGCCCATTCTATATTATAGTATTGTCATATAAATAAAGCTTTATAACATAAAGTTGATGATGAATAATATTATGATGGAAATACATAATTATTATGTATTTCCTGGTATACCTAATAAACTAGGCAGGAGGCCTGACGACTAAAAAATTCTAATTAGTTCGCCAGTTAGATTTACAGAAGATATTGTGATCATTCTTTTGTCGATGAAGTAAACAAATATGAAGATGTACCCAGTTAAAGTTTCGCGTGTAGTCGCGGCTAAGTAAAAAGTGTGACACTTTTTGGTCACGACACGTCACTAGCACTTCCAAACTTTGACGCGCTATATTTTAGTAATTTTTTGTTTGATTGACTAAAGAAAATATACGTGTCGTACATACGAGTACATCTTTTGATAATAATCAGACGGACGGACACGACGGACACGACTAATTAGAATTTTTAAGTCGTCAGGCGTAAACGCCATAAAAGTACCTACCTATACGAAAAAACAAAACGGGATCGTTTAGCTATTTGAAAAGTAATTTTATTTATTCATTTTTAGGGAAACCATCAGCACATTTTACATAATATGTGGGTGATACAATAGAAGTTGGTGGGCTATTGACAGGAATCCACTGATAGATACACAATAATTTTACTTGAAGGTGCCTATGTGATGAAACAAGCCTTTACCTCTAACACATTATACAATATGTACCTACTTAAGGTTGATACATCGCAATCGTTACAACATTAGACTAAAAAACAATACATTAAACAAAAGATTGAATAGGTAACAATCACGTTCACCATAAGATACATAAAGTTCTATTACATGAAGTTCATACAATGAAGTTCTTTTTCCGAACAAACTAATTAACTACGTCAATAGAGGTTAGATTACTGCACCAGTTTGATTTATGTCGCCTCCATTGCATATCAACTGGGGTAATTAGCCGCATATTCATTGTACTAATTACAGGTCGTTACTGAAAATAGGTTCGTATGAAACAGAATAAATTACTTATACACTTATACACTTGTGACTAGCCGAAATCGATGTGGAATGTTTGTAAATAAACCGCCTGGTCAAACTTAACCTAGATCAATATAATAATAATAAAATACCCGCACAAATCCGGATAATTTGGATCAGCACTGACTGATCCGAATTTTCCGGATTTGTGCGGGTATTTTATTACGGGTTCTATTCCCGTCTCAGCACAAATGTTTGTACGATCTGAAGATATTTGTTCAAGGCGTTCTGGATGTTTTCTATGTATATTAAAAAATATCTATCTTTGTTATATATTGTACTAGCAGCGCGTCGCGGTTTCACCCGCGTAGTTCCCGTTCCCGTGGGAATTTTGGGATCTGGGATAAAATTTAACCTGTGTCCCTCCAGTTAGTTCCTATTCCATATAAACAAACAATCAAATCTTTCCTCTTTATATAGTACTAGCTGTGCCCCGCGACTTCGCCCGCGTTGTTCCTATGGAAACGTTTAAAGGTGTTTTCCCGGCAGTTATGCAATTTTTTCTCGCCGTAGAAACCATCCTTGAACTTCAACGAACATTTAAAAAAAAAACAGCCAAATCGGTCAAGGCGTTTTCATGTTATGTCGTGACAACGGAAAACGGGTTTCATTTTTATATACATACATATATAGATTAAGGAGGAATATCAGTTATCTAGTACCCATCATAACACAAGCTCTACTCAGCTTGGGATTAGATGATGCTGTGTATATGGTCCAGCTTTATTTATTTGTCTTCCCTATTTGAGAGTTATTTATTTAGTATTAATAAATGTATTGAAAAAATAACTGACCACAGATGCCTGTCGCCTCATCAGCACCTATTAAGAGTACCTTTCAACCATATTTACAACCAAAGATGATAAGATTATCATTAATGTTACTGGACAAACAAATAGGTAGTTGTAACACAAAGATAAAATACTAGGTAAATAATCTATGAACCGCTGATTAAACATGCATTGTGCAAGAAAAGTTATAGGTACAACAGGTATATTTACCAACAACGTACAAAATATTAATAACTTATACCTAAAGTGGGTAAGAATTATGGTTTTTGATGGTTTCTTTACAGTGTACTCAGAAAAATTCTTAGAAACCAAAGCCTCTCGTCAAACGAATTCAAACGTAACTTAAGTCATTGAACAGAATTTGTATAAGTTCAATGTTTGTTTCCTCAAATCCCAAATATTTTAGACTAGTCTGGTACTTGATCTGGTACTGCAATAGGGTATATGCACGGACTTTTAAAAGTTTTTAAATCGACTATTTAAGTTAATACATGAACGAAAAAAAATATAACAGAATTTTTTTTTAATTCTTGAGGTAAAAATCAAAAGTACACTCGGTTTCGGGTGATAAAAACGCTGCCATGTTAGCCCTTGCATTTGTGTATTGTGTGACACAGCTCATCGGATTTCCTATGTCAATTCAAAGACAAAACTCCATACAAAAATGTTCAAGTATGAAGTCACGGTTCGGGTGCCAATAGCGTTGCGTTAAGAAAATTTGTGATTCAGATTTAATATCTACTTTTCAATGATTAAATTTCACAATAAAAACACCATAAAATACAAATATAATAATAATATATATATTTCTATATGTTAAGTATCAAAAGAATAAACGTAAAATAAATATAAGGTTTTTTGAAGTTCCTGTATTATTGGTTAGAGGGCATTCCCCTACGTGTAGATTCGATCCGTAAAAACGTTGCTCCGATTAAGTCACACCTAGGTCTTAAAATTTTGCAATATGTATAAAATAATAAAAAGTAAAATTATCTTTAAAAATTAGTATTTTTATATCACACGAGTTAATTTTGTACAAAATTGTACTTCAAGATCGTTATTTATCTCAGAATCTGTGAAAGCTACCACCTTAGCGAAATGTTACTTCGATCTTGAATGACGTGTTTCAAAAACACGATTTGTGAAAGTTTTCTCGGTAGTTTTTTTTTTTGGAAAATAGATGTTTTGCACACATTATGCTATTTATCTCAGGAACAGCAACACTTTTTTCTTCGGTATTTGTTTTGCTAAGAAACTTAGAAGTATTTCCTTAGTTATGTCTTTTACTTTTTCGATTGGTTGTTTCATCAACTTGTAGTTAGGTAAACTTGTAATTAGGTAAACACTGTTTTAGCGCACAGAAAATTCGGTGCACTTCTCTGCTCTGTACTTCTCACTCGCGAGAATACCATATCTTGTCATCCCGCTCGAAGTCCATCTCGTAGCGGAATTATTGCAAACTCCTTACCACTTTTCGCTGTCAGATAAATAGATCAAAGTTTATCAAAGGTCTCCTACCTCTCATGAGCGCAGACTCCGCCGCCCCGCCGTCTTTCTCTTGTCCTGACATTAATCTCATCTTAATTATTTAAACACTTTTTAGTTTTGCCTAGTCAAAAGCACTACGATGAACCAAAACTGTGGGACTCTCAGTTAAGTACCCATTATTTATACAAGTTAAAGTAGGTTATCCTTTATCGAATGCCGCTCATGTGACTGAATGTGCTGATAAGTTGATCGGTAAACAAAGAAGGTCTTGAACCCCAGAACGTAAATTTACAGCGTGTTATAAAGAATCAGATAACTTTTGATAGAGATCTATAAAATTTCGCATGGAAACGATAACGATTATCTGCATATAATCAGGTCAACGGTTTGGTATCGAAAATTTTGTGGAGAAAGGAAAAATAAATGTTAAATTCACCGTCCTGAACTCTCCTGCATGCTGCGTGGGTTGCTACAATGATTGCTACAAAGTTTGTGTTACTTAGCTGTGTGGTGCTGGCTTAGAATTTGTACCATCTCAACTCTTCTCACGGGTGTCGTAAGAGGCGGCTAAGGGATATCCACCGGAGAGAGGGCAGCAGCGTCCCCTGCGGAACAATTATACCACCAAAATGCGATCCCCAACCCGCATGCCCAGATTGGTGATTATACGCATTACCCTCCATGAGATAAACGCCAATTAGGTGCTAATCAGAAGGGTGCCTGCATCCAGTAGTACACTAATACAAGATATTAGGTACTTAGCCATTTATTACTTATTTTTTTTTACTTTCCTTGTATTCGTGATGAAAAGTACAGTGTTTAAACCTCGGGTAAAAAAGTAACTTGTTTAGTCCCGAGACGGAGTTTGGTTATTAGTTCGCGGGTTACTGGTAAGTTACTTCCATCCCTTGGGCAACAATGTACTGTTTTTTCAGACACATAGATACATACCATATTAAGTACAAAAACTTGAAAACAATCAATCTAAAAATAAATCTTGATAATTTTTTTAGACATATTAGATTAAATATTTTAAAGACAGAACAAGGACCAATCTTCTTTCTTGGAAAAGTATAAGTTCTCCAAGCGTTTAATAAAAATAAAGAAATCATAACTTTAGGCCGAATTTAATATTTTCATATACCATAACTAGCAAGGACGTAGTTTACCGATAATATATATAAGTACTAACACTTATATGAACCCATGTTTTAACAAAGTAACTTTAACTTAATCAATACTGTTAATATGAATTCGAAAGTAACCATGTCTGTCTCTTACATTTTCACGCCTGGACGGCTGAACGAATCTTGGCAGGGATGGTAAACGGTATCTCGGGGATGGACAAGGCTACCAGAAAAACGCGTGCAAAGATGTGGGCAGAAACTAGTGAGAGATATTACCTTAAAAACTTTGGGCTCATTAATTGAACTTTTTACCAAATACTCCAAAAGTTTCATTGAATCGATGAGTTTATTAATTAATTAAAAAATCATGTACAATTACCGTCCAACGACTTGCCCACCAGTTTTATTAATTATCATAAACAACAAAAATATCTAGCTACAACACAAAAAAATGGCTCTTTAGTCAACTGAGGCCGCTCGATCTCATCCTGCGGGTTGAGTTGACCTATTGAATATTTTGAATTGGGCAACTCATCCCATTGATAAATTTTATGATTTGTATAGACACGTAAAAAAGTGTTTCGACATTAGATTTACGAAAACAACAAAGCAAACACAAACGCACAAATGCATTGCGCTCGGGTAATGTGCAGTTGAAGGTCAACTTGTCGGATTGTGCGAATACGACCTGCAATCGGCCAATCACAGACAAGAATCTTATCAAAATACCGAGGAAGGGTTGAAAGCATCTGTCTATTTGTTTCGTTTGATTTGTAGATTCTTTAGTTTTACTTGTTGATTTTGAATTTACACAACCAATATAACTGTGATTTTTGCTTGTTTAATTTTACTGTATTGTGTACGTTAATATCAATCAAGGCAAATTTTAAGATTTTATTTGTTTTTAGTAGGTATTGTAAATATCAAAGGACTGTGATTTTAACTACCTTCATGTAGTTTTAAGCAAATTTTAATAAAACAACGGCGAGTTTTTAAACAGTTTTTACTTTTATATTGTTATGTACGTATCTAACGAATAATCAAGAATGTTTTTTCAACTTAATGCTTGTTCTAGAGTGGGTTCATGTCAGTAATGGGTGGGATTCGAACTCACGACTCGTTGATTGAAAGTCTGATACCGTTAGATAAAAATTTGAAGCGGCAGTACCCTACCGGTACATATTTTTACACTGGGTAGGTACTTATTTAGATCTAGTTTTCTATTCATTAATCAGACGACTGTGATTTTTTAATATATCAGTATAACCAAACAATGGTGTGTAATTTTTCCCAAAGAATTGTGTTCACATGTGTACATATATTTCAAATAATTCAAAACTTTTTATCTTTTTTTAAAAGCGGGTTGAGTTGACCAATCAAAATTAATAAAATTTATTATTTAGTCAACTCAACCCGCGGGTTGAGTTTTGAGCGGGTTGAGCTGACTAAAGAGCCAAAAAAATCTCACATAATCCCCAAAACATTTGTGATTGAGTTAAATCCCTTACCTGTTTTTCCATTCAACACTTCAATTTTCTCCAAAAACACTTCGTTTTCCGCCAAACTATTATCTTCCATTTTGTTTTTAAATCGACTTACAGTCACCATTAGGATTACTGTCCGACTGCGAGAACTGCGAGATATCAGGGGATTATTGCACTCAGAAACGCTGTTTGTTATTTGCCGACATCAATCAGTAAGTACACTATCACATAAGGTGTGCCTGTAATGGTAGGTATCCTAAATAAATTTATAGGCTATATGTACCTACTGGTTATCCTCTAGACTGACAGATATCTACCTACAGGTATAGGTGCACGAGTATGATATCCGTGTCGTACAAGTAATGTACGATAATCACAATACACTCCCATGCGAGATGTCTGCCCGTCCGTCCGTTTTGCAATTCGCCCACTGAGAATTAGAATTAACGATTGAAGAACTTGTTACCTTTGGTTTTCCAGTCGATGAAAATTTAATAAATCTATATCAATAATCATTTACAGTGGGATAATTATTATAAATTTACGTTTTCCAATATTTCGTTAGAGTTTCATGCGCACTGAATAACTGAAGTCACTGTGAGTTAGTTTTTTGTCAGACATCTACGAGATCTACGAGTAACTTCGATTTAATTTTTTACATCCGTTTATTATTTTACTTTGCAAGTTACCTACTTGCAAACCTACCTTACTTGAGTAGCTATCAAACTCAGTTTATTACATCAGGAGTAATAAATATTTATCTATCTACTTAATTATGTTTAATTGAAATAATTGATAAGAACATCTTTTTTTCTGATGTGTGAAGTAAAACCGACTATACTTAAACAAAGAAAATGAGTAGTACATACATAGTTGGAAAGATGTATTTGTGTCTATGCTTTAATGCTTTTATGCTTTTCTTAAACCAAGGGTTGTTTTTCTGGATTTTTTGGGTTAGGACATAAAGATAGTTAAGAAATTAATATTAATTAGAACAACTAAATTCGAGCATGTATAATTTTGAAATTCTAGAAAATCTTATAATAGTACATATAATAGTAGATACCTGCATTTATAAGAAACTAGCTGCGCCCCGCGGCTTCGCACGCGTTGATTCTATGGAAACGTTTAATGATTTACGGTGATTTCTATCCCACGGGATCTGATTTATAAGATCAAAAGTAGCCAATGTTTGATTGCAGGATTAGCATTAACTGTATGTTGTTAACTGTCTCCGTTCAGTAGTTTTGGCGTGAAGAGTTAACAAACATTTATCCATCAATACAAATTTTTGCATTTATAATATTGGTGTGATGTGAATGAATAGGGTATATGCATGTAACTTCAAAATGGCTAAAAATATATATACGTATTCTCTATATAGAAACATTTTTATTTTTGCATTTTGAGAGGTTTTTATTGTAGCATTTAACCATTGAAAATTGATATTTTAAATCTCAATCGCAAAATTTCAGAACGCTACGACATTCGCTAGAGCGGACGTGACAGCAGTGTTCACATTTCTTCTTTTTTTATGTTTGGCGCTGCATCATGGTTTGACACTATTCAACCTACTTACTAACAACAATGACTGAAAGAGGTTTATAGAAGCGCAGTCAGAAAGGTAATCGTATTTTTGCACAAGGGAACTAGGCAATTTTTAAAACGAACTTTTTCCATTGTGTAGGTATAAAACTAGTAATATTGATTTGGTTCTGGCTTTGTGGTATTAATTACCGACAGATATTCGTACATTTATTTCTTTTGACGTAGATAGTGTAGTCTACCGTAGTCAGCACAACAAACTTATTTCATATTATTGGCTTTGTTGAGGTTCAGTCAGTCGTAACTGCAACTTATTTTTATTGGCTGCTTGCTGTAGTCGGGCAGGCAAGCAAAGTGATCTGCCAAGTGACATTTGATTTCCTAAGAAAATCGCCCTTCCCCCTCCCCCCTAGGAATCTAGATCTGAGAGCGTGGTTGACGGTCGGGCAGTGATTGTTTTTAGGGTTTACACGTTTGGTGCGTTCGTGCTCTAACTAATAAAAAATAAAAAAAATTCAACTCAATGCAGTAAGATGTCGGATGAAAAGTGAAATTATCGTGAAAATAAAACACGAAGGCTGAAATCACAAGCTGAAATGTCCGAATCACGTCTCTGACGAAAGTCAGAGTCTTTCTCTTGCCGCTATAGAAGCAAATAATAATATAACCGGCCAAGTGCGAGTCGGAGCCACGCACGAAGGGTTCCGTACCGGACAGCGTAGTCTTAGTAATAGGATTCCGTTTTATGCTATGGTAATAAAATTAAATAAATATACAAATTTAAGGGAGATTTCATACAAAAAACGTGATATTTTGGCTCTGTCAAGGCTGAATCTTTTGAACCACAATAGGTAGACGTAGACACAAGAAACTTTCTATAAATAAGTTACATTTTAAATGTAATAAACAACAATTACTGAACATTTCAGTAAGTTGAAAATATAAAAGGGTCTCCGAACAAGTGAAAATTTGATGTCCATTGCATAGGCTGCCTGATTCTTATGGTACGAAACCATTCGTCTGTGATTCGACTCGCAGTTGGCGGCTTATTAAATTCTTTTACGATTCGAAGATAATATTAAGTTTTTTGAAATTGATAGGTGGAAAACCTCTCATGTTATATACGTATTATAGCATTATTTCATATAGAGGCACCTCGGTAACTAACTAAATAAGGTAGGGAAATAACATAAAGAATTAAATACATTTATGTTCATGGCGTTTCATCGTCAAAATTCAATGAATAGGTTTTCGGTTATTTTCAGATTTTTCCGAAAACCTCTTACCCGAGATGATCACTACTAAGGTCGTCACAAAAGATTTTAATCGAGTGTGAACGTCGACCTCAAATAAACGTGGCACCAATATGGCAGCGTTTTTATCACCCGAAAATGATTGTAGTTTTGATTTGTTTTTTTTACCTTGTTATTGCAAAATTCAGTGAGCGTCTTATCATTTTTCGGTTATATAATGACCTAAAGAATCGATTAAAACAATAAAAAAATCGATGCATATGTCGCAGCCGGAACGTAGAATTAGCCCGTTTGTAAAACGGCTAGGCCGTTTACAAAACGGCGCCATTCAGCTAAATGCCTAGGCCGATTGTAGAACGATCGGTGAAATAAACGTTCTACAATATGGCTGATCATCTGAATTAGCCCGTTTAGGGAATGGCTAGGCAGTTCACCGTGCTTAGGCCGATCGTCAAATGAAGATAACTGTTTCTGTGTACGAGGCTCCGTCTGCGCAGAATCTACAGTTACCTACATATTATATTTTATAACCGGCTATGACATCAATTATCTGCCAAGGAAAGTTGCCTAAAAATTGGGTTCGGAGGTTAGCTCAAACAGAGACAGCGATACCTAACTACCTACAGTAGAACACAATTTTAAAAGTTGGTCGTTTGGTTCCTACCGTGCATACCATAACATGCACAGCTGTTATTTTATCTTTACTACATCCTCAACCTCAACAACTTGTACTGCTAGATGCAGACTTCGCCTGATTAGCTCCTTATTGGCGTTTGTACCATGAGGGGTAGTGACCATAAACTTCACGCCTGTGCTCCACGCTTGGCATAGGGATTAGGGATTGCAGTTCGGTGGAAAATTGTTCAGCAGGGGCGCTGCTGCAAACCCTCGGTGGATATCCCTTGGGGTGGTGCAAATTCTAAGCCAGCACCACACGGCCACATTATTACATTACCTACCTACTTCAATTTTATTGAGGTATATTAAAGATTAGATTTTACAGAAGTTAAATTTTACGCACTGAGTTTGATTATTACATAATATTATTAATAATCTGAGGCACTGTGACACTACTATGGGATTCAAATAAAATACGTTTTACTTTAATTCCATAAAATACATTTCTTTGGTACCTACATTTCAGTGTTCTGAAGTTTGGTTAGAAAATATTTAGGCAGGTATTTCTCGCACAAGCAAAACCGCGCGCCATTACTATACTACTAATTAGTAATCCATGGTATAAAAAGATATAGCCGTTTTACAATCGGGCTAGGTTTGAGTCAGCCAAATCGTTGAACGTTGAGCGTTTTACAATTGGCCTAGCCATTTAGCTGAATGGCGCCGTTTTGTAAACGGCCAAGCCGTTTTACAAACGGGCTCATTCTACGTTCCGGCTGCGACACATATACCCTATTGTAGTTAAGCCCTACTCACATCAATGCTACCTAATTTTTAAGCACGTCCTGTGTCACGCGATTTTGCGATATTTGCTTGTGAAAAATTTTGTACTAAAACGCATACGTTGACGCACACTGCCGCGATTCGGCTTGTCCGAGGCTTTATCGCTTCCTGCGATTTTGCGGGGCGGCGCGGGGTGGCGGGGGGTGGCGGGACGGCCTTCGTCGTTCGCGTTGCGCCGGTAAGGGGCGGGGAGGGGGCGGCGAAATCGCGCTTAATAATAAGCCGCTGTGTGTAAGGAATCACGCTGGAAAATCGCCGAAATCGCGCTTTACAAGACGCGCTAACTAATTAGCGGCTGTTTGCGGGGCTTTAAGAGACATTGTAATTTTTTTACTTAAGATTTTTTTTTATCGATTTCTTTTACTTGGTATTTGAGCTCTCTCCTAATATGACTATGATAAAACATAATTTAAAAGGCTGCAATTCAGCAAAGAAGTTCAGTGTAGTTCTGGCCACTTTTTCAAACATACCTCTTTATCAAACATTTTTATCTATTAGTTATACCTATTCTTAGTATTGCTGATTATCAGGGACGCCCTGTGACACTAGAGAACCGAACTAGAGACCTCCGTGGTCGAAATTCGGCTATACCCATGATTTTGACCACGGCGGTCATTCTCTAGTCTCACTCTCACATCTTTTTATTACTGCTTCTTAGCCATTTTCTGCCCTATAGGTGCAGGTCCTTCATATTTTGCCATTTCCTGCGGTCTTGTGCAAGTTCCATCCATTTGACACCAGCTGATCTCTTGACGTCATCATAACGTCAAAAATATGAACCTTCCTAACGAATCTTTTCGACCATTAGTGAAAACCGTATGAAAATCCGTAGCGCGGTTATGGAGGGGTTCACTAATACCCATATACTCATTTATTCCTCGTAGGAGCACAATAGGCATACATGTCACTTACCACTTACCTACATGTTATAGGTACTGTTTTTAATTTTCATTTGTTTATTTTTGTTACTCTTTTTGTATCTGTGTATAAATGTTTTTCTATTATAATATATTATATTCTACTTGGAGACGTCAATTATACAATACTATGTATTATTATATGCTACTGAAATTATAATTTAAAGCCATAAAAAAGAAAATACAGAAAAATAATTAAGTTACTTAGGAATTATGAACATATGCACAAAAATGACAAATTTATAAATTTAAGTTACCGCGGAAATATGAATCGATGCAATGGACCTTGATTTACCTACTCAAATAAGTTGGCTTTTTTATTTCCGACTGTTCCTTCTAGTACTCAATTCAGTGATTAAGTAGTAATTTAAATAGAGAGATTTAATATCTCTATTATTAAAAAGTCAGTGGGGTAATTTACTCAAGTCAATGGGGTGAAAATTCTCATCCACCCCATTGACTTGAGTAAATTACCCCACTGACTTTTTAATAATGGGGCAGATGGGAATTTTTATTTCCATCACCCAGGGAGTTAGTTGGGTGGTTGGGAATATATCGGAAATATGATGCATTATCATCATATCTTCGATCCATGGAATAGAAGTTTATGATGATAGATAGTTTATGACCTGACAAAGCAACTAAACTGAACGAAAGAACGTTAAAAAAGTTAACTACTACAATACTACAAAAAAGCATACTATTCGGTAAAAGTCCTTTCAGAGAATGTTTGGAAAAATATATTAAGTTAATTAAATTTAAGAGATTTATTTTTAATTTTACTGTATTAAAATGTATTATTGTTATTTGACTTTTCTAAGTGCAATATAAATGTTTGCCTATGGAATAAATGAATTGAATTCAATTGAATATGAACCTGACTTGGTTTATAGTGAAACGGATTTTATACATCATTCGTCACCAGTCTTTTATTAAATCCGATCACTGCTCATACGGTCATAACATCGATGCCCGTAGCACAGTTCTGTAAAAACCTAAAAAGCTTATTACACGATTGACGAATTAAAACAATCGATACAGATTAATGATGACACCTCCACTGGTTTTATTATCTACAAATATTATGGAACACACTACTTGATATGAAAGCAGATAGAATAACATGAAATTCGTAGACTTGAATGAGCTGAAAAGATGAATTGATGAAACAATTTCATGAGATTTGATTTATATCACTTTTTTGAATCTATATCTTCTAGTTTTTTTACGGGCGATGTTATCGCTAATATATAGAGACCTTAAAAATTTAATAAAATAAACAGATTTTATCTCATTATTATCTTAAATTACTGTAACACCAAATAAATTTATGTAGTTCTGTAGGGAACCTGCGTCTACGTCTGTTATTTTCTAAATTTTTGTTAATATTGATAGGCGTAATCAATAATTTGAATTACCTATTGTTTGGGTTTTTCTGTTTCTGATAAAACTCTTGTACTGTGGATAAACCAGTTAATCGAACGAAGATAAAATTGTTTTTTTGATAAGTAGATATAATATTCTAGGCCCTACCTTATGACCGCACATTGCCCGGTCTACCTGCCGTAAAAGTGACTCAACTTCTTTTCTTTCACCATGAATGACAGACATACGTCAAAGAATAATAAAATTTGGTTATAAAGAATATATATGAACACTAGACTTTCTGTTATAAAAATATGAAATTAATAAAGTTTTGAACGAGAATATAATTCGAAATCGTGTTGTTCTAAATGATTAAATAAAAGTAATCTCAATCATTTCAATCTATTAATGCTAGTTCTAATAAGCTAGCTAGATGATTCAATAGTGCTTTTTAACGATATTTGATTTGATAAACTTCTAATTAGTCCGTCAGTCAGAAGATATTGGATGCATATTTTCATCAGAAGATATTGGATACATATTTTCTATGTTGTCGATCAAACAAAAAATAGTTTATTTTTTCATATAGCTAGCTATAGAACTAGCATTCATCATCCATATAGACCTATACCTACTAGACCACGGCTGGACATAGGCCTCCCCTAATGAGCACCATAGCGCCCTGTCTTCAGCTTGATGCATCCAGCATCTGCCTGCAGTCTCTCGCAGATCGTCATCCCACCTGGCCGGAGGGCGTCCTACATTACGTTTGCCGAGTCGCGGTCTCAACTCAAGAACTCGTTAGCCCCAGCGTCGATAACTTTGGTTCTCTGTTGAATGTATTTTTTACGAATCCTATCCTTCAGAGAGACTTCGAGCATAGCTCTTTCCATAGCTCGCTGAGCGACTTTAAACTGGTGGACCAGCCCTATCGTGAGTGTCCACGTCTCAGCTCCGTAGGTCATGACGGGCAGGACGCACTGATTGAAAACTTTCGTTTTCAAGCATTGCGGTATGGATGACGAGAAGTCTCGACGTAGTTTTCCAAACGCTGCCCAGCCTAGACGGACCCTCCTCTTGGCCTCCTTCTCTAAATTGTTTTTACCCAACTGGGGAATTTGTTCAAGGTAAGTGTACTCGGAAACAATTTCGAGGACGACCGGCCCCGGATCAATGAAGCCATTGATCATGACTTTGGTTTTGTCCAAATTCAAGCCGAGACCTACTTTTATTTAATTATTTAGATAAAACTTTAAATAAATAAAGATTTATTAGATTTTATATGCGTTTTAATGCAAGATTCCTTCAAATGTGACTTTTGTTAGGTATTATACTTGTAGCTTACAATATGAATTCAATGTTGTAGGCTACATATTAGTCATTAATTATTTTCACAACTCCTTATCTAAGTTATTATCATGTAGCTATTTGTTGTTAAACCTAGCACGCAAATAAAAAGCAGCACCACTTTTAATCTTTTTCCTCGTAATTATCATAATTATTATCGTGAATTAATCAGAAGTCTTGATAATTAATTTGAGTTCTTAATCCTTAAGCTGCATAGCATGATTTGATTATTTAGCTAAAGGGGTATAAAAACAAACGAGAGTTGTAAAATATTTAGTGAGTGATCAAGATGCGTGCCTTCTTCATATTAGCCCTTTGCCTAGCTGCGGTGGCAGGTGAGTTGTGTTATGTATTTGTAGACCCCAAATAACAAATCCTTTTACAAAATCTAATTTATAGCCGTCTCCAGTTGCTATTTCTACAATTTAAACTATTACAGGATTTTCTTAGTTTTTAACCGAATTCAAAAAGAAGGATCAATTCGACTGTTTTTTTATGTTTGTTACCTCAGAACTTTTGATTAGGTGATCCGATTTGATGATTGTTTTTTTATTTGAATGTCGGTGCTTCTCGTCTGGTCCCATTTCAATTTGTTCCAATTTTGACACTGGCATCCATGAGAAAACTATTTTTTTAAGAATTAAAGTCGGTTTATAGTTTTTTTTTTAAATAAACTCCATTATTTGATACACTACAGTAATCAAATATTGGATTTCCTTAAATAAAAAAAAAATATTCTAGCCCCATCCACTTCCAGAATATTATTTTCAAAATTATAAAAACACACAATGAGCGAAAAACATTGATGTCTGGGTTTAGCAGCGGGAATTAATCCCGGCCTCTTTAATCTAAAGAACTAGCTTGGTCCTACTTGTCCATTACATAATTAATTTTGTTTTAAAAAACTATAAGCCGACTCAAATTTTTACAGTTTTTTCATGAATTTTTGTCAGAACTGAACAAAATTAAAATGGGACCACACGGGAAGCACTAGCTTTCATATGAAAAAAGAATCATGTAAATCGGACCACCCAGTCAAAAGTTCTGAGGTAACAAACAGAAAAAAACAGACGAGTTGAGAACCTCCTCATTTTTTGAAGTCGGTTAACAAATATGTCTCACTTTGGAACTACTGATAGAACTTGCGTAAAATATCCAGCATTATTTTTATTTCATATTATTATTTTATTTTTCAACTGGATGTTTCATTGTCCCGACAGTGGTGACATACTAGAGTCAAATCGTTTATTTCTTTAGACTTAGACAAGTCAAAACTAAGCACTTAGACAAGTCAAATTTTTACTATATAAACAGCTTGATAAATAGTTATTACAATAAAACAAGAAATAATGTGCCATGTTTACTTCAATTTTTTGTCCACTAGCGGAAGAAGTGTAAATGAAACCGAAACAGATTTCGTTTTATACACAGTTTAAATTTACGAACAGGGAGCTCAGTTGCTTCAGATGGAAGCTTATTATAGAATCTTACGCAATTGCCCACAAATAATTTCCCTACCTTTCGTAATCTACATATATGATGGGATGTGTAATATGTTCTTGCACTATCAAAAATATGTAGTCATGTAACTTGTCTTGTTCTGCAGCTGTCCCCAGCAACCCCCAGAGGATCGTGGGAGGTTCAGTGACGACCATCGAACAGTACCCGACCATCGCCCCCTTACTGTACTCATGGAACCTTGTCACTTACTCCCAAGCCTGTGCTGGTACCATCCTTAACACCAGGTCCATCTTGACCGCCGCTCATTGCACCATGTGAGTAAAAAACAGTTTATTCTGGAATTCATAAAAAATTTATGCGAACCCTCAATAAAATTTCAATTTAACTGTGGAATTAAACAAGTCTGTGGCCACGGGGTATCGACGGCAGACCAAGTGACTTACATTTGAATAAAATATCTTCGTGTGTTACAGTGGCGACGCAGCTAACAGGTGGCGCGTGCGAGTCGGCTCTACCTGGGCCAACAGCGGAGGAGTTGTACACAACTCGCAGTCGATTATCAACCACCCATCTTACAATACACGAACCCTCGACAATGACGTCTGCATCATCCGCACTGCTACTCTCATTGCCCACAACAACTTAGCAAGGCCCGCGTCCATTGCCGGAGCCAACTACAACCTGGGTGACAACCAGGTTGTCTGGGCCGCTGGATGGGGAACCACTTCTGTAAGTTTGTTTGAACAAATATTGCAAACTAGCTATAAAAAACCGGCCAAGTGCGAGTCTCGCGAACGAGGGGTTCCGTACCATTATCTATATTTATAAATAAAGCTAGACAATTCACACAGCATTATGTAGTTCCAAACTAAGCAAAATAAAATCGGCAAAAAAATCTTGTCTGTATAAATATTTATTTTTGTTTTTTAGTATTAGTTGTTATAGCGGCAACAGTAATACATCATTTGACGACCTTTGTGGCGCGGTGGGCGAAGGTTCGCCTGCTACGCAGGAGGTTGCGGGTTCGATTCCCGCCTCGGGACAAATGTGTGTACGATTGCAGATATTTGTTCAGGGCGTTCTGGATGTTTTCTATGTATAATAAAAAATATCTATCTATGTAGTGTATTGTATTATGTATATCAGTTATCTAGTACCCATAACACAAGCTCTGCTTAGCTTGGGGCTAGATAATGCTGTGTGAATTGTCCAGCATTATTTATTTATTTATTTATTTAATACAATTTCAACGGTCTCACTATCGTGGTTCCTGTAAGAAGATTTTATTTAAAAGTTTATAGACTTCTGACCTTATACAAATGATCATTACTAATTTGAATTTTATGTACCATTTCAGGCCGGTGGTCAGGCTTCTGAACAGCTCCGCCACGTGCAAATTTGGACTGTCAACCAAAACACATGCAGGACACGCTATCTTGAAGTAGGTGGCACCATCACCGACAACATGCTGTGCTCCGGCTGGCTGGACGTGGGCGGCCGCGACCAGTGCCAGGGAGACTCCGGCGGCCCCCTCTACCACAACAGCATCGTGGTCGGTGTCTGCTCGTGGGGTCAAGGATGCGCTCAAGCTCGCTATCCTGGTGTCAACGCCCGTGTGTCCCGTTTCACTGCTTGGATCCAGCAAAATGCTTAAAAACGAACTAACTTAATATATCATCATAAATTACTAAACTCGAACTCGTTTTTGTTCTATGAATCCAAATTATATTGAATAAAGAATAAAACATATATTTTTTATAGACAGAATTTAAGTAGGTATACATTTCAGAGCAAGGATAATAAAGTGTACTTGGTCCGTCTATAAAATTGGCTCTGACTCAGCATGAGTTGCATGGCTGGCAAGCTAGCATCCAACGGTGGTCTTCCGGCAGAGCCAGAGCAAGAGTTGGCGTTACAGATAAAATACAATAGTACATTGTTACTCAAGGGATGAAAGTAACATACTTAGTCCCGAGACGGGGTTTGGCGCCCGAGCGTAGCGAGGGCGCTAATAGTTCGAGGGACTAAATGTAACTTTTTGTACATTGTGTGTTGTCTTTAACATAGAATATACGCTCCATAATGTTGAAGGTTTGTAAGTCTTTGAAAATTCGTTAAAATATATTAACAAAATGTTTTTCTCTAACGATTTCACTATTTTCTCAGCACACCATTTCATAAAATCGTTGTACGATATAGGTACCTTAATTTTGATTTAGGTGGTAAAGGTATTTCCACTACAGCTTTAGCCCCTTCTTTTAAAAAATCAGGCGTTAAATCTATGTCTGTATATCAATGTCCGAACTTATTGTAATAATTACACAAAATTGTACAACTCGAAAAATTATACGAAGACGTATTTCCGCTTATTTTTCTTAGGCATCGAAAATCCTCTAGAGATGGCAGAATATAGCCATGGTAGCTTTCGCTATTCTACCATGGTTGAATAGACATGGTAGAATACCGAGAACTATTCTACTATACAGTTTTATCATAACAAAATTGTAAATATTTTGCCGAAATCTATGTGATTTTAAAGAAATAGTTGAAAGTAAATTATAATACGGTATTTTACCTATAATTTATTTCAATTTTACATTACGCTGTAATTAAATGGCCGTATGAATTGCATCAAACCAGACGCAAAAACCACCTCACAAGAAGTTGAAGTTGAGTGGCTGTATAGAAAGGTAGAATTCATGGTTCAAGAGAAAATTGAGGTGACATTTGTTTTGTACTTGTCATTACTTTTCGTCGACCTTCAGAGTAATGAGTAATGAAAAATAAACAATGATATACAAACCAAATAAGTATACTTACACACTAATTTAAATAAAATGGAACATATTTAGTGCACAAATAGAATTAAAGTTATAGAAAAGCAAAAAAAAAACAAATCTATTCCTCATTAGATGTGCAGTAAACGACGGTTGAGTTTCGTATAATGGTTGTGTAGATGAAGAATATCATGCGCGGCAGCAAAACAAAAGGGAATCCGCAGCGGAGTCCGCTGCCGCTTCTCAACTGGAAAACCAGTCAAGCGGAGGGCATAAGTAATCAGTTTGAGCGCCATTTGAGACAATTAGGTAGGTACTTATAAATTTAGACTTCGGTACAACAAAAACTGATCTAGCCATAATGTCAATAATAATTTGGCATAAGTAAAATACAATAAACGGACCAGTTTTGCGCGATTTTACTTTTAAAGTGGCGACATCTAGTTAAAAATCGAGTCTAATTAAGTTTGATGACACATGGATTGAAAAAGAGAATACTCTGTCGGTCTGACAATAGAAGAAGAACTCCGAGAGTGACACAAGTTCCACATCATCGGCGGTCCTTAATGGCGGCTCTCAAACTTTGAAGTTCGGGGAAAAGTAGATCTATTGATTAGTCCAACTCTATCTGGAATATACCTCTAGGGACGAATTGGTCATAAATCTATTTGTCAGATCGGGTTCCCTTCGTTTTATACGATCCACCACCCGTCAACTTATATCTATATAATATTATAAGCCAAACTCCTTGGCTACGTGGTTCGAATTAGAAAAGAAAGGGTTGACAGGTGGCGTCGGTGATAGAGACTCATAGACAGAGTCTGTTCAAAAAGAGAAGCGTCGTGGCCTTACGGTGAACTAACATTTTTAGTCGGACCGCATTGACAGAGCAGTGCTATTGTCAACGCAAAAAGTTGTCAATTGGCACACGCACGCCCTCAATTCCCACGACGCTTCTCTTTTTGAACAGACACAACGAGCCAATATGACAGCGCCACCTATTTTATAGGCATGATAAACTGTATAACCTTTGAACTTTATATGTGATTGCTTAGTAAAGTGTGTTTCGGATATGAGACACACATCTACGTTTTCTATATCAAGGACTACTTGCAATTCGTGCTGATGTTTCTGTAGCCCATTGCAGTTCCAAGCCATTATTTTAATTGTGTTAATCATTGTTTAGCCTTAAATATAGCAGGTTTGGTGCTATTTTCAATTTTCTTCAAGCGTGCATCGAATGTTGTCATAAGTTTGAGGATTTCATCTAGTTTATTGATTTCCGATAGCTTGGATTGCTCGTTGCATTGAGCGGTGGTAGTGCTCCTAGCAGCCGCCTGAGCGTAGGATACGTTTTTCTTGGTAACGCTGATGGATCTTATGTTATGATTATTCTGCTTTGTCACTTACCAGTGGTTTTGCGACCTGCTGTTGCTGCCCGGCTGGCTTTTTCACTGACCTGTTGCGAATTTTCTGCATTTCTTTGGCTATCATGCAGCCTCTGTAGTTAGCCGGGTGTGCCTCACCACAGTGAACACATTTCGGTTTGTCTTCTGCACGTTTTTTGCAGTCTACAGTTAGGTGCTTTCCTGTGCATTTAACACACCTTGGCTCCTTGGAACAGTATTTGTGTGTATGTCCATAGGCCTGACACCTTTTGCACTGGGGGATCAGTTTCGTTGATTTGAGTGGTTGGATCTCTACCATACACCCTAGTATGTGTCTGATATCATAGACTTTTTTGATTTCCTCTTGGTTATTGAAGGTAAGCATAAACATATTGAGGGGTTCCTTACTTTTCCAGCTCAGCTTGTTAACCGCATCTTCAATCTTGAAACCTTTGGCTGTTAGGTCTTCTATTATTCGCGCCGGTTTGCAGGAGGAAGGTAGTTTTTTAACCATCACCCTTATCGGTCTTTCTTGCTTGTTTTCATAAGAGTGCCAGAGGCAGTTGTTATCTGATAACGTTTTTGTTATGCACCTGTACGAGTCGTCATTACAAGCATTTATTTTCACGCAGTCACCAGTCATCATCTTTATGGTGAAGGTACCTGCTGGTAGGTTTCCTGACAAGAAGTCATAAAACTTTTGGTAATCGCTTACCCCATCCACTACAATAGGAGGTGGGGAGGGGGCTCTCTTGATTTTTTCTGTTGTAGAAGGCTGGTTGGCTTCTTGTGGTGAGAGTGTAGGTGAGGTGTTCAATTTACGTTTTTTCCTCGCTTTGGTTCTTATCCACTCCGTTTCTCTGGCAAGTTCCTCTTCGTCGGTGGCGTATTCAACACCAGCAGATGAAGTTTCCATTGTTGCGGTTGGTGGCGGCACAGTTTTTTGTTCCATTACACATTTGAGCTGCTGCTGCAGGATTTCTATTTGGTTTGTAAGGTCATTTACAAGGCTTTCAAAATTTTCTCGCACTTGTTTCTCTTCTTTATAGCGGCTCTCTGCTTCTATAAAGTATTGGTACAACATATGTTCAGTGTCGGTTTTCAGCTTTACGCTGCATGGTAGCTTGGTAGGTGTAGACATTGTTGAGGCACGTATTATCGTCGCCTTAGCAATATAATTTGCTGTCCGCGCACATTCCTCACGCGATGATGGTTAAGGTCATCGTAGCACGGGCGACCGTCGCGACAGCTTTGTTATGATGCGTTAGCACGTTTCACTGTTGGTATCTACGCGCGCATACGTGCGACCGCGTGTGACACGACTGTTCTCGGTGAAAATTGAACGATCACTCCCAGCTAATAAAGGAAGAGGTGGTAGTGCAGTCATTGTAAAGGACAAAATCAAACACTTCGAATGTAGTAAATATGAAGAGCCAGATATACAATCTGTGTCAATAACTATTAACACCAAACGGTTTCCCCTTACGGTGGCGGCCATCTACTGTCCACCACGATACACAATTGGCCAACATACCTACCTAGATATCCTAAAGTCCTTTGGGGAGCGATTTGTATTAGGGGGTGACTTCAATGCCAAAAATACATACTGGGGCTCCAGACTTACAAATAAAAAAGGAAAAGAGCTAATGAAAGCTGTAAAAGAAGCTAACAGTGATGTCATATCGACGAGATCACCTACCTACTGGCCGACAGATCCGCTTAAGATACCCGACCTAATAGACTTTTTTATTTATAAAAACATAGCACCTGACTACCTTAAAGCAGAACAAAGCTACGATATGAGCTCTGACCACTCTGCTATATACATAGAAATCCGAGAGAAAGTTGTTCAGAAAGGACACACTTTATCCCTAGTTAATAAGCGCACAGATTGGGATAGTTTTGAGATAGAACTAAACAGAAGTATAAATTTAAGTGTCCCGCTCAAAACTCCAGAGCAACTCGATATAGAAATCGATACATTTAATAAAATTATTCAACAAACAGCATGGAATAATACTCCTGTATCAAGAAAAGGGACTACACGGCATTGCTACCCTCCAGAAATTATATACCTAATACGTGAAAAAAGGAAACAGAGAAACCAGTGGCATCAAACTAGGTCTCCGCAAGATAAAACGAAGCTGAACAACCTTACTAAACAACTAACAAGGCGAATTCAGAACTTCACTGACGCTTCAGTTGATACGCACCTCCAAAACCTAACTAGTGACCGTAGCACAGACTATTCGCTTTGGAAGGTTACTAAGAACATGAAACGACCCAACACTCAGATACCACCGATACAAATTGGTCCTGGTAGATGGGCTGTCAGCGATGAACAGAAAGCGGATAAGTTCGCGGAGCACCTAGAAAACATATTCAAACCAAACGAGACCCAAATAATTAATGAAATCCTAACACACGAGGTCTGTGATGATGAACGACCCATAAAGCTTGTCTCACCCCGTGAAGTAGCAAGCGAGATAAAACAACATAATAAATCCCAGAAAATCGCCAGGATTCGATCTTATCTCGGGAGAGATACTGCACCATCTTCCAAGGAAAGCCTTAGTTAAATTAACCACCCTAATTAATGCTGCTCTAAGGTTAAAGTATGTGCCAGACTTATGGAAAGTAGCAGAAGTGATAATGATACCCAAGCCAGGAAAACCACCACAAGAGGCATCATCATACAGGCCAATTTCCTTACTACCTATCATGTCCAAGTTATTCGAGAAACTATTACTTAAAAGACTAAAACCGATTTTAGAAACCCAAAATCTTATCCCGGAACACCAATTTGGTTTTCGTGAAAACCACTCTACTATAGACCAAGTACATAGAATTACCAATGTTATTGAAAAAACAATGGAAGAAAAAAACGTATGTTCTACCGTTTTCCTGGACGTAGCACAGGCGTTTGATAAAGTCTGGCATGAAGGTCTAATGATAAAACTGCGAAGAATGCTACCAAAACAATTCGCCGACCTACTAGAGTCATATTTATCAAATAGAGCTTTTAGAATAAGGCAGGAAGATGCCTACTCCGAAATAAAGGAGATTAAAGCTGGAGTACCTCAGGGAAGCGTATTGGGTCCGGTCCTGTACCTACTATACACCTGTGATATTCCAGAACTTGAGAATAACACTATCGCAACCTTTGCTGACGATACTGCTATAATGGCTGTGGGAACCACTCATGCAGAAGCCGCAGAAAAGGTTCAGATTGCAGTTAACAAAATCCACGACTGGACCATACAATGGAGAATTAAACTCAACGAGTCCAAATCAGTTCACGTTAACTTCACAAACAAAAAAGAGGACTACCATCCCATCTTTATTAACAACAAGCTCATCCCGTATGAAAATACGGCAAAATATTTGGGCATGACGCTTGACGCGAAGCTACGCTGGAAAGCTCACGTTAAGAAGAAAAAAGACGAGCTAGAACTAAGATACAAAAGAATGTACTGGTTAATTGGAAGAAACTCCCCTGTAACAGTACGCAACAAAATCTTACTCTACAAACAAGTCCTTAAGCCAGTATGGACCTATGGTATACAGCTCTGGGGCTGTACCAGAAAGAGCAATATCCAAATAATCCAGCGATTTCAAAATAAAGTACTGAGGGGAATAGTGAACGCCCCCTGGTATATCAGAAATGACGACCTCCACCGGGACCTTAAAATCGAGTTCGTCGCTGAAGCTATTCAAAAATATGCAGAAGCTCATCAATTTAGGCTTCATCATCATGTCAACGTCGAGGCCATCCAGCTCCTTGACAATACAGACTTAGTGAGAAGGCTCAAAAGGAAAAAACCCTTTGAGTTAGTGTAGTGTAATGAATTTATACTAGTGAAATGAAGTGCAACAAACTAAAGAACACAAGAACAAAGTGTCTTCCTATAAATCTTATACATATATAGAGACAATAATAAAGGTGTTAATGAACACGTTCTTAGAATAAGTTATGCTAGCAATTTAGGTTAATTTCAAATTACTCATTAGCCCACGTTGTGGCTAGATCGTAATCATACTAGGGCTCATTCTTTAGAAGTAACTAATCAATGTGCACTGGATATAAAAAAAAAAAAAAAAAAAACCTATTTTATCATATTATTATGAAGACACAGGAAGTTATAAAAATCTATCGTACAGTTTGTGGTATCTCTTAAAAGCAAATTTTTAATACAACTGTAATAGATTTATCTTTATAGTTTAGGAAGGGATGCGAAAATAGATTTAGGTGGCCAAAAAGCGCAACTTCGTATCTCTGCCTAAGCTTTACAAATGAAACTATTACAGAGGTATTAATAAATAACTTATAATAGAGATAGGATTTTTAGAACTTCCTGTGTTTAACGTAATCATAAAATAAAATAAGTGGGATCGCCACTTTCACTCGTGTATGCGCAAGCAAACACTGAAAATCATGGTAAAACCATGAATCTTTAAAATCACTGGAGTAGGTAAATTCAAATGCAGCAATAAATACGCGCACGTGCGATTTTTCCCATCGATCTTCTATAATACGGAAGAGGCCGATACAGTAATATTAAATTGTAGTAGGTATTAAACTAAAACAGAGCCCAGGGCCACCCAGGGATAATAATTTGTATTATTATGGCGGATTACGCCTTTGATGAATCGAAAATCACCACAGAAGATCCTTCCTCTTGCAACCCCTACCAATTTTAATGGTTCAATGCATTGATTTATTAAAAACGAAGATGAGGTACTGGTTGCTCGAAAGTGGCAACCTCAAATTGTGTAAAATTGTGTTCTCCCACATCAGTCACCGTCTGACCGGCGGCACGGGTCGTCGTGATTCGCGTGAAATATTGTTGTCTCAGTCTCACTTCGGTCCTAGATACGTCTTTCCGTCTTTGTTTTTTCTTTGTATTGCACAGGACTGGAAATATAACTGTGAGCGTATGTGTTTGCGTGTCGTTGTAACACATGCCAATTTTTGAGTAAGCGCTGGGAGAACGTAACCTATCTTCCCTTTTTAAATCAATGGTTCAATGGGTAATTTATTGGTTGAACACACATTACACGTCAAACAGTATATAGTACACCTTAAAATATACTTAAGTACTTAACCGTTCAACCAAAATAATAAATTCGTCAATTTGAACGTCACATTTCAATTTAAAATAATAAATTTAAAATAATAAATTTAAAAAAATATATCATTTAAAATAAAAAATCAATCAATAATAATTATGTCAGTGGAATAATAGTAATATTAATAACATTTTATTTCACAAATTCTTCAACCCTGTAGAAGGATTGTTCCATCAGCCAATTCTTTATGTTGACTTACCACTTGTAATCGTTGTCGGAAGCCGATTGTAGACCACGGGCCCCATAACATGTATCACTACGTCAGTACTATAATTTTCACTACTATATACATGGACTAGGCTAGGTCAGAACCAGAGAGATGTAAACGACACGCCTATCGACTCTCCATAGCAGCGCATCACATCCAACGCTTAGGTACAAAACAACTGCAGGCATTTTCGTATCTTGGTGGAAACACTAACTGAACTTGGCCTTTTGAAGAAACACCTCACTGACACTACATCAGAGCGATGGACAGTTCTCTTTGAAAAGGTGTTGTTGGTGTCTGGAAAGGTGTTTGGAGATTTTGGCCTTTTCACCGGTAATATTGTTTATGTTTTTCAAAATCACCGTGTACAACATTGATTTAAAAAGTTTTTAATAAATCAATGGTGTACAATCGAAATTTACTACATGGATAGAAGACCTATCTATATTGTCAATGTACTGATTTTCTATTAGAATTTATACTGATTTAGTCAAATTTCTGTTAGAAATACTGTTGCGATCTTGCAACACTAACAGAAAAGAAAGAATGAAGTCGGATGACGCGTTATTGAAATAAAAACTAAGTACACATTTGGACTGAGCATAGGAAGGAGCATTCTTACATAGGATTTTTTTTCAGAATTCAGTAATTTAAAAAAAAAGTCCTATGCTCTTCCTCGTAGCTCAAATCAAAGTAGGTATATTACCTACTTTGATTTGAGCCACCTACCTAACCTACCAAAATTTATTTACTAGAGCAAGTCATTTCGCCCGTTGTTGGCTGTCAGCAGGGCGACCCTCTTGGTCTAGCCATATTTAGCCTAGCAAATAATTCTACGTCCCCAATCCAAGCTCAATGTTTGGTATTTGATGAATGATGACGGAACGTAGGTGGAGAAGTGAACACTTTTTGATGGTTTTCAAAAACCATCACAGACGAATATCGAAAAATAAGTTTGGAATAAAAAAAACAAAGTGCGAGCTTATTATTTCGGACTCTTATGTTGTCAAAAACAATATCATTAGAAAATTAAATATTTTGGCCCCAAATATTTGACAATTATAGTTGTAGATAAATGTCCAATTTGACTCTTTTCAATTTTTTTTACAAAACATCGGATAGACTGCTCAAAATATTCGCTATTTTTCATTTTTAATTTATTTCTTTTATTTTATTGTATTTTCTTTTTCAATAAACAGTAATTTTAACTAGAATGCGTATTCAAGAAAACAGATAGACAGACAGACGAAAATGAAAGTTAAAAAAGTTACTGTTTTGGCCTGAAGCCAAAACACTAACTTTTTTAACAAAACATAAACTTTTTTACCTTTCATTATTCATATGGACAATTTTATCGTGAAAACAAAACAGTTATTGAAATTATTTAAATTTTAAAAATGTTTTCTCGATTTTTTTTATTAGAGTGCCCCATCGATCTAAAATTTCGCCGGCCCCAAATTTTTGATCGATAGAGTGGCCTCTAAAAAATAAAAATACCTATATATATATATATATAATTACTAGCTGCGCTCCGCAGCTTTGCACGCGTTGTTCCTATGGAAACGTTTAGAGGTGAGTTCTATACCAGGGAAACTATAAAAAAACTACTTCACTGATCGGGCTGAATTTTCCAGCCCGATTCGTTCAGCAGTTTTGGCGTGAAGAGATAGCAAACATCCATCCATACATCCATCCAAACTTTCGCATTTATAATATTAGTGTGATGATGCCTGTTACAGTTTTTTTTAAAGTACCTGGATGACCGAACTTGAAATTTTGTCTATTAGAAGTTATAGTAATATTATTCGCCAATAGATGTCAGGAAGAGTCATATTTTTCATTTTATTCTTTAAGTTGATGAGAATAAAGTTGATAATTGAAAACACGAATAAAAAGTATTAATATTCACCAATAGATGTCAGGAAGAGTCAATTGTTTACGATAAAGTTGTTAAAATATTTTGAAAACACTAATAAAACGACGTTTTCTGAAAATGAATCCTAGCTAGATCGATTTATAGCCCCCGAAACCGCCTGTATACTAAATTTCATGAAAATCGTTGGAGCCGTTTCCAAGATTCAGATTATTTATATTTATATACAAGGATTGCTCGTCTACCTAACTTGTCCTTAAGATTGTAGACTTGAGAGATGGCCGAAATATGCAGGGCAAACTGATTTTATCGTAACTATCTAAGGTATCCTAAAAATTGCAGTGGCACAAAATAATAATTATTATGATACGTGGTAGTAGGTATGTTTGTGTCTGTAATTTTAATTATAAAAATAACATAAGTACCTACATAGGTTGCAAAAGTTTCTTTAAACAAAGTGGGTTTTTCTGTTTTTTGATTAAATATTTCTTAGTACTGCCGACTCACCAGTAAATCGAAGATAATGATGTTATTTTATTCCGATTAGTAGATATATCTTGTCCTTATCTTTAGGACATACAGTGCAGGCTATACCTACCGTGAAAGTGGCTCCACAAACTTTCCTTTTCACCAATGACGCAATAACACTATTCATATGATTTTACAACTTTTAAAGTAATAAAGTTTTTGGTTTTAGAAAAGACAAGTTTCTGTCCGCGGTTTTGCAAGCTTTGTTTCTATCAAAAGGTTTAATTTAAAAAGGATTTTGGGATTAAAAGTGTTTTATTCCAGGATTAGATTATCTGTATCCAAAATTTCAGCCCAATCCGTTTTGTTTTTGCGTGAAAGAATAACCAACATCCTATACACAAACTTTTGCGTTAATAATACCTACTATAAGGATTAATTTCTAAGTTTATATCAATGATTTGTTGAGATAATCAGGCAGAACATATTGAAAGCTTATTTCGAAGCATATAACTATGCAAACTTTTGTAACACATAAAATGTTTTATGCCTTCCTTTATTTAACCAGCAGCTATGCTCTAGTTACATCTACCTCGGTGTCCATCAGTAGAATAGAATAGTCAATTGAAAAAATTATGCTGAGCTGTTAGCCTCAGCTGCCTTATCTAGACTGAAGTCTGTAATATAGGCAGCTATGCTTCCCCTACAATGTTTCATTATTAAAGTAATGATGACGTCTTTAAAAATCTTGTTGTAACAATTTTTTTTGCAATTATATGTTTTATTTTATTCTTTTTTTTAAAGACGTCACCATTCCTTTCCATACCAAAAGATTGTGATGATTTGAGAATTTTTTTCGACATTCTGAGAAATTTAAACATTTCTCAGAAGATTTTGTGTAATTTTAGTCATCAAAATTATAATTGTTGATAAAAAAATTAATAAACTATTACTACACTACAACACTAAACTATCATTAAATTAAATTGACAATTTACTCCATGTAAGTTTATGTTAAACTTCAATCAAGTAAATAGACACTTAAAACAGCTATAATATAAACTTCAATAACTTTTTTAAAAATAGATATGAATTATGCAGATATTTAAATTATGCTAAATACTTTAAATTAAATTATTTCATTACAATTAGCAATTCCTCAGTACTTTCATACCAATAGTTTTAAAGAAATTTTGTTATGTATATATTTCAGTTGAATATCTCACGTAAACGTTCCTCTTTAGATTCGTTATAATTTATTGAGTATGACAATGTAAGCTACTCCGATAATGGAGTTATTCCCAATGTCTCACGAAAAGTATTTCTAATGTCTCACAAAAACGCACCTATAGCCAACGTCCAACGAAAAGTATTTCCAATGTCTCACAAAAACGCACCTATAGCCAACGTCCAACGAAATGTATTTCCTTTTCGTCCGTTTCGTTCGTATTTCCTTTCCGTCTCACAAAAACGCACCTATAGCCAACATCTCACGAAAAGTATTTGCAATGTCTCACAAAAACGCACCTATAGCCAACGTCCAACGAAAAATATTTCCAATGTCTCACAAAAACGCACCTATAACCAACATCTCACGAAAAGTATTTGCAATGTCTTACAAAAACGCACCTATAGCCAACGTCCAACGAAAAGTATTTGCAATATCTCTCAATAACGCACCTATAGCCAACATCTCACGAAAAGTATTTGCAATGTCTCACAAAAACGCATCTATAGCCAACGTCTCACGAAAAGCATTTCCAATGTCTCACAATAACGCACCTATAGCCAACGTCTCACTAAAAGTAATCCCAACGTCTCACGAAAGTCAAAGCGTCGTAATTTACAATCTACATCATGTGTAGCTTGGTAGGTATGTATGTAAGCAACACATTGACAGGATACTGGGCAACACAGTCCTTTGGATAATGGTTCTGTCAGACAGACATTGCAGTAATCTGTAAGTGCAAAATCACTGGATGGCAAGCCTGATTAACCCTTTACCTACGGAACAAATGTATATTATGCTTATTTAATTTATTAGATATATAGATTTCAATTCAATATAATTTTAAGGCTTGAAGGAAATTCTGTCAACAAAGATACAGCCGGCATTTAGCTTATTACGACAAAAAAGTTTATTAATAAACTTGATGTCACATTATAAATATTATAAATGCGAAAGTTTGTATAGATGTATGGATGTTTGTTACCTATTCACGCCAAAACTACTGAACGGATCCGGCTGAAATTTTGCATACACATAATTCTAATCCTGGAATCAAACAAAGGCTATTTTTATCCCATGGATCAGTTCCCGTGGGATAAGAATCAACTTTAAACGTTTCCGTAGGAACAACGCGTGCGAAGCCGTGGGGCGCAGCTAGTTTTAAATAACTATAAATATTAGGTACAGAAGCTATTGGGTTATTTAAAGAAATGAAGAGACAACATAGTGAACAAACAAAAAGTAGCTCCACTTTCAATGTAAGTTTTCGTTTTTATCACAATTATCATCATGAGTTAATTATAATTATTGATAATTAATTGAAGCACTTAAAACCCTAAGCTACCTACAAAGGAAGGTATAAAAATACTTGAGCGTTGCAAAATATTTAGTGAGTGATCAAGATGCGTGCCTTCTTCATATTAGCCCTCTGCCTAGCTGCGGTTGCAGGTGAGTTGAAAATACGTATTATCCCGCTTAAGAAGTATAGAGCCATCTCCAGTTATTCCCAGGATTTTTGTAGAGGGTCATTGGAGACTCACTGCATTGCAGATTGTAAATCTCTGACTGACTTTCGCGAAACGTTGGGAATGAGCACTTCTCTCGTAAGACGTTGGGAAAACAATGCGTGTGCTGCAGGTCCCCATCATCACGAACATGTTTGTGAAGTTTATGAGGTGTCAGTAACTTACCAATAACCCTTTATAGTTTTGCCCATTTTGTAGTAAAATTTAGACATTTCTTGTAAATCAGAAAATGTATCCGAGTTTATTAATTTAAGCAAAAGAATACACTATTTTACAATTGGATTATAAATCCAATAGTAAAGCAGTGTATTGTATATCAGTCCAGTTCTCACAAGTATTGAGAAAACTTTCTGGCTCATCCAGACGGCATTATGAGTGTACGTGCACCATGAGATCATGGCGGCAGTTTCCATCTTTGCCAGTATTACGGTAAGCTTATGTTTTACTGTGACAAATCTGCCACCTTCTTCCACATCCAGCATATTCTTGTCAATATTTTTAATTTGTATGTATGTGCTGCTGGTTTTCCTTAAAATAAATAAATAAATAAATAAATATTGAGGAGTTTTGTGCCGCAGGGTGAACGAATCATTCAGGTTTGATTCTTGCCTTGTAGAAAGAACGGTTTTGAACAATAAAAATTATATAAATATATTTATTTCTATGAAATACAACACAAAGATTGTGCCCTAACTGCCAGTCTTTATGAAAACTTGTATTTTGGCAAGTAGTGCTCTTCCTTAGTTCATTACAGTTTTGTACTTAAAAAGTAATACAGTGAATTAGTAATTAGTGTTGTAATAAATGTTATGAAGAACTGTTCTTTCTATTCTGTGTCTTATGTCATAACACTATTTATAAGTAGGTACTCTTAAACTATCAAACATATGAAGTTATGAAAACTTGTTTTGCAGCTGTCCCCAGCAACCCCCAGAGGATCGTGGGAGGTTCAGTGACGAACATCAATCAGTATCCGACCATTGCTTCCCTGCTTTACTCATGGAACCTCTCGGCTTACTGGCAATCTTGTGGTGGTATCATCCTCAACAACCGGTCCATCTTGACCGCCGCCCACTGCACCATGTGAGTAACAATACCAACATAATTTGATATTAGCTCATTTCATACGCATTTCACGTCGCAAGTCAGTTTATAGAGCTAGCTGTCATAGGTAGGTTCGAATTTACTTTGATGTTACTTGATGAAAGGGACAGTATGTGAATAAACATTTTTGTAGCCAAGGATATCGAGGTGAGACCCAGTGTGACCCATTTGAATAAAATACATTCGTGTGTTACAGTGGCGACGCAGCTAACAGGTGGCGAGTGCGAGTCGGCTCTTCCTGGGCCAACAGCGGAGGAGTTGTACACAACTCGCAGTCGATTATCAACCATCCATCTTACAATGGAGGGAACAATGACAATGACATCTCCATCATCCGCACTGCTACCACAATCGTCCCAAACGCCTCCGTACAGGCCGCTTCCATTGCTGGAGCCAATTACAATCTGGGTGACAACCAGGTGGTCTGGGCTGCTGGATGGGGAACCACTTCTGTAAGTTTATTCGAACAAAATCTTGCGAACTTGCTACAACAACTCATAACACACTAGCTATCCGCGGTAAATTTGATCACCCCACGGGAAACTGAACGTTTCCGGGATCAAAAGTAGAAATAATCACAGACATGTCCTGGAAGCTAGGTAGCTTCCAGGACATGTCTGTGATTATTTCAAGATGCTATTCTAGTATCTACCTCAACCTTACCTCAACAGCCTGTATTGGTCCACGGCTGGACGCTGGCCTTCCTCTGACATGCGCCTCATTTGTATAAAGGGGGTAGTGCCCATAATCTCCACGCTGGCCAAGCGGGTTGGAGATCGCACTTCGGTGGTAGAATTATTGTTTTGCAGGGAACGTTGCTACCCGCCCCCGGCGGAGAAAGTACAACTGTGGACCAATACAGGCTGTTCAGGTTGAAGTATAACTTGCGTTGTTTTGTTACCTTTCAGGCCGGTGGTCAGGCTTCTGAACAGCTCCGCCATGTGCAAATTTGGACTGTTAACCAAAACATATGCGCTCAGCGTTATGCTGCAGTAGGAAACACCATCACCGCTAACATGCTGTGCTCCGGCTGGCTGGACGTGGGCGGCCGCGACCAGTGCCAGGGAGACTCCGGTGGCCCCCTCTACCACAACGGCATCGTGGTCGGTGTCTGCTCGTGGGGCCGAGGATGCGCTCAAGCTCAGTTCCCTGGTGTCAACGCTCGCGTGTCTAGATACACCGCTTGGATTCAGTCAAACGCTTAAAAACTTAATAAATCAGATTTAATTACGTAATCTTATTCTCATTTCGTTCTAAATTTCCCAATTCTATTGTCTACAAAAATAATTGCAAACAAAGTGTTAACTTACCTATCTGTATCGCTTGATTTGTGTACAATAAGGATTTCAAGACGTAATTAAACTGTCACTGAACGTAACTATACACATATTTCTTTTGTGACTGAACTAATTGATCAGAAAAAATGTTTAGAATTTGCATTTCTGAAATTTGTACCAAAGCTGTTTTTAAACTGCGCTGATGTCACAAATATTTCGATACTAGAAGTCTTCTTTTGCTCTTTCCATCCGTAGTTAGGAAATATAGCTACGAAAGTCAGCGTGTAGCTTTCGCGCAGCTTCGCGTTTTGGCCCGTATTATGAAAGCTTCCTCAAGCTTGGTAACCGTTCCATAATATTATTATAAATATTCACGGGTATTTATCGCGTTTATTTACCTATTTTTCCCGACGTTTCAACAGGTTTACACTCTGTCGTGGTCACGGGATGACTGGAGTACTGGAATAGGTAAATAAACGCGATAAATACCCGTGAATATTTATAATAATGTGTTCTGATCGCGTAAGTTTAAAAAACTTTATCGTTCCATAATACGTAATAACGTGGTAAGAAGGCTTTGTTACTTGAGGGTTACATGAGTGAGTGTAGATTTGACATCAACACCCAAGCATTGTTCAAAATTATACTTAAGCATCACTCAAGCATAGGTCGATGACTGAGCATGCTTTCATAATACGGGCCTTAGTATTTTGTAGGACTAAGTCGACGTGTTTTTTACAATTGTCATAAAAATACAATCTATTAGGTACCCCAACCACCCCATAATGCAAACACAATTTTCTGACTGTTTTTGGTATAAGAATAATAAAGCTAGAGAAACCAAATACATTTGTCGTATAGGCGCAAATTATATCAACAGGTGCCAATAACATAAATTAAAATTCACATGCTTGGAGTCGAGATAAAGATATATAATTGAACAATATTTATTGAAGAAAGAATCTCAAATTAGGAAGTACTTTCCATAATGTTTAAGAATCGTCAACAAGAAAGTGAACTTGTGGTAAATTACTGCGGGTTTGTTTATCTTTTGTGCAGGAATTAAAATAATCGAATATAGGTAGCAATGACTCGGTTATTTGATAAAAAAAAATGAGCGTGTCAGTTAAAAATCCGTATAATGTTACAAATGTGGATACTTCTTTTAGATTAGTTTATTGATAACACAGAATCAATTATTCATAGAGAAATTAGCACACTATAGTCAAAAAGAAGTTACTTGGTGACTTCATCGTGTTTTTCGGTAATGTAACTCAAACCCCCAAAATTGAACCCCATATATGCCTTACACAAAAGGATCTCTCAATGTTTACTGAATATTTTAATTTTTCATACTAGATGCTGAGAAAAATAAGACGGACAAAACCAGTCCCTTAAGAGTTTCGCTCCTGACCACAAAACCCACAAGGGCCACCACATAGGTGCGAGCTTCGAGCTTTGGGCCGTCGCACAGAGTGGTAAAACGACCAAAAACCTGGCCAAAAATATTTTTTTATTTTTTCTTTGTCGGATAGATGGCCCATGGCGAGAAATTATATTTTTCATAATAAAAAAATACTTTGAAGATATTTGGAGAAGGAAATAAATTAATTAATTAATAACGTAGAATCTGGCGACGCTCTAATTTTACCATAGACTTCAAATAAATACCTTATCAAAGTTGTTGATATATGTATGTATTTTTTTCTTTATCTCATTCATATTTTTATTTTACTTTCCTTGTATTCGTAATGAAAAGCACAGTGCTTTTCTTTTACCTCGGGTGAAAGAAACATTTAGTCCCTCAAACCCCGTTTCGGGACTAAATAAGTTTCTTTCATCCCTTGGGTAACAATGTACTGTTTCATTATTTATATTTATATTTATTTTATTTTATTTGTATTTTTTTGGTGTGCAATAAAGTGTATTGTTTTGTATTGTATTGTATTGTATTTCACTCGACTATGCTACGTGAAAATGTTGGTTTGTACGTTTGGGATTAATGTAAAATTATGTGGAAAACTATGCAACCGATATAGGTACATAGGTAAAAACAAAATGGACCGATGATGTATATATCGCAGCCGAAACGTAGAATTAGCCCGTTTACAAAACGGCGCCATTCAGCTAAATGCCTAGGCCTAGGCTTTAATCTGCGATCAAATATACCTAGATGCAACTTTCAGTACCGACACAACGCACAAAAACGGCTTGAGTTTACTATACCGTCCTACGCGTCCATCCCTAAAAAAATCCCAAAATTACCTAGAGTGTGAGGGTTTACGTACTATAATAACAAAAACCTTACATTTTATGCAGAAGGTTATCATAATACAGCATATTGTTTAATAAATTACCCGTTAGTAATTTTGACCCGTTATTTAATATATTCTAAACTAGCTGCGCCTATATTTGCTTCCAGGATTAGAATAACTTTATTGCACACTAAAAAAATACAAATAAAATAAAATTCATATAAATGTAAATAATGAAACAGTACATTGTTACCCAAGGGATGAAAGAAACTTATTTAGAATAGAATAGAATAGAATAGAATATTATTTTATTTGTAACTTAATCAACAAAAGAAAACATATATGGCTTAAAATAAAAGACAAAGCATCTGTTGATTAGAGTCACAAAACATTTTATTTAGTCCCGAAACGGGGTTTGAGGGACTAAATGTTTCTTTCAACCGAGGTAAAAGAAAAGCACTGTGCTTTTCATTACGAATACAAGGAAAGTAAAATAAAAATATGAATGAGATAAAGAAAAAAATACATTCATATATCAACAACTTTGATAAGGTATTTATTTGAAGTCTATGGTAAAATTAGAGCAATTATTAGTTATAGTGAAAGGTTTTTCCGACTACCTCTTGAGAAGTGAAAACTTTGTTTTTTTTTGTTAAATCCATAATTTTGCCTTTTGATAAACAATGTTAGTCTCCCGAAATCCTTTATATGTACAGTGTGTTTAGTACCAGTAGTAATGTTGTCTTACATAGAATAAACGCTCCATAATATTGAAGGTTTGTAAGTCTTTGAGAATTCGTTAAAATATAATAACAAAACGTTTTCTTATAACGATTTCACTATTTACTCAGTGCGCCAGTTACCTTAACTTCTTGATATCTTCATTTTTATTTAGGTGGTAAAAGGTTTTGTACTACTGCTTTAGCCTCTTCTTTTATACAATCAGGCGTAAAATTTGTCTATATCACTGTCGGAACTCATTGTAATAAACAAAACAACTAAAAATCAAAACCCAAACTCGAAAAATCAAATGAAGATAGGATTGCCGTTTTCCCGCTTTCTTTTTCTAGGCATAGAAAATCCTCTTTGGAGAATTAGCCATGGTAGCTTTCACTATTCTACTATGGTTGAATAGACATGGTAGAATATCGAGAACTATTCGACCATACATTTTTATCATTTAAAAAATGGTCAATTTTTTGCCGAAATCTATGTGATTTTAAGAAATAGTTGAAGGTAAATTATAATATGGTATTTTACCTCTAATTTATTTAAATTTGACATTACGCTGTAATTGAATGGCCGCATGAATTGCGTCAAACCAGACGCAAAAGCCATCTCACACGAAGTTGAAGTTGAGTTGCTGTTTAAAAAGGTAGAATGCATGGTTCAAGATAAAAGTGAGGTGACAGCTGTCATTTGTTTTGTAGTTGTCATTACTTTTCAAAAGTATGACTTTCATCACGCTGCGCAGGCAACTTCTGATCCACTTTCAGAGTATGAGTAATGAAACATAGTTTTTTTTATGTATATGTGCTCGGGCTACATTCTAGATACGCAAAAGAAAATAAAAGAAAAGGAACGTAAAGTAGTACGCGGCGAAAACAAAATAATTATAGAATTTTATTTTAAATGTTATTTATTTTATAATTTATCTCGTCATTTATATTGCCGCGATTAATAACAAATGGATCCACACTCATGGACCGTGGATGGAGTGTGAGTTCGCGCGTGATTCGTGTTGGTTGAGGCCATAAGGCACATACACCAGTGAAAGTGGCGCCCTCAACTATGTTATCTTATTATTACGTTAAACACAGCAAGTTTTAAAAATCCTACAATCAGTTTGTGGTATCTATTATAAGTTATTTATTAATGCCTCTGTAATAGTTTCATTTTGTAAAGCTTAGGCAGAGATACGATGTTTCGCTTTTTGGCCACCAAACTCTATTTTCGCATCTCCTCCTAAAGTATATGATATAAAACTATTAAAGAGGTATTAAAAAATAGCTTATAATAGATACCACAAACTGATCGTAGGATTTTTTAAAATTCCTATGATAAACGTAAAAATATGATAATGGTGGTATTGCTGTCATATTGGCTCGGGTACCTATGCGCCTTAATAAACTTCATAGAACCGCTTTACACCTAGGTTTTTTGAAAGATCCGATTTATTTACCGTTGGCAAACGCTGAGCCTACTCAGTCTCTTCTAGTAAATCCGCCACGAGTTTATAAACTTTATTTGATAAATCAAATAATATTTATATGGTCAGATTTTTGTTTGACTGAAATAAATATGACTATTTAATTTGAATTTACTTTACTTAACTGTATTAATTTTGTAACTTATTTCGCGAGAATTTTTTTAGAATCTTTATATTATGCGAAGTAATCGCATAATATAAAGATTCTAAAAAAATTCATTATTTATTTATTTTTTCAGTTGAATTATTGGTAAAGTTTTGAAAATGATTGAACTGGATTACCTGTTTTTCCTTGTCTAGTTTTTCATTAAAACTAAATTATTTAATTGTCTGATATGTATACGACTCCATGGTAAAAATATAAGACAAGAACTGATATTAGATAATCTAGCATGCCAAGAAAAAGACGCTTTTCTAATCTGGTCAAAGTCCTCTTCACAATCAGCTCATTAACTTGAAATCAGTCACCAGTCAGTCAGGTAAATATCAATTTGATTTATTGATGCGGATTAATTAGAACGCGGCAGATTAATGATAATAGTTTCGTATATAAATGTCCAAATGCTTAGAAAAATTACTCAGTGATCAAGATGCGAGCCACCCTCATATTTGCCCTCTGCGTAGCTGCAGTTGCAGGTGAGTTAAAACTTAATTGTGATGGTTATAATCTGTCATAATAATAAACTTATATTTAATTTTTATTTTTACTATTTGATCAATTCTCTCTGTCAATGAAGATTATTTACTAAATAATATAAAATATTGGTGTCGATTCTGTTGTTCTAGGATTAGATTAGATTAGCTAAAATTAGGATTTCGGAATATCAAATAGATTAAAATGATTCTATGGTTGTAAAATTTGACTGACACGTTTAAAATTAGGATGACAGCTCTAAAACTAAGCTGTCAGACCTAAAACAACTCAATTTAGTTAAAATGTCTATAACCATATTCCTTGCGTAACATTTTAGTTGTTTGAAAAATTAAACTAACGGGTTTAAAATTAGGATGAAAGCTTTAAATTGATTGCTTTAGATTGATAGATCTAAAACAACTCAACTTAGTTCAAAAAAGCTTTAACCCTATTCTTTGCATTACATTTTAGCTATCGTTAGAAACGTCTACCTAATTTTAGCAGGCACCTAATTAGGTCATGATTAAAATTAATCGATTTTAAACTAGTATCGATTTGAATTTCTAAACGATTTCTCAAACAAATAAACTGTTTGATCCATGTAAAGAAGTATTTTGAAATAACTCTTAGAGAAAAACATATTTCAACATTAATTAACATATTTATTTTAAAATCCTAACCACTCAACTCAGAGAGGTTAAACGATTTTGAAAAACGTTCTAATATAGGTATTTTTAGTACCTTTATAGAGAATACCATAATTTTTAGGTCTACCTAGCATAGAAAATTTAGAAATCTTAAAACTTCGGACTTCGGATGGTTTAACAATTCAGAGAACGTTTTGTCTATTAAGACCAGCTAAAGAAATAAATCAATATTTTGAGAACTTCCGTATTTTGACAAAGGAGATCAATCAAAGTTGCCCCCGAACCAAAACGCGTGAAAGCATGTTCACAATTTTTTTTTTTTTCAATGAACGATCAATTACAACAATGGACACTTCTGAATCTTGAAAACATTTATTAAATGTATTTTACATGATTCTTCGACACAATCTTCGGTTTCACAGATTATAGCCAATGTTATTATAATATAAACTGAAGTAAAACCGCATTGATTTATAGCCTGTCTCGCAGACATGCTATGGAATTTTTTTTTCATCATAATAGTGTTGAGTAAACTAAACGCACGTAAACTTGTTCTCAGCTGTCCCCAGCAACCCCCAGAGGATCGTGGGTGGTTCAGTGACGACCATCGGTAACTACCCGACTATTGCCGCTCTGCTGTACTCCTCGAACTTGTCCACTTACTTCCAGTCCTGCGGTGGAAGCATCATCAACACAAGGACCATCCTTACCGCTGCCCACTGCACCATGTTAGTAAAATTACCACTGTGTTAAAAGTGAAATCATGCATATCATCACTAAGCATTATGTGTTAAAACGTTTAAATTTTATTTTTTATTCGTCTTAGATTCTAGTGTTCTAACAGAATTAACAACGCAACATACCTGGTTATCATATATTATAATGCTTTTCACATAAGTCACAACAGAAAACCGCAGTGCACGATTTATTTTTGATATTTACTCACCTAAACGGAGGATTTGTCTCCATAAGTATTCATTATAAACAACTTTATTCTCTAAGAAATCGAATAATATCCTGAGTCGAATTATTTTAGGATATTATTTAATATATTTAAAATTATCTACAGTTTAAACTAAAACAACCAAAAACTTTATTTTCGGTTTCAAAGTGTCCAAACACTTTTAACATCAATAAGACAGCTTTTGTCGTGATTCGACTTGTATCTGTAGAATCTACGATGTTCAACACTTTTTGTTGGTTTTTTGCGACATTTCACTGTATGTATATTTTTAGTAACCAGAAGTGTTAAACTGCCAACGGCAAAATCGGTGTAGAATATATGAATTTAAAAAAAATCTTCTTGTTCTTATAGTGGCGACGCAGCTATCAGGTGGCGTACACGAGTCGGATCTACTAATGCCAACAGCGGAGGAGTTGTACACAACTCGCAGTCGATTATCAACCACCCATCTTACAATGCACGAACCATGAACAATGATATCGCCATAATCCGCACTGCTACGGCCCTTGTCTTCAACAACAACGTACGGGCCGCGAACATTGCCGGTACCAACTACAATCTGGCCGACAACCAGGTTGTGTGGGCCGCTGGATGGGGAACCACTTCTGTAAGTTTGTGCAAACTGAACATGCAAATTTAGTACCGGTTTTGAGTAAGACTTACAAATTTCTACTCGTATAAAAATTTACTTTACTAATTTGAGTATTATTGTAACATTTCAGGCCGGAGGCCCTTCTTCTGAACAGCTCCGCCACGTGCAAATTTGGACTGTCAACCAAAATACATGCGCTCAGCGCTATGCTCAAGCAGGAAACACCATCACGGCTAACATGCTGTGCTCCGGCTGGCTGGGCGTGGGCGGTCGCGACCAGTGCCAGGGAGACTCCGGTGGCCCCCTCTACCATAATAACATCGTGGTCGGCGTCTGCTCTTTTGGGCAAGGATGTGGTCAAGCTAACTTCCCAGGTGTCAACGCTCGCGTGTCTCGCTACACTACTTGGATTCAGGCAAACGCTTAAAAATAGCAATAAACCAGCTTGAATAACATAATTTTTTTAGTTTTATTTCGTTCTATCAATCCTAAAAATGGTCCTAGTTCGCAGTTATTAGTATTACGCCTTCTAATGCAATTTAGCTTAGTAGGTACGTCGTGTTCTTTTTTTGTAACTGTACATGGAGGCAATGACGAAAACATTTGCAGTGACAAAAGTTAAGGAGCCAATCAATCTCCTGATGAATTAAACGAGTTGAACATATTATGGGGTATTCCAAAAAAAACATTATTACCTAAGAACTCATGGGGTATTCCAAAAAAATCATTATTACCTAAGAACTCAATAGATGGCAGCAAGAGATCTTTCGTGGACAGAAGAGGATGTTATTGGATAGTCGTGTCAAAATAAGCACTGTGTATGCAGGTTCTGTCTGATTATGCCACATACACTTGATGACCCCAAGTAAAAACCGACCTCTTCTGGGTCGGTTCAACTATTTTAGAATATTTTATTGAAAGAAAACATCCAATCAGGTACCTTGGTTGATAGTGCAGTATCCATCCGGCGTCATCAAGGGCGTTTCTCCATCAGCACTACTGCCGAACATCGTGACCAGCACCAGTACAACAATCCAATATTCAATTATACGAAAACCATCACTATACACTAAGAATCATTGGCCTGATAGTCCTATCGCTCCACAAGAGCTTGGGATAAAATCCCGAGTTACTGGAATGGTTATTCGACCTTCATATTTACCACACCTGTCCTTAGTTCATTTTAGGGTCACTAACTGGACATATCACCACGATATTTCTTATTTGACGAGAGTTTACTTTTGACAAGACATCTCATATAAACCAGGAATCCGAAGCACTCTGTTTAATGGTTTATAAAATTTCACTATACACGCACTGCACGTGGTTTTGTATAGAATAATACTGGGGTTATAAGAAAACGATCGCGTTGGTTCAACCCCATAGCACGTCGGCACGGTTTGGTGGTAGAACGCCACTGCCGCCACCCCCATTGTTATGCATACACATACCTACCAAGCTATCTTTATGGTGGCCTGGCACGAAATGGTTTACTTGACATTGTTCATTATCAGAGCGCTTTTCTTTGTACGGGTAGGGCGTAACATTGTGATTGTGATGCAGCTATACTTTTGGTTGTTCAATACCCTTGCAAAGGAAGCTTACCGGCTCGCCTTAGAGTGACGTTGACCATTGCCTTCTTATGTAAAGAAAGTGCATGATGAAGAAATTCGTGTTTCTTTTCTGAATATGATAATATTACTGTTTGGTTAGAACAAGTCAAGGCGAGCGAAGGTCTATTCCAGGAGCGGACTAGTATAGGTTTATAAAGGGAACAAGTATGTTAGGATGATCATAAAAATAAAGGGAACAAGTTAGGCCTATTTCCAGGGTGGACTAATATAGGTTGATGATGATGATAAAAATCAAGGGAACAGCTAAGTTAAGTGTATTCATATTTTTATAAGCCTGAGTACAACCACAATTAAATGTTTTTTCATAAAACACAGTAGCATCGGTTGGATACATTTATTGACTTTTCAATCAACATTCAAGGTGAATCCGACAATAGCTGGCCGTAGCCGGTCAGGGTAAGCTAACCTTCATGTAAAAGACCAACTTTAAATTATAAGTCGTAGGGAAAATACTTGGGAGATCCCACTTTCGAGATGCAAGTTATATAATGTAGGTAAGCCCTAAATAACTTGCACATACAAACCTACCTACATCCCTCATTTTTATGAGAGTAAAATATATGTAATCCCTGACATTATTGTGTATACTATATATCTATAGTCAGAAAAGAGAAAGAGAAAAGCCAAGACGCTTCGCTCGCTCGGCCAAAACTAAACATTGATTTATTCAAAACAAAGAAAAAATCCATAAAACAAAAAGATGAAAACAAAAATAAAATAGAATTTAAAATAACAGGAAAAGTTGTGGAAAATTCACGGCCGCGCAGTTTCCTGACACCTTGGCCTCAGGTGGCTCACGGTTGCGTCCTTCACTTCATACCTCTATGAATGTTTAATGCCTGGCTTCAGACGGACTAGTTGTGACGTAAGTTCCTGCCACAAAAAATAGATCGCGTTTTTGTCGGTTTGGAAAACTCTTTTAAAAGAGGGGCTGACTATTAGTCACGTGATGTTTTTTTGCAACTTTTTAACATCCCCTGCCCCTTAGTGATACGTGGCGGCGAGGGGATACACAGTTTGGTTACTTTTTTAAATAACCTATTTATTTTCCTACCTATGGGTTTCCAACAATTCAAGCCCCATTTGCTGCACCTACAGGGGAAACATTGAAGTTTCTTCAGACTTAGCGTGGCACTTAGAAACGTTAATACTTACTTAAAACGTCACTGAGTAAAGGTTTTTGTATTAAAATCACTTTACTAAGTGACAGTTTTAAGTAATCATTAACGAATCTATGTGCGGCTGTTAGTTCGTTTGATAAGAAGTTTCAACAAAATAAAAACCAAACCCAAGATTATGAGTGGCTTCGATCAGATATTTCACTCAAAATGGTCTACGACTTGTTTTAACGCAGATAGTTTGCGCAGAGCCTACACAAGATTTATGCACACGTAACAAGAGATGAATGGGGTCAAATTAACACATACACATTATAGTGGTCAAAAATGCATTAAAAACTTTACTGATATTACAAAAAGTACATCTTTTGATACAGACTGTTTCAGGGTTTGCATTGGGAATCTATGCGTTTTGGCGAAAACTTTGACCTATGATAGAAGGCTGACAAATTCTTAGAAGAAAGAGCGGTAGTGTACCGGGAGGAGCGAAAGCAATCGGACAGTTTTATAAGACAGATGGTCCAAAGTTACAATATAATTAAAATAACAATATAATTTGTTCTGCATCCGTTCTTGTTGCCCATAACAAAAAATTACTCTACTTCCAGATTTCAAACAACGCTTCCAAAACACTTCAGAAAAACATACATAACAAGAACGTTAGTCAAGTTTTGATCTTGAAAATTGACTACGTAACCTAACCCTAATGCCATGAAAGTGGTATTAAACATTCATGTAGCCAACGCGCACGCTACAGGTTAAGGTCAAAGCTGATCCAAACGAGCCTATTATTGGACAATAATAATCCATTTCCTACATTTTCTTTTTTAAGTCAAGATATTAATGTAAAAAAAGTGCAATCATTTAATGGTAAAGGTAGGTATGCCGGTTTTAGATAAATAATTTCAAAAGCAACCAACATGTCTATAAAACCAGTGGGTATGCAAAAACATGACAAGCTAAACTTTTTATAGTAATATTAAATCACAAAACGGTAGATGTAATATTATGCAATTGTTTATTTTGTTCATTTTTATGGAATTTGCTTTGGGGTGTTCATCACAATTTAATTCAAGGGTACGTTAGCTTGAATCCAAGACGTGTATCTAGACACGCGAGCGTTGACACCAGGGAACTGTGCTTGAGCGCATCCTCGGCCCCACGAGCAGACACCGACCACGACGCCGTTGTGGTAGAGGGGGCCGCCGGAGTCTCCCTGGCACTGGTCGCGGCCGCCCACGTCCAGCCAGCCGGAGCACAGCATGTTGTCATTGACAACGCTGCCTACATTAGCATAGCGCTGCCTGCATACAGCTTGGTTGATAGTCCACACTTGCACGTGACGGAGCTGAGGAGAACTTATGCCTCCTTGCTAAAAATAAAAGCATAAGTAAGTGACCATTAACATGGTTCGATAGTTAATTTAACTTAACAATGTCAAACATTTGAACACCAACATTTAATACAACATATTATAATTGATATTCTTTAATAATGAATAGAGCTGTTTTAGCCACAAGTGTACCGTCAAGGTACTTAAGAAAACTAAAAAACTCACTGAGGTGTGTCCCCAACCAGCAGCCCAGACGACCTGGTTATCAGCGACGTTGTAGTTTAAGCCAGCAATGCTGCCTGCGCGTACGTTGTTGTTAAAGACAATATTGCTTGTTGTGTGGATGATGGCGACGTCATTGTTATAAGTAGCACCCTGATTGTACTGAGGGTGGAGTGTGAATCGGTTTGAGTTGTGGACGACACCGCCGCTGTTGGAGAAGGTAGAGCCGACTCTTGTCCTCCACTGCCATGTAAAATCACCTCTGAAATTTCATTACACATAAATATACTTACTGAAGCATTGACTGCTGATAAATTGAGTCGAAACAGAAGTGAACTCCACATTTTGAAAGTTAAAGTTAACGAGTGATTTGTTATTTGTTATATGCTAATCTAACACATAACAGTAAAATAAAATAAATAACATAACATAACAGAAATGCCAAAAATAAACAGTAACATAGTTCTGAATGTTGTCACTTACACAAGACAATGAGCAGCGGTAAGTATATTTCTAGTATTGATAATGGTACCACCGCACCATTGAGTGAAAGTAACACCGTTTGCGGAGTACAGGAGAGCGGCGATGGTCGGATATTGAGAGATGTCAACAGTGGAACCTCCAATAATCCTTTGTCCGTTGCTGGGGACAGCTGAGAAACAAATAGTTCAAAGTTATTTTCCGTCCAGTTAATGACCGTCTTGTCATGTCACGTTTGCAATCAGCATGGCCACCATATGGACAGGCCTACCCTTCCACATTAGGAACATCAGTCAGCAAATAAACGAAACACTATTATTTACCTGCTGCAGCTGCAATGGTCAGTGCGAAAACAAAAAGGAAACGCATTTTTCAGCTTTGCACTTTACCAACAGAATGAAGATGCCAACTGTTTGATCCTACTATTTATATGAAATAAATTGATAGAGGTGTTGTGCTTATCTTGGGATATTTTTTAATTACAATTCTGACTAACCCAGTATTGGGAAATCCGTGAAAGTTCCCGATTCGGAAATACCTAAATTGCTAATCTAATCCATTTGCTATCGAGTTAAATAATTATTTGTTTATATAATAAAATAGGAATAATAATAATAAGTAGTAGTAAGAATTTTATTTTTAACAATAAATATCTTCTCACAGAAGTTATTGTTAGAAGCACAGAGATATAGTTTTCTGAGATCTGTGGTTAGAAGACTAGATGTCCGTCCACACGGTTAAATCATCGCAATGTTTTTTACTCGGTCAATATGTGTAATGTAAACGGACCATTAAGCTAACCTTTCGTGGTTCATTCCTCAACTGTTCCCAGCAACGGACAAGGGATTGTTGGTGGTTCTATCGTTGTAATCTCTCAATATCTAACCAAAGACGTTTCCCAGTACTCCGGAATCCGTGAACTTGTCCTTTAATTAATCTTACCAGGATAAGGTCACGGCTTCCTTCCATTATCAAAACTAGAAACATATTAGCTGCTGCTCATTGCGTGGTGTAATTATTACCTTCATCGACAATGAATTTAAAAATTTTAAAATTCTTCGCAAAACATGCTCCATTCAGCTAATTAATTAAATATAAAAATATTGGATAATTCTCACACCATTACCTAGCCCCAAGCTTAGCTGAGTTTGTGTTATATATACAGGTGGGGCAAATTCTTGGCCCCTTAAGGGTAGCTACCGTTTCTTTTGTAGTTAGAAGGTTTTTTCTAAGGAACCTTCTGTTTTATTTTGAAGAAAAAAATATTGGCATTTTTAGTTTTTTGAAAAAATGTACAGGTCGCACAAAAAATTACATGTCAAAAAAAACAAGTTGGTCTTAATCGACTCTATTTCCAACCAGGAACACTTTTCCCAAAGTAACATACCAAATCAAATCGTAAGTTTGGGCAATAATTAAAAAAAAACATTTCCCATACATTTTCTATGAAAAAACGAGTAAGTGAAAACAAAAATGTCACTCATTCAATGGTTCATCCGAGGGGACATCCCTCTATTTGCTCCAACTCCTCCAAGGACTGTAGCGCGTCAACAGTCCCCGATTTGTCGCGCACAGAGAAACCTAAATATGCTCCTGGACCAGAATCCTCAGCTTGATGAGTTCGTGGATAGATGGAAGGTGGTTGAGAGTGCACTCCTCTATTTTAGTGAAACATAGTGATGCATTGCGAGCCGCCAATGTGGGAACTGTGACGGGGACGCACCGTGGTAAGTTTATTTACATTATACTTATGTTTAGAATAAATTTGAATGTTTAAAAAAAAACTAAAAACTGACTTAACCTTTTAGATTCCGTACCCTATTATTCATAATAGTTTACTAACTTAGTACTTACACCGCTATTTCTCAATATGTCTTCTTCTATTGACATATGTTAGAGTGAGAAGTAACGCTGCCACCCGTCTTCGTTGATACAAGTATCCTCCATGCATCAATTTTGTAAGCCTCTTGTTTACGTCTATTATTGCCATGGGAATAATACAATACAACATAATAAAAATATTCTTTATTGCACACCAAATAAAAACAGAAACACAGGACAGGAATGGACAAATAAAAATGACGTTGCGCAATAGGCGACCTTATCGTTATGAGTGGTCTCTTTCAGGCAGCCTTTGGAAACCTTTGTGGTTCCGACGGACGATCAACGTCGTGATAATTAAACGCAATGGAGATCAGCGTTGTGATATATATATACAACATAATGCTGAGTCGGACGCCATTTTATAGCATTTCAGTTTTATAATTACATTGTTATGTAGTCCTTATGGTGCTGGGTAATTTAAGAAACTTAGCTTAGTGCAATTCTTATAAGTGCTAAGATTTTCTTATTCTTACATATTACAACGTCAAGGGTTTCGCATAACTATTATACCTTGCTTCTTTCCAAATATCATGATTCTAGGTCAACTGAAAGTAACCTCTAAGCTTTGGCCACATATGAGAATTAGAAATGTATTTTATGTGAATAAATTACAAATTTGCTCTGTTCTTCTCAAATTTCATTAGGTACTTCCGGCTGACCTATAAACCGGAAGTACCCTCTAGGTTAGGCATGTGATCTTCTCAAAACTTGTAATTGCATTGCCTTAGAAGTTTGCGAGATCTGTAATAGTTGTTTGGTATTTTTCACACTTATTGTTATTTTTCTTGGGCATGGATGCTTAAGTACAAAATCTTAGCAAGCTTGTTGGTAAATAATTTGAAATAAGTACATGAAAAAAGCGAAAACATTTGGCTACACCATGACCACAAAGAAAGATACCGGAATTTCCACGCTCCCCAATCAGTGATGCAAATCAACAACAACAATCGACTGAAATCGAAACCAAAGTGAATGAGGAAATCCCACAAGATAAGATATTTTAATCCCTTTATCATTATTATAAATATAATGTATCTAAATATAAGGTGTCCAGTGTGTTTTCAAGCTCCAAAATGCGTATTCTGGTTCTATTGGCACTAACCATCTCTGCGGTTGCAGGTACATAATCTGCTAGTTCATTCACGATTTCGTCTAAAATTCTTATGAGTTGTCCGGGGCTTGCTTAATCATGGTGACCCTTGATTACTTAGTTACTACCTTTTTCGTTTTCATTTAACTTTAACTTCAATTTTAAAATTTTAATAGAAAAAAGTCATTTGACTTTCTTTTATAACAACAAGGTAAATTATTAGCTCATTGATGTTGACTAACTAGAACGTGAACAGTTATAATATGTACATAAGCATTTAGTACTTAAGGCCCATACACCAGTGAAAGTGGCGCCCTGAAACTATTTTATCTTATTATTACGTTAAACGCAGGAAGTTTGAAAAGTCCATCGTTCAGTTTGTGGTATCTATTACAAGTTATTTATTTATGCCTCTGTAATAGTTCATTTTGTAAAGGTTAGGCAGAGATACGAAGATGCGCTTTTTGGCCACCAAACTCTATTTTAGCATCTCCTCCTAAACTATGTATATGAGAATTTTTCTATAGAGGTATTAAAAAATATCTTATAATAGATACCACAAACTGTCCTACGATGGTTTTTTAAAATTTCCTATGATAAACGTAAAATTATGATAAAATAGGTATCGCTGTCATATTAGCTCGGGTATGCGCCTTATAGAGAAAATATTACTATTATGTATATTATGATATAAGTTGTAAACCCCATGGATGAGCAAGTCATGGGTGCAAGACTCCCTGCCTGTCCTAACAAATATAATGGACATAATACTAACCACTAAATCATTGCTGTGTTGTGTCTATCTATGTAAATGTAACTAGATTGTAATGAAGTAAGTGAAATATGATATAAAACTTACATGGAAGGGACGTGGTATCTACAGCACAAGTCTCTGACGTAGTGTAGATACCACAGAACAAAACTTAAATAAACCCAGCTAGTTCGTCTATAATTGTAATTCTTATTGTATCCCCTCTGTGATTTGATTATGCTTGTTTTTTGACCATTAATTTATAATTATTATTATTATATTATTATTGACGACCACTGTGGCGCGGTGGCCGAAGGTCCGCCTGCGATGCAGGAGGATGCGGGTACGATTCCCGCCTCGGGACAAATATTTGTACGATCTTCAGATATTTGTTCAGGGCGTTCTGGATATTTTCTATCTATAATAAAAAATATCTATCTATGTAGTGTATTGTATTATGTATATCAGTTATCTAGTACCCATAACACAAGCTCTGCTTATCATGGGGCTAGATAATGCTGTGTGAATTGTCCTGCATTATTTATTTATTTATTATTGAAGGTAGGTCACCGACTTATAACTGTTGTACCTATGTATACATAGGTACAACAGTTATAACAGGTGACTAAAGTCACCTGTTTTGGTCAAATAAATGTATCTTTATCTTTTATCGTTATCTTTACTTAAGATTATTGATTCTTAACTGTAACTAAGTAGTCATTTTAAATAGAGTAAGTAAAGTTAACAGAATTGTATTTCATTTCTTTACTCGTATGTAACATCTGTTTGTTACGTACGTAGATCCTATCGATATCCTTTGTAATGGCATTACAAGGGATATCTATGGACTATGTCAACTTTGTTATATTAACTAGTACCTTAAACCTTGTTTTCTTTTCTCAGCTATCCCCAGCAGCTCGCAAAGGATAGTTGGTGGTACAACGACTGAAATTTTCCAATATCCAATATCGCCGCTCTCCTGCACTCTAGAGATGGGCTCACCTTCAATCAGGATTGCGGTGGTACAATCATCAATGCCAGAAACATTCTAACCGCTGCTCATTGTCTGATGTAAGTTTTTTATAATGGATAAAATTGTTGATTTTTAATCTAACATAGATATGTCTCTGAAGGATAGGATTCGTAACTAATAGATCCGACAGAAAACCAAATTTCAACACAGCTCAAAGAATGAGCAAGCTGAAGTGGCAGTGGGCCGGCCATATCTCGCGAAGAACCAACAACCATCGGGGTAAATGTGTTCTTAAGTGGAGAACGTGACTCAAACGTGCCTAGTGTAGGATGCCCTCCGGCCAGGTGGGATGAAGACCTGCGAAAAACTGCAAGCAGATGCTGGATGCGTCAATCTGTAGACGGGGCGCTATGGCGCTCATTAGGTTAGGTTTACGTCTTCAACCTCAACAGTCTGTATCGGCCCATTGCTGGACGCAGGCCTCCAACGCCTTATTCGCGTTTAACTCATGATCTATGTCTGAGCTGATGATAAAGATAATAATGTCACTAAAATCAGCTTGCCGATAAATTCATCACATCCAATTGACAGATCCATCACAAATTGTTAAATTTCAGAGGCACCGTTCCATCTCAGTGGAGGACTAGAGTTGGCTCCACCTGGTCCAACAGCGGCGGTGTCGTGCACAACACGGAATTATTCCGCCTCCATCCTCAGTACAATCAGGGGACTTTCAATGACAATGACATTGCTATCATGCGCACAGCCACCACCATCGTCTTCAACGACAACGTGCGCGCAGGCAGCATTGCTGGCTCTAACTACAACCTCGCCGACAACCAGGTTGTCTAGGCTGCTGGCTGGGGATCCACCTCGGTGAGTGACAGCGTGCCAGTAAACTGGTAGACAGGTGCTAAGATAGTACTCAATCTGACTGAAGTATTGATGTAAATTATATTTTAATTATGTAGCCAAATTTCTCGCCAATCTTTATGAATTCTGTGTGAACAACTTCAAATGCGAAACTGTACATGTTTAGTGCATAAGTATTGTACAAAGAGGTTATAATTTAAAGGACAAGTTACTTACCTGAGAGTGGTTTTAAATGCAACATCAACAACAACAACACTTAACAAAACAAATATTCTTTACTGCACACCAAAAAAAAACAGAAACACAGGACAGGAACAGACAAATACATCTTACGTTGCATGGCCTTATCGCTGTGAGCGATCTTTAACAAAATAAAAACAATATAAATTGACACTCGAGTCGATTGTTCCGAATGGAACACGTATGTAGTCTAGGAACGAGCATTCACACTTACTTACGACGACGTTTGCCGCCGCAACCTTCCGCGTCTCTCCCTTTTAAAATAAGCTACTGCGCGGCCACTCGCACGTACTTCCGAGAATTCATAAACAATTGCGCTTACCCACATTATCTACCATTGATTCATGTAAAATTTACTTACATCGAAACCACGAAATCGAAATAAAATTTACTTACTTGTTTATTATGCAGCGATACTTTAACATGGGCATTTCTTTTTAGTCGGGAAGCGCATTTTCGCCGCAGCTCCGCCACGTGCAAATTTGGTCTATCAACCAAAATACATGCGCTCAGCGCTATGGTTTGGGAAGTATCACGGACAACATGCTGTGCTCCGGCTGGCTGGACGTGGGCGGCCGGGACCAGTGCCAGGGAGACTCCGGCGGCCCCCTCTACCACAACGGCGTCGTGGTCGGTGTCTGCTCGTGGGGTACTGGATGCGCTGATGCCTACTTCCCTGGTGTCAACGCTCGCGTGTCTCGATTTACTACTTGGATACAGGCGAATGTTCCCTTGTAACACGTAGTTTTTTATTAGGCCTGACGACTAAATAATCTAATTAGCTTGTCAGTGAGATTATCAGAAGATATTCGACGTTGAAGATGTAGACAGTTCCGCGTAGTCAGTTCCGCGCGACGACGGCTAAGTAAATGACATTTTTTACTTAACCGTGACGTCACTAGCTTTCACTCCCAAACTTGGACGCGCTGAATTTTTGTAATTTTTTATTTGAATGCGGAAGAAAAAAATATACGAGTATATCTTTTGATAATCTAGCCGACAGTGGACAGTGTCAGTATTAATAAAAATAAAATAAAAATAAAAAAGCCTTTTATTCCATAACCATAAAAAACAGTATCGATCATGCTTTTGAAAATAATATCGTAATTTAAAAAAATATATGTATGTATAATGTAATTGTATGTCAGATTTCGTTGAATGTCAATATTATAATTTTAATAATGAATTGAATTTTTTATCGATTGATTAGTATTTGTATTTGTCAGTAGTTAGGACCCCTCTCGGGTAAAGGCATCCAGTATCTAGTGTCAGTACTAGTGTCAGTATTAGGTACCTCAAAACACAATGCAGGTTAGAATACGATTTTTTAATATTTTTATCTATTATTTGTTCTGTTTCTTAGATAGATAGATAGATAAAACATTTATTTGCAACTGCAACACACAATACAAAAAAAACACAATAAAAGGGAAGTACAAAGAACATAAAAATAACTTGGAAAATATATCGGTACATAATTTCCTTTAACATTCAGACAATCAAGTACGAATACAGTATGTGTGCGCTGCAGCCTGACAAAAAGGCAATACTCAGCACAAAGCTTTGCTCGAAGAGCAAACACTGATTTTCAGTATTACCCTCTGAGGCGACCAGAGAAACGAGACACCAACGAACAAATAATGTGTGCATGTTCATTTATAGTATTAAAATCATATTGAATAAATAGCACATGAGAAAAGATATGGTTATGTGTTTGTGTCGGTACAATTTTGTCGTAGGTAGGTACTATAATCAGCTAGAAAACCTTGATTTTGTAGAAGTAGCAGTAGCAACCACAGTGCTTCCTACCTCTGGCAAACGAAGCGTTTAGGAGTTCCCTCTTTCTGTTTCTTCTTGATAAAAATATTATTTATTTTCGACATATAAAAATCCTACAATTAACAGGTTTTTGGATTTAAACCGCGGGGCATGTTAGTAAACAAACTACGACACAAATAACAAAATCTCACTTGCTTGGCGTCGATTTTCAGATATAATTGTAAGCAAATTTTATTGAAGGGAGAATCTAAAATCAGACAAGTAATGTAAATTACGTGTAAAAGGACGCGCCAACAAAGTGAATTTTAGGTTAAGTATTTGCGGTTTGTTTACTAACATGCTTCATTCAAATTGAACGCGGTATAGGCATGAATGCCAAATGGCAGAGATAGTGGTACTTTGACAAGATAATATGGTTGTCGAATGGGTTTTACCCAAATGTTGAATAGTGATTGCTAATTAATAAATTGTGTTTTACCTATGATTAGTTCATGCATACGTTATATATACATACCGCCTGTTAAATTACTATCTAGATTTATTTATTCACCTCTATCGATGAGATTAGATTGTTGTTTCAACACATCGATTTCATCACATCGCATTCACATCGATTTTGGGGGACAGTATCACTCACGTCCGTAGGTGTTGACCCTCTGATACCATACACGTGTCCTCTGGGTGGTGCTAAGAGCGGTACCCTCTGGTGGTAGGCTTCGGCCGTGGCTTGTCACCACCTTCCGGACTGGCCCAGTCCGTGAAGCAACTCTGTTGTGTTTCGGAATGTGGTCCGGAGTAGCCATCTTCTAGACCTTCGTGATACATCGTCGGCCGCATCTTCGCTTTCCATCATGTGAGATTGCAGTCAAAAATGAAGGTCTATTTGATTTAAAAAAAAAACGATTTAAAATTTCGCGGCCTCCCTCCGCCCGGCGAAATTTTTGATCGATGTTTCAACACAATAAACTCATTATTGACCACAAACTTCAGAGTTAACATTAAAATGAAATGCTGGGTCGTTCTCCAGGCCTAGAAACGAAATCGAAGTTTCTGATTCGTTTTCGTGCAAACGCTAATCTTATACAAGCGACATAAGAATTGGGTTTGCACGACAACGTAAACGGATCTACGATTTTCCTTTTGGAGTAGGCCCCCTGATTTCCAAAGACAATAACGGAAAAAACGGATTTCAAATCCAACTCTATAAACGTTGCCTTTAATGTGGTATTTTTCTTGTATCTTTTTTCATTTTATAAGCATTCTATCGAAGTCGTTGTTACCAAACAACGTAGTTTTATTTTAATAAACAGTTTATTAAAATAAAACGGAAAGTTTTATAACTCTTAAAGGTATTACAGACATTGGAAAAATTATGTCACGACCTCTGTGGCGCGGTGGGCGAAGGTCCGCCTGCGACGCAGGAGGTTGCGGGTTCGATTCCCGCCTCGGGACAAATGTGTGTACGATCTGCAGATATTTGTTCAGGGCGTTCTGGATGTTTTCTATGTATTATAAAAAAAATATCTATCTATGTAGTGTATTGTATTATGTATATCAGTTATCTAGTACCCATAATACAAGCTCTGCTTAGCTTGGGGCTAGATAATGCTGTGTGAATTGTCCAGCATAATTTATTTATATTTTATTTATATGTAGACTAGATGTGGACGCCAAGAAGAGACGAAGAGAGAGATTGGAAAAAAAATTCGGAGCTGACATCCCAATTCATGTCTGTCTGTGTGGAAGGCCCATACACCTGAGAAAGTGGCGCCCCCAACTATTAAATCTTATTTATACGTTAAACACATTAAGTTTTAAAAATCCATCGTACAGTTTATAAGCTATTTATGAAGGCCTCTGTAATTGTTTCATTTTATGAAGCTTAGGCAGATCTACGAAGTTGCGCTTTGGCCACCAAACACCGACTTCGCATCTCTTCTTAAACTATATATGATAAAACTACAGTTGTATTAAAAATAGTTTATAATAGATACCACAAACTGTACGATGGATTTTTTAAATTTCCTATGTTAAACGTTATAATATGATAAAATAGGTGGCGCTGTCATATTGGCTCGTGTATGCGCCTAAAAGATTGGAATCTTCTGCATCTGCAATTGGCATTTGTTTCACTGGTCATGGAAGGTGAATGAATGCACAAGTGAGGCGCGCCCGTTTTCACGATCAATAGGGGCGCAGTACCTACAATCGCGGGTATAGGTGTGACTCGTGGCCCCACCACGGGTCCCACCCAAATCACACTAATACTATAAATGCGAAGTTTGGATGAATGGATATTTGTTACTTCATCACGTCATAACTACTAAACGGATCAGGCTGATTTATGGAATAAAAAGTAGCCTATGTTTTATTCCAGGATTAGAATTACCTGTATGCAATTTCAGCCATATCCGTTCAGTAGTTTTGGCGTGAAGAAGTAACAAACATACATTCATACAACCTTTCGCATTTATAATATTAGTGTGATGAAGCCGTGGGATCATCGAAACGCATTTGTGAATTGCTTAGTCGGTATCTATAAAAGCTTGCATATGTTGCGAGATCATTTTTCTGAAGGAGCGAGCTTACTTCATACAATCATGGCATCAAAAACGAATTTAAAAACCTACTTTCATAATCCATTGACAACCTGCCATAGTATTCTTGTCATTTGTAGTCTGTTTCGAATGCCACCATTTATTTTGTTCTAACACGTCCAGTCCATCCCAAGGTTGCCTGGAAGAGATCGCTCATATCGATAAGGCAGCGTTTGAATTTCGTCTACTCTTGGCATTTATTTCTGTATTTTCAACCGACTTCAATAAAGGAGGAGGTATTCTATTCGTATATTTTTTTTTATGTTTGTTACCTCAAATTTTTTTACTGGGTGTTCCGAATATGTGCTTTCAGTATGGTCCCATTTTAGTTTGGTCCAGTTCTGACAATAGGATCCATATAATTGAAGTCGGATTATAGTTTTTTTCAAACAAAAACAATTATTATCTGTCCTTGGGTCGTAGCTTTTTATGAAACAGCTATAGGGCTAGTTCAATCTGGAATACTTAAAGGTGGCTAAGAGACTGTCTAATAGTTTGATAAACAAGCAGTTAATTTAGTTTTCTTGGTGGAAGTCATCCATTAACTTGGACTCCACAATCTCGTAACCTGAAGCAAAATGGCGGGTCAATGGTGTCAGCTATAAACCCGTCTCTTCACCGTTTACACTTTTATTTCTTGCAATTAACACTCCATTCGATTAACTTCCAGTGAACTTGTTAGTATCATAACAAAATAAATATAGAGAATAGTTATATTACTCAACATCATCATATTGTCAGTCTACATACGTCCATAGCTGGACATAGAATCCATTAAGAGTGTAATAAGCAATTTTGAAGTTCTAAATCGTAATTTATCAGAATATGTTAAAGCTACCACTTTCATATTTAGAGAAATGTTACTTTGAAATTTTATCATAACGTTAGCTAAAAATTCCTACTAAGATAATAAAAAAAAAGTTAGGATAAAATCAATCATACCCGACTACTTAGTGTTAATCATTTGAAGCAAAAAAAAAATCTAGGTCCTTATTTTGTAAGCCATAAAAAATAATGGTATTAAAATCTGAAATCTCTGAAAAGGACATGTAACTTCTGAGCATCCTACTAACTATATAATAACCTGAATCAGCTGTCGGCTGTATTTTATCTCTAGCGAAGCGGCTGGAAGAAACTGGCTGTAGAGGTATAATAAATTATGAAACACCCGCTGAGCCGGGAAATAAATACCCTTACCAACTCATTCTCTAGTTTATTTGTCAAGTCGTGAGCACCTCGAAGTTAAAACTAATAGGTAGCGAAGATAATTCACCTTGAGCGTTTAGGCTATTTATTATGTCGGAAAAATGGGGGTCCATTCAGAACTAAACAAAACTAATATGGCAACACAATGTCGCTTATATCTTAATATAGGTATCGAAATAATAGGGAAGATATCATATTTCATTTATTTTTGCTTGTGATTGCTTGCTTGTGACGGCTCGGCCAAGTACCAGCTTGCAGCCTCGAGAGAACGAAGAGCCTTTAGACTCATTGACGAGCGCACCTTGCTGAGACTAAGGTTCAAAGTCTCGCAAGCAACTTTGCGGCGGTGTTCGAGACTTTGAACGTCTCGATATTTTATAGAATACATTTCGGAGAATGCTCACTCGAACTACATGACCTGATCCCACCATACCCCATCCACTCCAGGACAAGCAGACAAACAGCGAAATACCATATCAAGTTGCTTGCGGCGATGTTCGAGACTTTGAACCTCTCGATCTTTTATAGAATACATTTCGGAGAATGCTCACTTGAACTACATGACCTGATCCCACCATCCCCCTTCCACTCGGATGAGATTGGGGTCAGTCATTGAACGTATAAATGAACAGCATTAAAATTAAAAAACTCTTTTCATAAATTTTTCTTTCAAAATCTTCTGCCACAAATTGAAATATGGGTACCTACTTTATGTCGACATTTACGGTCACTATCACTATAATAAACTCTAGGTCCTGGTTTATATTGTGCTAATGTGCAAGTTATGGAAGTGGAGATGGGCGGGGCACGTGGCACGGACCACTGATGGGAGATGGACTGAGCGCATCCTTCACTGGTACCCGCGCGGCGCCGACGCCCTAGTCTAGACCTTCGTGATACACCGTCGGCCGCATCTTCCATCGGATGAGATTGGGGTCAGTCATTGAACGTATAAATGAACAGCATTAAAATTAAAAAACTCTTTTCATAAATTTTTGTGTTGTTAAATTTCAAAAACTTGTATTCTCAACAAAAAAAATCTTCTGCCACAAATTGAAATATGGGTACCTACTTTATGTCGACATTTACGGTCACTCACTATAATAAACTCTAGGTCCTGGTTTATATTGTGCTAATGTGCAAGTAAAGTGGAGTGGAAGTGGAGATGGGCGGGGCACGTGGCACGGACCACTGATGGGAGATGGACGGAGCGCATCCTTCACTGGTACCCGCGCGACGCCGACGCCCGGCGCGCGCGCGGCCGCCCCCGTCAGCGCTGGAGAGATGACATCGAGGACGTGGCCGGCGTCACGTGGACGCGACACGCCGCAGACAGGACTCTGTGGAGATGGATGGAGGAGGCCTTCACCCGAAAATGGGTGCCCAAATCATAAGACAATATTGCATGTTATGTGAAAGTGTTTATTTTAAAGAAAACTATTAATTGTTTAAATTAATTACAAATAATGCATGAACAAGTGACATACCTAATAATTAATATTCTCTATTCATTCTTAACTAACACACAAAATCAAATGTTTACTAAGATTTGGAATAAAAGGCTTATTATTATTATAATGTGCAAGTAAAGTAGGTACCCATATTCCAATTTGTGGCAGAAGATATTGTTGAGAAATCAGATACACGGTAACACACACGGTAACACTTTTTGCTCATTCCTCCTCAGAATACAGATGGCTATGAAATTTTGTGTTTGATAACCATTTGTGTGACATCAGCTAAAAATCATTATCTTACCTGATATGCCGATCCCTAAATAAAACAATGTATTGTATTGTATTGTATTGTATTGAAAATCGAAGCTTGTGATTCGAATGTTTCGTTCTCGAGTAAAAATAACTCATGTGGAAAGATTTTAGTAAAAATGTAAAAGAGATGCCTACACGAAACTTTATCTAGGCTTCAGATAAACAGAATAGCAAATAATCATACAAAAGTCTTATCTGTATGCGTGATTAATACGATTACATAGAATAGCTATTATGATACCTAAGCGATCTTTTCGGTCCAATCTTACAATCTTCAATCAATCTTGCTAGATTATTGATATAATTATTAAATAGATACCTGTTTTTAAACTGAAGACATTACAAAGAAGATTACAATCAATTAATAGAAACAAATTATAACTAGTATTTACTGCAGACTGTTGCAAACAATCATAGCGTAGCTCAACTGATTCATATCAATACCTACCAGTCTGTTGCATTCCCAAGATGCTGGCTGCATTGTAAGGCAATGTATATACGCTGCGCCAGATACTCACCAGCTCTCGGGTAACACGTCGCTTCGACCAGACGCTCACATAAAGGTTTATTTTTTTGAAACCCGGAGAACCTCGGCACAATCGGTAGTTTTGTCTAAATCACGCAATCGGCCATACCATACCCTATCTGGCAGTGTGCTAAAATGTTTTTTATGAATGCCGAAATGATTTACCACTGTGTAAATAATGATAGCAAGAGTTTAAATGATAATATCAGCAAGATCTTTGGATTCCTTAAAAGAGAAGAGTGTAGATTGCTTGTCTTAGTCTTGTTAGTTTATAGTTAAAAAAAACTAGGTATTTGTAAAAGAAATTGCGTTTTTTTGTATGTGGTTTCATAGTATTTTTTATATGAATTAAGATTCAATTTTTTTTAATGATTCCTCACAAAAGTTATGAGAAATATGAGTTGGTGGCACCAGGTTGGGGTTACATGATATTTTTATCTGCTAGTATAAATCTTGTAAGTATATTAATTGGTAATAATGCGTCAAAGTGTATCTACATTTTTTTTAAATATTCATTTCTTTGTTTATCCTCTATATTCAATTTTTACTTTTATTAAAATGCTATATTTATCCCGGAATTCCCACGGGAACGGGAACTACGCGGGTAAAACTGCAAGACGCTGCTACTATTCTATAAGTTCCAATATCTCATTTCGGTTATGCGGTTTCGGGTTTTTTATTGAATAAAATATCTATACATAAAGTAAACAAAATAATAAGCCAGCGAAGAAAGTCACTAAACATTTGATATATTTTTAAAACTCCAGTAACCCCGGAACGTCTTTTGTAAATGCTAAAATGGATTTTGGCAATATGTATCAGTCTCATCACACTAATAATATAAATGTGAAAGTATGTATATGCATGTATGGATGGATGGATGTTTGTTACCTCTACGCCAAAACAACTGAATGGATCTGAAATTTTGTATGCAGGTAATCCTAATCCTACTTTTTATCCCATAAATCAGTTCCCGTAGGATATAAATCACATTTAAACGTTGTCATAGAATCAACGCGTGCGAAGCCGCGGTTCGCAGCTTGTATATGTTACGGCTAATACCCGAAGTGCGGCTACACCTAGTTTTAGCCGGTTAGAACTAGGTGTAGCCACTTACTCTTGGTTAAACCTAGTACGAGCCGATGGTTTTCGGGTAAAACTAGATCTAGCCTTCATCATGCCGGCTACAACTAGGTCCAGCCATTCCCTGTTGGATAAAACTAGGTCTATCCGATATCATTCCGGCTAGAACTAGGTCCAGACAATCCCTGTTGGATAAAACTTAGATGCGTGTCCCGCCAAGCCTTCCGCCCCGCGTCACACTCATGACTCACAGCATCTGCAGCAGCGGCGCGGGGTGGAGGGCATAGCGGGGCACGTGCCTCTGCGGGTTGTGAGCGCCAGGTGCTGCTGATCTACTGCAGGTCTACTAGCGAGTGTGACTCACAGCGTCTGCAGCAGCAGCGCGTGTCTTAGTTTTATCTAACAGGGATTGGCTGTACATAGTTGTAGCCGGCATGCTATCGGCAGAGCTTTTTTAGATATTAAAAAAACATCCAATAAAAAGAAACGTAGAGAGTTTTTTTTTATGAATTTTTACATCTAGTTTTATCCAACAGGGAATGGCTGGACCTAGTTGTAGCCGGTATGATGAAGGCTAGACCTAGTTTTACCCGAAAACAATCGGCTCGTACTAGGTTTAACCAAGAGTAAGTGGCTCCACCTAGTTCTAACCGGCTAAAACTAGGTGTAGCCGCACTTCGGGTATTAGCCGTAACATATACATACTTATAATATACCTTTAAACGAGCAATTCTTGTATGTATATATATATAATACGAATCTCGGAAACGGCTTCAATGATTTTCATGAAATTTAGTATACGGGGGGTTTCGGGGGCGATAAATCGATCTAGCTTGGATTAATTTTCAGAAAAGGTCGTTTTATTGGAATCATTATGTTTTCAATAATTAGATTAATCAATTGACTTTTCTGACATCTATTGGCAAATAGTAGTACTATTTTATTCGTGTTTTCAATATTGAACTTTATCCCAATCAGTTTAAAAACGCTTACTGTCAATAGATATTGGCGGTCACCCAGGTACTAATATATGTATAATACACGATGAATACACGATGTGATTTTGCAGGGCACAGCAAACATGTTCGGAAATAGCTTTGGGATGCTGTTCAATGATTTTATGAAGACAATAGAAATGGACTCTACAGGTGTCACTGTGTTATTAGGAATCAATGCTTTATTCATAGCACTCTCGGGTAATAATAAATAATGATTTATTGAGGTATTTAGTATTTATTTTCATTCTTATACTATCATTACAGGATTATCCTAATACAATAGTTCAGTAAATTGAATTTAAACTTAGGTAATTCCCTTTTTTTCTTTTATTTATAACACAATCCATCGCACACACCAAGGATATAGGTACATTACAAATAACACAAAACAAACAAAGCAGCCCTACGGAGTTTCGGAGAGGTAACGTGAATTCATACCATTTGCATTGATTTGGGTAATTTGAGCTACGTCTAGTTGCTTTTTACCGTGCAAATTGCACTATTCAGATAATTCAACTGTTTCATAAAGATACAGTTTATGAAACAGTTTATCAGAAATAAATTATAATAGTAGGTATTTACAATTTGTTTCAATTGTAAATACAAGTCGGACATATATGCCATCAAATAAATTCGCTTAGAATTGACACGCTGCTGCGTAGACGGAACCAATATGTGATATTTACTGAGCTAACTGCAGACTATTGCAAACTATCTATAGGTAGCTCAAATAATCCATCCAGTACCAGTCCTTGGCGTCCCCAGGACGGTGCATTGCCCCATGACAATGCTGATGTGCTACGCCATGTATAATAATGTTTCACATAATCATCACACTAATATTATAAATGCGAAAGTTTGTATTGATGGATGTTTGTTACCGCTTCACGACAAAACCACTGATCAGATCGTGCTTTAATTTTGCATACGGGCAATTATAACCCTAGAATCAAACATACGCTACTTTTTATCCCGTAAATCAGTTCCCATGGAATAGGAATCACCTTTAAACGTTTCCATAGGAACAACGCGTGCGAAGGGGCGCAGCTAGTTTCATATGATTTGATCATCCTGCTTCGCAGGCAGACCTTACCAACTGCGCCACAGAGGTCGTCAATTTAATTGTTATTTACAGGATTCATAACGCACTCATTGTTGAAAATTATGAGCAAAAGAAAGCTTGCAATGTTGTCGGCACTTACATTGGATGCGGGCTTCATTGGGACGATATTTGCACAGTCTTACGCCACGTTTGTTATTTTCCAAGGAATTTTACCTGTGAGTATCAAAACATAAAGATAAAGATATTTATTTGCAAAAACATGTGTAAAAAATTGTAATAGATAGTAAGAGAGAAACAACATGTGCAAAAATTGGTGTAGAGATGATATGCAGCGTTAAAAACTATCTACAATTAAACAATTTTTGTGATTTGCTGTAGATTTAGTCTAACAGCCGTCCGAGTACCTTTGGGGCAATTATATTATGGTTATGATATAGTTTTTTCATTGTCAAAACTTGACCAAATTGAAATGGAAACACGTGGAAGCACTATAGCTCTTAAATAAAAATAATCGTTAAAACCGGTTCACCGAGTGAAAAGTTCTGAGGTAACAAACATAAAAAAGTCGAATTGAGATCCTTTTGGAAGTCGGATTGAAGATAGTTTTAATTTTTTTTATTTCCGGGATGGTTTATTTTAAATATAATATTATTTTCAGAGTGTGTCGTTTGGGATCACTTATAACTTATGCTTTTCGATTATGAACGAGTATTTTGACAAGAAGAGAGTTTTTGCGTTCAGCGTTCTGCAATGTGTTATTGGTAAGATTATAGTTAGAGCATGATGAAAATCGGACCACCCAGTCAAAAGTTCTGAGCTAACAAACATAAAAAATACAGTCGAATTGAGAACCTCCTCCTTTTTTTGAAGTTGGTAAAAATAACAACACAATTTTAGCAAAAAAACGCTTTTTCACAAATTCTTCCCCTTTATGTCCAGAAACACCCTCTTTTAGCTTAGTGCACCTTTTCCGTTGCATCCTTTCGTCCGAATTATAAGGGGGTTCTCAGGATTTTATTGCTGATGAAAAGCCTCAACAGCCTCTATTGGTCCACCGCTAGACGCAGACGCGACGCCCCTTCATACGCGCCTTGTTGGCGTTTATCTAATGGGGTGTAATGCCCACAATCCCCACGCTGGGCATGCTTTCGCAGTTCGGTGGCAGAATTGTTCTGCAGAGGGCGCTGCTACCCGCCCCCGGTCGATATCCCTTAGTCACCTCTTACGACACCTACGTGAAGAGATGTAGTGATTCAAATTCTAAGCCAGCATCACACAGCTTTTATGAAAGCATGATGAAGAGCATTAAAGCTTAATCAAAATAAATCTACCACTTTTATTATTTGTTATGTCATTCCAGCTTTACTAAGCATGGTTGCACCATTGTTCGTGGAGTGGTCTATGGAACGATACGGGTTCCGAGGCACCTTGGCCCTGATCGCTGGTATCACTATGCACAACATAGTTGCAGTGCTTCTTATGCAGCCTGTCAAATGGCATATGAAAGCAGTTCCTGTCATAGCTAAAGGTAATGATGAAAAAGTACATCTATTTATTTTGTAGATAGCAGAGAAAATGATCACTGCACTGCAAAATTATTTTATAAATGTGTTTGTTTATAATAAAACTATAAACTGACTTCAATTTTATGGTTTTCTAATGGATGCCATTGTCAGAACCGGACCAAATTTAAATGGGACTACACGGGAAGCACCATTTTTAAGTAAAAATGAATTATCAAAATCGGATCACCTAGTCAAAAGTTCTGAGGTAACAAACATAAAAAAATACATTCGAATTCTTTTTTTGAAGTTGGTTAAAAATCAATGTCGTCGCAGGTTTATTATCTAACCGAAGAAACGTTTCAAATAATCTTATTTTTTTAGAAATGAAGCCACTTATTGAAGTAAACAACACTACTGTTGTGATAAAAGTTACTGATGCAAGTAATAAAACTAAGACTGAAATTGAAAAACACTGCTTCGAAATCGAAGAAGAAAAGTCAAACAATCTCAGGTAAGAAGATTGTCAGCTAAACCAAAATGTACGATTTGTTTTCTTTTCAAAACAACAGACGAGTTTTATTTTAGCAGTCCGGCAAATTAATATTTCGTCTGTTAATCTAGACCATGGTCATACTCTCACTCTCGTCTTAAATCTAATCTGAAATCATTATACTCTTACTTATCTTTAGTAAAGCTTAATGCCGAATTAGGGCTGACTTATGGCTTTATTCATTCTTTGTACTACTTGAGCAGGTCTTGAACTTTCATCTTATGCAATTTGAATAAAAGGTATAAAAGGAATTTATTTTGCAGAAAATTTATAGAAAATTTGGTGGACATAATTTTTTTTAAGAAATTCATATTGACCGGTGCTTGCCTAGGAACTTCAATTGCAGTTTCAGCGGAGATTATCTTTGGCATCATTCTACCACAGGCATTGTACGCTGACGGATGGAATCAGGTGAGTTGGATGAGATGGAACTATATTTCCACGTTCAGTCCCAATGCAGTCAGCATTGAGATTGAACGTGGAAATACAGGTTGTGTACTGATCTCCTTCACGAAATTATATCTCAACCTTAATCTCAACAGCCTGTATTGTTCCAATGCTGGACGCAGGCCTCCCCCTGATATGCGGTGCTTATCAGGGGTCTGATAGGCGTTTATGTTATGGAGGGTAATGCCCATAATCCCCGTAATCCCCACTAGGCATGCGGGTTGGGGATCCCATTTTGGTTGTATAATTGTTCTGCAGGGCGCTCTTACGACACCCACGGGAAGAGTTGAGGTGGTGCAAATTCTAAACCACCACACATCACGAAATCATGAAAGGGCCCAACTTAATGATTTTATTTGGGTTGTGTTTTTTGTCTGCTGCTTCTTAGTACGCTTGCACCAATCGTGGTGCAAGCGTACTAAGGAGGGTATCTACCCTAGCGTCACCGGTTTGTATGGAGTGCGATAGAATAGCGATACATTTACTCCTACTGTGGAGTAGGAAGTGAACGACCTGTATTGCTACTTTATTTGGTACTTATATAAGTATTAGTATAAGCGGTTTTCCTTTACCATCATCATTCGTACCGCTGGGGCTTGAAACAGGCCACTGCTGGTGTTTGTCCGGCCACTTACATCTTGGGGTCTCTTCAAGACAAGAGTGAATAGGTATCTGGTAAACCTTTATGTTACATCTTCGGCCACATCGTGACTTTCCATCAGTTGAGATTGTGATCGACTATCACCAATAAAAAATCTTTGGAGATTTGTGGAACGGGCTAATGTCCTAAAAGATACTAATAACTCCGTCAGGTAGATTATTTATCAATAGATTGTGATCTTGGACACTTATTTTATCTTTTGTCGTTTAAACAAAAAAAATATAAAGAATTATATTTATTATCTTTATAATAGCTATTAGGCCAGGGTGTCGCGTGACGTCACTTCTTGCGAAACTTTTTAGCACGGTGTCACATGTGAGTTTAGGAGTGGTGAGCTTTTGACGTCAGTAATTAGCTCACCACTCCTAAACTTTGACGCGCCTTTTTTTGTAATAATTGATATTTTAAGAAATGAAAAAAATTACGCAAAATATATTATAATAATCTCGGACTTAATAACATAATATATTTTTTTACCCAGGACATACCCTATTTGAGTATTTTAGCAGTTTAAGTCAAATTTAAATTACTTATTAGTTTTAGACTAGATTGTAATAATATGATGTATTTATTTATTAATAGATAATTACATTAAAAATAAAAAAAGTACATACCCTTTTAATTTAATTTTACAGGATATGGTTGCGAAAGCCCTGGCATTATATGGGTTTGGCGATCTGGCTATGAGAACGGTGATGATGTTTACCAGCCAGTGGATCCTGCGACTTGGCAGTCAGGAAACGTATCTCATTGGCTTGGCATTGGTTTCATTTGCGAAAATCGGTAAGCTTTACGCTTTTAAGCTACAGTTATGTTGTTTTATTTACCAACTAAAAATAAATCGCCATCGCTAATCGATCGGAAATTTTATATATTTGCATAAACTATGTCACTCTACGTACAATTTTTTTTTTCAAAACCGAATAAATGATAGTATAAACGCTTTTTCCCATCTTTTTTGATTATACTTTACTAGCTTCTGTCTGGCTGTCCATGTATGCGTTTTTGCGGGTACCAAACAAGTAACCTCCATGCTGGGCATGCAGGTTGGGGATCGCAGTTCAGTGGTAGAATTGTTCTGCAGGGGGCGCTGTTGCCCGCCCCCGGTGGATATACCTTAGTCGCCTCTTACGACACCCGAAGGAAGAGATGGGGTGGTGCACATTATAAGCCAGCACCACACACCTATTGGGCATGATCAACAGTGGACGAATAATTACTAATACATCGCATTTTGTAGATAATTTTGTTTTATACAATTTTTTTATGTGAATCACTCCCGGCTCATAGCGATCTGCTGAAATAGAGTCAACGGACGTTTATGAGAAAGTCAACATTTCAATACTCAATACTTAATACTCAATACTCAATACTCAATACTCAATACTCAATACTCAATACTCAATACTCAATACTCAATACTCAATACTCAATACTCAATACTCAATACTCAATACTCAATACTCAATACTCAATACTCAATACTCAATACTCAATACTCAATACTCAATACTCAATACTCAATACTCAATACTCAATACTCAATACTCAATACTCAATACTCAGTACTCAATACTCAATACTCGATATGTTTATTGTTGCCATCACATTTCAGGTATGATTTCGTCCAAGGCAGTGCTACCCCGCTACATCTACACTGTTCTTATGGGAATATCACGCACCTTCATCTTCGTCCTGGTAGTGTTGGTGATCTCAGACACGGTACCCCAGGAGCAGTTCACGCAGGCAATAGGAATCTCAATGATGGCCACTGGAATCACTATGCTTGTCCTCGGACCTGCCGTCGGTCAGTTGCAAACTTGTACGACTTTTAAGACTTTCAGGCCCGTATTATGAAAGCTTACTCAGTCTTCACTATCTGCTGAGTAACGCTTTCCTATAGCATAAACGTCACTCAAACATAGCTCGATGACTGAGCAAGTTTTCATGATACGGGCCCTTGAGTCTTTTGCAACGGGATATTTGATTGACCATGATTTGAGTTTTGATCATTCCAATATTTCGGTCAGCTTTCCAATATATCTGCCAATAAAAAAATCACTCGCAGTGCCCTCAGTATCGTGATCATGGCGCATGAAACTGTGCCGAAATATTGTAAAGCTCAAAACTCAAATCATGACATCGATAAAAAAGACAGACTTAATTTTTTTACACGTAAAGTGGATCAATAAAATGTATTTCAAGTAAATATACCGTTGTAAATAACTTAAGTGCTAATAACCATGATGGATTTATATGTTTGGTTCTATTTATATCACATCAAAGAGAATCGACGCCATGGCCATGACGACCAATGAACATTACATGTCTAGGCATTATGCCCTATTCCACTTTGATCCTCTATGCTAAACCATGGATACCAGTTACCACTTTTTTCCACTCCGATTCATAGGTCGAGTAGATTAATCTTGCTTCGCTCCAAAGAATATCTAGGGAATAATCAAAGACGCGGGTCTTTTACAGAATTTTACTTTATTTTACAAACTGTGAGATATTATAGATAAGCTATTTTATTCCAATTTGTATTTAGAACTAGCTGCGCCCGCGGCTTCACGCGCGTTGTTCCTATGAAAACGTTTGGAACAGATTTACAGAATAAAAAGTAAAATTACCTGTATGCTAAATTTCAGCCAGATCCGTTCAGTGGTTTTGGCATGCAGAGGTAACAAACAGCCATCCATCCATCCATACAAACTTTCGTATTTATTATATTAGTGTGATTCTGACAAATAAAACCGCGCAAGACTGCGCAGACTACAGGTTATACATGCACAAAACATGTAATATTATGTATTGTTTTAAAGCTTTTCAAACCATGGGTCCAAATATTTAAATGGTGGCTAGATAGTACATTTTTAAACAGCTTGTATCTCAAGCGTTTAGTTATTTTAGTTTACACTATGGGTAATTTCGAAGAAAATGGTGCTCTAAGCTCTCTCTGGAGGGTAACGGTGTTAAAGTCCGGTCCACATAGATTTGAAAACTTTGAAGGAACCAACCAGAAAGCAATTATTGGTATATATAAACTTCTGCGATTCATCGCCGTACGTAGTCGGTCTTAAAATGTTTAATAACTTCTTTATTGTAGAGGAAGCAAATCTCTTATTGTAGGAAACATAAAGAAGCAAATGGGAAGCAATTTTTGGACAGAATTTCCAGTAATTTTGCGTAGGTGACCTATAATCTTGACGGTAACGAGATTTTTGACTTTTACGTCACTTTTCGTGTAGTAGGTGGTTTACACATTCCCGTACTGAAGAAAGGACGCGTGTTGAAATCCCATCAAAGCCAAACATTTTTGGGATATTATTAGATTTTCTTAGCTTGTATTTTCTTTTCGCAGGTGCTACGAGAGATCTAACCAACAGCTACTCTACGGCTTTCTATCTCCTAACATCATTCTTTATTATAACCATCATATTCTGGGTTATAGAGCTTATTTATAAGAAAAACAAGGATAAAAGAAATGCACAAAGGAAAAATAGGAAATCAAATCGAACTATTAAAGGAAAATGAAAATACATTACGATTTTTTTTACTTATAAACACCATAGTAGGTAACTTATTTTTAACCAATGACTGTAGAAGTACAAGGAGTAGAGGTATAAACCACGACACAAACTTTTGAAATGACGTGTTTAGCTACGTATTGGTCCGTCCAACGAATTCTTCATCATAGATTATATTAAAAAAAAACAAATACCTCCTACGTACCTACCTCATATTAAATACCTAATCGGAATAATTTATATGTAATAAAAAAGTAGATATTTTTTTTTTTTTATAATTACAAAAAGAGAAAAATCTGATCTAGTATTTATATCAGAAATACTTGAGCTCAGTGCTCTTCCAAAAATATAATTATCTCTAGGTGCGAAAGCGTCTTGGGATTGCTTCCGACTGATATTGATATGAATCAGCTGAAATACCTCTAGATTGTTTGCAACAGTCTGCAGTTAGCTTAATTGTTTCTGTTTTTATTCTTTGAACATTATTCCTTTGTTGATAAAGACCAGCTATTTGTAATTAAATTGTAACAACTGGTACATTATAGATAGATAGAAGATAGAAAATTATTTATTGCACACTTATTGAAAGAAACAATACAATAGAACAGCTTAAAATCTAAGTGACAAGTGGCGATCTCAGGCTACGAACCTCTCCCAAATGTCAGCGGCCGGCCCGAGCGAATTTGTTATTGTTTCAAGTAGAATCGCATCGTGGTGGCCATTCTGCGGCATTCGCCTTATTTTGGAATTGTGCTCCCTGTGTCGCATCGCCCCCCGCGTTTGAGCAAGTGGTTGCAGAAATTTGAAGGAATTTCTCAATTTTTTATATTTTTTTCGTACTTTGCGATTCATTTTGAATAAACGACTGATTTCAGAAATAGTTTTGTTTATTTCTAATGGTGAATATATTTAGGATGTTTGCAGTGTAACAGATTTTCGAATAAAGGTGTCTAACATGCATAAAAAATAGCTTGAAAATGACTCGATTTGGTGGTCAAAATATGGCAAATTAGGTTTACTCTCATTCAAAGATCATAATGTTTCAAAAAACTAAAACACTACAAACATAGAACAAGGTTCGTAGTTAACCCGCTTACATTCATAATGAATTCGTCAAACTACGAAAGTTTCTATAGTAAAAAAAACTACAAACATAGCTATTTGTCATCCGATTACGTATGGAAAATTTCAATACGATCGGAAACTTGGTTTCCAAATGAAGCGGAAAGTACGTTTGTATGGGGGCTAAGGTATCCGTTCGGTTCTTAAGAGCGATCTCTACCAGACAACCATATTCGCGTCATAAAAATATGACAAGCAAATTCGTAGCTTTTATTAAATTCAAACTAAACATCTTTATAAGTAAGAATAACAAACTCATATCTAATCTCAATTTGCTAAGGAAAAACAGCCGTTTTTATGCATTCAAACAAATCTTCCAAAGATTTATTATATAGGTTTAAGCAAGACAAATATAATATATTACCTGTTAACTCAAACTATTATGTATTTAATACCTTTCTACTATGTTACTATATATCTGTCATAGCCTTGCATAAGAGTTCCGTGCCTTTGTTAGTGTGTGTCTATGTGAATTTCTTATGAACAATAAGTTTCATGATCATGATATCATACACAAAGAAAAGGTCAACTTATAAAATTAAACAATACACAAGGAAATAAAGATATTTATAGATATTTTTAAGCTATTGCATAGCTTCTATCGCGAGCCTTGAGCGTGGAGACCGAATCTAGAAATTCCGTAACGAAAATAACCTAACACTATGCAATAGCTTTACAGCGGCAGTCCCCGAGTGCCACACGTCTTTTTTATTTGTGAAGCTTCGGTATGTAGACTAAAGTAAAGAAGCGACGAAGAAACCTTTAGCGTCCTCAACCGCAACCTCAACAGCCTGTATTGGTCCACTGCTGGACGCAGGTCTCCCCCTGAAAAGCGCCTTGTTGGCGTTTATCTAATGGGGGGGAAATACCCATAATCCCCACGCTGGGCATGCGGGTTGGGGATCGCAGTTTGATGGTAGAATGGTTCTGTAGGGGCGCTGCTGCCCGCCCCCGGTGGATATTCCTTCGTAGCCTCTTACGACACCCACGGGAAGAGATGGGGTGGTGCAAGTTCTAAGCCAGGACACAGCTAGATAACCTTTAGCCTAATCCTTCTAAATCAAAGCGATCGACTATTGAAGGCTAATTTTTATTTACGTTTTCTTATCAAACATTGGCTGCGAAAATAAAATAGCTGAGGGAACGACCTTATATACTAGAAAAAATAAATAATGCTGGCATCTTCTCGATCTATAGGTTATTATAATATATTATCTATATATTGAAGTCAGTTAAGTATCGGTTATAAAAAAAATTGGCTATTCCTGTAGGCAAAGAAGTATTTCATTAGTTACTAAATTGCCTGTAAGTAACTCACAAGCGAGTCAAAAATACACGCATTTCATCGAAACAAGATGCAAAATGTATCTCTACCATATTTTTATGACAAGCACTTAACTAACTCCAATGTAAACAATGATAGCATTAGAAATAGAAATGCATCTTGAATGTGTTTAGTCTTGGTTAGAAAATTGCTAGCATGAGCGCAGAGTTTAAAGTGAATAAGAAATATGTTTTGGTGGCTCCTGATGGAGGATGGGGTTACATGATATGTGTTTCATTTATCATTAATAATGTAAGTAAGAAAACCTTTCTCATACTCGTAGATGACTATAAATTTACCATAACAACCATTGAACAATTAAAAAGGGAAGATAGGTTACGTTCTCCCAGCAGCGCTTACTCAAGAATTGGCATGTGTTACAACTACACGCAAACACGTACGCTCACAGTTATATTTTTCAGTTTAGTGTTTAACACCTTCATGGCCCAAGACGCAGGTGCCAGTCTCTATCTGCGTGGAGCTGCGGCGCGCCCCTGCGGGTCGCACCGCAGAGCTGGGCAGTGAATGCGTTATACACTAACACCTTCATGGCCCAAGACGCAGGTGCCAGTCTCTATCTGCGTGGACCTGCGGCGCGCCCCTGCGGGTCGCACCGCAGAGCTGGGCAGTGAATGCGTTAAGTTGATTAAGATAAAGCACACTAGTAAAGCACAATATTATCACTATTCGCCAATAGATGTCAGTAAGAGTCAATTGAATACGACAAAGTTGATGAAAGTTTATTGAAAACACGAATAAAACCACATTTTCTAAAAATGAATCCTAGCTAGATCGATTTATCGCTCCCGAAACCTCCTGTATACTAAATTTTATGAAAATCGTTGGTTCGTAATATACAAGAATTGCTCGTTTAAAGGTATAAGATGGACTAAAGGCGCTGCTGCCCGCCCCGTTGTGTATATCTTTGAGTCGCCCAACCATATCTATCAGGCAATCCTTAATTAGATAGTTGTTTACATTTAATTTTAAAATGATGTAGGTATAATGGTACCTATGGTGTCAATAAGTAGATGGTGTCAATAGATGATCGGGATTTCTGGAACTTTTGTCCACAAATGCACTGTGCGTCTCTCTAAGCTGGCAGGGGATTCCGGTCAAGAAGTCCAGAAATTGCCTTCGGGAGAAAGGGGGAATATGGCAGGGGATTTTTGGAATAAGTCCTATTCTTTGGAGTTGACGTTGGTATGCGTTGGTGGTGCCAGAAGGTGGATGCGGTTACATGTCATGATATTGTTTCTCTTATTATCAATAATGTGATTTAAAAAAATGTGCCTATTGATAATGATAGATTAATCATGTCATTAGTTTTAAAAGCAAAACTCAGTTATTTGATAGTCCTTATCACAAAATCAATCAAGTCATTTATTTCGTAGTAACAGAAATGTCAGGCAATCCTAAAAAAGTTAGTTTTAATTGTAAAAAAATGCTTAGATTAAGGTTTAAATAAGTGGATCAGAGAATATCTGGAACTTGTCGATAAATCCCTTGTGCGTTCCCTCTCCGAGCAGGCAGGGGATTTCGGTCTAGAAGTCCAGAAATCCTCTTGGAGAAAATGGCAGGGGATTATTGAAATAAGCCCTTTCTCTTGCCGATATTTTCTTTTTACCCGGACACTACCCAATTGGCTACATTTTAGAAAACAAATTCTCATTCTGACATGAACTGAGCTCTTACCTAACAGCACATATTTATTGTAGGTAATACCTTTCTTAAACTTGACTGATACCCCGATTCCCTGTCAAATATTGACGTAGAGAGAACGCACCGTTGATGATTGTTTACACAGGTAGGCACTGACTTAACATTGCAAGTCACTATCTCTCACGTGTATAAGTCAATCGTAACGGATCAGATGAGCTAATTGTAGATTGTTGACAACAGTCTGCAGTTGACTCAATTGTTTTCATTGTAAATACTAATTCTCATTTGTTTCTATTAATAGATTGTTTTGGACTAAGGTATGAAATAATAATACGATAGGTACTTAGTGTGCAAAACATAATTGTGCGAGAAAAGTTTTCGTGAGCTCTATAGACAATAATTTAATTTTCGCTTACACTTCACACTATCACATTATACCTAATATAATATTATAAATGTGAAATTTTGTACAGATGTATGGATGGATGTTTGTTTACGCCAAAACTACTGAACGGATTGGGCTGTAAGCTACTACCCCCCACCTATATGTCACATATAGTCGTTAGACGAAGACATTTTGACATGATTATGACAGGGCATCGTGCAGGGGGCCAAGGGACGGGACGGGGTAGGAACGCTCCCGAGTTGTCCATCGACGTCGATGTTTATGGATAGGCGGGGCGTGAAGAAGGCGGTGCACGGCGCGTGCGACGCAGCGTGCGACGCGTCAAATTAAACAAACGCGTGTAAAAACGCTTCTCCGTACACACACTCTACCAACGCCACAATCTTTGAATTTAGTGCGGGCCGAGCCACTTCACGCGCTGCTGCACGCCTCGCGTCTCCGTAGACAAGACCATAAGAGCGTGGTCCCCCGACCCGTTCTTAGGCCCCCGCACGATTGTCCTGTCAAAACGCCTTCGTCGAACGACTGGGCTCAGCAGCAACTGAGCTCCCTATTCGTCAATTAAACTGTACATAAAACGAAATCTTATCAAGAAAGCCTATTACTCCTTAGATGATTATGTTAATGATGTTAATGCTTGGCCGAATGTCGCCCAGTTCCACACCGACAATAGTATGTAAGTCTAGATTTAGTTATGCTAAGATTGTATTAGATAAGCGATAAACTTGCTAGTGGTTTCATTTTCACTTCTTCCGCTAGTGGACAAAAAATTGAAGTGAATTAAAGTCAATTGCACCTTATTTCTTGTTTGATAGTAATAACTATTTATTAAGCTGTTTATATAGTAAAAATTTGACTTGTCTAAGTGCTTGTTTTGTAAGTCTAAAGAAATAAAGGATTGACTCCGACTCCGACTCTGACTCTGACTGTATCATATGCATATACATAGGTAGGTTGCGTCTATACTAAGAACTGAGAATGATTCTTTTTCAGGCTGCAACTACGATGTTTATGGGGAGTTTCGGTTTGCTGTACAACGACTTCATGATACAGATCGGGATTGCCTCTACAGGGGTTACACTGCTTTATGGGTTAAACGCGCTTTTTTTGTCTTTAACTGGTAAGCATAAAATACTGATGATGAGAAATTCAACCTTTTCTTTATCTCAAATCTACTGTATTTTTGGAAATAAATAGTAATTGAATCATTTGAAACTTGATTCTTGCAAAGAAAATCAAAATACGTTAAAATATATTCGGTAAAACTTTGCGACGGATGTTGTTCGCTATCTATGTCGAGACTGCTCGCCCAAGGAGAGGTCATAATCAACGTTTGAACAAGCTGATCGCTAGACCAACGAGGCAGTTAAAATACTATAAGTCACGCAGATAGAGATAAACTCCCTTATTCATAATGGTCTGCTAATATAATACAGCTGCTAAGTAGTGTTATTTCTCAGTCTGACTTATGTCAATAGAAGAAGACAGAGTGAGATTTAGCAGTGTGCTAAATTAGCCGACCATTCTACTGACTAGACCTTTAGATTTCCGCTGCTTCGCGGTACTTGTACTCTTGTAAACATTTTTTTTTCTCCTTTTTTTCAGGTTTTTTCGTAAGTTCATTAGTGAAACTATCGAGTCTTCGAAAAACAGCTTTCCTAGGAGTGTTGGTATTCAATGTTGGAACGTTCGGAATGATATTCTCTAACTCTTACGTTACCTTCGTGATTTATCAAGGAATTTTTCCGGTATGTTGTTATTAAATAAATTGCTTTATTTAAAACAGTCTAGTAGGGACTAGTATCTGGTACATTACCCTTCACTAATAATCTTAAATATCCTTTAATAATAAGACACTTACCCATTGATTTATTAAAAAACCCTTTTTAAGGCGCATACCCGAGCCAATCTGACAGCAATTCCTATTTTATCATATTTTTACGTTTATCACAGGAATTTTTAAAAATCCTATGTTTAGATTGTGGTATCTATTATAAGCTATTTTTTAATACCTCTTTTATAATTTTATCTCTTATAGTTTAGGAGGAGATGCAAAAATAGAGTTTGGTGGCTTCCTAAGCTTTACAAAATGAAACTATTACAGAGGCATTAATAAATAGCGTATAATAGATACCACAAACTGAACGTAGGATTTTTAAAAATTCCTGCGTTCAACGTAATAATAAGACATAATAGTTGGGGGCGCCACTTTCGCTGGTGTATGGGCCTTAAGATTTTTTTTATGTATTTCTAATTCTTTACCACGGGGATCCCGTGATTACTAAGATTTAGTCCTTGTTTGACAACCAAACTCGCTAGTTTCGTCCCTATCCATAACCTTAACGAGGGACTTACCTCGATGAAGTCCCTCGTTAAGGGATGACACATTGGTGTTCTTCCAACACCAAATAAGGTTCGTAGTTAACCAGCTTACCGCGTAATGAAGATAACCCTGTTTATTTGTATTTAATCAATACACCAGTAGTATTAAGTCAGTATTGCATCAGTGTAATGTAACATTGATTCAATACTGAAAGAATGCACTTACGTTTTCGATCGGTGGTGTATAAGCGCAATAAACAAGTAATTGTTTATTTCCAAGAAAAAAATCATTTGGGTATGTCTATCCATCCAAACATGTAAACATCTTAACATCCTAACTTAATTATTTATAGTTTAGTTTGATAAAAACCTACAACACTAGAAAATGATATCAGCTGAATCAACATTTTATATGTTCTTTTTTTATACCACCTTATGGTGTTTCGTAAACCCAAGTTCGTGTATTATTGTATATTATTAAAATATAAATAATAATATAAATATAGTGCCTACCTTAACTAACGACATCAAGTGTAACGTAAGTGTACCTCCGGTGTAAATAAATATATACGAATAAAAAACTACACAACTTAAGAAGAATCTGTTTCAAGGAATAAAATAATTAATAGCGCAGGGTTCTTAAAATCTTGACCAGATGAAGTGTGAAACCGGATTGTTCCCCCCAGCCAACCAAACTAGACAACTGGTTGTCTGTGTGGAAATAATTTTCCGCGGGGACAACCAGTTACCTACTGTCAATTAGTTGACAACTGTTTGGCAACTAGTTGTCTCGATAGTGCCATTTCACGCTTTTTTTATCGTATTTTTATAGTCAATAAAACCTTACTGACTAATATAACCTATCGATAGGAAAATACCTTAATGTGTAACTTTTCTGATTTCAGGGAATAGCCTTGGGGATATCATACAGCTTGAGTTGCACCATAATGAATGATTATTATGTCAAGAAGCGAATGTTCGCATACAGCATCGTCCAATTTGGAGTAGGTAAGAAAACAAACGATTACTATAATTACTTTAGAAGCATTATTACTTACCTAAATTATTGGGTACCTGTAGAGGTACCTACAAAGGGGAACAAAAAGTGACGTCATAAATAAAATGAATGCCTCATCGCATCGTACCCGAAAATTGGTAGCAATCAGTTAAAAATAGTTATTTGTTCAACAAGTGAACAACACGGTTTTTTTGTTTCACGTGCCGATTTTAAATCGTAGTGCGTTCAAATACTTGGTCCATCATGAAATTTACTTATTTGATTAAATAATTACTGCATTTGAATGCAGTATCACCATTCTAAATTAAAATTACTTTGTCAACTTGTTCAATAATATTCTTGGTTTTGAGCAGCAAGGCACTGTTTTCGAGCAAGAGAGGTGAAAAAGTCATTACTCAGTATTTTTTAAATGAATTCACTGTTTGGTTCACTCCCTCTGTATGTATAACGCACATCTTTTCAGGGTGAGTTTAAAATATTGAGTTAATAATTATCAAGCATAACCGAAACAGAACATAAGCTTAGGAGCAAGGACTAATGATAATTTTCACTGTTTTTCCAGCGGCAATAACAATGCTTGGCCCGATATTCGTGAAGTGGTCTCTAGAACAATACGGGTTCCGGGGAACACTGCTATTGATCTCCGGAATATCCGCCCACAACGTATTCGGTGTGCTACTCATGCAGCCCGTCGAGTGGCATATGAAGCGAGTTGAAGTGGCGGTTACTTCAGGTAAATATCAATATTATACGTAATATTAAACTAGCCTCGCGTTTTCCGGGACAAAGCAGAAATAAATAGAACACAGGTACCCAGGTACCAGAGCTACATCTGTGTAAAACTTTATCAGTTTGATCCGTTCAGTAGGCTTGATAACAAACATCTTAACATCCATCCAAACTTTCGCATTTCTAATATAATGTGAGGTTTGCCTCTACAAGTGGTGCGGGCTTTTTCTGGATGTATAAAAACGAAAGATGTAAAATGAGGGTGTTTTTAAGACCATATGGCATAAATGAAAACTTCCTACGCCGAGTATTCCTGATTCAAAGTCACCATCCCGAGCGTGACGCATCTGTTTTCTTCGCTGTTATTGTTCTAAGAGTACACCTAGCAAATACCCAAAGAGCATCTCAGCATATGAGGTCGCTCATGATGCTGTTGGCAAGTGGCAGCATTGACTGAATTACTGACGCCGAGACAGTACGGCAGCGGTATGGTTTCATTTCGGGGTATGAATGAATATGAAAGGCACCGACAGTGTTTTTCAACTTGTCAGCTGGCTGGGCAGCGACTTGGTGTTTAGTGTACATTATTTAGTGTTTCCTCTTAAGATTTTGGTTTTGCCCTAAATTCTTCGGAAATTATCTCTTAAAATCCCTAATTCATTTTTGTAATTCCCTAATTTAGGGCGCATGAATCTTGAATAAAAAACAATTTCGTTTTTTACGATTGAACGTCTACTGAAGTGTCAGAAGCCGAACCACTACACCTATAGGTTTTTGCGGTATTGAGCATAGCACTAGTAGGCTCCAAATATAGCAGTTATTAGCCAGCATTCCTAACTTACTGTGAAGCACTGTAAGTTAGGAATGCACACCGCTGAGGGTTTCATTAGTCGTCCTAGTCGTAATCATACTATTTTCTTTTATTTCGGCGAAATCCATAAAAGTGGAAACACTGATTCTTTATCAGCCCTTCAGTCATACCCTGGTCAGTCATCAAAGGGATCAGTTAGGGACTACAGTCTGCGGCTATGATGTTTATATGAGTGGGCTGATTTTTACAGATGTTAAGCCTCTTATAACTAAAAGCGAAACTTGCGAAATTCGCAAAGATAAAGACAAAGTGACCGAAGCAACGGTCGAAACTGGAGCTACACCGGACATAGTGCCAGGGGCTGTTTTAGAGACTAATACGACAAACAGAAGGTAAATACTTATTTATTGAACTACCAAAAAACATACACAACAAATTTCAATTCTTAATTTTGTTTTAAAAAACTACAAACCGACTTTTCTATAGTTTTTTCATGAATGTTCATGGAACCCACTGTCAGAACTGAACTAAATTAAAATGGGACCACACGAGATGCACCAGCTTTCATATAAAAAAATAATGATGAAAATAGGACCACCCAGTCAAAAGTTCTGAGGTAACAAACATAAAAAAATACAGTCGAATTGAAAACCTCCTTCTATTTTTGAAGTCGGTTAAAAATAGGAGAAAAAGGTTCCATCAATGAGGCGTTATCAAAAAGTTCCCCCTGCAGAACAATTATAACACCAAACTGCGATCCCCAACCCGCTTGCCCAGCTTGGGGATTGTGGGCATTACCCTACATGAGATAAACGCGAATAAGGCGCTTATCAGGGGGAGGCCTGCGTCCAGCAGTGGACCAATACAGGCTGTTGAGCTTAAGATAGCCACTTATTTGTTTGTTCGATTTGCAGAATGCGCATAGAAGAATTCCTAGACATACGGTTCTTCATGAAGTTCATTAAGAGTTGCGTCTGCATAGGGCCTGCCGTCGCTAGTTTTGTTGAGATGACGTATATCGTGCTTCTACCACAAGCTCTGTATTCTATGGGATGGGACCAGGTGAGTCTTTTCGTTTTTTTTCTGTCAATGACATGATGTTAATGATAAACATTACATAATTGAAGTGAATTAGAATCAATTGCACCTTATTTCTTATCCCTTCAGGTGCCAGACTTTGATTTAGCTAGGACCTATGTTGCCAAAGTCAAAATGGCCGCCAGACTTTTTTTACGCCGGGCGCTTAAAACTGAAATTAGGGCAAGCTGTTTATATAGTAAAAAAAATGTCTTAGTGCTTATTTTGTAAGTCTAAAGAAATAAACGATTCGACTGTGACTCTGACTGAGACTAAACTTCGAATCAAAATCACAGGTGAGCAGAGTGCTGGCTTCTATTTCGGTCAACGAATTAGTATTGCCATTCAACGTGTGGCATTGCCGCCAGCATTCTGCGCGCTCTGCCTTCTAGAGAAGGCTTAGATTTTTAATATAGATATATTTTATGGAAAAAAATATAATCAGAATTTGGAAATCAATAACTAAAAAGTAAATAAAGCTTACCGTGCTTATTCTGCTGTATTCTCACAAACAAGGCACACAATAACTTAAAAAGCAAAATTCAGTCAAAACTAGAGAATAGAAAAAAAATTAAATGAATTAGAGTCAAGTCAATTGCACCTTATTTCTTGTTTGATAGTAATAACTATTTATCGAGCTGTTTATATAGTAAAAAATTTACTTGTCTAAGTGCTTATTTTGTAAGTCTAAAGAAATAAACGATTTGACTCTGACTGACTCTATTACAGAAATCTAAATTGCAATGTCATCTAATATTGAGCAACTTACAGAGCTTTTCGATTGAATTTTCAGGGAATGGTAGCTTTTGCTATATTTCTATACTGTTTCGGCGACATGGCCATGAGGATAGCCTTGATATTCACCAGCAAGTGGATCCTAAAGCTCGGGAGCCAAGAGGCTTATATTCTTGGCCTCGTCTTGGCCACATTTGGAAAACTTGGTAAATTGTATAACTGTTCCAGCCGAATATATTAATACCTAATACTTATTGATACTAAGATATATAGATCATTCTTTATTTAAAAACCTCAAATAAGTAACTAAATACTGCCGGACAATCCGCACAACATCTGCTAGTCTCGAGCTTGTGTTGTGGGCAGGGCTTGGAACACCGGTATTTTGAAATACCGGTACCAATGACCTTAAAGTGGTACCGGTACTTCTTGGTACCGGTATAAAAAAATGCGGTATATTTTGAGTACCGGTAATCTCAATTACCGAAAATATAATACCGGTATTATTGGTACCGGTACCAAGCCCTGGTTGTGAGTACTATAATTGAGTGATATATTTTATAAATTGATATTTTTCTATTAAGTATACATAGAAAGTACACATAACACCCAGAACAAATATTCCAGATCGTACAAATTAATGTGGCCTTGGTGGGCCTGATACGCGCTATTTCGATTTCACGTTGACTGTACTTCAGCAGTTCGAATAATTTAGCATAAAAATTTGCATTGCATAAACAAGAGATTGGAATTCGCGATGTAAAGTCGGGAATAATTCAAAAATTGACCCAAGGCGGGAATCAAACCTCCTGCATCGCGAAGGAAGGAGGTTCGAGTGAAAACCGGTCGCGCCACATCGTTCGTCAATTTTAATAGTGACACTTGCAGACATACACACACATAATTATATTAATGTCCTTATTTAACTCCCACTCTACACTACGAGTTTACTCGTACAATGCTAAAATTATACCGGAAACCCAAAAATTACATTTATTGCAAGAACCTACACCGTAAAAACACGAATCATCCTAAGATTTTTAATTTAGCCGCAAAGAAAAATTGTAAAAGAATGTCGCAGATGTTCGCAACTGGTGCCATGAGCTGCCTGATATTAGTAATACAAATTTTTACTAAAGAGTGAGCGAGCGCTCCTGCGAGATGGATTTCAAGCTGCATAACCAGATTTGGTTTTCTCGCGAGTGAAAAGTACAGAGCAATGCAATAACGTGCAATGAATTTTCTATGCGCCAAAACTGTTTTTACCTAATTAAAAGTCAATGAAACACCTAATCGAAAATCTAAATGACGTAACTAAAGAAATACTTCTAGGTTTTATAGCAAAACAAAAACCGAAGAAAAAAGTGTGCTGTTACTGAGATAAATTGCAAAATGTATGCAAAACATATTTTTCAAAAAAATATACTTTTGAGATTTTTTTTTACCAATCGTGTTTTCAAAACACGTAATTTACGATAAAGGATCGAAGCATAGTATATCATAAACCTAAATATGAAGGTAGTAGAAGTAGGAAGGGTAGCTTTCATAGATTCTGAAATGATCAGAGTCTATATCCTACAGCTGCGTTTAAAATAACTTGTTTGATAATCCAGATTTCTAAAATTTCTGATCAAAAACAAAAACCACTGATTCCTTCATATTTATTGTTCGCCGAAATCTGTTCCCTTTATTTTCAGGCATGATCTGGTCAGAAAAAGAGATACCTATCTACGTGTACCTAGTACTGATAGGTATAGCGAGATGCTTCATCTTCGTAATACTAACCGAGGTGATCGCCGACAACGTACCTTCAGAGAACTTCACCCAAGCTATCGGAACGTACATGATGTCTACTGGACTTATAACTGTGGTTATAGGGCCGGCGATAGGTAATTTCTAACTTTATTTATTTTATCATCATTATCATCAGTCTCTTTAACCTCAACCTCAACAGCCCGTGGTTGAGGTTGACGTTACAAAAATACTATTACTAAATAGAGCTGTTTTCACGTTATTCCTAAAGTTATAAACAGTTTTGTCGCCTCTTGCGCTTGCTTGCATCTTTATTATGTTCACTATACATATTTTTCATATAAATGTTTCGATCATTTTTGGACTGAGCTTGCCTAGCCCGCTATAGGCCTTTTTTGGCTTTACTAATCTCAGTCTTGAAAATAAACAGTTTATAAAAATTTCTAGGTTCTTTACGTTATTTAGATAACAGATAAGAAGTTTCGCGCACTTTGGCGTCGATTCAGTTGTAAAATTAGCTAAAGTTAGCTCAACCTAAAACAACTGAATCGACACCAATCCAGTTGCTATGATTCTTTGCCAAAAACTTTTTAAATTATTGTAACATTAATTTTTAAAGGCAGAAATTGCACAAAACCCATTTTATTTTGGAAATAACTTCGCTTTCAACCTAAGTTTACGTAGAATTGCTTCTAAACAAGGTATGTAGTAAATGTCCTTAATACAACCCTGCTAATTTAATTCATGCGCTCCATTTGTATTTCCTTATCTTCAATTTTACCGAATTTACCTTGGAGGTTCCTTCGGCATAGGCTATCATTAAAAAGAAACATAGGCACACTGCTAGAAATATATAGAACACACTCTAAAGGGATGACGTGATGACTAAAATTATAAAACGTTATAGCAACTCCATAATTCTAATAATTAAATTATTGCAGGCGCTACAAGGGATCTTACAAACAGCTACTCCACGGCTTTCTACCTACTGACGTCATTCTTCGCTATAATCATATTATTCTGGACAATTGAGATCGTTTACAAGAAAAACAAAGACAAGAGGAAGATTCAAAGAGAAACTGCAGCCAAATCCAATCAATTGAACAAAGGAAAATGAAGAGAAATTGTTTTAGTTTGTTATTGCGTAACATTAATCCCAATCAGGGCGAGCAATACTGCAGGTGTACGGTCAACAAATTAGGTATCTACGTATAGGTAAATAAAATCTTACTTCAGTACTATTAAATATATAATTATATACTTATACGTACGCACCTGCTCAGATTATCTTCACCAGTCATTGCCTAGTCTAGTGATAATTTCGTTTTTATTTAATTTATCGAAACCCAAAGACCGGTTATACTTTTAAATATTTTCCCCGTGTTCTGTGATCCAAGCTATTATGGACCGTATAATAAGTTTATTAATATTTTTTTTTATAAGAAGAAATAGTACCTAGGTGCTTTTTCTTAGTCGTTAGACTCTTGGCAGAGTAGTCGTGGTTGTCATATAATTTCTCTTACGCCGCTGGTAAGTAAGTACGTAGTAAATATCCAATATCCATACATACTAAAATTCTTACAAATGCAAAAGTATTTATAGTATAGTAAGTATGCCTGTTACATTTTCCCACCTCAACGGTTGAACAAATGATATTAGCTAAGTTTTGTGTTATCCTAGGGAAGGAAATCGGCTACTTTTTTTATCGGAATTCGCATGCGAATACGCGGGCAAAAGCTTGTATAAAAAAGGATCTAATTAAAAAGCCGACGCACAAGTGAACGCTTAATTTACGTGATCAAATAAGCTGTAAATTAAAATTCCATAATTTATTTTTATCGTTGTTTTTGTTACGAAAATATGTTTACGCTATAAACCAGAATAGCCTTCGGAATTTTTTTAGTTGAGCTGGTAACTGCCAAATATTTGCAATAGATTTGCATTAGGTCAGTGGAAGCGTAAACAAATTAAATATTCATCGTTTGTAAACGGACATCCTCAAATCTGAATAACCTATTTTGCTTCTTTTATGGACGAAGAAAGCTCTAAACAATTTTTGTCTCGAGTTCACATTTTGAAAGAAACGTAGCATACCGTTTGTTCTCTGAAAGTAGTTCTACTATAGTAGTATCCTTTCCTTTCCTTTACCTGTAATCTGTCAAGGTACCTGTAGTTTAGTACGGAATATGTACAAAACTACAGATTTGACAGCCTGTACAGTGTACTGTACGTACAGGCTGTCAAATCAGTTAGGCTACAGCACAGATCTCAGTATAGCTCTGTGGGCTACAGGGTATAGTCGTAAGCTCTAGTTGAAATGTACTGAAGCGCAATTCTGCTAGCCAATCGCTTTACGGTAAAAATAATATTGAGCTTTTCGGATTTATTTGTGGTAGTTTTTTTTTATACAGATGTTGATAGAGCGAATAATACTATGATATGACTCTTCCGGGGGATTTCCTTGCAGTATAACTTCTGGCTGTATTCCATTTTGAAGATAATTTATCTCAATGTTTGTAAATAGTTTGGTCTTTGGTTTGCACAGATTCACTCTACTTCGTTTTAATACTCCTGACAGCTTTATTTCACATCTGACTGGCCGATGATCTGAAGGGAAGTTGATATCGAGAACATGGGCATTCTTTACTATATTGAAGTTTTTGTCATAAAATCGATCTCGTTCCCATATTTTCCGTTTGGAGAGTGCCAGGTCTATTTTTTTCGGATAGGTTTATTAAATTTAGTATTGGTGATAGTTAGCTGAAATAAGTTTTTGCAATCTTTCGTTTCTGTTTCCGTAACCAAATAAAACTTAGCTAGATCTGGAATAAAACATAGGCTACTTTATATACCATAAAAAAATACATGGGATGGAAATAACCTTGAAACGCTTCTCTAGTAACAACGCATGCGAAGACACGGGCAAAAACTAGTATTATTTATGAAGCAACGAAAGTTTTAAAGTTTGGTAACTGGAGAACCTACCTGTCGGCCACGTGAAAGACGAAATCAGTTTTTAAGTAAGTTAGGAACTTCCCCAGTTTCGTACCAAGGAGTTATGAGTCTCTCTTCCGGGCACAGAATACATATATAACTAACCCTCGAGTTAAGGAAACAAGTAGAGTTCAAATAGTTAGAGGTTAGCAGCTGTTTAAACTTTTAACGAAGACTGAAATGTTTATGAATAAACCAATCTTGAAAAACAAGAGTGAATTATGTCTTTTTAACCGACTTCAAAAAAAGGAGGAGGTTCTCAATTCGAATATTTTTTTATGTTTGTTACCTCAGAACTTTTGTCTGGGTGGTCCGATTTTAATGACGGAAAGCACCAGCTTTCACATAAAAAAATCATTTTTTATGTGAAAGCTGGTGCTTTCCGTGTAGTCCCATTTTAATTCAGTTCTGACAATGGGATCCATAAAAATTCATAAAAAAACTATAAACATTGAAGTCGGTTTATAATTTTTTAAAACAGAAATAATTATAGACCATTGACGACCTCTGTGGTGCGGTGGGCGAAGGTCCGCCTGCGACGCAGGTGGTTGCGGGTTCGATTCCCGCCTCGGGGCAAATATTTGTACGATCTGCAGATATTTGTTCAGGGCGTTCTGGATGTTTTCTATGTTCTGTATAATAAAAATATCTATCTATGTAGTGTATTGTATTATGTATATCAGTTATCTAGTACCCATAACACAAGCTCTGCTTAGCTTGGGTCTAGATAACGCTGTGTGAATTGTCCAGCATTAAAAAAAAAATTATACATCATCTCTCCGTGTTCAGCTGGCGGTATAGAATTTGCACCACCCAACTCTTCCCGCGGGTGTCGTTAAAAGCGACTAAGAGATATTTACCGGGGGCAGGCAGAAGCGCTTCCTCATCGCAGATTGGTGACAAAATTGTTCTGCAACAATTCGTCACCAAACTGCAATCCCCAACCCGCATGCCTAGCGTAGGGATTATTGGCACTACACCTCATAAGATAACAGGCAATAAAGGCGCTTATCAGTGGGGGGACTATGTCCAGCAGTGGACCAATATAGGCTGTTGAGATTGAGGAGGTTGACACATAATCGGCCACATCGTTTCTTACATCAGGTGATATGAGTCAAACGAAGAAATGATGGTTCAACTGAACGAGTCGAGCTGAAATTTTAAGGTGTCACTCTAAGGCCCGTTTTATGAAAGCTTGCTCAGTCATCGAGCTATGCTTGAGCAACATTTATACAATAGAAACACGTAACTCAAGCAGAGATTAAAGACTGAGCAAGCTTTCAAAATACGGGCCTAAGCTACTGACTGGAATCACATAGGCTACACTTTATAATCTTTATACACACATCATCCCAGTGAATGGGATAACTTTATTCTACCCTACAGTTGCTTATCTCTTTTATACTACACCTGCTCAGAAAGTTGCATATTCTTTTTCCAAACTTATGGTAGAAAACCCGTCTTTGCCAGCGTACCGAAACGCGGGAAGAAAAACTCTATGGAATTTAATTTCTCACGCGTTTAGCGGTAACATACGTTACTAGAGATTTTCGTTGAGGGCCACTCGTCGACATTTGACCAAGACTTTTAAATACTTACTACGAAGAAAACTTATTTAGAGCACCTTCAAACATTATAAATATCCGGTAGTAAGAATTGAACCCTCGACCTGTTGCGATTGAGCTACCTGTAGCTTGCTTGCAATAGTCTACAGTTAGCTAAATTGTTTCAATTGTAAATACTAGTTTTTATTAGGTATGTTTCTTTTATTTTATTCTAATTGTCTTCTTTCTCAATAGGTGTTTTTTTATTCGAGAATTTTGTAGATACTCGTATATGAAAATAAGTAAGCCTTACCTACAAATTACAAAAACTGCATTAGTACAATAACCCAACTATTTCAACTTCGTACCAACTTGACGACTTATAAATACTTATAATTTATATTTGCCCAAATAAAAAGTAATTTCACAGTTGATGAATGGAGCCAAAGCCGGTGGTCACTTAGGAACAATTGACTCACCTTCGACAAAAAGCTAAACTAGTAATAACCAGTTTGAATCTAAATTCCGTAACGAATATCCCGCTAGCTCGCATAACTAGTTTAATGAATCTGTTACTATAGAAATTATTGTTTAATGTTGTGAAATAGCTTGAATTGGTTAAAAAATGGCGATTTTGAATTCTTGGAGAATTTCAATCGAAAATATATTGAGTTACCGTTGTCCCCGGAGACCGGGAACAGCAGAAAATATATTTTAAATTATAATATTTCCCCTCGACCATACTCTGTCCCCGATGATATAGTTTGATAAAATCCTAATAATATTATAAACGCGAAAGTTTGTAAACATGTTTGTGTGTTAACATGTATGTATGTTTGTTGCTCTTTCACGCAAAAACTACTGGACGGATCGGGCTGAAATTTTGCATACAGGTAGTTCTAGGCCTGGAATAATACATAGGTTACTTTTCATCCCATAAATTAGTTCCCGTGGGATACTGGTGCCTGGTGCATGAAATAGGTTTTTTAAAACTTTGCGTCCGCGTATTTGAGATGTGTAGTCCTTTGCCCTCAAAGTATGTGAACAAGAAATGACGCCCGGTAGCTTTATGCGCCGGGTTCTGACGATAACATACTTTGTGTATACTAATGTTTTTTCTGTTTGTGTATTTTAGTTATTTCTATTTGTGATATGGGTCCCTAATTTTGTATTGTGTGCCTGAAATAAACGAATTTTATTTTATTTATTTATTTATTATTAAGTCTCCACGCGAGCGAAGCCATTGGCAGAAAGTAGCTAGATATAGTTTTAAGTTATTTTGTCAATTTATTAATTAGAACCAAAACTGGTTAAAACCTGTTTAAGAGTTATTTCCGATAGTAGTTCAATGTCAAAGCGGTCAAAGGGCCATGTTAAATGTCTACAAAGTTCGTAAGTAAGAAACTGTTCGTCCTCTTCGGGCTTAGTATTATATCAAATAAAAAAATCTGTCGAATTGATAACCTCCTCTTTTTTTTGAAGTCGGTTAAAAATAGATGATGCTGTGTTAATTGTCCAGCATTATTAATTTTTAATTTATTACTTATTATATTTATAAAAAGTACACTACTTTATAAAAAGAACATTTATTTATACAAAGACCTACAACATTGATGACGATTTTAGAAATAACTTTGCGAGTCCAAGTTTTTTTATGCGATTGCATAAAACGGATGCGTCAACATTTTACAATACCTACATCGGATAACATAGTTTTTTTAAATAAGATTAGCCTTTGTGTTATTTTAGAACCTATCTACACACCAAATTTCATTTAAATCGGTTTAGTAGTTACGGAGATACGTGGCTTGAAACATTTAAACAAACTTTCGCATTTAAAATTTTATAGTTGGTAACTTATTTATTTTATTTGGGGCTTTGGCATATTATTTGAATAAGTAGGTTAAATAACTACGCCACGAGTTTACCTTCACACCATGCAGGAAGTGTTTAAAAGTTTATAGGTAGTAATTATTATGAACCATATAAGCCATAATCTACAAAACGTAATTTGATCTCTTCCTTAAAATAACCACTTTATGTCAGTATTGTGTGGTGCCGGCTTAGAATTTGCACAATCCGAACTCGTCTCGCGGGTGTCGTGAGAGGCGACTATGGGATATCCATCGGGGGGCAGGTTGCAGCGACCCTATTAATTCTACCACCAAGCTGCGATCGCCAACCCTCATGCCTAGCGTGGGGGTTATGGGCATAACATTACCCCCCATGAGATAATACCCAATATATCGTTTACCAGGGGCAGGTCTGCGTCCAACAGTGGACCATTATAGGCTTTTGAGAATGAGTATCAGTAATTATCTTAGATATATTAGTGATAAGCTCTACAATTCTCAATTTTAACTTATCATAAAAATGGCGGAATGGGGTTTGTTATGCTTTTTCAGTTAGTTTTAAACAAGCAATCAACCAATGAGTAAATTACGTCTGTAATTGCTTCTGAGTATACTTACCTTGGGCAAAAAGGGCTATATTCGGAGTCTCTTTGTATAATAGCATTTGTAACGATTACATTCGACTGAGAACCAAAATTATCGACATAGCTCAAAGAATTAGCAAGCTGAAGTGGCAGTGGCCCGGCCATACTCATATCTAGCTAAGAACTGACCACCGCTGGGGCAAACGTGTTCTTGAGTGGAGACCACGACTCGGCAAACATAGTGTAGGACGCCTTCTCCGGCCAGGTCGGATGACTCTGCGAAAGACTGCAGCAGGCAGATGCGGGATACGTCAAGCTGAAGACAGGGCGCTATGACGCTCATAATGGGAGGCCTATGTCCAGTAGTGGACTAATCCACCAATAATCAACCTTTAGGCTGATGGGTAAATTATTGTCATGGGCGGGCAACAGCGTCCCCTGCAGAACAATTCTAACACCGAACTGCGATCCCCAACCCTCATGGCCAGTGTAGGGCTAATGGGCATAGCCCCCCATGAGATAACAATAGGTTGTTTATCAGGGTAAGGCCTGGGTCCAGCTGTGGACCAGTACAGGCTGTTGAGTTGAGGTTCTTATGAGACTGGTCTTCATTCGCTGCTTTGCTGATTATATTAACTTTGATACTCTATGGAATTACAAATCAATGAACATATTTAGCTAAGCAAATCATTAACTATACATTACTAAGTGACCACAATCCAAAACCCTACATTTACATTTAAAAACTCGTTAACTCCAAGTATGAATGGAAATTTTTATATGGCTTTCACAAAACAGCTCTAAAATTACATAATGTTTATTCTAAACTTGAAATTAAACTGACATCGCTTCCTGGCGACGGGCTTACCACTAAAACTAAAAAACAAACAATTTATCAAGTAACTAATCAATGTCTCAATTAATTATGTAAACGGGCCAGTATAACAGTAACTGAAGTCTCTAGATTTATCTTTTTTATCTTTTGCAGCTGGAGAACATTTGTAATAGTACCTTGTTACCCAAGGGATGAATTAATAAGTAAGTTTCATCCAAGGTAAACGCTGTGCTTTTCATCACGAATACAAGGAAAGTAAAAATATATAGTGTAAGACTTTCATCCCGCTTCCCAGGCAACTTCCGACCTACTTTCCGAGTATGAGTGATGAAATAGTACTTTTTCACACTACACGCTCGAAAATAGTTCTTTTACATCGTGTTACCCTAGCAAGCCGAAGGGATGGGATTACAGTCATACTAGCTGCGCCCCGCGGCTTTGCGCGCGTTGTATTTGTGGAAACGTTTAAAGGTGATTTCTCTCTCACGGGAACTGATTTATGGAAAAAGGTAAGATTGCAAGATTTAAATTACCTGTATGTAAAATTTCAGCCTGAGCCATTCAGTAGTTTTGGCGTGAAGAGGTAACAAACATCCAAACATAGGTACATCCAAACTTTCGTATTTTTAATATTAGTGCGATTGTCTGAAAAAGGTACCGATTATTTAAAATTCAAACAAATCAATCTATCATTCAATACAATTTCAAATGTAAATTTCAATGAGTTTTTCTTTGAAATTGATCTAACTTCTGTTCAGAAGGGGGATATTCTTTTGTCTACTTGCTGCGCCCCGCGGCTTCGCACGCGTTGTTCTTATGGAAACGTTTAAAGGTGATTTCTTTCTCACGGGAACTGATTCATGGGATAAAAAGTAGCCTATGTTTGATTCCAGATGAGAATTACCTGTATGCAAAATTTCAGCCCGAACCGTTCAGTAGTTTGAACTTGAAGAAGTAACCAACATCCATCCATCCATCCAAACTTTTGCATTTATAGTATTAGTGTGATACTAGTTTAGTTTGGGTGGTGCTGGATGAGAATTTGCACTACCCCATCCCAACCCGTGGGTGTCGTAATGGCGACTAAGGGATATTCACCAGGGGATGGGCAGCAGCACACCCTGCAAAATAATTCTACCACCGAACTACGATCCCAACCCGCATGCCCAGCGTGGGGATTATGGGCACTACCCCCATGATATACGCCAATAAGGCGCTCTTCAGGGGGAGGTCTGCGTCCAGCAGTGGACCAATATAGGCTATTGAGGTAGCTTAGTTTGTGAATAGTATCGTCGCGCAGCATTCTTGTATTTTCCTCGCATTTTCGGTTTAGAGATTCTTTATTTTCTCAAAGAACATAAATACAGTTCACTTAAAATGAGATAAAACAAACTTGTACTTACATTTTGAGTATCTACCTGCTTACATTTATATTTAAGCTCTGCTAACTAATTTTAGTAAGTTCTTCTAAACAAAATGGCTCTGTCGGAAGACCAGCATCGGTTATAACAAATTTACGAACAACTCATGCTAAGACAGATACCGTTTTGTGACTTAATGCAAATAATATACACTCGAGAGCAATGAATCCGGGTCACTTAAAGAATGTTAAAAATCCACGTAAATTGGAGTATTGAAGATTGGTCAAAAGTTATGTTCTCCGACGAATCAAAATTTATGCTCTACAAGCACGATGGAAGACACAGAGTGTATCGAAGACCAGGGGAAAGATTCAAGCAAGCATGCATCGAAGAAAAAGTAGCCTACGGTGGTGGGTCTGTACTTGTGTGGGCCGGAATTTCTTCTGAAAGTCGCACAGAGCTGGTGATCATAGAAAACGGCTCTTTAACTAGCGTAAGATATGTGGAAGAAATCCTCAATGATCACGTTGGTCCATTTATGGTCAATTTAGGTGAGGATGCTATATTTATGCATGACAATGCCCGACCTCATACAGGTAGGATTGTGAATGACTACCTTCAAGAGATGAACATTACTCGTATGGAGTGGCCAGCGCGCAGCCCGGATATCAACCCGATCGAGCATGCTTGGGACGAGCTAGGCAGATGCGTAAAACAACGAAACCCTCCCCCAATCACGCTTCGTGAGCTCAAAATTGCTCTCACAGAAGCATGGGAGAATATTCCCCAAAATCGTATAAGGAACTTGGTGTACAGCATGCCAAACCGCGTAAACGCAGTAATGGAAGCACGAGGAGGCAATACGAAGTATTAAAATTCAAGAAAATCGTAATAAAGTTCAAAAATTTCATGTTTCCTATTTTTGTTTTAAGGAGAGATCAGCAGTTTTTTTCTTTATGAAATTTTGTGTTAATAAAATGTATGGTGACTCATATTTTTTTTACTTTCATTTAAGGAGTATTACATTGTCTATTAAATACAATTTATTGCATTAACCTATCATTTTTAGTTTCCGAGATTTTTAACATTCTTTAAGTGACCCGGATTCATTGCTCTCGAGTGTATAAATAAAAAATGTTGGACAATCCTGTGCTCGAAGGGATGCGGCACGCGCGCGTCTAGAACCGCACTCGTCCTGAAGATGTCTCGTGAAGGGATGAAAAGGTGGTATTCTTCCAACACCAACAAGGTTCGTAGTTAACCCGCTTACAATCAAAATGAATTCACACAGCATTATCTAGCTCCAAGCTAAGTAGAGCTTGTGTTTTGGTTAGATATTTTTAATATAATAATAAGTTTGTTTTTGTCTGTACTATCTAACATTTACTAAACAGGTTTTATTTTGTTGCATGCAATACAATATTCTTTATCTTATAGAATCCCGATTGAATTAATGATACCCATGATGTAAGGAAACTGCTGTATTCCCTTCGTAAATAATCTTATTCACCGATAATGTTTTTCAAAATAAGTGATAACAATAGTTTTATGTTTGTTGTACATGTTATTTTCCACCGCTGTTGTTAAGCTGTTAAAAGATTAAGATAGCTAATGTTTCAGAGATACCCCCCTAGCAGGCATCATCAACTGACGAATAACTGACTAAACAAATAGCACAAAATATAATTAAATTAAGTAAACACATGTAATTTTTAAGCTGTACGCAGACGATACAAATCTCAGGGACGACGGTAAACTGTAACGCAAATCTGTAGGGATATCACTGGGTGATATCAAAATCATTAGTTAGTAGATATTTTTCTGATTATTGAATATTGGCGTGTGGTGCCAGCATAGAATTTGCACCATCCAAACTCTTCCCGCAGGTGTCGTAAGAGGCGACTAAGGGATACCTACCGGGGGCGGGAAGCAGCGCCCCTTGCATACCAATTAATTCTACCACCAAACTGGCGAACCCCAACTCGCATGCCCAGTGGGGATTGTGGGTATTACCCCCAGTATATAACAGCCAATAAGGCGCTTATCAGGGGAGGCCTGCGTCCAGCAGTGGACCAATGTAGGTTGTTAAGGTATCTGATTATTTCGTCAACTGTGTGTAATATTTTGAGAATATAATAAATTGCTCATGTAATATTATGGGAACAAATGGCAGCAGCTCCCATACTTTCAGTACGATTGTTCGTTATGTTATATTTTGAGTATTTAATATTTTGTGAATATAATAAATTGCACAAGGAATAAAATTTAATAAATTGCCAAAGTATATGAGATTGAGAACATAGGGCAACAGCTCTCATCTGTGTATTTTACCAACTCAACTGCGATCACCAACGCGCCTGCGACTGTTACAGTGTTTACTAGTTACTTTTTAACTGCGACAATATAAAGTAACTAAACCATGTCCATTTTGAATGAGGCATAAACGTATACAAACCGCCCATACTTAACCTAAAATTCACTTTGTTGGCGCGTCCTTTTACACGTAATTTACATTACTTGTCGATTTTAGATCCACCCTTCAATAAAAATTGCCTACAATTATATCTGAAACTCGACGCCAAGCAAGTGAGTTTTTGTTATTTGTATCGTGGTTTATTTACTAAAATGCTCCATGCTGGATGGATAAACCATAGTTATTTATATACAGAATGTGTATGTTTGGACATTAAAAATAACTAGTTGTAAAAAAGTAAAATTCGACAAGCTCGTTTTAAAAATCCGCATTGGCAGCACTAAATCTGGAACCCTCAAGTGTGAGATTGACTTACACTTAGCTATTTCTTGTTATGTTTTCCTATTAAGTAGTATCGTAAATACGATAAGAAGCGGGGAAAACTGAGAAGATAGTTTGAAATAAGGCTTCGTACAAACTATGAGGTAGCTTTCCCGCTGTTTATCGTAGATTTGATTTTATTGTACGTAATTTACATGTAGGCACTTATTTCTTTATACTAAATAAATTATAACAGATAAATTTAAGAAGCATGAAATTGTCTTAAAAATAAGAATAAAAAGGCAGTTATCAGGGGAAGCCTATATCTAGCAGTGGAGTTTAAAGGCTGCTTATAAGATAATCCACCGGGAGGCATTCAGCAGCGCCCCCGGCAGAACCATTCTACCACTGAACTGCGATCCCCAACCCGCATGATTATGGGCATTACCCCCCATTAGTTAAACGCCAATAAGGCGCTTATCAGGGAGAGGCTTGCGTCCAGCAGTAGACCAATACAGGCTGTTGAGGTTGAGGTTGAGGTTATAGGATAAATACCTACATTCAACTTTTTAATTGGGGGCGGTGGGACTTGAACCTTTCCTCAATACGGAACCTCAAATAACGTAGGAGACGAATTACCTTCGGACTCTAGTGCCGTTAATGTTAGTTGGTTTTCATTTTTACTTTACTAACACCAGATTAGATTAACTAAGAAGGTTGAAATACTAGTATATTATTATATTATGTGTGCTTGAGTGTAAAAAGCGACCCTGGACGGACGGGCGAGGACCAGAAATCACTGAGATATGAGGGTCAAGGTCGATTTGTTCCACCCTAAATCGGTCAAGCAAGATGTGATGTGACATTTGATCTATGAATTCCACTGGGCAAATCTTATGACAAAAGCATTTTGTTGAGAAAATCTTTTGTTTTTGCTTTTATTTAGATGTAATTTTTAAGGTATTTACTATACTGGAAGCAAAAACTAATGGAAGCTCAGAAATTGATTTAACAGCCGCACTCGGAGATGTTTATTATTACTTAGTAAAAATTTCAATAGTGACAGACAGAGGTAATAAAAGGATGCATCTACTTTACACATTTTGGGATATCTTGGTCGAGAAAAAGTAAAAGAGGTTGCTACCCCAAAAAGGCCGTGTAGAAAAAAGGTATCGTGTAATCTAGTCCACCAACATTTATGTAAGTATTCACATTACATTAGCCTCAAGCCTTGACACCGATTAATAATGTAATGTCGATCAGAAATCGATGCAATAAGACTTTTCGTATTTTTTATATAAGGCGTTTTGAATTTATAATGAAAGGTAACGAAATTAATGTAATACGTATTATGGTTAATCATTATCAGACTATTTTCATACCCAAGCAAGTATAATAGACTAGCTAGTTGTTGCCTACCGCAATAAGGCAGCTCATCGACTCCCAGATTAAAACACTACTTACAAAGAAAACGATTGTTTATTTATAAAAAAAACTCAACTCATGCAACATAAATAATTGAAGTGTCGACTGTCAGCAGTCGTAGACCAAACGGAGACGTGCTAATGACTCTGCCGGGCTTTACATCTACGCGCGGGCCGTTAGCAATCATCCTCTTTCGGACAGTCCATGTTGAATGACGTGTGAACAAAAAAAAAAGAAATTGCAAGAATTCAAACTTCGAATATCGTTCAAAAGTCATTTGTTTTCGAAACCGCCTTAACAAAATGTTGCCATTGTAATATGGTTTTATCTTATTTGTCGATTTCTTCGTGGGAAAACCGAGGGTTGTGTTTGCAGCTAATAAATTATATCCTCAATTGAGGTGTAAGCCTTAAAATAAACAACACCGTTTACGATAACAGAGGATTTTTAGACCACTAACTGAGTAGTGTATATAAGGTTGTTGTGCTGAAACTTGATTAAAAGGTTCGCGATTGTGGAAATGAGTGGAAAAGAAAAGGATAGTGTTTCCAGTGATGATTATGAGATGGTTCCGCCCGAGGGGGGGTGGGGGTATGCGGTGTGCGTTGGCCTTTCTTTAATTTTTGTAAGTATTTTTTTTGCATTACTTAAGCCAATTACTGATTCGATTGAACTCGATTATTGGCTTTTCACTGTTTTTAAAACTGTTATGAATACTAGACTATGCAGAAAAATCATTATAGGTATATCAAAATGAGAAATAAACTATAAGTACTGTATTTTCTACCTCAATATTTTTCATACAGCATTATCTAGCCCCAAGCTCAGCAGAGCTTGCGTTAAGGGTACTAGATAACTGATATACATCGGAGAATACCTACATAACATGACAATTCATGTTCATATTTTTATTAAATTAGTATCTACAATCATCATAATGGCTAAAGCGACTTTTATAAATGTGTCAAAACATTTACAAACATTTTCAATAAAAGTGAAAAAGCGAACTACATCGGTGTTTTTTTATGGTTTTCAATTAACAGCTAGAGTAATGCATTGATTGTGCACTGTTTTGAATAGGTATGCTAGAGTTCAGGAATTTAGTAATTGCAATTTGCTGACGTTTTTATTGAACACGTCATATTAAAATAAGGTCACGTTTAGTTGGATTTATAAACGCAACCATCGGCTATATTTTTTGTCTCTGATTTTTTTAACACTGCTTCATATGGATTCAAAGTAAACAGAGCTTATGTTACAGATAACATGATGACCGATTGATATATTTCTTACTAGCAGCGCCTCGCGGTTTCACCCGCGTAGTTCCCGTTCCCGTGAGGATTCCGGGTTAAAATATAGCCCATGTCTTTCCCGGAAAAGTAACCTTTTTAATGATGAAAGAATGTTTTAAATCGGTTCAGTAGTTTCGGTGCCTATTCAATACAAACTAACAATATATAAATATTTCCTCTTTATAATATGAGTAGAGAAAAAGGTATTTACACTATTAATTCATACTAAAGTACATTTTGCGGAAAGTACACAAAATATCCCGGACCAAACACATGCAGATTTTTGAAATATTTATTCCGCGACGGGAACCAAACCCACAACCTTCTGTGGAGATGGACTTTCGCCCCTAGCGCCACAGAGGTCGTCACCTTATTTCCATCGAAATGTTTACACTGACACTCACTTTTAATTGACGCACAGAATCAATCTATTGTGACCATAATTATTGTGACCGATAAAATTTATTGACTTGTTATTTTCATTGTCGATTGAGAGCAGCGGAAACAAACATTTTTTATCAATCAAGTCATTAACATTTCACTTGCACTAATGAATTATAAATAACTAGCAGGGGCCTCGCAGTTTCACCCGCGTAGTTCCCGTTCCCCTGGGAATCTGCGATAAAATATAGTCTATGTTTCTCCCTGAAAAGTAAGATTTTTAATGATGAAATAATGTTTTCAATCGGTCCTGTAGTTTCAGAGCCTATTCAATACAAACAAAAAAACAAACAATAAATTAAGCAAATCTTTCCTCTGAATAATATAAACTAAAAATGACCCCGCAGCTTCACACACGTTGTTTCTATGGAAGAGTATAAAGGTTATTTTATTTCTATTCCATTAGAACTGATTTATGGGATAAAATATATGCCTATCTCTACTTTTGATTCCAGGCTTAGAGCTAGATTTATGCCAAATTTCAGCCCGATTGGTTCAGTCATTATGGCGTGAAGAGGTAACAAACATCCATCCCAATTTTGTATTTATTCGTGTGGTGTTGGCTCAGGTCTACCTTTTTAGTTAAGTTGGTAAAGTTCAATGGTACACTTGGGTTCAGTAAGGTACAGTTATTATCTCAAGTAACAGGTACCAATCAATCATAAGGTTACAGTTTGATGAACGAACATGCGTCATACGTCACTTGATTATTTATTTTAGTTCCACGTTTTTAATTACGTGTTAGGTACAATAATATATGATTTTAATTATTTACATAAACTCATGGCCTTCTGATTTTAATTCGTGATTTTTGAGGTATACCTTGATGGTTTTATGACCATACCTATATATGTTTAAAAATCATTAAATAAATAGCTCCGAAAAGATGTTTCACAAAACGAAATATATGCTAAAATCGTTATAACATCTTTCAGACAACATGAGTGATATAAGAAAGGTTTATTCAATTTTACGTTGTCTGGTAGAAATTGCTCTTGAGCGACCAGATCGCCAATTTTTAATTTGATTCTCTTATCTATAAATTAAGCGCCAAATACGAAATATTTTTTTATGTTGCAATATACTTTATCCATTGTATTTTTATTTATGTTTTGACAAGGTTTTACTTTATTTATCAGTACTTGTACATCCTTAAAATTATCTTACTAAAAGATATGGGAATTAGGTATTTATATTGATTTCTGAGACAAAGTTATCTTCATTAAAAGCTCTGCTTCCATTTTCCTTGTTTCTTTCTTCGCAATTTCCTCTTCAAAACTTCCTCTACTTTTACTTAAAGGCAGCACGTTTTCAACTCGCGCTTTATCTTTCCTTATGTAGGGCAATTTGTAGGTGGGTACCTAATATGGGTGATTATGATAATGTCACCTGCATAAATAGGTACGAGTATTCCTAGGTTAAGGAAAATGCTTATTCTTAACGCAATATTAATGTGGTATGTTTTGTTCATCGCATTCACTGCCCAGCCTCGCCTAGATCAGCAGACTCATTCTGAAAAAATTGATTTCGAACTCGAACTCACTTCTAACGTCATTATCACGCTCGTCATTGAGGCGCTACAGGCATTATCGAGTTTTACAGAATACAAAACTTAGAACTCACTCCGGATTCAGCTTAGTGAGGTAAATCCGAAATCGAATGCAGATTCTGCAGATGGACAATAGGGTATATTCATGGTCTTTTTTATTTTTTTTATCGATTATTTAGGTTCATAAGAATGAAAAAAAATATAACAGCAGATATTTTTTTTTAATTATTGAGGTAAAAAACAAAAAGTCAAACTACACTCAGTTTAGGGTGATAAAAACACTGCCATGTTAGCCCATGCATTTTGTAACGTCACGGATCATCGAGTCTCCTATGTCAACTAAAAGTCAGAACTTCATGCCCATACAAAAATTTTCAAGTATGACGTCACGCTTCAGGTGCCAATAGCGTTGCGTTTTGACATTTTGCAGTTGAGATTTAAAATATCTACTTTTCATTGATTAAATTTCACAATACAAACCTCATAAAATACAAGAATATATATACTTCGACATCATAAAATACAAGATAATATATTTCTAAATATGTAAAAAGATTTTTTAAAGTCACATGTATATACCCTACTAGACATTTCGCGGGCTATGGAAGTGTCAAAAAATCCGTAGGCGATAGAGTAGACAGACAACTTGTTCAAAAAGTGAAAGATTTTAAAGTATGTTTTCGTTATACGCATAGCCATGATCAAGATCTTTTATTTGATATTATTCTTTTATTTGATACAGAATTAGAGATTAGATCTGCGACGCAGATTATGCTAAATTTAAATAATTATTTCTTAAAATGGGTACGTCTTAATAAGGTGTTTTTTGTTTTAATATCGTTTGGAAAATGTGTAAGAAACATAATAATTGATTTTGTTTTAAAAAACTATAAGCCGACTTCAATTATATAGTTTTTCATCATTTCGTTTGGATCCCATTGTCAGAACTGGACCAAATTAAAGTATAAAGTGGGATCACAAGGGAAGCACCAGCTTTCGAATAAAAAAAGAATCATGAAAATCGGTCCAGCCAGTCAAAGCTTCTAAGGCAAGAAACATAAAAAAATACAGTCGAATTGTGAACTTCATCCTTTTTTTGAAGTCGGTTAAAGAAATACTTAATTAATCTATTTTTTTTAGATTGCAGGCACAGCGCATCAACCGGTGTTTGGATTCATCTACAATGATTTCCTTGACGAGTTAGGAGTCGGTACAGCTGCAGTCACACTAGTATACGGAGTTTTTCAAGTCACATTGGCATTAGCTGGTTAGTTCACCTTTTGTAAACAATCTTCGTAAACTACAATATTGCAAAAATTCTACTGTAAAATCTAGGTAAATACATTGATTTAAAAAGGGACGATAGGTTACGTTCTCCCAACGCTTACTCAAAAATTGGCATGTGTTACAACTACACGCAAACACATACGCTCACAGTTATATTTCCAGTCCTGTGCAATACAAAGAAGAACAAAGACGGAAAGACTAACCTAAGACCGAAGTGAGACCGAGACAACAATATTTCTCGCTAGTACGACCGCCCATGCCGCCGGTCAGACGGTGACTGAGATGGGGAGCACACAATTTTACACAATTTGAGGTTGCCACTTTCGAGAAACCAGTACCTCATCTTCCCTTTTTAATAAATCAATGTATTTAAAACATATTTTTGTCTTAAAAATTAACATCGGTTGATTTAGATAGGGACATAAAACCAGATATTAACAGATTGCATTATGATACTATAAAATAAATATTCTTATCGAAGTTTTTCAAATCACAATAGCTGACCTTTTGTAAAAAGTCTTCGTAAACTACAATATTGTAAAAATTTTACTGCGAAATTTAGATTTTTATTATACTTTTTTGTCTTAAAAATTAACATCTTGTCATTTAGACAGGGACATAAATCCAGTTATTATTAGATTGCATTATGATAATAGAAAATGTTATTCTTATAGGTAGTACGTATTAAGATCAAATAGAGAGATTAGACAATATTTATTAAAATATCTAAAAACATAGTGTTTTCTGAAATATCAAGATAAATGTTCATCTTGTCTGCTGATTGTATAAATGCTTAGTTACTTATTTGATAATTTATTAAATAATAATTTGATTCTCATTTTATTTCATATAATAATAATTAATCCACAAGTTTTTAATTATTCATACTAGACGTTACTTCCTAGCATACGAGTAAGAGTATTATCGATAAAGCACTTAAAATTCATTTAGAAAATGTTCTAAACTTTGACCGAGACATTATTTCCTATTTACGAAGCATGGCGGAAAATTTATGTAGAAAACACGTGTTGTTAATAAAATTTACTTATTCATGAATGTTACTCAATAACTCGTAATTGGTCTAATTACTCGTACGCAGCATACCGTGGACCAATCACAACAATCAAAGATTATTTGCTATTAGGTTGGGTACCACGGCACCTAACATATTATTATATGATTTTAATCCCGTTAAAATTACGTTATCAAAACGATACAAATTCGATTTCAATAACTTTCTTTTTTTTGTAATTTATACGTGCGTTTTATCTTCCTCTAGTGTTTTTAACCCTGACATTGTATAAATGCAATAACAAACCTAAATCTACATTGGGTCATTATTTAGCCCTGAATTTATATTCATACTTGCATGCGTTCTGTGCTTCCTCTAATCTTATATTTTTTCAGGGTTCTCAGCGAATATTGCACTCAAAAGGCTGACACTAAGACAAGTAGGCCTCATAGGAGCATTTATTTATACACTAGCATCGTTCCTAGCCATATTCGTGGTGTCCACTACACAACTCATTATTACAAATGGATTCCTTCAAGGCCTTGGAATGGGACTACTAATACCAGTATCCTACACCAGCTTTAACAGTTACTTCACAAAGAAAAAGATCCTCTATCTTAGCTTGTGTAAGGCTTCAATTGGGCTGGTAACAATGTTGTACCCGCTATTCATAAAGTTTACGATCTCCGAGTTCGGGTTCAGAGGGACTTTGGCAATACTTTGTGGGATATCGGCCCACACAATATTGGGGGCTCTAGTCATGCACCCTGTACAGTGGCACATGGTAAGGCGAATGAAACCGTGTGAAAAAATTGTATGTAAGTAACAGTTTCTTCCCAACAATGTTATTTTAGGCTAACTTATACATAAATACCTAGAAAATACTCTTATACCTGGGTTTATTTTGCAGTAATACCTCCAACGCCAGCAGTCGAGCAGGAGAAAAGTCAATTCAATTTCAAGATCGCAAACGGACTCAATGTAGCGGATAACACCGCTATATCAGTTGAAAACATATACCAAAGAAAGGACAGTCCTCAATCGGATTTACTGTTTGTACCGAAATTACCCGATACCCGTCGATTGAGCATTCCTGTGGTTTTGATCTCCGGTGACGCAAATTTGAACACTAAATTCCATTCAAGTGACAATGTCTACATTCAAAATATTTACAAAGCAGCTTCCGTGACAAGTTTAGGAAATTTCGGAAGCATCGCAGCAGAGCCAATGCCAATAATCAAAAATAAGGACGGAAAATGGTAAAGTATTTTATAAAGGAATCTTATAATAAGTTTAAATGGTATGATATATTTCTTGTTGCTCAAGTACGAGACTGCGACCATGCAGAATAAATTACGAATACATAACACTTAGACATTTGATAACATTTTCTTATCTTTCCTATCAATCATGAATTCATTATCAATTTTAGTGGTTGATTTCTGTGTTTCTTCCACGGTTCGACCGGTTTATAGTAATACAGAATAAAATATCTTGCTTAGGTTTTTCCATTTATTTTCTCTTCCTATGTTTACCAACCATACTTCTAAACTATTTTTATCTTTCACAGGCAAACAGTAGCAGAATTTCTAGACCTAACAATATTAAAGGATTGGGTGTACGATAATATTATTGTCGGAATGTCGCTATCATTTTTCGCCGACTTGACATTTTTTACTTTGGAACCTCTGTTTCTTGATAAAGCAAATTTGAGTCGGGTAAGAATCGAATTTATTATTTAGAAAATTTTATTTTATAATGAGATACCACATACTAGAGAAAGGTTGTTGGATACCGCTCGCGCTCGCATCCTGCTCTTAATTTTTATCTCTTTTCCTTTAGAATGGAGGTCATCGTTTCTTATGAGATTCTATTATGGTGCTACTTGTTTCTGTCCGCTGCTTCGATGTGGTATTCCCAGATACAAAGTAATTGATTAGGTATCTACGTTGGATTATGTTCTTTAACACTACCGAATTTCGTCTTGATCTGTTCAGTGATTTTAGAGATCTTAGGCAACAAACATGTTACATCTTTCTTCACAGCCTTTAAAAATAAGTCGTATGAGTAAACTATTAAATAATGTTGTGATATTTGTTCAATAGTGCTAACTCTGACTTGGGGAAAATAAGATTAACTAGGTATTTAACGTACATCGGGTTCAAATAACGTCAAGGTCGTCCATTTTCGGAATATATTATTTTGTAAATGCGTGGAAATATTGTTATATTCTGTGAGTTGAAATGTTCTATTATATTTTGTTCTAGTCCGAAATCGCTGTCATAATCGCGGTCGGAGGAGCCACGGACATGTGTGCACGACTTTTCCTCGGCATCGCAGGACAGTTCTTTATCATGAACAGTCGGTACATGTTCTACGCTGGAGCTCTCTTCTCTGCCATCTTCAGGCTTGGTGAGTCCATAATTATAGTTATCATCAAGTTACTATCGTCGATTTTACCTTTTGTCTTCAATCTAATGTGCACATTTCACAATAGGATTGTGGAACGTGGACAAGGGATTAAAGTTAGACGCTAATTGCATTCAGGTTCCAACTTTGATTTTCATTAGCTAAACATTTTTATGGGGCGTATTCTCAGACAGATTTTAATATCAGTCTTCATCACTTAATTTAAATTTTACTAAGAATCACTGACGTTATTTTTAAATCTTGTAAAATTAGGACTACTAAATACTAATTATGATACCTACCTATAACCAAATTTTAACTTATAGAAAATAAAGAGCTATTTCTTCACTTCACTTTTCGTGTTTTTTCGGATGAGATAAAAAATAAACCACTAGTTTAACCTCCGTATGTATTTTTACCAAGAGCACCCTTGAAAAGCCTTGTCTGTTAATTCTCGATTTGATGATACCGCCATGATTTATTTATATCGAGTTTTCTCTTATGCGGGTTATCTATTCAACACTTTTTAAAGCAAAAAAAACTGAGCTGCATAGTACGAATGCTTAATGAGAACATTCATTGAATATTAATGAGATCCATAAATTCATTCATATAAACTTGGTTCTGTGTTTGCGTTTGTGATTGTGAATTTACTTTTAAGATTCTATGTTTATAAGATCAAAAAGCTAGGGCATATTTAATAAAACCAGCCCAGTGCGAGTCGGACTCGAGAACGATGAGTTCCGTACCATTTATCTATAAAAACGGCAAAAAAATCATGTCTGTTGTATGTTGTATGGGAGCTCCTCCAAATATTTATGCTATTCTGGTTTTTAGTATTTATTCTTATAGCGGTATATACATAAATGGCAATACATCGCCTGTGAATTTTTTCACTAACACGGTTCATCAGATACAGCCTGGTGACAGATGGACAAACAGACGGACGGACAGCGGAGTCTAAGTAATAAAGTACCGTTTAAGCCTTTGAGTTCGGAACCCTAATAACTAGTGTTACCACCTTTTCCGATTTATAGTCGGAGTGATAGGAGACGAAGAATATTATAGCTTGGAATGGAACTTACGGCAGTGGCTCTGAGTTCTATATAAGCTTTGAAATCTTATAATCTCTTTTGGCTTGTTGAATTATAGACTAGAAAATAATTTATATAGGCGCATACAGGACCTAATATGACAGCGTATTTTTTCGTACTACGTTTAAGATAGAAAATTTTAAAAATCCATTGTACAGTTTGTGGTATCTATTATAAGCTATTTTTAATACGTCTGTAAAAGTTTTATCTTTGTCTAAGCTTTACAAAATGAAACTATTACAGAGACATTGATAAATAACTTATAATAGTTACACAAACTGTACGATGGATTTTTTAAACTTCCTGTGCTTACCGTAATAATAAGACCAAATTTTTGGGGTCGCCACTTTTACTAGTGTATGCGCCGAACTTTAACACCTTAAATTAATACGAAATTTGTTTATAATGATGTTGTTTGTTGTTGCTCTATCAGTTTTCATCCAATTCACCACCTACACACCATTGCTGGTCCTCACCGGAATACTGGGGTCGCTGCGATCTCTCGTCCATATTTCTCAGCCTATTGTGATGGCGGAACACGTGCCTATCGAACGGTACCCATCGGCTTATGGACTCTATATGCTGTTGGCTGGAGCTATCAGCCTTAGCGTTGGACCTTCTATCGGTAAGCTCCCCGCAAAATATTGGTCAATAGTTATTTAAATGATGATATGGAGACCTGTGACAAACTTAAACAAGTGATGAAGAGACTCGGCGACCCATTATATACATTATATACGGACTGGTATTGTATAATCCGGTCTTATGTAGTTATGTTACAGTAGCATTCTTTTCGAAGTCAAGACAACTTATGATATCCGAATTTTGTTATAAATTTCCTTTTTAAACATTTACAGCACCAATGGTGGTCAATAAAATTAGTTTAAGCAACTATTAACATAATTTCACACGAAGATATGCATGTTCGTTGTCCATACAAAAAGCACTGGTATATTTAAAGGTTGTTAATAAATATCTTAAAGTTAAATTAAAATAAGTAGGCAGTTCCAAGTTATTGGTCCAAGTTTAACCAGTTCCTTCAGAGACGTGTGACGTAGTCAGCGATTGCACAATAATTTTAGAAGAATGCGAAGCTCTAATAAAAAGTTTACACTAGTCAAACTCAACAATTTATAACATACAAAAAAATCTGCTGTTTTTATAAAAGTAATTTTACTGTTACCTAACAAAATTTTCTAATAATTCGAATTTTATTGATCCGACATGAACTAGTTAGATATGCTAAATTTTCCCTTGACAAAATTATAGTATGCGTCATCACTCTAATGACTAAATACTCATAATAATTATCTAATATCTGATGACAGGGCGCTATGGCGCTCATTAGGCTCCCCTAATGAGCGCCATAGCGCCCTATGTCCAGCAATGGACTAATATAGGCTGATGATGATGATGATGATCTGATCACAGTCACTGACCTTGCTTACTAAGCATGTCGTGCCCTCGTCAATCACACCTCGATTATCGTGAACAATTCTAAATCAAACTTAAAATCAAGGCCACTTATTTGTAGGATTTATTTCTATTTTTTGAAGCTGTTATCGCATCTTTTGACATTAATATTGGAAGAATAAGAATTTTATTTTCTTGTATTGTATATGTTTTACGCAATAATTATTGACTTAAGCTAATATTAAGGCTAATATAAAGAAAATGTAATTAAAAAACGAATATAATAAATAACTCCTAACCATTTTATATGTCCGCGCATGAAGATGAGAATGCTAAATCTATTCTATTCTAAATTGTATTTATATAAGTATTTGTCTTTGAGTATTCATTGATTGAAAGACTGTAATATCTTATTTTATGGTTGATAGAAAATTAAACAGGAACTTTTGGGTTACAATACAATACAATACAAAATACTTTATTGCACACCAACAAAAATACAATACAAAAGAAAATTACATGAAACAAAAGTACAATGGGCGGCCTTATCGCTTAGAAGCGATCTCTTCCAGGCAACCTTGGGATGGATAGTATTTTAAGAATTTAAGAAAGGCAGGGGTGTACCAAATATATCTTAGATAAATATTGTCAAAATTATAAATACATAAAAACAGGAGCAAGTAATACATATGTATATAGAATAAATATCAGACTATAAGATAACAATATAATACCTGCATTATAAGTAACAGAACATACATAAATATATATATATAAAAAAAAAATACATAGATACATAACAAAGATAATACCAACATTCACTTTTCTGACAGAAGAAACTCCTTGACACAAGTTTTAAAAACTGGTAAGGATACAGCTTTTCTAATGGATTCTGGTAGTGCATTCCACAACCTTATGGCTTGGATAGAGAAGGACTTATCGTAGAAACTGGTTCGGTGAGATGGCATATTCAGTACCAGATTTTCTGACGACCGGAGGACACGGGAAGCATGAGGATGAGAATCGTGGAGGAATTTAAAACGCTCCTTTAAATAGAAGGGAGTGAGAGGGTTATAAAGAATTTTATGAAGAAGAAAAAGAATGTGGGAGTTTCGACGTAGACGAACAGGGAGCCATTTGAGTTTGGTACGAAACTCCGAAATATGGTCGTACTTACGTAGACCAAAAACAAAACGTATACAGACGTTTTGTAGTCGTTCAACCTTATTAAGCTGCTCCTCGGTAAGGTCGAGATAGCAGACATCAGCGTAATCAAGAATGGGAAGCATGAGAGATTGAGCGAGCACAATTTTAGTGGCAGTAGGCAAGAAGTTGCGAAGCCTTCTCAACGAAGCAGCGGAGGCGAAAATCTTGCGACTCACCGCATCCATTTGAGGAACCCAGGACATGTCACTGTCCATAAAAATTCCTAGATTTCTAACACTTCTGCTAAAAGGAACTATTACGTTATCGAATTCAATTTTAGGGAGAGTGGTCCAGTCGATTTTAGCAGAAGTGCGCGAGCTACCTATAATTATGGTTTGTGTTTTGCTGGGATTAACCTGGAGACCGTAGGCCACGCTCCAATCACGAATTCGGATGAGATCGGTATTCGTGCGGTGAATTGCGCTAGCCAGGTCTTGCAATGGGGCTTGTGTGTAGATTTGTAGATCGTCTGCATAGAGATGGTAGGAAGAAGTCAATTTAAGAGAGATAGAATTAATAAACAATGCAAATAAAAGTGGAGATAAAACGCCGCCTTGCGGGACACCAGCATTAGTGTTGCACCAGGACGAGAAAGAGTCGTCTGTACGAATGCGCTGCCGGCGCCCCTGCAGATAACTGCTAAACCAGCCAGTCGCCGATGGAGATACGTTAATAGAGCGCATTAGTCCAAGGAGGATATCGAAATCAACAGTGTTGAAGGCATTACTGAAGTCAAGTAAGGTAAGAATAGTTAGATGTCCGTTTTCCATTCCCGATCTGACATCATCAGTGATCTTGACAAGGGCAGTAACAGTACTATGACCGGGACGGAAGCCGGACTGGAAAGGATTAAGGAGGTTATAAGAAGAGAGAAAGGAATTAAGTTGGCCATGAACAAGGCGTTCAAGGACCTTGGAAAGGAAAGGAAGAATAGATATCGGCCGGAAGTCTGAGAATGAAGTAGGCTTGGGTTTTTTGGGAAGAGGAACAATAATAGCTTCCTTCCACACCACCGGAACGGTTTCGGATATGACAGAAAAATTAAGGAGGTGACATATCATGGGCAATATCTCCTCAATAATAGGAATGATCATATTACGACCGATATTGTCACCACCCATGGCATTAGAGGATATGGACAAAACACTCTTCTTAACGTCACATGCGGCGAATGGACTTATACTAAACGAAGGATAGTCAGGAATAGGCAAGGAAGAGAGATAATCGAGAGTATTGGCTTTGACATTTATATCCATGTTGGATGTTGACGAAAAGTGAACGTTAAGAGAATTAATATTAATATGAGATGTACACGCCTCTTGACGTGCCTTGCCAATTCCTAAAGATCTTAAAAATTTCCAGGCTCTAGCTGGATCAGTATTTGAGAGAGAAGAGTGAATATAGCGGCGTTGAGCATCCCTACACATCCTATTGCAGCGATTTCTAGCGAGATGATACTTTTCCTTGTTAATGTCATTAGCACATCGTTTGTATCTCGCTCTGGCAGCTGCCTTCTTGTGCATTACATATCTTTGTAAAATGAAACGCCTTTGCATAATACTTAGCTAGTTGCACTATCAAAATCTCTACTTGAGTGAGTAGTTTTGTCTATGGTTTACCTACACATTTGTACCTATAGGCGAAATAATTTATGTTTAGAGCTTTTTTGTTGTTTTGACGCTTTCTATGAAACGAAACGCAACGATTTCTAACATTTTTGGCGCTTTGTTTAAAAAACAAGCTTTGCCGCGTAGACATCCTTTCCAAGCCTTACTCTGGCAGAGATATGAGAATTTGAAATGGTTCTTAAATAAGCAATTACTCAAGTAATGCTTGGTAACCGTTCAATGATATGTAATAACGTGGTAAGAACGTATCGTTAATTGACGTTTACATGAGTGAGTGTAGATTTTGACATGAGTTCCCAATCATTGTTTTAAAATGATTCTTTACTCAAATTTTACCTACATAAGCATCACTCAAGCATAGATCTGACGATGACTGCGCATGCTTTCATAATACGGGCCTAAGTGCATAAAATTTCAGCACGATCCATTCAGTCGTTTTTTAGTAGTAGTTGGATATCTAAGAAGTTTTTAAGCTATTGCATAGCTTCTATCGCGGGCCTTGAGCGCGGGGACCGAATCCAGAAATTCCGTAACGAAAAAACCTTGACGTTTGTCTCTTTAGTTCAGCAACTCGCCTCTAGATGGCATTGCAATAGCTTTACCGCGGCAGTCCCCGAGTGCCACACGTCTTTTTATTTGTGTTATGACTCCTTAAATAAGACTAAAACTTTAACTCGTTTTGTAAAGATCACTGAACTACGCCATTTTGTTTTTAATGTTTATTATTTACAAAAACTATTTGTTATAGGAATCGTTCGAGACTACACCGGAAGCTACGCCATAGCTTTCTCAATGCTGGCCATCTGCAACTTCTGCTGCGTCATACCGTGGACTATCGAAGGAGGAATCCGCTATATGAAGCAAAAGAAAGAAAATGCCTTACAGACTTGATCCATTGGAATATTGATCTTGTGTCCAAGAAGTAGGGTTGATAACTGTGATATTAGAAGTAGGTAGTAGAACTTACCACTACATGTGTTGTACAGATGTAATTTAACTAACTAAAATCTGATTTTAGATAGAAATTCTGCCATAAATCATATGAAAATAAGTAATTAATAATAAAAGTGATAGGATCAGTGATTGATTAGAAAGTAACCGAATTTAAATTTGGTTCAGCGCAGACTTCGTGTCCAACTCTTCCCGAGAGTGTTGTAAGAGACGACTAAGGGATATCCACCTGGGGGCGGGTAGCAACATCCCTTGCAGAGCAATTCTATAAACGAACTGCGATCACCAACCTCGATTATGAGCACTACCCCCCCATGAGATATAAGCCAATAAGGCGTTTATGAGGGACTTATGGGGCGCTTATGGGGGCCTGCGTCCAGCAATGGACAAATAATATGCTGTTGAAGTTGAGGTTGAGGAGACTTTCATGTTGGTTCTGATTGTGACATCAATACAAAGCTATTTTCAGCTTGAGAGAATCCATGCAAACACTGCCGCCTTATTTATTTTGTAGAGTAAGAGACTTGTCCTGCCGCTAAAGCGTAAACAGGCGTTGTGTTGTGTACTTAGTTGTATTCGTAGACTGAAAATTGGATAAAAATGTTGGCTGCCTTCCAAAAGTGTCTTTTGGCATATACGAGCACAAGAGAGGTGACAATGTAGTATATTTTAGAAACAATTTTCATATACTTAGTTACCTATGTACCTACTAGAAAAAAGGCAATTTATTGTGAATGTGAATGCATCTTTATGTTAAAGTTATGTAATAAATGAAAATGTTATTTTAAATAAAATTAAAACAAATTAAATGTACATTTTTTTTAAATAAGCAATTAATAGTCATCAAAGTTGAAAGTCAGGCTTTTGCTAATGAATCGGAATATTTAATTTGTAGGATCAATGTATTTGTAAGTACATCTACAAGTAGAACTCGTTATCATTCAATGTACCTACCTAGTATTTATATATCCTCTCCCCAACGAACATGAGATAGAAGGTAAAAAATAGATTATTTTTCCATACAAAAGTTAGATAGATAGATAGATAGATAAATAATTCTTTATTCATCACCTTAATAAAACATAAATTTACATAACTAGATAAAGGGACAAGAACAGCAATAGAACTGGCGGCCTTATCGCTTAAAGCGATTTCTTCCAGGCATCCAAAACGATTGTGACAAAATAAAGGATGGCGGTGGTTCTTTACATAAGTCTTAAATATAAATACTAATACACATAATACCTACTAAACTATTACACTAATTATATACAACAAAAAAAAGTATACTTATCTACTATAATGGACATGCTAAATAACTAACCTAGTGTAACAAGACATTTAAATAATGATGAAAAACGTGATGTGATGTCGATTCAAAAAGTTAAAGGTACTTACATTGATTTTTATTAATAACTAGTATCTTTTGACCATGCCCAAGAACAGATGGGACCTACCTAGGATTATAGGTCTTTGTAAGTTTTAATAGGTCGCTTGTTAGTTGAAAATTGTTAAAATGAAAATTGTTTATTTAAATAATATAAATGTGACAAAAAAGGGAGACTAAACAAGAGCTAGTGTCAAGATAACGTACTTCTTGTAAGCTTTGTTTAATAAATTTGTAAAATAAGCAGAAATATTCCATAAAGAACAGCTAGCCTGAGTCACAGCGCAACCCAAGCAGGGTGATTTGTGTAGGAAACTTGCTATCCAAGACGGCCCGAGCAAAACCGATGTTTGTTTACGTGGGAAAAACCATCTCGAAGCAACCCGAGCCGAACCGATGACGACTGTTTACGGGCTCTGCCGAACCGAGGAGCGCCGATGCGAAGCTTCGGGTGGCTCAGACGGGTTCCGATAAAAGCCACGACAACGGACCGGGCGGCCATTCCATGGCGAGACGCCAATTACAATAACAAGTGTAACAAGTGTATCAGTATAACTAAAATACTGCTGTTAATTAAAATGCTATTAGAGTTAAATCAGTGCTGATAATTATTGTATTGGGTAAAATAAATACCGAGAAAGTCTACACGTGTTTCCTGTTCCTCCTGACTTTGTAGTAAGATAACAAGTCAGAATTGGGATTCTTCCAAAGAAAAGGTACGTAATTAGTGTTGTTACTAATCTTTTCTACACGCCCAGTATATACTTTACCTTTCATCCCATTTGGCCAGCCATTTTAGAGATAATGTTAACGATTCCGAGTAGTGTCGTTTTGCAAATTAATGGTCGGAACGAGGCTATTTCAATTGTGTATCTTTCTTTCTTGATTTTTGTTCAATGACCCCCCAAATGCCAAGCAGGCCATATTAAGGCAATTCAAACTCGAGCCTGCAACTGCCAACCCATCCATATGGCAAATAGTCAAGGATCGTTTTTACTGGAAAATAAGAAAGTGTGTGTGGTGCTTTTAGCAGGTACCCCACGTGCCAATGTGATTATTATAATGTATGAATTTTTATTTAAAAAACACGTGGCATTTTGAGAAGATGGCAAACATAAATTAACTATGGTTAAAACTTTAACAACAAATGACATTAATAAGCTAAGTAACATACGTTAGGTTAATACGACAATTTTCACATAAAACGAAAAATCATTTTCCTATTTTGAGCAATTGATGTCGTTGAAAATTCTTTTTCAGCCCAGGAGTTACATGAGATGAAACGAGGAAGAAACTGGACCGCCTGCAGAGACGCCGTGAGGATCCTAGGCGCTTCAGGTCGTGGATGCGGGTTCTCCTTTAGTCACCGGTCAGCGGTCACTGCCAATCTATTAGGCGTTACCTGCTGCTACGTGTAACTCCATGACACATAAATCTAGAAGTGTAATGTAAATGTAAATGTTAAAAATGTAATTGTCAAAATGTCAAATGTATAAAAGTAAAAAAATCAGTCAAATGTCAAATGTTAAATGTCAAATGTCAAATGTCAAATGTCAAATGTCAAAGTCAAATGCCAAATGCCAAATGTTAAAAGTCAAAAGTAAATGTCAAAAGTCAAATGTCAAATGTAAATGTTAAACGTAAATGTCAAATGTCAAATGTCAAATGTCAAATGTCAAATGTCAAATGTCAAATGTCAAAAATCAAATGACATAAGTCAAAAGTCAAATGTAAATGTAAATGTTAGAAATGTTTTTGTCAAATGTCAAATGTTAAAAGTCAAAAGTCAAAAGTCAAAAGTCAAATGTCAAATGTAAAATAAAAAGTCAAATGTCAAAAGTCAAAAGTCTAAATGTCAAATGTCAAAGTCAAATGTCAAATGTCAAAAGTCAAAAGGCAAATGTCAAATGTAAATGTTAGATGTTAGTCAAATGTTAAAAGTCAAAAGTCAAAAGTCAAAGTCAAAAGTCAAATGTCAAATGTATGAAGTCAAAAGGCAGATGTCAAATGTAAATGTTTGTTGATGTCAAATGTTAAAAGTCAAAAGTCAAATGTCAAAAGTCAAATGTCAAAAGTCAAAAGTCAAATGTCAAAAGTCAAATGTCATGTCAAATGTCAAATGTCAAATGTAAAATGTCAAATGTCAAATGTCAAATGTCAAATGTCAAATCTCGAATGTCGAATATTAATGTAAAATGTAAATGTCAAATGTAAAAGAAAATGTAAATGTCAAATATCAAATGTCAAATGTCAAAAGTTAAAAGTCAAAAGTCAACTTAAACTTCAACTTCTTGCGTGTGGCTAAGTCAAAAGTCAATGTTGAAAATGTAAATGTCAAATGTCAAATGTCAAATGTCAAATGTTAAATGTCAAATGTCAAAAGTCAAAAGTCAAAAATCAAAAGTCAAATGTCAAAAATCAAAAGTCAAAAGTCAAATCTCAAATCTCAAATGTCAAAATGTCAAATAACATATGTCAAAATGTCAAATAACAAATGTCAAGTCAAATGTTAAATGTAAATGTCAAATCTCAATGTCAAAAGTCAAAAGTCAAAAGTCAAGTACCAAATGCCAAATGACAAAAGCCAAAAGCCAAAAGTAAAAAGTCAAGAGCCTAAAGCTAAATACCAAATGCCCAATGCCAAATGTCAAATGTCAAATGTAAAATATCAAATGTCAAAAGTCAAATGAAAAAAACAAATGTCAAAAGTGAAATATTAAATGCCAAATGCCAAATATCAAATGTCAAATGTAAAATATCAAATGTTAAAAGTCAAATGTAAAATATCAAATGTCAAAAGACAAATGTTGAATGTTGAATGTTGAATGTTGAATGTTGAATGTTAAATGTTGAATGTTGAATGTTGAATGTTGAATGTTAAATGTTAAATGTTAAATGTTAAATGTTAAATGCTAAATGCTAAATGTTAAATGTTAAATGTTAAATTTTAAATGTTAAATGTTAAATGTTAAATGTTAAATGTTAAATGTTAAATGTTAAATGTTAAATGTTAAATGTTAAATGTTAAATGTTAAATGTTAAATGTTAAATGTTAAATGTTAAATGTTAAATGTTAAATGTTAAATGTTAAATGTTAAATGTTAAATGTTAAATGTTAAATGTTAAATGTTAAATGTTAAATGTTAAATGTTAAATGTTAAATGTTAAATGTTAAATGTTAAATGTTAAATGTTAAATGTTAAATGTTAAATGTTAAATGTTAAATGTTAAATGTTAAATGTTAAATGTTAAATGTTAAATGTTAAATGTTAAATGTTAAATGTTAAATGTTAAATGTTAAATGTTAAATGTTAAATGTTAAATGTTAAATGTTAAATGTTAAATGTTAAATGTTAAATGTTAAATGTTAAATGTTAAATGTTAAATGTTAAATGTTAAATGTTAAATGTTAAATGTTAAATGTTAAATGTTAAATGTTAAATGTTAAATGTTAAATGTTAAATGTTAAATGTTAAATGTTAAATGTTAAATGTTAAATGTTAAATGTTAAATGTTAAATGTTAAATGTTAAATGTTAAATGTTAAATGTTAAATGTTAAATGTTAAATGTTAAATGTTAAATGTTAAATGTTAAATGTTAAATGTTAAAGGATAAAGGACAAAGGACAAAGGACAAAGGTCAAAGGACAAAGGACAAAGGACAAAGGACAAAGGACAAAGGACAAAGGACAAAGGACAAAGGACAAGGACAAAGGACAAAGGACAAAGGATAAAGGACAAAGGACAAAGGACAAAGGACAAAGGACAAAGGATAAAGGTGATAAATGATAAAGGTGATAAATGATAAATAATAAATGATAAATGATAAATGATAAATGATAAATGATAAATGATAAATGATAAATGATAAATGATAAATGATAAATGATAAATGATAAATGATAAATGATAAATGATAAATGATAAATGATAAATGATAAATGATAAATGATAAATGATAAATGATAAATGATAAATGATAAATGATAAATGATAAATGATAAATGATAAATGATAAATGATAAATGATAAATGATAAATGATAAATGATAAATGATAAATGATAAATGATAAATGATAAATGATAAATGATAAATGATAAATGATAAATGATAAATGATAAATGATAAATGATAAATGATAAATGATAAATGATAAATGATAAATGATAAATGATAAATGATAAATGATAAATGATAAATGATAAATGATAAATGATAAATGATAAATGATAAATGATAAATGATAAATGATAAATGATAAATGATAAATGATAAATGATAAATGATAAATGATAAATGATAAATGATAAATGATAAATGATAAATGATAAATGATAAATGATAAATGATAAATGATAAATGATAAATTATAAATTATAAACGATAAACGATAAATGATAAAAATAATTTATAAATAATGAATGTTAAATATTAAATGATAATTAAATGAATGATAAAAAAAAAACAAAATTATGACTAATAATAAATGATACATGATAAATGATAAATAAATAAATGGTACATGGTAAATAACAAGTGATAAATGATATAAAAAAAATAACTTACAGTAAATGATAGACATATGATAAATGACAAATATGACTTCATATTATACAAGTTAACTATTATAAATAAAAGATGAATAATAAAAAATGATAAATAAATAAGTAATAATAAATGATAAATGGTTAGTGATAGATAAATAATATATGACAAATAACAGACTACACATACTAAACAAATGAAGAATACAAATGACAAATGATAAGTTAACTAATATAAATAAATGATTAATAATATAAAGAGCATAATGATAAATAAATAAATAATATAAATAAACAAATCATAAGAAATGTTACATGGTATAAATAAATTAATGATACATGGTAAATAAATAATAAATCAATAAATGATGAATGATAACTTATAACAAATGGTCATTAATAATAAATGATAGATAAATAATACATGGTAAATGACAAATAACAAACTACACAAATGACGAATACAAATTCTAAATGAAATGATTGATGAAGTTATCGCCAAACGTAACGCCTATCCAGTTTGAAACTATTTCGCTTTGCGTTAAAAACAGAAAAATATCGAGCAAGCCGGGGTTGGTAACTATTTATTTCACAGAAAAATCACTCTAGTGGTGGTAAGGCGCAATTTTTGTAGGTTAAAACTAAAATAAAGTCAGAAATAAAATTCATAAAATAGATATCTCAAATACTTATGATGGTGCTTTTTTTTATCACAATCATATTAAACTCTCAGATTGTTATAAGGAAAGTCAACATTGCAATAAATGCAATGCTTGCCGCTTTTAAGGTGTTCAATCAAAATAATAAGAAAAGCAATAGATAATTAAAATCTAATAATAATATAACAACAAAAGAACATTTAGGACAGACGTAAACAAAAACCACATAACAGTGGTCTTACAAAAAGAAAGTGGTGTCCGAGTATGTACTCCCTCTATTGATAAAATTCATAAAATTGTATTTCTCTAAGTGCTTATTTCTTATGCCACAAAAAGGGTGATTGAAATCTGCATCGCAAAAATATCATTTCGATGGTAGTTGCCAAACATAAAGGCAAAGGAATTTGCTAAAAAGTTCGGAAATTGTAATGACGATTATAAAAAAATAAAAGGTTCTAATAAAAAGTAATAATGAAATGATCATGAGAAATAATGAAATAGTAAATATAATGGAAATACTGGACCGGATAAATCCGACAAATAACTAAAAGATGATCTGTATTAACGTTTGAAAACAAAAACGATTTGAACATTAAAATTGTGGTTCTAGTATTGTTGTAGAGATGGAATTTGAAATAATTAAAGGTTCGAATTCATTATAAGAGAAAAAAAAAGAAATGATAAAAATAACATTCGTTTAGATTCAGGTTATTAGTAGAATCAATCAATTTAATTCCTTTAATTTTGTAGTTTCTAATAGTAGAGTAGTATTGAAACACACTCAATATTATAAAATTGGTAATGTAACTAGCAATGTAGTATGGTAACTAGCAATGTAGTAATGCAGTAATGAATCTTATGGCACAAAATCAATGATAAGATAATGTAATATGGAAATAAGAAATGTAACAATGCAGCGATGAATCTAATGATGACACAAAACCAATGATAATGATAAAGTGTGTGCGTCTCATATTATTATATAAATTCACTCTCAACAAGTATTTCCTCACTCTTATAATCCAATGAGATGGCAGACGGACATAGCCGGAGAGATAAGGTGCAGGATCAAGCTTAACATGCTTCTTCAGAATGTATTTACACCTATTGAGTACCTAGATATCACGAGGTCGTGATTTGATTATCAGGATGGACGAATTTGTAAGCTTTGTTTAATAAATTTGTAAAATAAGCAGAAATATTCCATAAAGAACAGCTAGCCTGAGTCACAGCGCAACCCAAGCAGGGTGATTTGTGTAGGAAACTTGCTATCCAAGACGGCCCGAGCAAAACCGATGTTTGTTTACGTGGGAAAAACCATCTCGAAGCAACCCGAGCCGAACCGATGACGACTGTTTACGGGCTCTGCCGAACCGAGGAGCGCCGATGCGAAGCTTCGGGTGGCTCAGACGGGTTCCGATAAAAGCCACGACAACGGACCGGGCGGCCATTCCATGGCGAGACGCCAATTACAATAACAAGTGTAACAAGTGTATCAGTATAACTAAAATACTGCTGTTAATTAAAATGCTATTAGAGTTAAATCAGTGCTGATAATTATTGTATTGGGTAAAATAAATACCGAGAAAGTCTACACGTGTTTCCTGTTCCTCCTGACTTTGTAGTAAGATAACATTCTATTGAAAACTGTCAAAATCCCTCCTGTTGTCCAACGAAAATGCAACCGGGTCACAAACAAAATAATGTAACTAAAGTAGATACGTACGTAAAGCAATGTCAACTTACAATGAGGTCACACCAGCTTCGAATATAGGTTAACAGCAGCTATATCTACACCTGTGCGTTTCCATTTTCATAACAAGTAGGCACTTCCATTATGTAGATTTGCGCGAACAATAAATACATTCAAATATACCCCTGAGTGGAACAACAATTTGCCGAAGATTTGATGAAATAATATAAAAAATACTCAAGTGTTTCATGGAGCTTCTCAAGAACTTGCAGTGTTCACCAGAATTTAGAGCATTTAGGTATACGAGTAATTATCAGTAGACAAAATAAATTGAAAGAATGCTCAAAAACATACAAGATATAAGTAGAATTCGATGCTTGCAAAATATGAATTGAAACTTGAAGTGGAATCAGATGCACCAATGTGGACACTGCTCAACATCTTCGGATTTACCATCATCGTTTATTGTCTCCAGTAGCTCAGGACAAAGAACACTAACAGCTGTTGGTAATAATGTATAGGTATAATCGTTTACACATAATAGTAGGTGCCCAATAGAATGACTCGTTATTACTTTATCGGTGGCATCCGCCAGTGCTATCGCAGGGGCGTTACAGTGTGCATGTTAAAATGAAGGAAGAGACAACGATAAAAATAAAAGAAAATGACAAAGGAAAAGATTGTTGGGGCTATGCTGTCTGTTTTGGAACCGCTATTACATTTGTGAGTATATTTTTTATAGCTAGATTGATTTGGCATATATTAGTCAACGTCTATATATATGGATGAGACCTTAAAATATACTTAAAAAATATCATTCATTTCAATTTATCCAGCAGGTATTCACATTGTTAAGTTTTTAAATAAACAAATCAGTTCTAGAATTAGCAGCTGATTATTGTTTGGTTATTTTCAGATTGCTGGAATCGGTCACGTAAATTCTTTCGGTCTGATATACAGAGACTTTATGGTTGACACCCACTCCTCAGCCAAGTCCTTGACGACGGCGCATGGAGTTTTCGCCGTGATGTTAGCAATAGGAGGTAAATCATAATCACGTGGGTATGAACTGCCATACATAGTACTGGTGCTCACAGTTATTTAAAAATATGTATGTTCTTGCGCGTGTCTTATCAGCACTTATTTATTAAATCTTTTTGCAATAATGACACCACGTCCGAGACTGAATACCTGCCGGTTGATCATACGCTGATTAACGCTAACTATAATAGTTAAAGATTGAGTCTATTGTCAACATTATTTCACCAAAACAATGAACTATTTGACAACAATAAAACAAAAATAATAAATCGCTTTATACGATCAACTGATTAGATAATCAATGTACAGTAACCAGCTGTAAATCGATTCTTGCAAAAATTACTCCTGGTAGAAACCAATCATATACTTTTTTCAGGAATAATGCTCAATCTGTTGAAAAGAAGAATAACTTTACACCTCGGGGGCATACTAGGAGCAATTATATTCACGGTCGGGTCTTTCACAACAATTGTTATATCCAGCACCAATCAGCTTCCACTTACGTTTGGAGTTCTACAAGGCATTGGATTTGGCATGATGGTACCCGTGAGTTACTCTACACTCAACCATTACTTCGTGAAGAAAAGGACAACAGTAATGAGCGCTATAAAAGCTTCCCAAGGAGTAGTTTTGATGTGGTATCCACAAGTATTGAAGCAAATTATTTCCTACTACGGATTCCGAGGAACTTTGCTAATAATCGCCGGAATATCACTGCATTCGATTCCAGGGATGCTAGTTATGAAAAACAAACCTAAAGCTACGCGCAGTGAACGAACAGCAAGTATTTTTAGCTCTTTTTAGTGCATGTTTGTAACAAATGATGCAAAATTAATTTTATATTCATAACTTGCAGAACATGTTGAGAGAGGTTTGGCTGATAATGAAAGTGACGATCTCCTAAACAAAGAAACAAATGGAATTGAACATGGTAAAGATGTAGCCGCTACGAAAAATCGAAGGTATACTTACACTCTAGTTCTCACTCACTCTCATAGTTATTAATTATATTGAAATTGATTTTGCGTTTGTGAGAAGCCGTGTATTCTCATAAATTAATCTTATTTTATCAATGCCTTTATTATTGCAGAACAAAACTTGTGGAATTTTTCAACCTGACGACACTTAAAGATCCAGTATTTCGAAATATTTGCGTTGGCCAGAGTTTCGTGAATTTCTCTGATCTTACCTTTTTCATATTACAACCAATGCTTCTCTTCCAATATGGATATCAAACGGTTAGTAACACCTTTATCAAAACAAGGTTATTTTATCTTTAACATAGAAATGACAGCAATCTATATTTAAAGGTCTATAACGAGTTAATTTATATGTTGTTGTTTTAGAACAGCTAGAGTATCCACAGTTAAAGCCATCGTTTATACGAAAATAAATGCTTTCACTTTCTCTTTCTTCATTCCTTGTTGCATAAATTAAATATATATTTTAAAATTAAAACAAAGATAGGTGGCAAATTTCACCTCATCTAGGTTTGCCGGAAGAAAACTCTCTTCCAGCAAACCTAGATGAGGATAGAAAAGAAAACCTGCGCCCACAATAGAAGTGTAGAAATTACTCGAAGGATTAGTATCTAAAAATTTATAATAGGTATATTGAATCAGTCTCGCCAAAGGCTAAGGATTTTTATCAAAAAAATAACTGGTGGGACAGTCAGTCTCACCAGAGACGTTAGTTTTGGGGATAGTAAAAATAACCCTTCATAATATAATTTTGATAGAAATCGTGTGTATAATTTTACAGAGTGCAGTAGCTACTTGCATATCAATATGCGCAGGCGCCGATGTCGCCGGTCGCTGTGCCCTAGTCCTCATCAGCAGTATTACCCCCACAAACACAAGAGTATTATATTTCGCAGCTACATTATTGACATTCGTATTTAGGATAGGTAAGTTTCCACTGTTGATACTGACTGATATCAGTTTATCATTTATTTAAGGATTTATTGTTTGAAATATGTTATGCAATTAGGATTGCGTCACGGTTTGTAGAAAATTAATCTCCTTGTATGTTTATTTGTTGTTTTATAGTATGAGACTGCTTGAGTTAAAAATAACGAATAATGTATACAAGTTAAGATGCTGTTACTCTATCTACATACAAGTAGTAGGTGCTTATATGAGGTGACAATTTTAGGGAAACGTAAAACATGAAACGTTTTTTTATTTGTTGACCTTTTCCATTTCATTTACAGTTATACTCCAGATCCGCAGCTTTACCTGGGTTGCCATAGTGACTGGCTTCCTAGGGATGCTCAGGTCCTTGCTTCACGTGACCAGCCCTCTGGTCATCTCAGATCATGTGACTCACGAAGACTTTCCTGAGGCTTACGCGCTGTTCATGCTCAGCGCAGGTGTTGTCAATGTCATCTTTTCACCTTTTATAGGTAAGGGTCTAGACTTATATTCTGTATCCTAAATTCCGAATATTCCATTCACAAGTTTACACCGAATATTCACAAACGGCTGTCTTGCGTTGAAACTAACTATGATTCGACGATTCATGAGGATGCGATTGAGGAATTATAGGTAAGAGATACAATGAGATAAAAGGTAGAGTGTCTTATCAGGCAGTGACGTGGACAATATGACGACACGAAGTCGTAGACTCAGCCCGTTTTAGAATTAATTAGTTTCTTATGAAACGGGATATGGGATAAAAAGTCTTTGTTTGATTCCCAGGATTAGAAGTTTAGTTGGTTACATCCATCCATCCAAAATTTCGCATATATGTATAATATTAGTAGAATAGTAGAAAGTAGAATAGATTTTTTTTAGAAAAACGTCGAGACCTCTCACATAAAGCAGACTTTGGAACACTTAATTCATTATATTCAACTTCAACATCTTTGCTTAGGAATACTATAGAAAGTTGATCATTCATTAGGCATTTAATTGCTCGTTGCTGTTATTTTACCGCCTAACTATTCTACGAACGGGCTGATTCTTTAATTTAGCGGAAACAGGCACACCCTTTAACATAGGACTGTGCAAAAATAATCTATAAAGTTTCACTCCACCCCTATCCCTGATCGGTTGCTCAATATCTTCCTACACAAACATACAAGTTACTGACCTCTTCATAATCGTTCAATGCTCTAGTCATTTGTGTCTGGTTCTTTAATTAGGTACCTGGAACAAAACAGTTGGTTATTAATTGATAGTATTTTTATAAGATATGGGACTAATTAAATCATTCATTATATTTACACAAACTTGTAGACATTTCTTACACACTACCCATTAGCTACTAAGCTACCTACTGCCTGCACTACACTGATAAAATTATCCATAGATTTTGTGTTATAAGACTTATAAGCCTAAGTTTCAAAGTCATAATAATAATAAATAAATGAATTTACCTACATAGGTATTTAAATTAAACAATACAAATATTTTTGATGAAAAAGAAAAAATATTATCAAATAAATGAACTAGTATTTACAATTGAAACAATTGAACTAGCTGCAGACTGTTGCGAACAATCGACAACTAGCTCAACTGATCCATATCAATATCAGTCGGAAGCGTATACCCAAGACGCGCTGGCTGCATTACCCCGCTGTATGGCAATGCGTATTACTAAATGGATGATATAGATACCGAAGTTTTTGGTTATTAAAATTGTTTTACACTATGAGTAACTTTTTTTTTACTTGGACGGGACTCGAAGGGATTCTCGGGGTCCTCCCCTCGGGTGTGATATCCACTAAATAACCACAATAAAGATATTTTTGATGTCTTTGAAATTGATACTCATTAAAGAATCAATCATAATTTTATTGTAGAAGCCAAATAACACCATAAAATATTTATGATCGATTGATTTGAAAAATTGTCAAAGCGAGGGTACTTGCGACTTTTTATTCGCTCAGGTCTGTTAGTAGGTAAAATATTTCTTAATTCTAAATCCATTTCACCCCAATATCTCAATACTTTCTATCCCAAAAATGAAGGAGTTATGAGCTGACATGGCCCCCGCCACCGTTGATAAATGAGGATCTGAATCGACAGAACACAATGACAAATTAGAAACGTTTTTATTGCTACGGAACCCACGATACGGTCTCTATGATGTATGATCGGCCTAAGTGCTTTGCGAAATGTTTTGATGGAAAATAACGGATGACAAGGGTCCAGTCAAGCAAATTTAGTCTGAGCCGAGATATTTTTAAGTTGTTTTGGATTAAAGTTAAATTATTCAGTTCAGTATCTCCCGCTCTCCTTATCTCCTTGAAAACTCTTTGAAGATGAAAGATAAGAAGGTTCATTTTGTTTTATAGCTTCTTATTTTTACCCAGGGAAATAAACCTGTACCTACCTACCGAGTTCGTTTTTCATGAACCTCTTGAATCAGCTGCTTTTGTCCAAATTTATCGAGTACAGTAGGTAATTTTAAACTCGACCAAGATAAAATTGTATTTGGGAATTCAACGTAATCAAGTAGAAACAAAACACAGCCTGATTTAGAATCTCCACGCTCGTTAGTCGTTTGTAAATAAATGAAAAGTTTAATTAGCCAAACATCAACAAATTTGGTTCATGACCCACTTATCCATATAGTTTAATAGTAGGTTAAACGAACCTTATTTGTGTTGGAAGAACACCAACGGGATTTATGTAGTGTTTTATGCATTATTTTACGTAATTTTTATCTATGGTAGTCTATAATCTTAGATCCAGTTACTATTTACTTACGTAACACGGTCTCAAGTGTATAACGAGTCGATTATCACACTATCACATTATTATAAAGGCGAAAGTTTGTATGGATGTATGGATGGATGTTTGTTACCTCTTCACGCCAAAACTACTGAACGGATCTGGCTGAAATTTTGCTTTGATGCTCATGTTTCAGGGATGCTGAAAGATGTGTACCAGGACTACATCCCCGCGTTCTACGCATTGGCTTTATGCTGTCTACCATGTCTCGTCTCCTGGCCGCTCGAATATTTTTACAGAAACAAGTTTTCGCAAAACGACTAATTTTATTTCTAAATCCACTTAATTATTCGCATAATTATAATGTTATGTTATTTATTAGATTTATCTGGATTAAGTTGTGATATGTTAAGATTATTAGACGAAATATATAAGTTGTTCAGATTGTGCTGTTTTGATAGCATTTCGCGGAGGTAATCAGATGACATTGCAAAATCATGCTAATATGACAGTGCCACCTATTTTATATCATAGTATTACGTTGAACAAATTGTAAAAATTTCATCGTACAGTTCGTGGTATTTATTATAAGCTCTTTTATATGTAAGCTTTGTTTAATAAATTTGTAAAATAAGCAGAAAGATTCCTTATAGAACAGCTAGCCTGAGTCACAGCGCAGCCCAAGCAGGGTGTTTTGTGTAGGAAACTTGCTATCCAAGGCGGCACGAGCAAAGCCGACGTTTGTTTACGTGGGAAAAAACCAACTCGAAGCAACCCGAGCCGAAACGACGACGACTGTTTACGGGCCATGCCGAACCGAGGAGCCCCGATGCGGAGCTTCGAGTGGCTCAGTCGGGTTCCGATAAAAAGCCACGACAACGGACCGGGCGGCCATTCCATTGCGAGACGTCAACTACAATCACAAGTGTAACAAGTGTATCAAGTATAACTAAAATACTGCTGTTAATTAAAATGCTATTAGAGTTAAATCAGTGCTGATAATTATTGTATTGGGTAAAATAAATACCGAGAAAGTCTACACGTGTTTCCTGTTCCTCCTGACTTAGTATTAAGATAACATATAATACCTCTGTAATAGTTTTATCTTGTATGGTTTAACAGAGATGCGAAAGATATACACCGACTTCAATTTCCTTACTGGCATATTCATATTTACTCACTTAGCACACTGCTATTTCTCACTCTGTCTTCTTCCATTGACTTATGTCAGAGTGAGAAGTAACGCTGCTATCCGTTTTCATTGAAACTAGTAGGTCCTTTTTGGATATCCTGCATGCATCAACTTTGTAAGCCCCTTGTTTACGTCCGTTGCCATGGAAACCGCTGTAGATAAATTATAATGAGTGAAATTATCATGAGAAAATGATGTTTTACAAGTTTTTTAGCGCACACATAAACCTAAAATTCAACCTTTGCAGACCCACAACTCTACCTACGACTTTTTGACAGATTTCAATGAAAATCCTCGCCTACCCTCAAAATACAAGAATTGCGGAGCCAGGTGAAATATCGGCCACTTTTTCAGCGTTAGCGTGCGCCTCGAGGGTCCATCATTATTAACCCTTGAGCTCTCGAGAGCTCCAGAAAAACCTGAGGCTGAGCATTAATCTTTGTAACACTTTGCTGGAGTTACTCATCTACCTACGTCTTGGGTAGGCATTCTTATCTGAGAGCACCCTTTTCTCTCGATAATAGGTAAAATCTTCTCTGTAATAGGTATAAGCTATTGAAATAAAACCATTCAATGATAGTTACGTTCTTAGATTGTCATGAAAGAAGTTTCTATGCGTTTTAAAAAGTACTCAGGTAGCTACTATTTTTTTTTGTTTTTAGATAGCGACATAATATTAATTCACTAGATTCTGCCCGCAGCTTCGCATGCATTGTTCATAATATACATAATTAAGGATTCTATCTCATGGGAACCGATTTATGGGATAAAACGTAGCCTATGTTTTGTACGTTACAAAACATAGGCTACGTTTGCCTAAAAATACTTCTATTCAAAATTTCAGCCCAATCCGTTAGTTAGTTTTGACGTGATGAAGTAAACATCTATCCATCTACCCAAACTTTCATATTACTAGGGTCTGACCCGGCTTCGCACGCGTTGTTTCGATAGAAACCTTGAAATGTGATTAACATCCCAAGGGAACCGATTTTGGAATACAAAGTGCCTATGTTTTATTCCAGAATTAGAATGATCTGCATGCAAAATTTCAGCTCAATCCGAACAGTAGTTTTGGCGTGAAGAGGTAACTAACATCCGTCCATCCATCCAAACTTCTGCATTTATAACGAGATGTGATAGTGCGATATCAATCTTTTTGGTAGGATTCCTTTTCGATATGACATTAATAGGCACTCAGATAAGTAGGCAGTACCTACGTAAGTATTTGCAAACTTTAGATTAGTCCATAAAGCTCCTGGGTAAGCCGCTTACGAACATCTTGATCTGCAAAAGGCGTCGGCCGTCCGAGTGTAGATGGTATTAAAGGAGTTTGCTCACTATACACCATACCGCAACTTAACTTACTTTCAACATAACAGACTATAGGAAGAAATAGGATGAACAAAAGAAATAATCGACACATTGCGCGGAAACCAAGCGGAAACGCCCAGGAATATTATGTAGGGAAAAAGTAGAATTTTACATGTAGGGCAAAACTCTGCGGGGCAAACGTGAAACCACTCCTCTAACATTAGTTAATTAGTTGTCCACGTTCGGTTTCACACATAAATAGGGAGTCGATAATATTGTGGTAGATTGCTTTTATTGGCCTTTTGATCCGCGCAAACGATATCTGTTGTCCCCAGTGCATGCAGTTAGCCCTTCTCACATGCATATTATACAGTCGCCTTGCCGTGACGTGTAAAAGTATAAAAAATGTGTAGAAATGTATTGGACGGGCGACACACGGTCTCGGTACGGTCGCCTTGCCTTGTGAAAGCTTTATTTAGCCTCAAGTTTTTAAAACTTACGCGATCAGAACACATTAATATAAATATCTACTTAGGACTCAGGATTTGGATTGAACTACATAAACCGCAAGTTATCTGCAATGAAAGTCATTACTACAAGAGAATGGTTCGAGAAGCAATTAAAATTAAGAAATATCCTTATTTCAATCGAGAAGACGGTTTCAGACTATCTGTATTGTGGAATCTAGAGGTAGTTGTAGCTAAGTGACGTAGACCGGTTTCTTAGTGCATCGCGGACACGGTGATGTGTATCGTCCGAGTGTGCAGATGGACATTTCTAGTTCAGAAGACCAATTGATTCAAGTTCCAAGTTGCAAAAAATGCAGCCCCCGCTTCGCAAGGGAGGTAGTTCCAGAACTCTAGTCATCCCGTGACCACGACAGAGTGTAAACCTGCTGAAACGTCGGGAAAAATAGTTAAATAAACTCAATAAATACCCGTGAATATTTATAATATTATTTAGCCTATACATTTACTACCATAAAAGACACGACAAACATGACGTCACCGTTATAAAAATACACTTATAATACCCACGGGTAGTGGGCAGTCTCCATTAGTGGAGCTAAAGTGAAATTTATTCATAGGATCGTGTAGTTTGCTAGATCTCTCTAGGTTCTCCCGGATCTTAATACTTTGTTACGCGATACAAAGGAATGCATTTAGAGTATCCACACCCGCGAGTTTATTATATCTTTAGTAACTAGGATAGTGAGCAAATTGCATAAGAGAGATAATTTTAGATTTATGGAGCTTAGTAAATTTTTGTTTAATTATAGGATGTTAAAAAGCTCGCTAGGCGTAGACTGACCTCAGTCTGTCTTGTTACGCGTTTCAATAGAACGCGCAAAAATTTTCAATCATTGGATGTTTTCTACATAAGTATGTATAATCAAAAATATATAGCTATGTAGTGTATTGTATTAAATAAATCAGTTTCCTAGTACCCATAACACAAGCTCTGCTTAGCTTAAGGCTAGATAATGCTGTGTGTATTGTCAGCTGTGTTGTGCTTAGAATTTGCACCACCCCAACTCTTCCTGTGAATGTCGAGGCGACTAAGGGATACCTATGGGGGGGTGGGCAAGAGCGCCCCCTGCAGAACAATTCTACCACCGTTCTGCGATCCCCAACCAGCATGCCTAGCGTGAGGATTGTGGAAATTACGCCCCATGCGACCATAGCCAATAAGTCGCTTATCGGGGGCAGGCCTGCATCCAGCAGTGGACTAATACAGGCTGTTAAGGTTGAGGTTGAGGTGAGTAATTGTCCAACATAATATTAAAACTTTTTAAACTTTCGCGATAATTATCATCCGAGAATTATCGCAAAAGTTTAAAGTTTTAATTCTCGGCTGTCCCTAACTCCGTGTTCATGCAGTCTCCCTGTGACCACGATCGCTGAAATGCGGTAGAAACGCAGGGGAAATAATAACAGAAAATACGCGATGAAATCATCAACATCAAATTATTATTATTCGCTAATATTTTACATCCATGCTTTTTAATTCATATTACTCGATGAGATGATAAAACGTAGCATCTTTCCCAATACCAATTTTTTACAATAACATTCAAAAACGCTTTCGATGTAAAAATAAAATCACACAATTTTATCTCCCGATATCAATCAAATGAAGATGGGAAATATCCAATCGGCTGAGTTACGTACCGGTGAAAATAACTTTACCGAAAATACGAGGGCGAGGAAATATTCTGGCGGTTTCGATAAAAAGTCGAGATGATTATACCTAACGCAAATTAGAAATGAGATGACAACACCCGACTAGAGCATAATGAGCTTCTCATTTTGATATTTTAACCTCTAAAATGGTACAAAGATTTGATAAAGTACCTATCAACTTACATAGGTAGAGGTAAAATTAATGAAATTAAGTAATGTGGGACAAATCAAACTGAATTATATTCAAAAACTTCGACGAAAAAAGTCTATTGTAATTAACATCATCATAACAATTGAGAAAGAAATCAACTGAACCATGATTGATTCTATGTCGCCAACATTGAAAAATCACATCACACTAATATTATAAAGGCGAAAGTTTGTATGGATGTATGGATGGATGTTTGTTACTTCTTCACGCCAAAACTACTGGACGGATCTGGCTGAAATTTTGCATACAGGTAATTCAAATCCTGGAATAAAACATAGGCTTACTTAATAAAACGTATACTTTTATCCCATAAATCAGTTCCCGTGGGATGAAAATCACCTTTTAATGTTTCCATAGGAACAACGCGTGCGAAGCCGCGGGGCGCAGCTAATCTTTTATATAAATTCATTTTAAAATTTATCTCGTTTTGGCTTATTCAATAAAATATCATTAAAAATCTGGCCTATTTTACCTGCCCCAGGGGAAATATACCCTGATTGACACCGGTATTATTTGCCACGTTGACGTCGGCCAATTTGCGTTGACAGTTTGGAGTGATATTTTAAGCGATAAGGCATTTTAGATTGCAAGATAAAAGTCAAGTTTATCTTTTAAAGACCAGATTTCTTATCGAAATCGGATTGTAATTGCTTATCTTCTATGTTAATTTGATATCGAATACCTTTTTAGAAAACTTTAAATAAAAACTTTGACCTAAGTCAGTAATACATAATCATTTTAAATCTAGTTCAAACCTGATTTAGCTAGTTGGTATTATTTAGGTAATAGGTATAAAATCGACTCCAGTCAAGAATTTAATTGCAAACGACGTCATCATACAAATCTTAATTACTTTTACTGCTCATCTACATAAAACAAGCTCGGATTAGCTTGGGACTAAATGATGCTATGTGGATTATCCAGCATTATTATAATAATTTATCGAGACTCTAGGTTACATTACAATACCTTAGTACAAAATATTTTAATCCTTATCCAGATCTTTAAAATGTCTTCTCTAATAAATGTTTCTACCTTGTAGACAAAACCTCGCTTTTACGTTTAAGACCGAAGACTTACTTAGGGCTTTGCGCTGTAAAATGTTGATAGCAACTTTATTTCGCCACGCTGTGTTGACTGGGGTATTGCTTACGCCAACAATGAAGACAACATGTTGGGTAACAACTCAACTATTACCGGTTGGAGTATTTTTAGTTTCTATCTACTTACTTCATACTTTATAGTTTTTTCATGGATTTTCATGGATCCCATTGTCAGAACTGAACCAAATTAAAATGGGACCACATGGGAAGCACCAGCTTTTATTTAAAAAAAGGTAACAAACATAAAAAAAAATAAACAGTCGAATTGAGAACCTCCTCAAACAACCGATAACTCACGTCCCTGTTCGGAGGTTTAGTCTATGACAATTACTTAAAATCTAGTTTTCTTGTGTACGCACTTTTGAAATATAGGTACAAGTTTTATTTAAACTAGGGTTAAACTTCGTATGGGCTTAGAATTTGCACCACCCCATCTCTTGCCGTGGGTGTCGTAAGAGGCGACTACGGGATATCCACCGGGTCCAGCAGCGCCCCTGCAGAACAATTCTACCACCGAACTGCGATCCCCAACCCGCATGCCCAGCATGGGGGATAATCCCCACGCCTTATTAACTGTTATCTCATGGTGCCTACAAAGGCAATATGGGATAACGGCTAATTAGGCGCTTATCAGGGGGAGGCCTGCGAGTCAATTGCACCTTATTTCTTGTCTGATAGTAATTAATATTTATCAAGCTGTTTATATCGTAAAAATTGGACTTGTCTGTGCTTATTTTGTAAGTCTAAAGAAATAAACGATTTGACTCTGACCCTGACTCTGATCTATTTTAACTCGCAAGAGTAAACCAATATAGGCTTGTATTTTCACCAACAAATCGAGCGAAAAGCGAGCAGAATACGTTAAAATTAACTCCAATCATCATGTCCCGTTCATTACCCTTTAGCGGTGGAAACTTATGGCTTGAGATAGACTAAGCTCCGTAATGTGTTATCCAAAGTACCTCCACGCATATTAAAGATAGGTGCGCGCTGTAGGCTTGGAGAAAGCCTAGCGAGACTGGCAGACGCGGGCCGACGGGTCGATACACCGCTGTTCCCCTTGTGCCTGCTACAGTACGTATCTAAGCTCATAGCCTACGCAAAGGCTCATGGCCTACAGAAAGATTCATTTATTTATAACCTTACGAATTCTTTATTCAATTAATCACAAGAAACTCATGTTAATGAAATTTAAAAACTGTTTTTTTTATATTTGGAACATGAATCCGGATTAAGAATTAGAAAGCGTGTTTGAACTTTCGGAAATTAGAAACAATCCTACCAATATTATAAACGCAAAAGTTTGTTAACCTGTAGGTACCTATGTAAACGTTTGTTGCTCTTTCACGCAAAAACTACTGAACGGATCAGCCTGAGATTTTGCATACAGGTAGTTCCAGGCCTGGAATAACACATATGCTACTTTTTATCCCATAAATCAGTTCTCGTGGGATAGGCGTGCGAAGCGGCGGGGCGCAGCTAGTCTACATAATAAAATTATGTGAGAATTAAGAAATAATGCTAGATGATGCTGTTTGGATGGGTTGTGTACTAAATTTGAGATAAACTGTTTTAAAAATGCACCCCTTTCCATTAAACGTCATACAATGGACGTACATTTAAAGAATGGTTTATCTCTACAGATATAATGAATACAATACATTACTTATATACCTTTTATATCTATGAAATATCTTCTTCTTTAAATTCTACAACCTATATTGGCCCACAGCCACAGATGGAAGCACTCCCCCTGATAAACGCCTTTATTGGCTGTAATCCCATTGGTGGTAATGCCCATAATCCCCAGGCTGGGCATGCAGGTTGGGGACCGCAGTTTGGTGATAGAATTGTTCGGCAGGAGGCTGTGAGCGCTGAACGCTCCGGTAAATATAGCCGCATCTTACGACACCCGCGGGAAGAGTGTGCAAATTTTATGCCGCCGGCACCACACGGCGAAATATATTATAATAAACATAGAAAATAGGTATGATTGAATATCAAGAAGTTTCCATGCGAAGAAGAACAAAGAGAATAAAACCCCTGCGCTAGAAATGCTATTTTCGAATTTTTATGAGAATATGCCAATGTTGGTTCATCATCATCATCATCATCATCAGCCCATTGACACCCACTGCTGGGTTTAGGCCTCCTCTTTTACACGCCAGCTAACTCGGTCCTGTGTGGTAAATGTTGGTTACCATGCGAATATTCAAAACCTTTTAAATCTTTAATTTAACCAACACAAACTGGCTGAGGCAGCCGTAGGAATCGAATTTAAGAATTCGTTGTTTCGTTAATCAAATGAAACTAAGCACACTTGGCTGAATTGTCGGAATTCATTTTATTCAATTCAGTTCAATTCCACCTCCTTCTTTAGTTCTCTCGATCGGCACATTTGGTTCTTGTAACATCTTACGACCAAGATAAAGGTATACCTAGAAGATTTTTAAAAACTTTCTTTATTCAGCCTGGTTCTAAACCTAACATAGGCTTTAAGGCGCTACTAACCAATATGTAATATTGTTTTATTATTTAAATAAATCAATTCAATTCAATAATTTTGTTTGCTCCAGATAATCCGAAACTACAGGAAACCCCTACCTAATGGTCGCGCTTGATGACCAAAAAAATACGAAATTCCTTGAAGCGATAGACAAAAAACTGAATCTGAAATTCTCAACACGTGTCACGTACAGGGTGTATCAGTATTCCGAAGGCTCAGGGCTTGCCCAAGCGGCGTGTAGGGTCACACGAGGGGAAATCTAGCTTCATTGTTTATGGAGCTAGGTCGTAAGCTTATTTATATAAATTTTTGATTAAAATGCTTTTGTTGCAGCATTTTTTTTTTGCTTTTGCTTGTTGTGCGCTTTTTTACAAAATTTTACAAAAACACTAATTTTATCTACTCATGGCCCTGGACGTGCTTGCGTCGTCATTTTGTTAAAGCGCGCATTCAAAGATAATGCCACAGTTTTTGGGCGTAATGGCGGTGTCTAACGGTTGAAATCTTTGAGTAAAATACAAAACCTGGTTAAGCACAGCTTCTGCGTCAGTAGGTACTAGAAACTACGATGAAACTGTTAAAACCATCGAGAAGAATCGTTAGCCTCCTCAACCATGTGGAAACGGTAAGAAGGTAAATGGTTATTTCACGCAAAGTTAAACAAGCGCTTATCTGACTTCGTTACCTAGCATGTGCTTTATGCTCAAGCTTTTTATATCTTTTATTTTATTAAATACACAAAATCCACAGCTCTCTTTTAGCCTTTGCATGTTATTTACAGTGCAGTCAATAACAGGATTTAAATTTTATAAAATAAAAGACAGAAAATCAAGATTTATAAAAGAACAACTAAAGAAGACAGTCACCGTTATCGTCTGTATGACATACTACTAACCCCCTTATTCAGAATGGGCTGCTAACATAAAACAGCTGCTAAGTAGTGTTATTTCTCAGTCTGACTTACGTCAATATAGGAAGATAGAGCGGGATTTAGCAGTGTACTAAGTTAGTAGGCTATTATAAATAAGGGGGTATGTATGTTTAAGAAAAACTATGAAGGATAAACTCAAATAAAGTTTATCTACAAATGTTTTTTTCCAAGTTCGATTTGTATCGAAATCGTTAAAAACCATAGATAAAAGTTGTTGCTTTGACCTTCGGGTTAAGGGAGGTTAATAATAATGTTACTTCCTGAACGCTCAGAAGGTTATGTTCTATTTTTGAATGAAAATTGGTAGTTCGACACACGAAAGAGGCGCTCCACCAAAATAAATTCAGAAATTGAACAAAGATTACGACCCTACGTAAAATCCAAGGTTATTTAGAAATTTACACAAAACATAATCGAAATATTTTGCGGTGGGGGTAAATATGTAACATAATAATATTAAAATGCAATTCTTATCACAGACATCCTTAATAATAATTTGATAGTATTGAAAAAACTAAAAACCTGAAATAAAATCGAATCCCTTAATTTTACACCGTTTTTACGTTTTGTGGCCTAAATACTAATCCCTCGAGATTTTTTTTATGGAACCACCTCGGGATCTTTCTCTTAACAAAACAGTTATAATAATAATAATAATAATAAATCGTTTATTATGGAACAAAAACAACAGTAAAACGTAATTTTTTAACCATGTGGTTAAAAAATGAAAAACGATTTCATCTGCAGAAGTTATGAAAAACTGTGTCGCAGATGACAACCAACGCCCTCCTCCGAGTAGCGAAAGGATTTACTAATCGATCCACAATTCAATGAGAAACTAGCGAACATACATTAAAAAAACAGCACAGAACGAAGAACATCCTCCTTTTCAAAGTTGGTGTAAAAGAGAAAGCCTTTTCGGGAATATCGTGACGCTGCCGTAAATCATTGTTGTCCCATTTACGGCTTTTTTCGAAGGCGTTGGGTTTTGACCAGCTTGGATGAATGCCAAGAGATGTGCGTCGAACTATAATGATGTTAGATCAGAGGGGTGAGGTCGATTTGACGATTGTATCTCACGTCATCGTGTCTTTTTATTTTTGTATGAGATTTGTAAAGTTTCATGTACACACGATAACAAACAAACAACAAACCAAAATATAGACATCAACAGAAAAACCCACTTTAAAGGTATGTAATGTATGTATGAATTTATACAGCGTTGATCTGGATGTAAAGTAAGTTCTCGAATCCTCGCTCTGATGAGGCACTGATGTACGGAATCCCATAGAAAAATCGCAATTGAATCCCATATAGCTGTACGTACGCAGCATACGCGGTGTCGGTATTTACAATATGCTGATGGGGTTTATCCACCGCGTTCGAATTTTTTTTCATTCTACCAATCACCACCCGATTTAAGCAACAAGGATTTTGAAACGCCTAACGCCATCTTGTGTTTATATAATAATTTAAATAGTGTAGTGCCATCTAGCGACTTTTTAAAGAAACGCACCGAACTTTTTGTGTGCAAAACTAGAACCTTCCAGGCCGCACATAATTCGCGAGGTTTTGAATAGATGGCGCTTGTTGTAACAATATGAGAAGTAGTCTTCGTACTAGCCTACAAACTTGTAGAGCCCAGGCACAAAGCAAGTAGCAATTGCTACGAGAATTAAATTCGTAGCATTTTTTTTTACTTTATACACTTTTTATTCAAAAAAGTCAACCATCGCAGCTTCCTTGGCGAACTCTGACGTTTAATGTGTGAAAACTTCGGTCAAAGAGCACCGCCATTATAAGCTGTGTTCAAAACTGGAACCGTCACTTCAGTTGCTTTTGGCATTTTTAGGGTAGTACGGGTTTAATGGAGTTGTGAATAGATGGCGCTTGTATCAAACAGGACATTTTTATTATTCTTCGTAGTATTTTCGAGTAGTCACCACCTCAAGGAGCGCATTGAAAATGTCTACGAACTTCGTAGAGCCATACACACAAATTTTAACACGTTCATTAATACATTTATTAAATAATTGAGTTTGTTATAAAAACTATAAACCGACTTGAATTATATGGCTTTCTCGTGGATGCCATTGTCAGAACTGGATCAAATTGAAATGGGACTACACGGGAAGAACCATCTTTCATATAATAAAAGAATCAAAATAAAAAAATCGGATCACCCAGTCATCACCCAGTCATAAGTTCTGATGTAACAAACATAAAAAACAGACAGTCGAATTGAAAACCTCCTCCTTAGCCTAACTACTCTATTGTATTAGGTCTTACCTGTAAAGATAGATGTCATGTTTTAAAATAAATACTAAATAAATAAATACTTTTTTGAAGTCGGATAAAAAAAGTTGACCAAAAATGGCTTTCGTAATTTGCAACTGTACCTATGGCAAAAGCCATTGAGGTGGCTTCTGCTATACAATTGCAAATTACGTTTAGCAAAAAACAACATTTAACGGGTTTACAAATATCAATAAAGGATGGGTGGTTTTGCATAAATTCCACGGCGGGGTTATACCAAAATTTGAAACGATGGCAAATCATAACGACCCAAGAGCCATTTCAGTTGGATGAAGTTAGCTACAAAACCATATTTCGTTCGCGCTGTAAAATTTGCAACCAATGTTGCATGGGGCGTTCAACCGATTTTTTTGGTCATAGTACTTACAGTATGAAGTAGGTATACTAATTGGTCTATGCAGTGGATAACATATCAAACGATAGTAATCTGCTATCGTCTTTGCAATTTTGAAAATAGGAGGTAGGCTATTATCCCATGATCTGAGATATATACCATCACGCTCCGCTCATAGCGCCCTCTTTACAGTCTGGTCGTACAATTACCTGCAAAGAAAATGCATGTATCATTCCGATCGTATGGCAGAAACAGTTCCGCGGTCTCAACTGGAACTTATACGTCCATTTTGTAGCATTGTGCGGGGGTAAAAGTTCACGAAGATTTGAATAGATGGCGTTTTATCAAAAACCAGCACATGCTTCGTAGCATGTAGCAAGTGCTACGCCAAGCTACGTGGGTACAATCGTAGCTGGATGTGTTCTACAGCTGAAATAAAACTGTAAAGCCATGGTCTGATGAAAAAAAAAGTAGCCTTTGTTTGATTTCAGGATTAGAATTACCTGTATGCAAAATTTCAGCCCGACTGGTTCAGTAGTTTTGGCGTAAAGAGGCAACAAACATCCATCCATCTATCCATTCATACATCTATACATCCATACATCCATACAAACTTTCGCATTTATAATATAAGTGTGATTTATATAATAAAGGGTCAATTCTCATGCTGCGGCTGCCACGGCTATCGACCGCAAATATCGTAAGAGTCGATGTCGGTGTACGACATTACAGAAAAGTGGTAGGACCTACGATATATAACTTAAATATTACTTGGGTGGTAACTGGCTTATTTCGGGAAAAAATCTTTAAGTAAAACCAGTATAAGTCGTAGCGGCGTTAACAACGCAAAACTCAAAGTGCTTAGTTTCCTCTAGGCCATGCAAAATGAATTTTCAAATTACGGTAAAACTAAGAAATAAAGTAGCCGCTTTTATTTTTAACTACACCTAAAACTTAGCTAGTCCAAACAAAACGATATTCCTAACTTCGGTGAAGCAACATGACAATCCAATCAACAATTCATAGAAAACGAAGAGAAAACAAAGCGAAGAGTGAAATTTCAGGTTCAAATAATATAGAAATAGCTGTCTGGGTCAGGGGTAGCCGCGCAAGGCAGCGCGGGAATAGACTCCAGTCAATTAAGCACTCTAGAAACAAAGACTCAAGGTTCACGTTTATGTGGGCACTTATAAGTTTGGTGTTTGTTTTTAAAGATTTAAAAAACAAACATCAAACGAATTACGATACCTCAACCTTAACCTCAACAGCCTATATTGGTCCACTGCTGGACGCAGGCCTCCCCCTGATAAGCGCTTTTATTGGCTATTATCTCATGGAGGATAATGCCCATAATCTTCACGCTGGGCATGCGGGTTGGTGACAGAATTGTTCAGCAGAAGGCGCTGCTGCCCGCCTCCGGTATCCGACACAATTTTATTATAACAACTTAAGTCCTAGGTACCATCCACGCGTCCCAGACGCGCGTGGGCGACGACGGCGATGCGATAAGCATTCGCTGTAGAGCCCGCCCAATAGTGCAAGCTGGCACATTAAGGCGCATACCCGAGTCAATATGACAGCGATACCTATTTTATCATATTTTTACGTTTATCATAAGGATTTTTAAGAATCCTACGTTCAGTTTGTGATATCCATTATAAGCTATTTTTTAATACCTCTCTAATAATTTTATCTCATATAGTTTAGGAGGAGATGCGAAAATAGAGTTTGATGGCCAAAAAGCGCAACTTCGTATCTCTTCCTAAGCTTTACAAAATGAAACTATTACAGAGAAGAGAAGAGAAGTAACGAAGATTTTTAAAAATTCCTGTGTTTAACGAAATAATAAGATAAAATAAGTGGGGGCGTCACTTTCACTGGTGTATGCGCCTTTATTGAGAGGCCAAGTGTGGGGATTATGGAAACCCCCCATGTTCAGCTGTAGACGTATACATGTATGTCTGATGATGATGAAATATATTTTTTATATATATTATTTTTTAAAGTACTTTAAAGTACACAGTTACTTGATATCTCCGCCAATGATTAACTGATTTTGCGCTGCAGAGATGTATAGAGAATAATCCCGAAGTGGTCCCATAAGAATTTTATTCCCGAGGGATCATTATTTATCCCATAAAACCATAAAAAAGAAAACATTTTTGTAGTATATTTTCAATTCATTATGTATGTAAACGGGTTAACCACGAACCTTCTTTGTGTTGGAAGAACACCAACGTTTCATCCCTTTTATTTTCAATGTTGTCAAATAGCCTATTTGAAGTCGGTTTATAGTTTTTTTTCCTGTGCAGTGCTGGCTTAGTATTTGCACCACCCGAATTCTTCCCGTAGGTGTCGTAAGTGGCGACAAACTGTGATCACCAACCAGCATGCCCAGCGTGGGGATACCTTCTACCCCCCATGAGTTAAACGCCAATAAGGTGTTTGATAACTACATCTTATTGGATAAGGTTTTCCGCGAAATACGAATGACGACTAAAACATTTTTATAAGTCTGTCAGTTAGATTATCAGAAAATATTGGACGTATTTTTAACCGACTTCAAAAAATTCGACTGGTTTTTTTTGTTTGTTACCTCGGAACTTTTGACGGGGTGGTCTGATCTTCATGATTCTTTTTTTTATATGAAAGCTGGTGCTTTCCGTGCGGTCCCATTTTAATTTTGTTCAGTTCAGACAATGGGATCCATGAAAATTCACGAAAAAACTATAAAAATTGAAGTTGCTTTATAGTTTTTTAAAACAAAATTAATTATTTCTTTTTTCAAACAAATGAATAATCACAAAAATAAGGCGCGTTAAAGTTTGGGAGTAGGGGCAAGTGACGGTTAAGTAAAAAGCGTGATACTGTTCATATTTTTTTGTTCAGCATTCAGCTTGGAATAAGTCATTTTTGGAGTTGAACGTTGTTCCGTGGTTCGTGACGACCCGTCAAATACAACAAGGTGAAAATAAAATTGAGTTCCAAGTATTTGATATTCCGATGGTAAAACAGTGCATTCAAGCCTTCAAGGCTTCCATTGTACAACGTCAAATTATAGTCATTTGAATCTCAAGGAAACTGTTTTGTTGTGTCAAGTTTAATCTAGTTTTATGACGAGTATTTACTACTAACTGCGCCCCGCGGCTTCGACCGCGTGGAAATTTTTATCTCTCATTCCACGGGAATGGGATAAAAATCCGTCTCCTGGTTCTAAGCTACCTCCCTACCAATTTTCAGCCAAATCGGTTCAGCCGGTCTTGAGTATAAATAGTATACTTAACTAACACGACTTTTGTATATTTATTATATAGATTAATGTAGGTTTTAAGTATTTCCGAGTTCTCCATTTGGCTATACACGGAATAGTTTAATGTTTTTTATATTTCTAATAATAGTTTAATGTTTTTTATTTTTATATTTCTGTGAGATACGAATTCACTCCAAATATATTGCAAATGAACATATTCCGCCTGGTTGGTGATTACTCACCTTTTAGCCATTATTATACCTCTATTGTTGTTGAAGATATGGAAAACAAGATCATGCGTTGGTAAGTCTGCTGAGGGTTGCGAATATGCATTTCTATACAGTTAACCAACCTATAAGTTTACTTTAACATTACCGTTACGTTTTGTGTAAGGACACAGTGATGCAATTTGTCTATATCAGTGGTTGTAAAGCTTTTTTTCATATTATTTAATTCGTTATTGAAAGTTTTGCCGAACATGGCATGCCATCCCCGTTATTCTAAATTACGATATTGCTAATACAATAAGATCAAAAAAATATAAGTCTAAAAAAACAACTCATACTTAACGAAATAGCTAGCCTATGACATATAAAGTGAGTGAGACACACATACGACCACAACCACGACACCTTCAGGATTGAATTCTTGTCGTACCGTGATTGGTACGAGCGCTACTGATCAAAGTGATCAACCATTAATTTACAATAAAAACTTTTAAATCTATCATGGTTATTAATACTATAGTTATTTACAACGGGATATTTACCATGATTTCCCTCAATATTGGAAAGCGCAAAACTCAAATCATGGTAAATATCCCGTTGTAAATAAGCATGAATTTAGAGTTTTTATAGAATTTCGGGAGAAATAGTAATCCCACGGAAGTAAAACTAGATTGGGATCACCAGGTGACCATGGTGATTCTCTTTACGAAAGAAATATCAAATAAGTATAACAATTTCGAAGATATCGAGTATCAAGCAAAATTGAAAACATCTTCATTATAGTATTTGTATTTGAAGTCGATAGAAAAATCTCAAACATTTCCAGCCAGTAAACGGAAAAAACATGAAAGCCTTTCTTCAAGGAAAATATACGCGCAACTTGACACAATATTGCAAACAAAATGACATGTCAAATATCCTTTGGTGATTAGTCAATAATTTGTTGACACTCGGGACGCGCAGTTCCAGTTTACTTTATTCCCTCAATATTTTAGATTAAATTGTCGTATTTCTTCTATCTTCGCATCTCGGCCATCATCTCTATACAAAATAAAGCTACTACAGAGGAATAATAAATTGCTTATAAAAGATACCACAATCTGTACGATGGATTAAAAAAAACCGGTTATACGTAATCATAAGAGAAAATAGGTGGCGTTGTCATATTAGTTCCTTATAAGACTGTATAGACTGTACAGACAGAGGTATGCGCCTTATAAGACAATTTAATGGCGGCGCCGCTTTCACTCGTGTATGTGCCTTAACGCATTCAGTGCCCCTGCGAGTCGCACCACTGCACGAAGCGCTGCAGATGGACGAGTTGCATCTTCGGCCATAAGAGTGTTAACGTGAAGGACGCTTCATGATATTTTACATCACCCTCCAGGAACCACCGCCATGCGCCAGTCACCTTGCAAACTAAACTCGTTCGCAGCTCAAATTAAGAGCGCTGCCTACCACAGTGCTTTTTTTGGGGTGCTTCCATGTTTTTTTCCGTTTACTGTTTCCAGTTGTCTATCAAAATTTTATTTGTATACGAAGATTATGCTCAACAGTGGTATATTTCCCAAAATATGTCATTGGAAAAAGAACCATGCATTTGAACCCCTTTGAAAATCCCCAAAGAAACTCTAGTAATATCCTTGCCAATCTGTCTACTTCCGGCACAGAATACATGATAGTATTTCCGATAATACCGATAAATCATGGGGCGTCAATTCGACCCTTTCTGGACCCTTACAAATATGTTTTTTTGTGTTTTACAAGACCAAATTTCATTAAATCCGTTCAGCCGTTTAAGCGTGAAAAGATAACAGAAAAGGTTATTTATATAGCTTTTTTTTATATAAGCGGGAAAATATGACTGAAAAAGTTATATATACAGCTTATTTATACAAATATCTTATTGAAAAAGAAAATTACAATGAAATAATAGAAATAAATGAAAACTAGTATTTACAGGTAGAGATCGGGCCGCGTATATTGAAATTCTACTTCAGTAAGTTGGGCAGGCTTCGCTAGGAGTAAGTTAATGTTGAGGGACCCCCCGCTTCGCAGGGGTGGGCGCCTTGAGGGGAAAACAAAAGCGTACGAGCTGTCATCTATTACCTTCCGCGTCTTATGGTGAAGTACTGAAGTAGCCTCAGTAGCCTTTCGATATAGGCGACTGGACCGCGTCAAGCAGAAGACGGGGCGCAATGGCGCTCATTAGGAGAGGCCTATGTCCAGCAGTGGACTGTATATAAGCTAATGATGATGATGAAATACAGACTGTTGCAAACAATCTACAGATATCTCAACTGATCCATATCAGTACAGCCGGAAGCGTACCCAAGACGCTAGCTGCATTGTCCCGCTGTATGGCAATGCTGATGCGCCGCGCCAGATACTCACCAGCTGTCGGGTCACGTATGTATTACATAGATACGTATGATGTAAGGTCTACTTCTATAATTTATTGTAAAGGAGGTAAATCTAACGCAAAATACGCAATTTAGGGCTTAGGCAATTCGGCTTGTGATCCCGCTGTACCCGTATGTGTGTGTATAAGGGTTAGTATTTATAGGTGACCAGAATTCTTCCTGCCGTCGCAAACTATGGGTACAGCGAAATCTTAAGCCAAAATAGCCTAAGCCCTAAATTGCGTATTTTGCGTTAGATTTACCTCCTTTACAATAAATTATGGAAGTAGACCTTACGCAATTATAACGGCGAACTCTCATAGCGAGAAAATAACTTAGGTAATTATTTTACCCCGACATGAAGTGACAAGGCGCGGCTCGACATGTTTTCGTATTAGCTACGAAGAAAATGTGAAAATAATCTCTATTCTTCGATACCAACGTTTACATCGGCATGGCCAATAATAAAAACACACATTCAATGTTCAAAGCTCCTAATAAAACAGTAAGGAACTATTTTTAGGCTGTTCAGCTTATTTTGTTGTTAAAAGTAACAATCGAATTAAAGAGCTCCATGATTGTATTAAACCGTCTGTTATAATAATGCTACGTATATTTTTTCTATGTTTTGTTTCGTACGTATATTACTTATTATTTAATTACTGTTTATTAAACATAGTTAAATGGTTGAGTTTGTTAATACTACGTATATTTTTCTATGTTTTGTCTCGTATGTTTTTTCGGGTCGGGACGAAACATACCCTATGTTTCATCCGATTCTAAAACTCGTCCGCGATGAGATTCGGTAGCAATGTCTTCATCACTTTTGAGGAGGGTAAATTTCGTCCGAATCTAAAAACTCTTGGCTTTATATTCAGACAATTTGTACCGCAATACATAAGTGAAGGTGACATTTCGCCCTAATCTCTATATCCTAATTTTTACGTAGATTTTTATGTGATTATAATTAGTAACTAGATAAGAACTTTTACTTATGACAGGTATCAACCATAACATATTATAACCACGACGTAACATACATATATGTATGTATGTAACTTACACATTCCGAACTCTAATAATGTTATCGCGTTTGCATAAAAGCGACCAGCGACTTCAATAGCATAGGAAAACTAAGGCAGAGATTTAAATCGTTAGATAGGCCCTTTCCGTATGTAAGACCGCGCGCGCCGCGTTTGTTGCCAAGCGAAGTAAGTGAGCTCCCTCATTTGGGATCAGTGAATTGTGTGTTTATGTGGTGTGCTTGTTCACAAAAGTTCGTGCAATGTAATTATACAATGTCAATAATAACAGTTAGGTTTATCGACAAAAACACTTATTGTAACTACTCGTAAGTGTGCGTGCGTCAGCATTTTGTTAACGCACGCATTCAAAGACAATGCCATAGTTTTTGAGCGTGAGGGCGCATCTTACGATTTAAATCTTTGCTTAGGCTTACGTTTCCAGCACAAAACTCTTCTACTTCGGCTTTGTCCTTATGTCGTTTAGCTTTAACGTAGAATCGTTGTCGGCTAGGATAATGGATATCATGTATATGTTATCGCTTTAAGCGATAAGGCCGCCAGCTCTATTGCTTTTCTTGTCCCTTTGTCTAATTATGTAAATTTCTGTTTTATTAAGGTGATGAATAAAGAATTATCTATCTATCTATCATTATTTATCGTGCGAAATGTGTTTTTCGAGGGTATCTGTGTGTGGTTGGATGGGACTCTTAATAACCTCAAAGCTATCTAAAGTCATAGGCCATTTTCGTAAATGGCCTATGACTAATATATCGAAAACTTTTTACTTTCGCGATTCGTCTAAGCTTCATTTTGAAGGCTTTTTCTGTAATACTAAGCAAACCAAAAGTAAAGAGGCGGAGGACCGTGTCGGATTTTTATAGTTTTTATTACCGAATAATGAAAACTCAGGGCAAGTCGCACCTGCCGAGACTCGGGCTTACTTCAACAAACTAAACTGTTACAACTTTGAGTAAAGTTCCTCGTCATTTCTCCTTCTCCGTCATCAATCATCTTTGGGCCCGACGGGATCGTTAAATGGATCTGAGATGTGGCTCTAGCAGTTCTGTAATCCTATTGTTTTGAGCTTTTGCTGAGCTCGAAATGCGAAAATAACTCAGTATGTCTGTCTGTTCTGTCTTTTTATTACTTTGTAGTGAAACTTGGAAAGGAAATTACTAGGTTCCACTCGCGACTTCGCACGTATTTCCGTCTTAAAAAGTACCCTATATTTATGCAGTAAGCGGTTTCTGCGTTCTGGATTTTGCGACCAAGTCCATGGGTTATAGCCATGAACTTGGTCTATAAATCACACTAATATTATAAATGCGAAAATTTGCATGGATGGATGGATATTTGTTACCTCTTCACGCCAAAACTACTGAACGGTCCTGGCTGAAATTTTGGACACAGATAATTCTAGTCCCGGAATCAATCATAGGCTTGTAACTTTTTATCCCATGAATCAGTTCCCGCGGGATAAAAATCACCTTTAAGCGTTTCAATAGAAACAACGCGTGCGAAGCCGCGGGGCGCAGCTAGTAGTAGCATAAATAAGTGCCCGGTTCAGGTAACCCTTCTGGCGATACTTTTTCAGTATCTATACAATGTCGTCTTATATAACCGAAGGCAAATGCTGAAGCAAGAAAAAATAGAGGCAACCACGATGTTAGCTTTTAATTAACTTTTCTCTAATAAATATTTTGTTATTTTAACCTAACAAACTAACTAACCTATCTAATGATAATAAATACGAGTTTTTAATTTATTATTATTTTTCGTTTTATTATGCGAAATTTCGTTTTTTTTTGTTGAGAAATATAAGTAACCCTAGTTATAGGGTTTTTTATTGTTATTGTTAGTACTCGTAGTTTTGACGATAAATAACCCTAACATCTTCTCAAACTTTCTTCTCTTACCCATGAAAGTGCGGGCAGAATATAAGTAGTTATATGAGTAATTTTAACTTGGTCACAGCGCTTTGTCAAAGCCCTAGCTTAACACTAATACTAATAACCTAGCAACCTAGAGAAGTTTAGTTACAACTTCTCAACAACCTCCGAACTAATAACTCGTATCACGCCCTCAGTCTTACATAGGTACATTTATAGTTCATTAGTTTGTTAGGGCTCCTCTACTTCAAACTCAACCTCAACAGCCTATATTGGTCGGTCCCACAGAGGTTTCTGATGTCTGTGGTCGGTCCACTGCTGGACGCAGGCCTCCCCTGAAGAGTGCCTTATTGGTGTCTCTCATGGGGGGGGGGGGGGGAATTCTTCCCACGCTGGGCATGCGGGTTGGAGTTCGGAGTTCGGTGGTAGAATTGTACTGCAGGGGGTGTTGCGGAGGTAAAATTTCTAAGCCAGTACCACACAGCTAGGTACAAAGTAATTGTTGTTCTATAGAGCCAACCATGTAAATTTCTAATACATAGTGTATTAGAAATTTACATGGTCAACCCGTGAGGCAGATTTTTTCACGATTTTCTATAAATTTGTTTAGGTATATGAGCTTTTAGTACCCCGAATAAAGCGTAATTGATAAATGAGGTGTCCACAAACTCGTCTTAATGCTGACTTTTTGTTTAAAAGATTTGGCCTCACAAGGCTTTAAGGTTTTATATTTTTGGAATAGTTACTTGTTCTTTTTATTTCTACTGTGGAGTTCATTTTCCTAGGGGAATAAAAGGGTGACTTTGCAACCAAAATTACATATCTACGACTCTACGTCTATCTTTACCCTGTAAGGTCTTGCATGAAAATGTACAACGATTTGGCGAATGTGCTCGCATCTAGCAAACGAGTTTCTGTCTCCTACGGCTTATCTCTACGATTGGTGTAATGGCACTGAATACATGCGTAATGGCTTCAGCTGGTAAATTACTGCCATCGTCTTGATGAAACTTACATTACGTTTCATTACAGGGTTAAGCGTTTTATTTGTTTTACAGGTGATTTATTACGTTCTGAAGATGACATAAGCTTCAAGACGAATATCTATTTAGTCTCTTGGTTAATGTTTTTATGCTATACTAGCAGCTCCTCGCGGTTTCACCCGCGTCGTGGGAATATCAGGATAAAATATAGCCTATGTCCCTCCCTGAAAAGTAAGCTTTTTAATGAACAAAGAATTTTTTAAATCAGTCCAGTAGTTTCAGAGAGATTTCATTGTTGGAATACCGTCGTACGGTATTAAGTATTTTTTTTTTGTAAATGAAAATTGATCTAATATTAGAAATCAGTAATTACAATTAAAACAATTGAGCTAACTGCAGACTGTTGCAAACAATCTACAGGTAACTCAACTGAACTGCTTTTGTAATTTTTCTGATAATTTACAAAAGAATAATACGGAATAAATAAAATTTCTGTGCGTCCATAATTCTATCGTTAGAACTTCAAAAGTTCTTTGTATAATAAAGATTTAAAGATAAATAAAGATAGTCCGTCCTGCCAAAAATATATTGAATAAATTAGTACTTAAATCAAAACAAAAGTCCTTTTTGAAATAGCTCAATTTTAGGAGAATTGGTAAAAGCAATTCAATGTGCGAGGCGCGAGAACGACCATTTTACAAAACAAAAATCCAAATAGGTACCACGCAACTCGATTCAGTTTGTATCTACCAGTGGAATGGTAGCGCTAATTTACTTACGTTTGGTTCGTCCACGATTTTATTTCCTGTTTGGTATATGCACGAGTGTGAAGTTCCCTAATTGTTAACAGTGAGAAAATGAAGAATAAATGACAGAATAAGCACAATTATTTTTGAGAAAGTAAACAGTAATAAACTGACAACAAGTTTCAGGTGATGGAAAGCGAAGATGCGGCCGACGGTGTATCACGAAGGTCTAGAAGATACCTATTCAACCTTGTCTTGAAGAGACCCAGGTTGTAATTGGCCGGAAAAACAGAGGCTGGGAGCGAGTTCCATTCCTTTGCGGTGTGAATAATAAAGGTGGAGGAAACCGCTTAGTGCGAGTGGAGGGTTCATCCACCAAGTATGGATGGTATTGCGCTGTGCGTCTCCTGGAGTGGAAGAGGGATGGTGGGATTAGGTCATGTAGTTCAAGTGAGCATTCTCCAAAATGTATCCTATAAAAGATCGAGAGACAAGCAACCTTGCGGCGGTGTTCGAGACTTTGAACTTTAGTCTCTGCAAGGTACTGCTCGTCAATGAGTCTGAAGGCTCTTCGTTCGATCGAGTCTAAGGCTGCAAGCTGGTACTTGGCCGAGCCATTCCAAACATGACAGCAATACTCCAAACCAGACCGGACCTGTGCTTGATAAAGGGAAAGAAGCTGTCCCGGTGTGAAGTATCGCTCAAACATGGGCTACTTTTTCCATAAATCAGTTCTCGTGGGATATAAATCACCTTTTAACATTTCCATAGGAACAACGCGTGCGAAGCCGCGGGGTACAGCTAGTATATTTATAGAATAAGTACCCTCTGAAAAATTTCAGCCCGATCACTTAGTTTAAGCCTGAAGAGGTAAAAAATCCATCCAAACATCTAAGTGTGATTCTTATTCTCTATATGCTCATTAAATGTACTAAAAGAGATCGATTTAATTCAGCTAGCATTATTACTACCCAGCCTGTTGACAGGTAAGTGATGACGTCAAACAAACTGTTGAACAACCACTCGACGATGATAATGGTATCATGTCAAGTACAGGATCAGTCAATACGTCTATAACACAGTTTCTACTTCCTACTATAACTATGTAATTCAATTCAATTCAAATCATTTATCTACCGTAAATTCACAAGCTGTGTGGTGCTGGCTTAGATTTTGCGCTACCCCAACTCTTCCCGTGGGTGTCATAAGAGGCGACTAAGGGATATCCGCGGGGCGGGCAGCAGCGCCCCTGCAGAACAATTATACCACCTAACTGCGATCCCCAACCTGCATGCCCAGCATGGGGATTACGGGCATTACCCTCCATAAGATAATCGCCAATAAGGCACTTATCTGCGTAAGGCAGTATACCAATACAGGCTGTTGAGAAAATTCACAAGACTTGACTTGACTTGACCAATTATTTGGTCAAGTCAAATTATGTGATAATGAGTGGCTGTAAAAAGGCCAAGGACAGTATCAAGTTTTAATAATCAAACTAAATTAAAATTAAAATGAGTGTAGCTAATTCTTATTAAATAAAAAGTGAGAATTATAAAACATATTTTAAACTCACCAGAAATTTGCATTTAAGAAACATGTTCATAAAAACCTATAAAAAAAATGATATTTTTGTGTATATGACTGTAATATTGATAAAAAATCTTGGGCTGAATATTTAATTCCTTTATAAACAAAATACATTATGTGTGGAAAAATAAAATCTACAAATAATTCACATTCAATAAACAGTTTTCTGTATTTATTATTGAATAAAAACTAAGAATTAAGCATTACCTTCAGTATAAAATGAAGAACACCAATATTTCAACCCCTAATAACGGCTTCTTCAGAGTTAGTGAGGTTTAAATGGTAGCTAATCCGCTTACACCCGAAATGAATTCGTCAAACTACGATAGTTTTTATACCTACCGTTTAATAACTTTGCCCAAAGTCAGAGCCCAGAGCAAAACCGATCGATCCCTACCAGTTTGAAGAGCAACTCCAGTAGACGGATTGCCAGCTATTACTAGACGGAAATTGTGTCAGCACTCCATCAGTGCATGGCCCAACTAGTAACTTAGTTAGTTTACAAGTTATGCAGCTTCCGAATACATAAAGAATACCGAGCGTGAGTTGGATGTGTCACCAAATCTGTCGGCAATCCAACGACCATAAAACTTACGTTAATAAATGCTTAAAAGAAAACTATGGGTAAAAAAAGTCAATTTTAGCAAAATGTCAAAATTTCAGCCCGATCCGTTCAGTAGTTTTTTGCGTGAAAGGGCAACAAACATGTTTCCAAACTTTTTTTTTTTATAAGTAGGATTAGACTGTAATTTTTTATCAACAATAGTTCATATTTTTATCGAATTGACGACTGGTCGAAAGCTAAAACCTTATAACCACTTTAGTGCCAACCAGACTGTTGATAATATTGTTTTATTGTTCAGTAAAAGATCCTTCCAGATATTAAAAATATCTCAGTAAATACTGAGACGAGAAAAGTTCAATAAACTCCTGACAGGTATTTATGCATACTGCTATGCCTTTATGAACATTCTTGCAAAGTAAAAGGAATGCGTTTAATATTCTACTAGCTTATGAAACTGTCTTATCTACTAGCTTATGAAACTGTCTTATCTACATACGTGTTGCTGCGACTTCACCCGTATTTATACGGGTTTTTTATACTTACTCCCTCGCCTCGCGGTTTCACCCGCGTAGTTTCCGTTGCCGTTGAATTCCGGGGTAAAATATGGCCTATGTGACTCACGGAAAAGTAAGCTTAAGCAAATCAAATCGCACTTGGCCGGTTTTTATTTCCTTCCACTCTTTGCGATATAACGCACTGTCACTACGATGGGATCAATAGACTGACAGAATGACAAAAGGTAGCACAATATTTATAATTTCCATAAAGCTAAATTATATTAGAAGCTCCATTCAGCCGTTTCTTTACTTACCTGCTCAGCTACACTCGAGAGCAATAAATCCGGGTCACTTAAAGAATGTTAAAAATCTCGGAAACTAAAAATGATAGGTTAATGCAATAAATTGTATTTAATAGACAATGTAATACTCCTTAAATGAAAGTAAAAAAAATATGAGTCACCATACATTTTATTAACACAAAATTACATAAAGAAAAAAACTGCTGATCTCTCCTTAAAACAAAAATAGGAAACATGAAATTTTTGAACTTTATTACGATTTTCTTGAATTTTAATACTTCGTATTGCCTCCTCGTGCTTCCATTACTGCGTTTACGCGGTTTGGCATGCTGTACACCAAGTTCCTTATACGATTTTGGGGAATATTCTCCCATGCTTCTGTGAGAGCAATTTTGAGCTCACGAAGCGTGATTGGGGGAGGGTTTCGTTGTTTTACGCATCTGCCTAGCTCGTCCCAAGCATGCTCGATCGGGTTGATATCCGGGCTGCGCGCTGGCCACTCCATACGAGTAATGTTCATCTCTTGAAGGTAGTCATTCACAATCCTACCTGTATGAGGTCGGGCATTGTCATGCATAAATATAGCATCCTCACCTAAATTGACCATAAATGGACCAACGTGATCATTGAGGATTTCTTCCACATATCTTACGCTAGTTAAAGAGCCGTTTTCTATGATCACCAGCTCTGTGCGACTTTCAGAAGAAATTTCGGCCCACACAAGTACAGACCCACCACCGTAGGCTACTTTTTCTTCGATGCATGCTTGCTTGAATCTTTCCCCTGGTCTTCGATACACTCTGTGTCTTCCATCGTGCTTGTAGAGCATAAATTTTGATTCGTCGGAGAACATAACTTTTGACCAATCTTCAATACTCCAATTTACGATTTTTAGGATTCTTTAAGTGACCCGGATTCATTGCTCTCGAGTGTATTTACGAAATGTAATGAAAAAGTAACAAACAAAGCCAATAGAGTTAATTGCGTATTTTTCGTCATGATACCGGGTACCAGCAGGTCGTTAATGTGCAGCAGGAACAACGTGGCAGAGAGTACTGACCCCTGAGGTACCCCGGCGTTGATCGCCAATTGATCAGACGAGCAGACATCAACGAATGGATCTTTCCTTCAGAAAGTCACGAAGCCGTTACAGAAGAGGTCTGGAAGTCCGTATGCTGGAAGTTTGCTAATAAGGCTGTCGTGCCAAACCCTTTCGAAGGCTATAGAGACGTCAAGTGAAATTCATCAATTCATTGTCTTCGAGGTATGCCAGGTGCTTGCCATTCAGCACATGCTCCATGCACTTACAGAGCAGGGGGAGGTGACTGAAATGGGGTGATAGTTAGTGGGATCAGCTCGACTACCTTTCTTGGGCAGAGGCTGCACATTAGCAAGCTTCCATTACTTAGGGACTTTACCAGATTTCAAGGACAGGCAAAAGAGTCGCGTAAGAATGGGAGACAACTCAGGAGCGCTGTACTTCAGTACCACTGCAGCCTTGTACCCTACTAACATTTAATAATATTTCTTGTAAGCTTGAAGAAATAAACTTTGGTTGCTCTGGTTCTCGTAACTTCTGCCTTATTGCAATTTTAGTTTGATGTAGGTTTTGACGTAAGAATGGCGAAGCCTTGCTGACGTAACATAATGACATTTATTTGATTCCTTACATAATCCTAACGATTGGAGGCTGGAGGGACCAAAGATCGTTAGATATGCCGTTTACGTAGTGAGACAGAGCCGTGTTTGTCGTCAAAAGTGAGTGAGTGCACTCATTTTTAATCAGTGATTGTGTGTATTTGAATTGCGATTGCACAATAAATGACAATAATTATAGTTGGGTTTATTGACAAAGACACTAATTTTATCTACATAAAATGTGCATATGTCGGCATTGCTTGACGCGCGCATTCAAAGACAATGTCATAGTTTTTAGGCGTTTCCCCCTTGAAATCAAATCAAAATCTTAAAGGGTAGGTAAGGGGAACTGAACTTCAAAAAAATGTATTCAAGTTTTCGTCTAGGTTTCAAGGTTAGGTTACCTATTCATTTGCCAGTTCATTTTATCACTCAAATAGTACCTACTATGTTCTGAACTAGCAACGGCAAACCAATTTTCAATTTATTTTTGTAATTTTTTTTCATTGGAAGGTCTGATAAACCGAAAAATCTCTCTATTTTCTTTATCTCGTACGGATTACCGAACGAGATTCAATTTAAAAGTAGATCAAAAAGTTTTGTCACTTGTAATTGAATCGCTGATAATACGAAGGCTTGAAAACCAAGTTTGTTATTTTAGCTATCTTCAAAGAGACCGGGGGAGACTTTGGGAGTTGCTAATTATTTAACTGCCTAAAGGACTCATTATCAAACTTCCACTAGGTACGGGTTCAGTCGTCCGAAATATCAACTGAGTTGCCTAACTCTACGATTCACGTCACACGTCTTTCGACAATAACGAAAGTCTAGAAACAGGCCCAAAAGCGAAGCAAAATAAGAGTTGGTTTTGCACGACACCGAAAACGAAACTTAGATTTTTCTTTTCCAAGTAGGCCCCCTAGATTAATCTTCCAAAATCGTAAACGAGGCATATAAGTGGGAAATGATAAAATGATAATAACTTTTTAAGGGTTAATGGTTTTATGGAAAACGCCTTGTTAGGTTCTGTAAAATTAAATGCGCCTACGATTTTCGACGTTGGCTCACCTATAGTGCGACCAAATGAGTAAAAAATAAATGCCCTGCTGTCGTTTATATGGCAACACGAGTGAGTACTACGACGCAAACTTTGATAAATTTTGATACTTGCGTTTATCAATAAAATTTAGTTGAAAACGTGAATATAGAGTTAGATAGGTAGATCAAAAAACAGTAGAAGTTTACTATCAAGGAACAAAAAATCTATTATTTCTTTATTAGACATACAAAAAATATGAAAATAACTTATTTAGTCCTATTTCAATGAATCTCTACTCTTTTCAGTCAAGCTGTACATGTATGAAACCTGCTCTACCTCATTTTGTTTTCCCAATAAGTAGGGTACACTTGCGGCTTATTTGATTTATTGCCATGTAGGTGGAAACTACAGAACTGCGACGCAACTTCCGTGTAACCGGAAATGGCTTTCCAATATTCAGTTATAAGAACGTTATAAGGATGTATGAGGGGGCTCTTAATGCCTTCATAGAAGAGATAAGCGGTTTACTCATAAATGTTTCTTGGTTTAGTTTTGTTGACAAAAACGTGGGACGTTTAGTTTTGGCTTCGTTCTTTCTATGGAAACGTTTAAAGGTGTGTCGTAGTAGCTAATGTATGGGATTTTTAAGTTTCTTTGTTTAATTTCAGGTTTAGAGCTTCTTCACCTATGCATAATGTTGGCTGTCTTCTTTGCATCAAAACTACTGAACAGGTTGTGCAGTAGTTTTGGCGCAAAGAAGTGACAAACATCCATACATCGAACCACGCAAATTTTCTTATTTAACTTTAATATTATTGTGATGTTAATGTGATAGATCATAATCAAATCATATTTTGAACGCTATTTTTGTTTGACTCTTATACGCTTTAAAAAAATGATTTGACGTTTAGAAAAAGTTGGTGCTCCTGAAGTACAGGAAGATTAGATAAAAATAATAATCACAAACACGCAACGCAACAAAAGTAGGCACAAAATATTAATAAAAAAACAAAACGAATTGTTGCTTAACTTAGTAAATTCTCTATACTAGTTCAAGCTGCGATATGTGTTTATTAGGTAAATTATGCCTGAAACATGGCTAGATCTTGCCAAACACTTGTGGTTGCCAACTCCATTTGTCACCTTGTACCTACGTGCAGTTGCGATCGCGAAATCGACCCCTACTGCCTTCGGCCTGTGGAACTCGTAGGATATGACTAAGGGAATCTAGCAGAGTAATTCAGCCTCCTTTCGTGTATATTTAGCACCTAAGCACCGATCATCAATTCGCCTGCTAAGCTTGGTTATTATGGCCAAAATTCCTCTTATTGTTGATGGTGAAGCATTTCGCTACCAACGCACTATAAGTCAGTAAAAAAGGATGGAGCACGCTTTCCCAGAACTAACTTATATGCCCTGGATTTGAAGAATAAGATTGTACTCGAACAGACGTAGAAAGTTCATTCGTTCCACTCTTTGACCGAGTATATTATGAAAGTAGAGCAGATTTTTTTATTCGAGACTGTGGTATGTCGACCTACCAGGTCAACATACCACAGTCTCGAATGGAAGGGAGAAGATTGTTTGGGAGAGGCGCGTTCAGCTGTGGACGTCGAGAGTATCACAGGGTATCACAGAAACCGTTATAATAAGGTACATTATTCCTCTACTACCTACTTTTGGAATAAGTTTTACAATAGAACAACCAATCGTTATTCCCTGTACTGAAGGTATCTTTACACAACTCTGTACCATCTCGTTTCGGATGTGAATTTCATGCACAATCGGCGGACGTGTTAAATCCAATCAGTATAAAATTTGTCGAGTCCATCAATGCGTCCACTGATTGGAGATTATAGGTGGGATTAATTATTATTTTGCGCAGTGATTTTCAGTTGCCCAGCTGGATTATTTACGTGCACTCGAGCATGTACGCATTCTGTTTTAGCAGCTCCTCGTAGCATTCATATAAAAAAAAACAGAAAAAAACATACCTACGCGGCGCAGATATTATAATGCGAGAAACAATCATGGATGTTCGTAAATAACTCATAAAAAGAAGGTTTTGGTGTGATATGCCCATTTTTGAAACTGAACATAATTTTGAATATTTGAGATGGGGATGAAAATTTCTCAAAAAAAAATATAGATCTCAATAGAACATTTTCCTGTTAAAGTGCCTACTTTTACTTCCCTGTCCAAAAAACAGGGTGGATTTTCCAAAAAGTTTTAATAATAAACTTAACAAAATGAAATTGCAGATAATAGGAATATAATAAAGATAATAGAAAGAGCAGTCACTGCTAGATTTACATGTTTCATGTTTACTGTCATCAGCATTTATTCCGTTCTTCTGTTGTATATCATAACAGAGCTGATAAAGAATGCGACGTATTTATAGCTGGTTGCTTGTTTCTGCTGGCCCTGTCATCGAATAATCATTAAAGGGTGTATCGTCATCGCTGTATTAAAATATTATAAATTTAAATTCTGGCGCCAATCACTCGTATTCGATTTGATTCAAGCAGCATTTTATTTTATTTTTTTAATAGATAAGTGTTATTGAAGAAGGAAACTACAATCAATAAATATAAATAAGTTGAATCAATTGTAAATACTAACATAAATATTTTTGATTCTAACTTAAGATAAATCTATCGATTTCGTGCGTGTTTATAAACCTTATCAAGCCTTGTGAAAGATGTTATCATCTGTGAAATGCGCTGACGACCATCATCGTTGTTCCCCTGCCCTTCGTCAAGAGACGAATAGAAGATTCAATATAATATCACAAAATCGTCATTGAATATAATATAACCAAAAGATCGCCGCAGTCACGTTTCGAATACCTATCTACCTACAAGAATTGCCCCCTGATGTGCGAGACGTTGATCTGCGCACAATGGGATTCTGCCATTGTGCAGAATATATGTCGATATCGATTTGTAGAGTAGTCGGCTTTTAATTATTTCTCTGAAATGTTTCGGTACAAAACAGAAGCACGGCGGAGTTACATCCAATCAAACCCTTTGAAAACAATTAAATGGAGGTCTCTTTGACGCAATGATATTACACATTTTTTTCCAAGATTGTTTTCCTCCACCGTTTTGAACTTCTCTTAGAAATTAGTTTTGAACTCCCCGCAATATGATTTTTATAGGAATTTAATTTATTTGTAGTTTTTATAATTAAGATACGGATATTTAATGGCCTAATAATAATACCTAAAACAAAAAAACTCAGTAGATTAGCTATATTTTAATTATTTTGTAGTAAAATAGTAGCACCAAATTACAACACACTATAACTAGTTAGACAAAAACAACAGACACAACATTTTAAAGTATTTTCAGTTTCTGCATTTTAGACAGTATACAGCATATCATCTGATTAGTTACTTATTCGGTTACAAGTAGTCATCAGTTGTGTGCCCCCTGCAGAACAATTCTACCACCGAACTGCAGTCACAAACCATGTCAGCGCGGGGATTAATGTCATTACACCCTATGTCATAAACGCCAATAACGCGCTTCTCTGGGAGAGGCCTGCGTTCAGCAGTGGACCAATACAACGGCGTATGATAAGCGCTTTTTTGGTCTTGTGATTGAGGTTGAGGAATTAGTTATTTGTTGAAAACATTATTTTTATAAAAGGGTCATTAGACTCTTGTTTCGTGCCACAGTTCACGTCACGTGAAAATCCATGCTGCTTCCTGTTCATCATAAAATATATGACCAAAATCGATAATTTCGTCTATACACGTAGCATTATTATTTCCTGTAGCGTCTACACATTTATGTTTAGTTTCGTCGTGTCTTTTGTCGTCATCTGTACCTCTATCTCGGAGACTTTCATCTTTTTCTTTATGCTCACCTTTATCTTCAATCGTTACATTATTTATTCTAGTATAGTTAGCCTTAATTTCTTGATTACTTTCAAGTTTTTTTACTATTATATCTTCACCGTTAACCTCAATTATAAATGTATATGCCTTATCTTTATTTACCCGTTTTCCTAAATCTTTGCCATCAGTATTTCTCAGTACTATCTTAATTTTATGTTGACCTTTATCTCCGCTTTTAACTTCATCCTTATCCTTTACTTGAATTTTATTTTCGTTCGTTTCTTTATCTTTCGCTTTATCTGTTACTTCATCTTCATCGTCCTCGACATTTTCATCATCTTGGTCATCATCGCTGTCGTTATTATTGTCGTCATTGTTTTCGGCAGCATTATCATTTTTATCATCATCTTTATCACTTTCATTGTTTTTGGCATCATCATCATTATTATCATCGTTGCTATCATCTTCATTCTTATCGTGATGATTATTAGTTGCATTGATGTCATTATTATCATCATCCTTGTCTTCACTATTATATGTACCTTCATTTCCACCGATTACAACGTCATTACTTTTTCTCGTTGTATTTCTACTTTCCTGAATGTTATCTTCAGTTGTATATTTTTTTACATTTTTATGCGGCAGATTATGTTTTTTATGGCCCTTTACAAGATATTCTACAGTTTTACGAAATACCACGCAAGATGCAGTTTTATCCCACAATAAATCTGTGTGAGACACATTTTTATTTCTTATGATATAATGAGCTATAGGATATTTAATTGATTCATAAATTCTTTGAATATTCTTCACTATAGCCACCTCATCATTGTTGGAGCTTATTAAGGCCAACGGTACGTCAATGCTGCTCAAGTTGTATTGATGAGTTTTATTTTTATAGCTATTAAACATTTTAGATTTGACCAGCTGCATGTAATGCAAGATCGTTTTAACTGATCCTCCGGCTGGTACATGATCTCTTAAACGAGCTGTTATGCTCTTGTTAGTAGGAACACCACTTAAAAAGAACAATGGGTTACGACAAAGTCTAATTGGACCCTTGCAGTAAGTACTAGCTAGTTTGTGAGGCACTCTTCGGTGAGGCATGAACTCGCCTCTACGGGGTTTAAACGTATCCTCTGGAACCGAGAGTAAAGGACCTGTTACATTGTTCATAAAAGCAAGCGGTGCGATCAAAACACCCATTCTTAGATATTTCTTGTATTCTGACAAAGAAGATAAATACACCAAAAAGGCCGTCGAGCCCATCGAGTGAGCCACAAAATCTATCGGTACATCGTTTTGTGTTCTAATATAATTAATGACAGCTGGTATATCCATTAGGCCAATTTCTTCAAAGCTGAAGTCCCAGAATTGGGGCATTGATAAGCCCAGCGTTGCATGACCGCGGGAGTAGACGTTCCCCCTCGCATTCATGAACCAGACGTCGTAGCCCGCCTCTGCTAGGGTAAAAGGCAGCATGCACTCCCCTGGCCCAAGCAGAATCCAATCCATCGAGCTTCCAAGCAGACCATGATGAAGTAGTACAGTTCGATTACGAAGATAAGAGACACCAGTTAGCCGGTGCATGGTCAAAAAATATCCATCTATCGATTTAACAATATGAGTTTCTATGTTGTAACCGTGCCGCTGAGCTACTTCTGTGACAGTGAGCTGATGCGCTGCTATGTTGTTCCTTTCTGTGGTCAGATTTTTAGCTTCCCTATCTTCCCATACATGGTGCTTGAATTTTTTGTATAACTGAACTTTCTTTTGAGCAGTACCACCTTGACTGGTCGAAAACATGCCACTTGTAAAACTTGAAGATTTAGCTACAAGACTTTTGATGAAATCTGCTACACTTTTAAATGTCGTTTGGAGCCCACTTGGCACATCTCGCGACTTAACACATTTGTCTTGGAGATAAACTGCCACAAACAAGAGGAACCACAGTGAAGTTCTCATTTTGATGTCACTTTGGCTGTGGATTGCCGCGTACTGTGTAGGTCGTCTAAGCATCACATAGAACAATAGATCTACTACTGGGGTGGATCTAGGGGGTCACTGGTCATAACTTATAATTATCACCCTCGAGGTCACCGAGGACACTTCCAACTTCGACTTAGTGTAATTAGAAAACACAAAACGGAAGCGAAGCGGCTTTCCCCTCCATACAGAAATTAAAATAAGGCACTAAAATAAAAAAAATCACTCGAAACCGATCGTTTTCAATGACTAGTAACGCCAAAGCCACATACATCTTGAATAAAACTAGTCAATAAAATTTGTTGTTTCAAGTCGCCCTCCTAAACTTTAAATTGAATTTGTTTCCACACTTTGGAATGCTTCAGAAAATAAACCGAGATGACTTAGATTTACATATTATATATTAATTTAGTATTTGGCCAAGTGGGTCATGTGACCACCACGTAGTAAGTAACTAGATCCATCCCTGGTTTAAAATATTTATATTATATGTTTAGGTATGCTTACGAGTATAAGGTTACAAAGGGTTCTAGATGAAGAAAGTATCAATGGCATCCCATGCCTTTACTAGAACAAGTGACGGATGTGATTATAACAATTGATTGTTTTATGTTTTTATTATTGAAAGACAGGAATTTGTAAAATGTGTATTTAGGTACGTTTTCAAATTGTGGTCCTTAACCGCCCCGAAAGTTATTTAAATAGGTACATGTTTGAATTGTAATCCGAACCCTATATTTTTAGTGCTTTTAGGTATTAGGTTAAATTATCTTTCGCAAACTGACACCTTTTATTCTATTTGCTTACCTGTTTCAGCAGGATAAAAAAACAACAAACAATGCCTAAAGTAGGTAGGTAAGTATAATTCGTAACGATATTCTATGTTGATAGAAAATACGAAACAATTTAAATCTCGTTTTATACAAAATTAATATTGGGATGAAACAATTTCGCTTTTGTTTTGTGTCTAATATTTAGTAAAAAATAGAAACAGAACTCGCAGAGAAATCACCTTTCAGGCTAAGTAGGGTAATGCCATACCTAAAGTATAAACTGAAACGATATAATTAAAATAAATCCTATTTATTATTATCTCTATACTAAGTAGGAAAACGTAAGTTTACGTTGTTTCAAAATCAAGTTGAAACGCTGGGCTTGTCGAGTCGAGCAGAACTAATATTCGGTGAACGAACTACTTGAAAAGTAAATTTATAATTGATTGGTTTGACATGTTGACCGTTTTTTTTTTACGCTTTATTTGATATGTGTATGTCGCAGCCGGAACGTAGAATTAACCCGTTTGTAAAACAGCTAGGCCGTTTACAAAACGGCGCCATTCAGCGAAATGCCTAGGCCGATTGTAGAACGATCGGTGAAATCAACGTTCTACAATATGGCTGATCATCTGAATTAGCCCGTTTAGGGAATGGCTAGGCAGTTCACCGTGCTTAGGCCGATCGTCAAATGAAGACAACTGTTTCTGTGTACGAGGCTCCGTCTGCGCAGAATCTACAGATACCTACATATTATATTTTATTACCGGCTATGACATCAATTATCTGCCAAGGAAAGTTGCTTAAAAATTAGGTTCGGAGGTTAGCTCAAACAGAGACAGCGATATTTTAATTGATATACCAACGCTGGTTTTTCATCAGAGACAGTAGAAAACGGGGTAGGTAAAAAAAATTAACTCCCTTATACTGAAACGCCTCTTTGATTTAAGCAAACGTCATTAATTAACCATGAATTTACCAGTTTTCAAATGAAATGGATAAATAAGTAAAAAAAACAACGGGTTGCACTCCGGGAGTACCGGCAGAAGTTAAAACTACACGCACACTCTTCCGATGTGGTAAGGCACCACAAGTGGCAATTTTGTTTTTTGCGATAATAAATACCTACTTTGCGCCATTCTTTTCGGCGATACTTTTCTACTACTATGAAAGGTCATCTCAACTGACGCTGTGGGTTCTTTTTTGCTTTCGAAACTAGCGACATTTTTTTTCAACTTAGTGAACTATTTACATATGTATCTGTAACTTTGAAAAAACCAAATCCTGTATAAGACAGTTTCACATCTATCAGCTGCTTATTATCTAGTACACTGGGCGAGATTAGAGGATGCTGAGTGCTGATTGTATTTGTATTCAATTAAATCGGACCACGGTTTGTTTGACTGAATTATTCATGTCAGTTCACGCGCCATCATTTCATGTGTTTTGCGGCTACAAGTAAACTATCTAGGACTGGTTTGTTACCTAGGACCTAGCCGTAAGGGGCGTAGAGCCACAATGCTATAAAACTACGTCTTAAACATAAAAGTATAAAATCCTGAAATGTCCCTACTTAACACGTTCACTGCCAAGTTTCAACGATACGTCGTCGTTGCATCGTCGCGTCGCTGCTCTGCTCCTCTGCATAGACGGCGAATGAGTTCGTAGCAGTCAAAGTGTTAACAATGGATATTGTTGGAAGTGCCTTCTTATTATGAAATCTACGCTACCGATGGAAATCAACTCGTTACCCGACTGCGGGAGGGCGAAGGAGGGTTATTCAATTACTACTTATAATCCGACAGCGCAAGGAGGATTTTATTTACCTACTACTTATAAGCGTAAAATGGTAGATTGGAATACATAACGAAACGGTAGGCCAAAAAAGGTCGATCATATCGGAGCGAAAAAAGGCGGAATAAATAATAAAATATAAAAAACTCACCGGTAGGAAATCTTAAGTCGCGTACGGTTCACGAATGTCTATTGTTTATTTTTTGTACGGTAAATAGACCTTTCTTTGACCGCAATCTCACCTGATGGAAAGCGAAGATGCGGCCGACGCACGGTGTACCACGAAGGTCTAGAAGATACCTATTCACCCTTGTCTTGAAGAGACCGCGATTGTAATTGACTGGAAAAACGGAGACTGGCAGCGAGTTCCATTCCTCTTCATTCTATTTTACATTGTAGGTACTTATGCAATTGGTGAGTCTCCACGGCGGCAGAACAGGATGAAAAGTAGGTTTGCATTCGATTTTTTTAAGCTTTGACATCAAAAACCTTATTAAAAGCTGTGAAGGCTATGAATACATTGGTCTTGTCCCAGGTTTGTGAAGTATAACATTAATAAGGCCTTACAATAATAATTAAGTTTTAGGTATTTCTGATGCCAAAAGACTTCGCGCCCACGCTGAATTAATTTTCTTAAAGACTCATGTTATTCCAACATATTTCTAAAATTAATACAGTTAGCCGCTATAGAAACTCCCTAGTTTATTTGCACAAAGATACGTTTTAAGTCTTACAGAAAAAAAAAACTGGGAATATGATTTACGAAAATTAAGTTATATATTTTAGTTTTTTTGTGGATTCCCCAGGATTTTTGGATTAGTACGAAGATTAAAGCTAGCAACGGACTGGGCCCGATCCTGTTAGTTTTACTAAGAAAATGGTATTGTCACTGAATCGGTAGGTAGAGTCTATTAGAACAAAATGTACTTTATTGCAAACTTATATCCAAAATAAGCTATTTACAGCAAGAAAACTTAAAACTAAGTGACAATTGGCGGTCTTATCGCTGCAGAGCGATCTACCAGATAACCATGAGCATCCTTAGGGTTCTTAAAAAATGACAGCTTTTTTACTGTATTTTTACTTTATAATACCTAATAGTATAGGGCCTGGTTATTTTTAATGTAGGTATACCACCTACGACGAATGAGATTGCGGGTTCGATACCCGTCGCGGTATATGTTTTATTACGATATGTAGATATTTGTTCCTGATAGATTTAATACGTAGAAAAAATATCGGACCCACACACACTACTTACACAAGCACTAGATTCTGGTTTGTGGAGTATCTGGCATTATTAATTAATTAATATTACTAATATCTATATATATGATGTGATCCTTGCCGAGTTCAGCTACGGCAACATTATTTCTGCACTAATTTTCCCCATTTTTTTTATAGGAGACGAGACAATTGCAATGCATTCCGGATATATTGGTAGGACTTGACTAACGAACTCAGTGTCTCTTGGAAAAGTTTGGGCGAGACCTTTTTCCAGCATTGGGAAAAAATCGCTTCGTCCTCGTGCTTTTACTAAATACTCCTACTGATGGGAGCACCGGGACACCCATGTCCTGATGCACCTACCGAATAAAATCTACGGGGAATAATGAAATATTCTAAATTCAATTCCTAATTACTTATGAGATAGTAACAGGGTCCTATCACATAACATATATACATGTATAGTCAACTACAAATCAATGTTTGCCTCGGGAAACTCATTTTTTGCAGCAATAGGTTATATAAAAAGAGAGAGGATTGGAGACGCTCTGTGAACAGTTGGACATTACTCTCGCCCCATACTTACAGTTGTGGATCTCCCATTTACACGCACAAATACTCACACTCTCAATCAAACTTGTCGTAACGTACATTTTACCTGCAACCTAGAAAATCAAAAGGTTATTCTAATGATCCTTAAGAACACCTTCCATGACAGAGTTGGTACATTCGCGTTCCATTGAGTCTTGACGAGGGTAACGGGAACAAAGCGAGGGTTCATCAATAACTTCCGTTTTAGAGCATTGTTTGCTCAAGAAATACTCAAGGAATTTTATAGGGAACATTAACCCTTAAATAGAACTTATACTTTAAGTAGAGTCAACATGAAAATAAGTTGAACATGGTTAACCAACACTGTAACACGTAACCTATATAAAAAAATATTGGGCAGTTCACACAGTAATTAGAGCTTGTGTTGTGGATACAAACATTTGTCCCGAGGCGGGAATCGAGCTCGCAACCGGATGCTATTAATTGGTTTTATAGGGTTCCGTGTTGGCACCATTTGGGAGCAGTTTTTTGTCTTTGAGCTGTGTGGTAGAATTATTCTGCAGGGGGTGCTGCTACCTTCCCCCGACGGATATCCCTTAGTCGCCTCTTACGACCCCTGTAGGAAGAGTCGGGGTGGTGCAAATTCTAAGCCACACGACACACAGCATGTACCTCTCCATAAACTCTAGTTCAAGTTGGTTTCTTATGGGCTAAGCATAATTTTTAGTTACATTCAAAATTAAATTTGATATGGATACTTTAATCTTAAATTCAATTCAAGGTAATGGTTCTCAGAGGTAATGGTACTTCATTTTACTTTACTTTACAATTCATAATTATTTGGTTGTATAAATTCATTATTACTTTGTTTTAAGATTGTATAATTATTATCTAACGTAGGTGCTACATTAGATAATATTTAGGCATGAATACATACATTTCCGTTTTAAAGAATTCTCAGGGATCCTAAAGAAGTTTCTATGATTTGAATTCTTAAATGTTCAGTTTCGTTGACGTTTTAAGAGAGCTTAAAAAACAGGTGATAAGTAAAGTACCTAAAACCTCTTTTCTCGCAGATCTTTAAGTACCTACTAACAGAAGTAATATTGGAAACAGCTAAGCACATAAAGTAAAAGAAATTCTCTGCAAGGAAGGCTCTTGAAAGGTGTGTAAGTACACCTATAAGCTTCAGACCGGTTCTTCTATAAATACAACCTCTCGATCCCCATAATCCCGGTATTTTCCGAGTACCTTCCGCTTTTCTTACGTTTCCTCAGCGGCTGAATGATGAATTGAGTGTAGGTACCTATCTTCACTCTGATCTAGAAACCAAGACATTTTTTGTCAACAAAGGCGCAAAGATACAAAAGTTGGAAAATTATAACAACGGTTAATCATCTAGAGTTCCATTTTTTTAGGTTTATACAGGTTTTATTTTTGTTTTCTAACTAGAATATCTGCCTTTTGCTTCTTTGAAGTTTTAAGTTTTTTTTGTTTTTAGTGGTTACGTTGATATTACCGAGTGGTGTTGTTATTAGTTTTTATTAAATTAAATTAATGGTTTTGTTAACAAAAAATATCTTAGCTTCTGGAACAGAATATTGCTGCTTACTTACTATACCCACGCACATTTCTGCCATGAACATCTACATAGATATGTACTTTGTATATCATTAATTTTAGATGTAAGGGAGAAATGGAGTAAAATCGGGAATTGGTGCGAAAATTCAGTGGAAAATTAGTTTTCTGGCTCAGGTCTCGAAACAGCGCCGAACATATTTATGTTTAACAGCCTATGTGTATATAGAAAACTATATGTCATCATAATCATCATGAGATGATGACATGTAGATCATGATGTATGTATCATTATGTCATCATCATAAAAGGCCTGACGACTAAAAAATTATAATTAGTCCATCAGTTCAGAAGATATTGGACATGTATTTTTTTATTTTGTCGACAAAAAACGATGAAGATATACGTAACCAGTTATAAGTTCCACGTGAAGTGACGGCTCAGTAAAAAGTATAACACATTTTACTTAGCCCATGACGTCACTAGCTCCCAAACTTTGACGCGCTTTATTTTTGTTTATTTATTTATTTGGAAAATCAACGGCTTACACTAACTTAACATAATTTACTTAAGGCGCATACCCGAGCCAATCTGACAGCAATTCCTATTTTATCATATTTTTACGTTTATCATAGGAATTTTAAAAAATCCTACGTTCAGTTTGTGGTATCTATTATAAGCTATTTTTTAATACCTCTTTTATAATTTTATCTCATATAGTTTAGGAGGAGATGCAAAAATAGAGTTTGGTGGCCAGAAAGCGCAACTTCGTATCTCTTCCTAAGCTTTACAAAATGAAACTATTACAGAGGCTTTAATGAATAGCTTATAATAGATACCACAAACTGAACGTAGGATTTTTAAAAATTCCTGCGTTCGACGTAATAATAAGATATAATAGTTGGGGGCGCCACTTTCGCTGGTGTATGGGCCTTAATAATACCAGTTTCACGTATAGTGACAAAGTTAACTAATTACATGAGAACACAAAGTAAACAACTGCTGAAGTGGAATAAAGAACAAACTGTATACATAAAATAACGTAAACCTAATTAACCCACAACACTATTAAAGTAATCTCTGGTAAGGTAAGTCACTGTCTGCAATTGTAATATAATCCATTCATCCATACAAACTTTCGCATTTATAATAGGCATTATATAGTGTGATTTCGCAGCTGAGCCATTTCCTAATTCATAATTACAATCAACTTACTACAACTAGTTATAAGTGCTACTTACTACCTACTTATGATTCTAGAGGTATATGATTGTAGTTATAAATAAAATCATTTTCTTTCTTTCTTTCTTCTTTCTTTCTATTTGACTTGTCTAAGTGCTTATTTTGTAAGTCTAAAGAAATAAACGATTTTGACTCTGACTCTGACTCTGACTCATGCCCAGCGTGAGTATTATAGGCATTATAAGCGTTTATTAGCTTTTATCTAATGGGGCGTAGGGGGAGGTCCGGTGTCTAAACGCTTATCAGAGGAAGGTCAGTTGTTTTGGCGTTCGGCTATAGCAGCTTCACAACCCAAAGCTTAAACTTTCGCCTTTATATACGAGATAGGATAGAGTAAATCTAGTAGCTTAAAATCATAAAGCCTTTTAGAAATTCTACAGTCCTTGGTTTTCAAAGCTTCTTACTGACTGCAGCAGCTTTTGTATCTTCGAATTCACCAGCCGTCTCTATCTCACACAAGCACAATGACGATCCGAGATCTTGAGGTCTCTATTCAAGACGGCTGGAATTAGGACGAAGCTTCAGATGCATTTTTAGTTTAATGAATATTTGCCTTAAGGCGCATACACGAGTGAAAGTGGTGCCCCCACCTATTTTATCTTATTATTACGTTAAACACAAGAAGTTTTAAAAATCCATCGTACAGTTTGTGGTTATCTATTATAAATAAGTTATATATTTTTATATATTTATAATACCTCTGTAAATAGTCTCATTTTGTAAAGCTTAGGCATCCGAAGTTTCGTTTATTGGCCACTAAACTATTTTCGCAGCTCTTCCTAAAGTATATAAGATAAAACTATTACAGAGGTATTCAAAATAGCTTATAATAGATACCACAAACAGTACGATGGATTTTAAATTTTTCCTGTGTTAAACGTAATAATAAATGATAAAATAGGTGGCGCTATCATATCGGCTTAGGTATGACATTCATCTAGCACAAAATTGCCTTTGTTAGGTTACTTTACCAGAATATATTACAATTTTTATTTACCCTAATGAAGGAACTTGTATCTAGTACTTGTTATCTCATGGGGGGCATTACCCCTCATGAGATAACAGCCACAAAAAATCAGGGGGAGACCTGCGTCCAGCAGTGAACCAATATACGCTGTGGAGGAGGAACTTGTATCACGTTTTTTTACTGATTGACATTTTTCCATACTTAGATATCATATTTTCACATATACGTTACAAATGTAACGTTACACGAGTAATACAAAAAAACACTGATCTGCTTTGGAAATCGAGCCTGCAACTTTCTCTGTTCAGCAGATCATCATCCACTGCAGCCATTAAACCATGAAATTGACAGTGTCATTTAAAATTTGGCTTTGTTTAGATTGTTTTGTAATTTGATTAGATTTAAAAAAAATGGATCAGATATCCGCCGCCTAGCGCCTCTAGCAGCACCTTGATTGATTGTCAAAATCGAAAGAGCAAATAAATAAACACTAGTTTTTAATCACGTCAACACTAGCAACAATTTTCTCTATAGTAACAAATCCTATTCCAGGCATGCTTGGCTCGATCGAAACATGTTGCTTTCATTTTACAAAGAGGATGTCCTCCCCGATCGCACTCATACTTCCTAACAGCATTAATATTCACTCACAAAGGCTTTTCATCTTCTCTGGTCTGGACTACAGTGTACTACTTTGAACGAGCTTTGCCATTAAATTAGGTCAAGGAAAAACTGCTCTTAACTTATGCTTAGTTTTTAATTTAAATTATGAGAGGGTTTATCGTTTGAACGCGGAAAAGTAAACAAGAAAATGTTTTGCTGGGTTTTGTAATTTCTATAGGCCAATATAGTTATATTTGTTAGTGTAGTTTAGTTTATTGGTATCTATATTATAATATACACTAATTTAGCATATAGATACCTATAGATTAGTCTCTCTTTTCTAACAAGTTTTAGTCTCGTTTCGGCATATTATTTTACTACCTGTATAATTTTTTTTTGTCTTGTACACTATCTATCCACACAAGTTTCATTAATTCTATGTACTCGTATATTCCCAGGTTTGCTGTTAGAAAACTCTTTTAGGGTTATGCTCACCTTTGTACATGTCCAATATTTGTAACTTTTATGTATGACTTGTGTGTGTGCAATAAAGAATTTAAGAATTTATTTACTAACTTAAAAGTAATTCGAAAAAAACTCGTAATTTACAATTTTCAATAAGCACAGCACCAGTTTGACAAAATGTGTGTGCTTATCTACACATTTCCTGTTCCATCGCCTCTCCTATAACTCTTAAAGTTCTTTACTTTATTTGTTTTTACTTTATTAGTGTGGCGCTTATTATGAGGTAACGCTGTGTGCTGAATCCAATATCTTCTGATAATCTGGAAACTTCTCTAAACTGACGGACCAATTTGAAGTTTTTAGCCTTCAGTCCTATTCTAGAAAACGTACAGTTGTGTTGTTATAGATTGCAGGCTGCAAAAGGCATCAATAAAAGAAACGAACAAACTTGAATAGCCTTCAGTCCTATTCTAGAAAACGTACAGTTGTGTTGTTATAGATTGCAGGCTGCAAAAGGCATCAATAAAAGAAACGAACAAACTTGAATAGGTACATAAGAAACTTACATATTATGTTTCGAATTCAATATTCTGGCTTCGCTGTCTTAGAACAATTGAAATCATCAAAGCTCGCTTGGGGTTTACCTACTTCTGTTCTTTGAACTTTATGAAAACAAATACTTTTATCTACATCTTACGCAAAACATTTGATGTTACCTTAAGTAATTTTTTTTAATTTGGTTTTCTTCTACCCATACCAGTTCTACCTGATCTGCAAAAAAAAATCTTAGAAGAATGATGTATCAAGTAGACAGGTAGGTAAGTAAGTACATAAATACAAATAGGTTAGTATCTAATTTATATGCGAAAATTAATGAATGCAAATGTTCTGATTGGTACATGAACGAGAGCTTAGAACGGCGAAAGCCTATTACGGTGTTGCGGTTACTTTGGTGAAATAATCGTAGGTAGGCAGGTAGGTATACTATTCAGGTAAACTGTACATTAATTTGAGGTTTGAAGGCACCTTGGAAACCGCATATTAAACAAAATAATTAATTCTGCTGATCAGATAAAAAACACGTTTCTCATTGAGGTGTTTTGCTTATATCTAGAATCTAGGCACTTTCATGTTTCAAATAGGTCAGTTGTAATTTTACCCGAAACAGGTATTGAGGGCTTATGTTATGATGTGAGGAATTACACACTTACTTTTTGGGTAACGCGTAAAATAGCCGTGCGCCTTTACATGTCGCTTGATAGGCAGTTAATGCCCTAACTTGTACGTAGCAGGTAAGTGTAATAAAACGTACTGAATTATAGAACTACTATGAAATGATTCGATAGAAACGTCAAGCAATCTTTCATACACATCATTTATTATGTCACAAACCAATGTCTTACTATAACCATAATCTTAAACATGGTTTTCAATTATGAAATATTAATTCATTTTTCACTGGCCTGCAACTTCGCACGCGTTTTTAGCGAATAAAAAGTTAAACTTATTTTATTCGTGTTAATCCAGGTCCAGAACGCGAAAATTTATCCTGTCCATTCGGCGTTTGAAATACTGCTTATTTTGTGAGCATCGTAAAATAAAAGTAATTAATCTTTGTTACGTTGTGAAAAGCGCAAATGAATCTTAAAATGTTCACTCTCACCTTTATTATATTAGGATTTCATTTGGTGCGATGTATTCATTTTATTTTCGGCATTCGGCCTTCGAAAGCGTTTGAATGAGAGACTTCAAAGCAGAAGCTTCCTCTGACGTTTCGAATCCCGCTTCATTGGGAAAGCCAATCATATCCGTTATGCAATTCCCTGATTGGGATTACTAATCAATAGGGGCTGGCAGAGCTTAGCATTTAATATTTTCAGAGAGCATGATTGGTTTGAAATTCACATGGATTACGAAAGTCTATTCATAGGGATTACCTTAAATAATATTACTTATAGAAGTTTTTTAAAAGAAGTTTTTTTTAAAAGCCTAACCGGCTTTTAAAGGGGGTTAGTTTTAACGTTCTCGTGAAGTGGAGTCTTTCAGATAGCTTAGAAGAGATTAGATACTTATTATAAAAAAAACACCTCTTTGTTTTCCCGCAAATTTATCTACCTCTATAGGTCACTTATATTAATATTCTGGCAATCGACGGAATCATGGGTAAACTATACCTACGTATTAGTATGTAGTAAAAATTGCGCCTTACCACCATTAGGGTGATTTTTCTGTGAAGTGACTAGTTGCCACCCCCGCTTTGCTCGATATCTTTTGTTTTAAACGCAAAGCAAAATAGTTTCAAACTGGATAGGCATTACGTTTGGCGATGTTACATGGTCCATTGGTATTTACGAGTGAGTACGAGTATGTCATATTATCTGGTACCCTTAACACAAGCTCTGGTTGGCTTGGCGCTGGATGCTAGTGTGTGAATTGTCCAGCATATTGATGACTTCCACTTTCTAAAGTCGGTTTAAAAACAAGCTCCCTTCAACCTTTCCACCAAAGCCGCTGGCTCAAACAATGAGGTTGCATAGAGTGGTTCCTAACTAACAAAACGGGTCAGGGCAACACAATACCTTTTCAGCTCCACGTGGAACTTGAATTTACTCGCTTAAAAAGGTTTTGTTTTTTAACAAATGCCCTAAGTTAATTTATTGTTCAGAAGGTTTATGAAGGTAGATTTAAGGGTGATTTATTTTGCATAAGATTTGGGGTGAGTTCGTGTAATATCGGGATCACTAATTACCATCGGACTACTTTCACCGCTGGCGACTAGTGTTTTATCGGTGTTGCACTACTGCCATTATCTTAATAAGACGATTCTGAAAATGTCCACCCATCGCACCGCTGGTCATACAACTCTAACCATCTTCCTTACTCTACCTTAGAATGATTCGTGCCCAAATACAAAACATTCTATATTAGTATACCTACTGCTGAACACGGGCCACCCCCTGATGAGCGCTTTATCGGCTTTCATACGCCCGTATCATCCCGGACTATTTCTAATTATGTACTTCTTATATCCTTTTAAATATGTGTCGCCAACAAAGTCGCGGTAAAACGCGAGAGAGCAATTACGAGTATATAGTCACAGAAACCTGCGACAAAATATATTACCCAGTAAAATATCTTACCTTTAAAGAAACCATTAGGGAAAGTCGGTGAATTTCACGCGTGGATGCTTAAGACGTTTTCAATGACCCTAATTGGGCAGAATGCCTATTCTAAGCCAGAAGGAATGAACAGAGGGAAATCTAAAAAATCGGATCGTTTTCAATATAGGGTTCCGTAAGAAATAATAAAGACGGAAATCGGAAAAGGAGATACCTATCAGAAAAAATAGAATTTGAAGAGCGTAAGTACGCGCAGAGATAGTTATTTTCAACAATTCAAGTGAGACGCGCCTATTCTCAACGTCTCACACATGACTATTCCCAGCATCTCGCGTGAGACGTAGCCTACTAGCTTCTCACGAAAAGTTTCAAATGAGTCAGAAAGCATTGTCATTACAATCAACAACATCTAATAATCAGTTTCAAAATAATAAATTCGTTCCTATTTATTTCTATTAATTGATTTGCGGTGAGAATTTTCATTTTCTTTGGAATAAAAACCAATGAATTTTACGAAACGTCACTGGGTAGGTCACATTTGTACCTATGTGAGAAGATTCTTTATTATTGTTATAAATGGTGGGAATTTACTTGTTTTATTTCTCAATGCATCATTTTCATCTCGAAGAGTTTAGTTCAGCCATATTGTTTCAAAAGAAAAGTACCTACCTACCACCCAGTATAAGTAAGAGACCAATATTGATTTGGGGTGCTTGAATAAAAACAAACGGAACCCTGAGGGTACAGAGAGAGTCGCACTTGACAGATTTCTTACATTAAAGTAGACTTTCTCGTTTCTTCAAGTGAATTGTCTCTATATACCCTCATAGATACCAATCTTTTGTTAAATTAAGATGGATAATAGCCATTGCGGACTCTGAATCGACTCCTCCAACTCAGCCCGTGGACGATATAAGAGCCGATTCACGAAACCTGAGGGAAAAAGACCTCTTCCCGTGGGTGTCGTAAGAGGCGACTAAGGGATATCCACTAGGGGCGGGCAGCAGCGCCCCCTGCAGAACTATCCTACCACCGCACTGCGAACCCAATCCGCATCCCCAGCGTGGGGATTATTGGCATTACCCCCAATGAGACAAACGGGAATAACGCGCTTATCAACCCGCCCCTCAAGCTAAACGCTACCTAACTTAATGTGCGTACAACAATACCGATATTGGCCGTAACAGAAATAACTCTACCCTCATAAAAAAGGTACAACACATTAGTTATTAACCTTTAAATCGCAAAGGTATTTGTACATTGGCTGAACAACCAACCAATATTGCATATTTTAGAGTTCAAACAAAAAACATGACCCATGTTAAATGGGTATTGGCGTCAGATGACATTGTAGCGGTCGCGGGGAGTCGATGGACGGAGGGTGGTTCAGAATCGGTGGTATAGGGTTATTCAGAATCGCCGATACCGAGTCATCATCGGAAAAAAACCATAAACCCACTTCAATTAAGTATATTGTTTTCTCATGGATGCCATTGTCAGAACTGGACCAAATTGAAATGGACCACACGGGAAGCACCAGCTTGCAAATAAAAAAAGGATCAATAAAATCGAATCACTCAGTCAAAAGTTCTGAGGTAACAAAAAGAAATATTCAAATTATAAACAAACATTCAAAGAACCTCATTCTATTTTAGAATTCTGATAAAAATAACTTTTTATTGCTTTGCCATTCCAATACATATGTTCTGAGTAAAAGATTAATTATTGTCATACTATGAATACAAATGCTTTATATAATTTTGACAAGCTAGACCAAATTGAAAAAGGGAGTACCGTATGTATGGTCCTATTTCAATTTGGCCTAGTTCTGGCAATAGCATCCGTGAGATAACCATAACCAATTGAATTCCGATTATAGTTCTTTTGTTAAAACAAACTCAATTATCATGAATACGTTCATTAAAAAAGGTCAAATTATATTATAAATTTACATTGACACGGAAATAAAGTGATATTTTTGAATCGGTAGCAGAGTCTGAATAACCCTGCGGTACCGGACGCTATTTGTGGCGTCGTAAACGTCGTTTGGGGAAGGCCTCAACAGCGGACGTACTCGTATGTGCGCTAATAAATGATGATGAATGTAGCGTACGAATAAGAAAGTTACTTATACTTACACAGGAAGCATTATACGTCCAGCACCTGATCTCTCACCGGTCGTGTTCGTCTGCCGTCCCATCGCATTATGAGATTGCACGTGTTATAATGCGTCCCATCGCATTATGACAGGTGCACTATCTGTATTTGAGCAAACGCTTAATGTCTCTCTCTGTTGAGATTCACTGCCCGCCGTGGCCGAAATATGGCTACAAAGTATTACTAAATCAGAATTTGCTAAAACATGGGTTCAGAGTTCATAATTCTACTTTTTCTGGTAGTTTGGCCTCCCTTTATGAACGCTATAGCGCCCACAGTTCCCTGTCTTCAGCTTGCCACATCTATAGGTTGGCAACTATAGGTTTATTTTTTATTTTTCATGGTTGTTCAGCCTTTTTTCCCTCCGAAACATCGGAGATATTTTTTAGCCTAACATGTTACCTTCGTCCGATGTTATATTAATACAAAAGCGATCAGTGCAGATTCACGCCTGGTCGTTTTATTGATAAACCTCTACATGGCAACTATAACTGGTTGTATTAGTTTTATTTTATGCACTCGCCCTTACTTGTCGGGGTGAGCAATCCAATTAATGGATTAGCCAGCATTAAGTGGGGTGAAGTGAAGCGTCGCAATACCGGCCTCCGATGTCCGGCCCTGCCTGACTGTTTGTACCTCACCACATCTAGGTAACTGACCCTATGTTATCCTAGCTTCTGTCTGCCGCTTTGCATGCAATTTACCAGGATAAAGATAGACAGGGCCTATATGTTATTCCAGACCAAAAACTTTATACTTCTTGATCTGGAATAATATATACCTAAACGGTCGTTGGTGTTCTTCAAACACAAACAAGGTTCGTAACCCGCTTACATCCGTAATGAATTCGTCAAACTACGATAGGTAATTTTTATAAAAAGATACAAAACAGAATCTTTCGAACAGAAATTTAGCAAAATTTTTGCTTTGGCCACAAAGTACTTTATGTGTTATTCCAGCCAGCCTAGCACAGGGATTGTTGTCTAGGGTAGAAAAGAGAAAAATTACATCACATCGTCGTACGTTATTGAAGTTGAAAAAATGAATCTCGAAAATTTTACGCATTCGATGTCGATGTCACTTAATTTTTCTCTATACTACTCTAGACAACAATCCCCAAGCTAAGCCTACAGATCAAGAACTTTTTCATGATCTGAAATAACTCAATAGTCTACTCTACGAGTACTATAGGAAGTCTTGCGAAATTTTAGTATAGGCTACAAAGAACTTTGCATCACGCTAAGGCTTAGGCCGTCCGCACATGGAGCTACTCAAAAAGAACTAGTTACAAACTCAAATTACTAAGGAGTTACTTGTTTTCATTCTCGCACAGGTTCGCACACGACGCTACTAGTCAAAAACCAGTTAATAACGCGTTAGCAACTGATCACGCGTGACGCGTCGTGCTGGTTGCCGCGCTACTAGTAACCGACTTTTCTTTTTTTTTGTTGTGAAAAATTAACGAGCAAAAATGAAACTGACTGAAACCTTGCAACTTGAGTAGCGTCGTGTGCGAGGTACAGTTTCTAACTAGTTTGTAATTACAATTACTGATTAGTTCCGTCATTTTTGAGTAGCTCCATGTGACGGCCTTAGTCTACGCTCAAAAATCTGACAAAGTCATAAACTTTCCTATACTTTCGAATATAAAAAAAAGAGGAAGAAGATAAGGATATTATAGAGAATTATTTATAAAAGAGGTTTCTATCTCCTAGCCACAAAGCGTGCTCCTTTGACCACCTAATATTCTCAGTTTATGTACATTGATTGCATGATATCGAGCGGTACTCTACATTACTATCCTTTTCAGCAATATATTTATTTTCACATTCTACTAAACTTTCATAAATGGCACAATTATACCGATTGTGACTTTTCCTTGATTTGCAACAACTTAAACAATTTCACAAAGTTGTAGACTGTATATAAATAAATGGAGAAAAAAAGGTTTTACAATAATTCACCGTCAAAACTCAAGTACAACTTTTCTACTTAGTATATCAAATACCTATTAAGATACCAAGAAATCTACTATCGGTAATTCATGAGCGTAGCTTACATGAGGGGCTTCGCGCGTCGGACGGAACAACCAATTAAAGGTATATTGAGTGATTATGTGTCAATCGCATGCCAGAGCCTGTCAAGGGTTCCATATAGAGAGCATACTTTTTAGAGTTCCGTTACTTAAGAGGGTCAGACAGCGGGACCCTTGACTATTTTATTTATTCAAGCTAATATCATAAATGCGAAAGTTTGTATGGATGGATGAATGTTTGTTACCTCTTTACGCTAAACCCACTGAACGCATCGGAATGAAATTTTGTAAATAATACTAGTTAAACAAAGTTTCAGGAGGACTACTTATATAATATGTTTAGGACAAATCAAAACTCTATCTATACTACCTACCTACCAATTTTGGTTCTTAAATGACTTAGGAAAATAAATGGAAAGATGCACCCAAAAATCTACCACCCTCTTTGCTTTTTAGTATGAACCAGTCAGAGAAAAAAACATATGCATGATACCATCAAAAATGTGTTCAGCATATATTATGTAGTTGTTTTTACGCGTTGGAAGCTGAAAAGTTTAAGGGTATTTATGTTCAGTTCAGTTCAATTCATTTATGGTGGAATGTTCATTACAGGTTATATTATTGTCCAATTTTGGTACTAATACAGTTCTACATTGGAAGTACCTACATATTACTTCATTTTGCCACTCAGTTTTGTGAGCTTGTTGAAGGTAAGGAGTCTGCTTGATAAGCCAGCGTTTTAGTTTGGTTTTGAAAGTGTTGAGACTAGGGGCCTCCCTTACTGTTTTAGGCAACCGGTTGTACCTATACCATTGGTCCCATGACATAATGTCAATTTCTCAAACTTAGCCATGGTGCGCGGAACTAAAGTGTAAAGTATGTGAACTAAAGTAAACTAGAGTAGAAAACATTTAGGGTATCTGTGAATTATACAGTTTGTGTTAAGTCCAAGCTGTTACAGCAACTCCACAGCGTCTAAGAACTACCCGCTGAGCATACACTGCCCGAATACCCGGCAGTCATCTGTGTACGACAAATTCAAATAATAATACAATTTTAATGTAGTTTTTTTGCCATGAGATTTTAATGAAGTTTGTTAATGTTTGGTTTCTTATTACGGTTTGTGCAGTAAGGAACCCTTATGCTCGAGTCCGGCTCTCGACTGGTTTATTTTCTAGAAATAACGCTGAAACATGCTATATAAAGATTCCAACCCCTAGAATAAAACACATTATACAAAGGTCATTCCACGATTACATCACCACTCTTATATACGTGTAGAGATAGTAGATATAAGACTAGAATAAGTTAATTAAAGTTCTGAGAACTCACCTTTGAAGGGACGGACAAATTAGGTTTTAATGTCGGTACCTAGGTTAATAACCTATGCTTCTCTGAAATGCTTTATGAAGTAGAAGGTTTCAGTCTACCAGATCGGAAACAGAGCGTACGACGTACCCGCGACGACGACGCCACGTCGTCGCTGGTACACAGCCACAGATTACCCCCAATAGATTCCGCATGAAAGACGGCGACCGCGCACCACGCATCAATGCAAATGCTCAGATGTAAATCGCCGCTTCGAAGTACGGCTTCAGTTTCGACCAAGTGTCAGACCCCTACGTTTCTGTGCTCTAACGCTTGTGAAAATTGGTTTTGTGATAGAAAATTGGATAAAGTGACTACATGTGCAGTGAAATGGTGTGGAAAATCATCAAGAAATTCAAACTACCAAAAAGACGGAATAACATTTCATCGGTAAGTAAAATAATTACAATTTTACCAGTTATAGAACAGGTCAGCTTATAATGGCTAATGGTACGTAAGGACGGTCACTTGTCTCTTTTCCGCATTGCTGTTATTGTACTCGTTGTCCTTTTCGGCGAAAGCACGTGTTACGCTAGTTTTGTGAATTTCACTTATTTCGAGTCTAGTCGATATCGTTAAAAATGGTGGATGACGTAGATGAGCGGGACTCTCGGTAGGTATTATTGTAATAACTAGTACGGAGGACAGTCACTACTACAGAGACTGTTATAAATACAAAAACTTCTATTACTTACTACATTTAATTTTGTAACCCTTAACTTTAAATAGTGCTATTTTATTATTGAAATAAACTTTTACTTACTTTTCTTTACCTAATTGAATTCAAAACAGATGATCTCATCATTATTGTGTAATGTGTACAATTTTTTTTAATTAAATAGTAGTAGTGTTTTTGTCATTTACTTAGGTTTAAAATATTAGTTTTAATATCTGTATAAATTCATGATCCTATAGAAAATTAATTGAATTAGCGTATTTTTTTTATTTGCCTTATAATACGAAATTTACAAACTAATTATCGATGAATTCTAATTTGGTGTACGACTTTCCCAACCCTACGGTGAGTATACCCTTAGTTCATTAGTGCGACCTTGAAATGGCCAATCAGTCCCCGCAACCCGCGCCTTCCGCCAATTTTGGTGCGCTAGCATCGGAACAAAAGTACCGTAATGCGGTATCTATTGGGGGTAATCTGTGTACACAGCGTACACAGTCGTGTCGGTGCATATAAATACGATGTATGCTCCGGTTCAAGTCCAGTGAAAGCACAGCTTTAGAAGTGTTTGTTGAATTATTTGAGGTAAATTACCGCTACCGCAAAGTACATTTATATGTACATTTATATCAAAGAACATTTATATGTACATTACATAATATTATGTATATATTTTTTAAACCTGTTAAGTTACCTAGAACAACCGATAAAACATAAAAGATTGAGTATGATGTCGACGAATTAATAAGTTACAGCAGCGGTCAATGGCGAAATATGTAGAGAGGTACCTATATCCTGAATTCAACCAGTGTTTCGGGTAACAAATGCAATGAATTAGTTTTTTTATTGAAAGTGCAATTACATAATTGTTGTGTATTCGAATAGATAAATTAATACCCAGTTGCGGGTAGATCTGTATGTTGTTGTTCATTAATAAACGCCTACCGGCAGTTGGCTCTGAACCTCCATCTTTTATTGCCACACCTCACTGGCGACGGGAGTAAATTAAATAAAATAAAGTGTTTACAGTGCGTTTTACCAAGTCAGCATTATGCCACTCGGTAAAATAGAGTGTTTTGACATAAATAATCAAAACTGGGAAACCTATGTGCGCCGTGTACAACAATTTATGACTCTCAACGAGATCAAGGAAACTTTACACGTGTCGACATTGGTGACGCTCGTTGGTCCTCAGTGTTACGATCTTATGTGTGACTTGTGCGCTCCACAATTACCGGAGGATAAAAAGTTCGATGAACTCGTGAAATTAGTTAAAAATCATTTGGAACCACAAAGGTCGGAGATAGCAGAGCGACACGTATTCAGGCAAAGAAAGCAGACGCAGGGCGAAAGCATTCGTGTGTATTTGCAAAATCTCAAACATTTGGCGAAAACTTGCAATTTCGGCAACTCGTTAGAAGTAAATCTACGCGACCAATTCGTGTCAGGACTATTCAGCGAGGAGATGCGATCAAGGCTATTTGCCGAAAAGAATATTGACTTCAAACGGGGAGTCGAACTCGCTTTGGCATTGGAGGCGGCGGAGCGCCACGCGTGCGTAGCGGGGGCTCCGGCTGCGGGCCAGAGCGACGCGTCCACGCCCGATGAGGGGCTACATCGTGTCGGAGGAGGCGGCGGCAGCAGCGGCGGCGGCGCGGCGCGGTTCCGTCGGCATGCGACCGCGCCCGCTTCGGCGGCGCCAGCAGCGGCGGCGGCGGCGGCGTGCCCGCCGTGCTCGCGGTGCGGCAAGCCGGGTCATTCACCTGGCAGGTGTCGGTATAAGTTTTATACGTGTGACAAGTGCGGTGTGAAAGGACATCTCAAGGCGATGTGCAAAGGAAGTGAAGGTAATGCCGCGACGTCGAAGAAAGGTCAGTACTTTTTTAATGACAGTGATTCAGATGACGATTGCCACTTTTATAATTTGATCAGCAGTGCGGGTGATAAGCCCTATTATATTCGTTTGTGTGTGGACAACATTCAGTGCAAATTTGAAATAGACACTGGAAGTAAAATATCGGCTATTTCTAAGAAGTTCTATGACGAACATTTTTCCAAACTACCTATTCACTGCAAGTCTCTTACTTTTAGATCATACACGGGTGATGTAATCGAAACTTTAGGTTACATTGTGGTGCACGTAAAATGCGGTTCGGAAACAGCTGATTTAAAACTGTACGTTATTGACAACGGCGGACCTCCATTATTGGGCCGCGTTTGGATGAAACATTTAAAATTATCGCTGTTTCAAAACGATGTAAATATGATTCATAATGTAACCGAGGATTCGATGGCAAGCTCCCTTAGAAAGGAATTTCCCGAGGTTTTCGCGGAAGGTTTAGGTACATGTAAGTCACGTATTCGGCTACACTTGAGTGACACTACACCGGTGTTTGTAAAGTCGCGGCCGCTGCCGCTGGCCCTCCGGGGGCGCGTGGAACGGGAACTCGATCGGCTGCAACGGGAGGGTGTTATCTACAAGGTCGACAGGTCGGATTACGGTACGCCGATTGTACCGGTAGTTAAAACAAATGGCGATATTCGGATATGCGGAGATTATAAAGTCACAATAAACCCGCGTCTTAAGGATTTTCACTACCCATTGCCGCGGATCGAGGATCTGTTCGCGACATTAGGTGGAGGCGAGCAATACACGAAATTAGATTTATCCAACGCTTTTCAACAATGTATATTAGAGAAAGATTCACAGCCGCTGTCGGCGATCACGACTCACGTCGGAACCTTTGTCTATTCTAGGGTTCCATTTGGAATTAAGTGTATCCCTGAAAACTTTCAAAAAATAATGGAAGAGACATTGAGCGGATTGCCGTCAACGGCCGTGTTTGCGGATGATATCTGCGTGACAGGCCCCACTAAAGCGATTCATTTGTCAAACCTTAAGGCAGTTTTAAAAAGATTGAAAGATAATGGATTAAGAATAAATTTTTCAAAATGCCAATTTTTTCGAGATTCGGTTACTTATTTGGGATATAAAATTGACAAGTTCGGTTTGCATACAGATTCCAGAAAGGTGGACGCTATTGTGGCCGCCCCGGCACCAAAGAACGTCACCGAACTGAGAAGTTTCATGGGACTTGTGAATTTTTATTCAAAATTCTATCCGAACACGAGCGATATCTTGAAACCTATGTATAGCCTATTAAAAAAGAACACTGTATGGAAATGGGACATAAATTGTGAAAACGGCTTAAAAAAAATTAAAAAAATGTTAAGCAGTTCTCCGGTGCTCGCGCATTATAACCCGCAGCTGCCGCTGATCCTGTCTGTGGACAGCAGCCAGTACGGGCTGGGCGCGGTGCTGGCGCAGCGCTGCGCGGACGGCAGCGAGCGGCCCGTGTGCTGCGCGTCGCGCACGCTAAATGCGGCCGAGTCCAATTACTCACAGATTGATAAGGAGGCGTTAGCTATCGTGTTTGGTGTGACTAAGCACCACCAATATTTGTATGGTAGAAAGTTTTTACTTAGAAGCGATCACCGAGCTCTCAGCTACATACTTGGTAAGAATAAAGGTATACCAGTGACGGCCGCGAGTAGATTGCAACGATACGCGGTTAAACTAGCGGCATACGATTACGATATTGAATTCGTCAGATCTGAACAAAACTCTGTGGCAGATGCTTTGTCGCGGCTCCCACTCGTGACTACATCCGATCAGTCAAAAGGTACTCGCGATGAATGTAGTTACTTGAACTTCGTGCAAGAAAGTTTACCGGTTAGTTTTGAACAGATAAAATCTGAAACGGCGAAAGACATCTTTTTGAGTAAAATATATGGTTACGTCATGTTTGGTTGGCCGTCTACGGACTCCGAAATCAAATCGGAAAAACCGTTCTTTCGAAGAAAAGACGCGCTGCACGCTGACAGGGGATGTTTGGTTTGGGGTTATAGGATCGTCATACCTAAGTCGTTACAAAATACCGTCTTGGACGAGATACACGAAGGACACCCAGGGATAGTAAGAATGAAGCAGATAGCCCGGAACTACGTGTGGTGGGGAACACTGGACGCAGACATCGAGCGCGCCAGCGCGGCGTGCGCGGCGTGCCGCTCGCAGCGCGACGCGCCGCCCGCCGCGCCGCTGCACTCGTGGCCGTGGCCGCACGAGCCCTGGGCAAGGCTGAACATAGACTTTCTTGGACCCTTTCGAGGTAAGTATTACCTCGTTATAGTGGACGCACACTCAAAATGGATCGAGGTTGAAAAGGTAAGTAGCACATCGGCGACCATTGTCATAGGAGCTCTGAGACGTTTGTTTGCGCGATTCGGCCTGCCAAAAAGGATAGTGTCCGACAACGGACCTCCCTTTTCATCGGGCGAGTTCGCTAAATACCTGAGCTTAAATGGCATTAAACATTCGGCCGTCGCACCGTACCACCCGGCCAGCAACGGCGCCGCCGAGAACGCAGTGAAGACGGTAAAAAGAGTCCTTAAAAAGGCTTGTCTCGAAGGCGTCGACGACGAAACCGCACTGAGTAAGTTTTTATTTATGTATCGAAATAGCGAACAGAGTACGACGGGCCGTGAGCCCGCCGTGGCCATGTTCGGGCGGCGGCTGCGCGGGCGGCTCGACCTGCTGCGCGCCGACGCCGGCGAGCTGGTGCGTGACAAGCAGCTGCGTGAGGAGGGGCGGGGGGCGCGCGCCACGCGGGTCCTCGCGCCCGGCGACCACGTCTTGTCCCGGGACTACTCTGCACGTGCCGACAAGTGGTCGGATGGCTTGGTGGTCGAGCGCACGGGACCTGTCTCCTATAAGGTAAAGATGACTGACGGTCGGGTTCATAAGCGTCACGTGGACCAATTGATCGCGGATAAAAATGGTAAGTCACGTTTTTCTTTATCCCGTAATGTCTGCGAAAGTGACTGTGAGCTCGGTGATGCGGAGTCTTATTTAGGCGGGGAAGAACGATCGTCAAGTATTCCTCATGCGGATGTTAGGGAGCGGTCGTATTCAGACAGTCCGAAAGTGTCGGAGTCGACGGCGACTCCACCGGATAGTCCAGATAGTGAGGTCATGGGGACGCCGCTGACGTCACCGCAGCGGTCAGCGCATGCACCGTCGCCCGTGCCGCCAGCTAGCACTAAAAAGGAGCGCCGGAAGGCTGCTCTCAAGTGTGCCGAGAAACTTAAAACAAAAAAATAATATTAGATTTAGTATTCATTAGATTATTTTGGGAACCACTTACATACATTATCTATTACCTATATCATTAATGGTACCCGCCAACTTTTGTCATAATTATCCATAAGATTTTATCTATCATGTGAAATAAGGGAGGAAAGTGTTGTGTATTCGAATAGATAAATTAATACCCAGTTGCGGGTAGATCTGTATGTTGTTGTTCATTAATAAACGCCTACCGGCAGTTGGCTCTGAACCTCCATCTTTTATTGCCACACCTCAAAGTTTGGCAAAATAAACTTGGAAAATTAAAAGTAACAAAAACAGAGAGACGAATGGCAAAGACACGCTTTGATAACTTCAAACTTAAAATAAACTCAATCTTATAAGATAATTCTCTATTAATTAATTTGTTTTGCATAACTAGAGTAGACGCAGTTTTTAATTTCTAATTAATTTATGTCTGTCTGTCCTTTTTTTACCTTTGTACCCTATGGTGTTTTATAAAGCCAAGTTTGTGTATGGAAATATAAATATAGCACCTTATATAACGACATCAAGTGTAACACAAGTGTACCTACGGTGTAAAAAAAATAAATACAAATACAAATAAATACTCTAATTTATTTTATAATTTTATTTTTTGTAAATTGTTTCTTCATGTTTATGTTTGTATAGTATTCCACCTACTCAGATGAGTAATTCAATAACTGTGTAGCCACTGTGCTGCACTTGGTACAAATTTAATGTAAAAGTATTCAAATTCTTGGCCTATTTCGGCGACTTTACCCTTGAAAGTAGCGTTATCAAAAAATTCTCAACGCCGCCGCCAGTTAGCAACACAGGAGCCATGAACTCTGCAAAGTGTACATTCAGTACTGATTGTTACGTCAATACGGTACACGAGGTGTAGTAACACGAAAACATTAGATGACTAACGGAAAACTCTGAAATTTTTCCAAAAGAAAATAATAATGCTGGACAATTTACACAGCATTATCTAGCTCCAAGCTGAATTCTTCATCTATACAAATATTATAAAGAGGAAAGATTTGTTTGTTTGTTTGTATTGAAAGGCTCCGAAACTACTGGACCGACTAAAATAAATCTCACGGGAACGGGAACTAAAAAAAAATATGTGGACCACCTTCCATACAAAACTTTTCAAAAACCTTTATCTCCATCGAAAAAAGACTGTAAGTTTTCCTGTATTACTACACTCTATGAGCACAGCACCACGTCAAACAATATTCGATTTTATTACGTCTAAACGATGTATTGTGAGAGCTTCCGGTGATATTTGATTGATGGTCGAAGGTTGGATGAATATCAAGCTGGCTTATAAACGGAGCCAATTGAACGTTGGGTTATGGAGTCAAGCGGATAATATTATATTCAGCTGCAAGGTTTATTGGACTTAATTCACATTCATTTGAACTTTAATCAGAGGCGATAAGGATTTAAAATGCCAACGAAGGAGATCATGAGAATTTATTCTATCTATTCGACGAAATCCGTGACTATTTTCTTATAACACCAACAGACGATGGCAAGACTTTTTGCAACTTAGGAATAACGTGACACAGCTCTTTTTATAAATAGCATTTTTGTCAATATTGCCCAATATTTATATTATGATAATCTACGAAATGAAATTAGAAAATCCTTATTATTTAAATCAAACCTTTTGTGATTTACAAAGTAATTACAGCTAGCATGAATATTGTGATGCATTTTCGTAATAATGTACCTAAACTAGTACCATCGATAGTATAGAGATGTAAAAGAAAGTAATTTTCAAATTGCTAAAGGCATTAAATCTTGAGTTTGAGTTTTGTCATCATAAAAAAATTAACTTATTAACATATCTTATGCGCCTTGGACTCATCTGTTGCCCTACAAACAACTTAGTAGGTAGGTACAAATTGCAATAAAACATCTGCATCTAAGATTGTAGGCATAATAAAGAGGTAATAACTGACCTACTTATGCAAAGTGCAACAAGGTAAACAGGGTGAGTAATAAAATTACGAATGGCTCAAACGATTCGATAATTCGCACATATCATACAGTCAAACGATATTCCATGCTAATTATTATTAAAAGCGATATAGCTAACTCTATTGTAAACCATAAATGAAACCGCCGCCTCCTAGTGTTGGGTATTCGGTGCCGAATGCATGCAGATTTTTCCGGTACATGTGCATTCTCTGTGCTGCAGCTGTATAGTGCTGGCTTAGAATTTGTACCACCCCAATACTTCTCGCGGGTGTCGTAAGAGGCGACTAAGGAATATCCATTGGGGATTTTTATTTAATTTACCCCCACGAGTTGAACGCCAATACGGCGTTTATCAGGGAGAGGCCTGCGTCCACCAGTGGACCGGTATAGGCAGTTTAGGTTGAGGATGAGGATTTCAATACACTTCGTCGCTTGCTAACCGGCACCTACTACCCGAAAACCGGGACGTATAGAAAGGCACTTTGAGTAATTAGGTTCCAACTGGCTATGGCAAAGTAGCTAGCAATAGTAACTTAGCAATAAGACACAATAAACTCGTAGTCAAACTTTGACCTTTTCCGTTCAGAAGCCATACATCGCTGGATTACCGTCTAATCTCTCACGCAAAAGGTATCAATTGTTTGTATAACTACTAGCCCAGTTTTGGTTTGAGGATATTAGTCGGTTAATTTTGTAATTGGGTTAAAAAGGTTAACACAACCTACCTATAAGTGAAATAAGTGAGACAGAGAATGAAAAAGCATGCTGCTACTCTCTTCACTTTAACAGTCTATATTGGTCCACTGCTGGACGCAGGCCTCATCATAAGCGCTTTATTAGCTATTATCTCGGTTGGTAATGCCCATAATCACCACATGCTGGCCAAAGATCACTCGCAGTCGGTGGTAAAATTGTTCTGCAGAGGGCGCTGCTGATTTGCACGAACTGTCAAATTAGTTTAGTTTAGTTTTGGCGACATCTGAATAGACACCAGTGTCTGAAGTAATTTTAGACCGTAACATGTTTTTAATTTTTATTATTTTGGACACAAGCTTAACACTTGCTACTCCTGCTATATCGCTAATCTGCTACACGGCAAGGCTTGTATTATAGGTAGATAGCAATGTAACGAAGTTTTCAGTTTTCAGTGATCTGAGTCAGTTTGCTTCTCCCATTGGATCTCTAAAGCCTGTAATTTGTATAAAAATACAGCAGACTTATCAGTTCAGCAGGTTGTTGGTCAGAAAAGCTAAATTTCAGAAGAAAATGCTGCGGTCACTAATTAAATATACTGCCGCCACATTTATTTAGTGCGGTAGAATGCGGCTTTTTTCATGAGAGGGGTCGGTATTTTATTTACCAACACATTCTTATAATGCTTTGTATTTACTAAAATAGGGTCAATATGAAGAAGAAAATATGTTTGTAAGAAGAATGGCGCAGCGCATGAGCTTTGCCATACAAGGGAGCCAACCAGGTTCTTAAGGAAGCTTCATACAGACACAGATTTGATCAGTTGCACTGTAGAGTGTTTGCAACAGTCTGCAGTTAGCTCAATTATTTTTTGTTATAAATAAAAATGTGTCTAATTGTAAACACTAGTTCTGATTTTTTTCTATTTATTACAAAATTATTAAAATTTGTAAAAATAAAATCCTCGTAGCAAAATGCTTTGATTCCGGATGACTGAGGCGACAACCTTAGTCTTTTTTAGAAACTGAATCTAGCTGAAACAGGTTACCAAGAACATTTTGATATAATATGTAAAAATAGCGTGTCATTTCCGAGATTCCTATTTTAATATAATTATAACCACCGAAATAAAAAGATACCTCAATATGCGTAGATTATCCCTTTTTAGCTGTTAGACATCGATAGTATTTAGACTTTACGAGATGATCATTAAATTTCGCCAAAAACACCACTAAGCTTACGAGTACTTTACTCTCTTATTATTTGACAGCCAACCAGTTTAACCACCATTTTACTTTCTACCTAAAACAAAAAAAAAAAGTTAAACATTAACAGCCTCAAGAATAAATGCAATTTGTAGTCTCTACCAGTTTTTCCATTCTTAGGAAGTTTAAGTTCAAACTTTTCACAATTTCCTATACTTTATTACACCAACTGGCCCTCTAGGGGCTTTTTTATTTGGCGGTATGCCAGAACTGTACTGTGGCTATAAGTGCCCGTATCTATTATCTACCTTCAACAGGTCGGTATAAAATGAGTTTTGGGATAATAATCGTTTGTTACATTATTTAGTGTGTTATGAAAAGCCACTTGTTGGTTATGATGAGTGGATACTGGCGTTCATTGTTGGTTGTCCCCTATGTTATGCTTAGAGCATGATAGTAAAATTCAGGAGATTGGGTACTAGCTTCTCGAAAGTTTAACTATCAAATGAGGTATATACTCCTCAGTGATAGTTTCACCGACGCGAAGTCACAGGTGTTTACATTCTGCGTGCGTATTGTTATCTCGGTCGCACTTCGGTCTAGGTACATCTTTTATTTTTTTTATTTATTAGGTTTATATGTATTTTACAAAAAACATATTGCGTGTCTTTGCGTTCAGTTGTAACACAACACAGGCCATTTGTCGAATTAGCAATATCTATTGTTTGAAGTTAGTTTTATTGAACACAGAACTATTTTAAAACTAGAATCTTTCTGTAAATTGAAGATACGAATTAGACCTCTGTGGCGCGGTGGGCAAAAGTCCGCCTGCAACGCAGGATGTTCCGAGTTCGATTCCCACCTCGGCATAAATTTGCAGCTATTTGTTCAGAGTAACATGTGTGGATGCTTTCTACATATGTATGTATAATAAAAATGTATATCTATGTAGAGTGCTGTATACAACGGGGGTCAGATAGCAATAAACACCACTGTACAAACGGACAATTTTTTTTATGGTAAACAAATTAAAAAAAAAAACTACAAAAAATATTCATAAATGAACTCTAGGTAACTTATAATTTAACCTCCTCGTGGAATGTTATCTGAAAATCCACAAACATCAACTATTTCTGGATTATTATTAGCTTGTTTCAATATCCATTTAGCTTTTGAGTATCTGATAAGTATCAATATCGATACAAAAGGGAAATAAACCTTTCTGAGTAAATATTGTATGTATGAAAACGACTTTACGAAAGCGAGAGTGTTTAGCCAAAGGGCATCGTTTACGCAATATGAATTTTTATTCGCTGTAGGGAAACTTACAGTGGTGTTGTGTTTTCCTTTATCTTGGGTAATACGGGAGATTTAAACATATTGCGATTGGTAGACATCAAAACGTTTTTTTATATACTTATATTCAGATTGCTGTACCCGCGTAGAATTCTCAATTCCACTTTTTTGTTAAGATATACCTACATTATAGCACAATTCATCTTTGTCGTCAGGATAGGAGAATCGTCAGGAGGCACACAGCTATAATGTGCATTTGTACTTACATGTATGAAATATAATACTTTAAAAACCTAGGGCTTCTAATACAAAATATTTTTTTTTGCTTTTTGACCCCTGCCTGTGGGGCAGCCACAGTATGGCAGCCAAAGACACGCCATTGTTAAATAATTCAAGATGGCCACCACTCCGCAGATGCAAAAGTGACGAAAGGAATATTGAATATTGAATACCTTTTCTGCTGTGAAATTCCATCAAAATCAATTAAGCTGTTTTGAAGATTAGCCAACGGGCAAAAAATGTTTGGTGTTTTAATAAGTGCGTGTACCGTTTGCATAAAACGCTGTTATTTCTAAAAAACAAACAGAGAAAAATATTTCCTTTTAAAAGATGAGCTAGGACTGAAAAAGGATCTACTTATAACTTAATTTAAGTTACTTTTATTTATTTATATCACTATTTCTGCCCGCGGCTCCGCATAGCGCCCTGTCTCCAGCTTGACGCATCCAGTCTTTCGCAGATCATTATCCCACCTGGCCGGAGGGCGTCCTACACTACGTTTGCCGAGTCGCGGTCTCCACTCAAGAACTCGTTTACCCCAGCGGTTATCGGTTCTTCGCGAGATATGGCCGGCCCACTGCCACTTCAGTTTGCTAATGCCGTTTATGTTGATGCCCTTACCTTTCCAGTCCAGTGTCTTAAACATATCTTCCAACGCGCTCGTGAACAGTTTCGGGGATATGACATCCCCCTGTCTCACTCCTCTGCGCAGTTGGATGGGTTTGGACTGCTGGTCCTGTACTTGGACACTCATGGTCGCGGTGTCGTAGAGACATCTCAGCACCTCGATATAACGATAGTCTACTTGGCATCGCTGTAAGGATTCCAGAACAGCCCAGGTTTCGACAGAGTCAAAGGCCTTCTCATAGTCCACAAAGGCCAGACACAGGGGCTGATTATACTCTTCGGACTTCTGAATCTGCCTCACTGTGTGTATGTGGTCTATGGTGCCATATCCTCCGCGAAATCCGGCCTGTTCCGGTGGCTGGAACTCGTCGAGTCTCCTGGCGAGACGGTTCGTGATCACTCGTGAGAACAGCTTATAGACGTGGCTCAGGAGTGAGATGGGTCTGTAGTTTTTAAGGAGGGTTTTATCTCCCTTCTTAAAAAAGAGCACCACCAAACTCCCGCTCCACGCCTTTGGAGTTCTCCCACTACGGATATTGTTTGTGTTTATTTATCTCCTATCGGAACTGATTTATGAGATTAAAAGTAAACAATGTTTGATTTCAGTATTAGAGTTACCTGAAGCAAAATTTGAGCCCAATCCGTTGAGTAGTTTTGGCGTGAAGAGGTAACAATCATCGACCCATCCATCCATCTATCCATCTTCTTAACTATCATATTAGTGTGATAGCTATGCACAGAATTGGCATTTTTATGCTACCATTAATCAACGCCAATAATTCAACAAAATCCTCATAAAACGCAAAATATTTGCGTAAATCTAAAATCAGCCCAAGTCTGTTGATTTTCCGGTCATATGACTCTACCTACCAATTGAGTAAACATTACTATGAAATGCAAATTTATTTTGAGAATTTGGTACATAGGCTTAGGTATAAATATTACCCTGACCTGTGTACACTAGCTGTTACTGTGTGATCAGGGGTCTACAGGACTGGTAGTTTGCAAGCTTGTATAATTTGGTTTGGATAGTCACATGATCTAGCCAGCTTAACACAAATACGTATCTAGTTTTTAAATGCTAATGTTATGTAAACTACTAACCTATTATACAAACGTTCTTCTTACTTTAGATCATGCTGTGTGGATTGCAAGGAATATTCTTCTAATGTTATAACCGCGAAAGTTTGTAAACATGTAAAAAACTAAAAAAATTAAAAAAAATCCGTTCATTAGGAACGGATCGGGCTGAAATTTTGCCAGCAAATTTCTTTAGGCGCGAAAAGGTAACTGACAAACAGCGAGATAACAGACAGACCGAATTCAAAAAGAAGTTTTGACATAATATTAGTATGGCCAAAAATACCAATGTTAAAGTTAAAAATTGGGACACCTTTATTGGCATTCTATTAGAAATCTTAAACCATTGAATTTGAGGGGTAAGGCCAGCAGGATCCCCTAGATGTATCCCCTATCCTGAGAAACTCATGAGTTCACCAAGATCACCCGTGACGTAAGTAGGTAAAGACGTTGACACACTGAGCAGGTTTTTTCTTCTTCGTATGAGAGGAATACGGCAATATTAAGCAAGGTAAAATGGCCTAATGAAATATTTTCCCGACCGAGTGAGAGCGGTGATGAAGTCACCGGAACTGTTTAATAATTTGTTGTATCAGTCGGCAGTGTGTTATCTTTATGACGCACACTAACAAATTGAAACAAAATGTGGAAACTGTTTACCGTAGGTATAATCTGGCTGCTTTTCTACTGACTTACATAAATCTTTTTGTGTCATTTGTTTGGAACTCGAAGACATTTGAGTCCAAAAACCAAGATCCAACGAAAGGATCAAGGTATCTAGAGCACACATTGTAACATTTATATCTCGTAAACTCATATAAAACAAATATACTCACCGCTGCTGCTCGGCAAAACGCCCAACGCGCCGCATACCACGTCCCACGTCTCGAGTACCTACCTACTCTAGGATTTTTTGTAGAGCAGGAAGCTGAGTCAGGACCTGTTAAACCTACACACACGCGCTCGTTTGCCTGCTGAGGAGCTACTTAAAACCAACTCTTAGGTACTTCCCAATAACTGTGTTTTTTCGTGTTAAATAGTCTTATACTCGTATTTCATTTCGTTTCGTTTTCGTTTTCGTTTCGTTTCGTTTCGTTTCGTTTTGTTTCGTTTCATTTTCTCATTTTCATCATTTTCTTTCTTTCAAAACAAGTAAACAAGGCCAAACGTAGGGGCACCGACTGTCAACTACCAATTAATAGCCAGTTGCTGTTGTGGTCAGCAGTACGGAGTCCACCTGTAACTACATAGATATCGACCAAGTGAGTAGGGTAATTCTAATTCTAATTCTAATTCTGAGTAGGGGAACTAAGATCTGCACGGACATCTCGCATAGGAGTGTATTGTGCATTATCCCCATGCCTAAGTAGGCCCTAACCAGCCCAGCTCCTTGAAGTATCGGAGCAGGACTGTTGGTGACTGACAGCTTCGTTTCAGCTTTTCTGCGGGTGTAGATGGGATAGATGACTCAATGAGACACTTCAGCCCCGTTTTATGTCTGGCCTCCTCTGTGGCCGTGCAGTGTAGGACAACGTGTTCTACCGTCTCTTCTTCTTGGAGGTAGCCACGACATAAACTGCTGTCTGTGGCTCGAGTCTTAAAAAGATGGTGATTTAATTCACAGTGGCCTGTGATGATGCCCACCATCGTTCTTAGGTCCTCTCGGCTCATCTTGAGCATCGTGTTGGTGGTTTTCCTGTCTTTAGAGGGGAATAATGATTTAGCATGCTTGCAGTCTGTCCGACGCTCCCATAGTTTTTGGTGTTCTTTTTCAGAGTTAAGTTTTAGTCTGTTTTTGACTTCCGCTGTGGGCGGATTCGAGAGACTTACATCTTGGTGGGTTGGAGTTAGTCTTGCTCCTTCTTTTGCTAGTCTGTCTGCATTTTTGTTGCCTGGGCAGGATCGACTTTCTGTCCATTCTAGGCATTTCTAGGCAGACTTCGCTGTGTTGAGCAAGATCTTGTAGTGCGTTATGGCATTCTACAATTGCTTTTGATCTTGTCTCTGTCCGTTTGAGTGCGTTTATTAGTGCAGCACTGTCTGTTTTAAAGATCAGCTGCATCTGTCTGTTTGGCTCCTTGTTGACTGTTTCCAGAAGCATATCATTTGCCGCTAGTTTAAGTCTCAGTGTTTCCGCCTGAAAGGCTGTTGTGGCCGAGTTTAGTGGTAGGGCTCTTGAGAGTCCAGTTTCGGGGCAGCAGTAGCCGCAGCCAGCTCCTGTTTTGTTCTTGGCCCCATCAGTGTAGATGTGATATGTGTTAACGTCATGTGCGGTGATCGCTGCTGCGTTCTCTTCATGCGTTATTTTATAGGTCTTGGCAGTTAAGTAGGTCGACGCTATTCTATCAGTGCCATTTGCCGCTTCTGGAAATGCAGCAATTGCTTTACCTAGTATTCTACTGTGGTTTGTGAGGCCAGACTCGCCTTTCCACTGGTTTGTTGATTTTATTCTTAGAGACGCTGCCATCGCCTCTTGCTGAATGTGAACATGCAAGGGCGTTAGTCCTAAGATTATGCCCAGTGCTGCAGATGGGGTTGATTTCCTACATCCGCAAATGAGTGTGCAGGCCAGTCTTTGAACTTGCTGAAGTTTGTTAATGGTGGTGACTAAGTTTGTTCTGGGCCACCATACTATTGCACCATAGGTTAGCACTGGGCGGACCATGACGGTGTACATCCATAGACACAGCTTGGGCTTGAGGCCCCAGTCCTTGCCTACCGCTCGGGTGCATTGCCATAAGACGTTTGTGGCTTTTGTTGTGATATGGTTTAGTTGTTTACCCCACAGTAGTTTACTGTCTAGCCATATGCCGAGGTATTTAACCTCCTTGCTTAGTGTCAGTGTTGTACCTAGCAGTGAGGGTAGTTCTAGTCTTGGAAGTTTGGTTTTGCGAGTGAATAGTACTAGTTCTGTTTTGTTCGGGTTTACAGACAGACTGTGTTTGGTACACCATGTTTCCACAATCCGTAGTGCCTTCTGCATCTTTTCGCAAAGAGTTGTTTCGAAGAGCCCCGATATCATGATTGCCAAGTCGTCTGCATATGCGATCGTAAGAATACCATCTTTGTTCAGCGAGTCCAGAAGTTCGTTCGCGACCATTACCCACAGGAGCGGCGAAAGGACCCCGCCCGTGAGTAGGGTAGCAAGGTACGCAAACAGGTCCCTTTGTTCGAGCGTCATCTCGTTTAGTTTCCATTAAAATCGACAGCTTCAATAAAAGCAACAAAAACTACGAAATGTAGATCAATTTTACTCTTGCTTTCTGCATAGATATTCACAAATAAACCGCGTGCGACCAGAATGGTATGGAACCATTTCAAACTGAAACAAAACCCGATCGGACATTTACTTTCACAGGTATCTATTCAGATGACGCTTAATCTAAACTAAACTAATTTGACAGTACTAAAAATGTCGCTGTCCTGTCCTTGTCATAACGATAAAAATAATAAGGATGGCATAATTTTTAGTCCAGTCAGATCAGTTAAGTCTAGTTTTGGCAACATCTGAATAGACACCAATATCAAATTCTAACCTATTTTGAATACGCGCAGATTGTATGAGAAATGCTCGGAGAAATGTTACCTTACAATATTTGCTTCGAACGCGCTTTATATTTTTTTATGCAATATGACATGTGTAGTGTATTTATGAGTTGTCTTGTATTAAGATAGTATCAAATAGTCATTCACCTTAATACCGACTACTGTACTTCGTTCATTAACACCCGCATCTGCATTATTCTGCATGGGTATTGTTTACAAGTTTACCTACACTATTTACCAATGAATAATACTTATCTATTATGTATGTTTTACTTTGTAAACTGTATTTCATGTTGTTTTAATTTGGTTAATTTTATATTCTTTAGTTTTTATTTGTAAACTGTATTTCACGTTGTCTTAATTTGGTTCATTTTTATATTCTTTAGTTTTTATTTTGTACTCTACCTAGCGTAGGTCCGGTCGTGACATAATTTGTACGGGTTTTCACGGAAAACCAGCGCTGGCTAGGCCTCTTATGGTACCCTGTTCCATAGGACTCATCATTATTACTATTTGTAGCACACTAATATTATAAATGCGGAAGTTTGGATGGTTGGATAGATGTTTTTTACTTTTTCGTCAGCACTATTGAACGGACCGTGCTGAAATTCAAGCAGTTTTAGGCCTGGAATAAAAGATAGGCTACTTTTCACCCTATAACAAAGAACATTACAATGAAAGACTAGAAGCTAAATAGAACTAGTATTTACAAGAACTAACTGTACACTGTTACAAACAATCTGCAGTTAGATAAACTAATCCATTTCAATACCAGTCGGAAGCATCCCCAAAAACGCACTGCAAAATCTTTTGTAAGTAGGTACGCTAGTCTCAGTTCCATAGAGATAATATTATCTCTATGGAAGATAATACTAGAGTTAAATGAGCATAACTCTATGCTCAGTTCGGTTCGGACCGATCTCTATGAAAATAATGGAGACAAAACTCCTTATTGACAAACTTTTCGCTTTTAATCGAGGGGTCTTGTCCACTAGGGCACATCTGGCTGGCAACAAATAAAAGGGTCAAAGAGATTATTTAGCCGGGAAGAATGCTTTTATGTCATGCTGGCCAGTCAAAGGAACCCGTTTTGGGTCCCATGACAAAATCCAGTTACAATGATTTTTGTCTATGTAGGTACAATACAATTTTATATAGATCTTGCAGCTTGCGAGTTTTTTTTCTCGAGTCTGAGTTGGTTTTTGTCTACGAATAAGTAATTATCGTTTTAGTGTTAATATTTACAATATTTTTTATTCGAGTAGCATCTACAGACAGAAATCTCGCTTCACACTAATTTAACACTGAGTGCATTCAAATAAGTTTAGGTACTTAGCTGGGCGTTTACACATTCAACTAGCTAAGGAATTACAATTACTCGTCTATTCAAATCGTTTGAAATTAAATTGAAAATTGCTTATATTATAATTAAAATGTAATAATTTTATTTCAGTGATTGCGAATCAAAATTTTACAATTTCATCACATTGCAGACCTCGTAGACGAGAAACTTTTCAAAATATATTGGTTTTATAAAGGATTCAGTTAGAAAAGGAAATACCTATAAATACGATTAGTACTTTTATAATAAGTAAGATGGCAGAAATATTTCGGCACAAAGCCAAAATCTGCCCTTGAAATAAAACATTTGACTAAAATACCTTCTACGACTAGGTACCATAAAAAACGGCAGTAAATCTAACACGCAATGTCGCCAAAAGCAAATAGTTTAGAAAATAAAGTAAACCTTGCTCCCCAAGATTCATTTATGTTTTTTTGCAATTGGTAGAATTTTTAATTTGATATCCTGTGCAGTTTTTGCCTAAAAAGAAGTTAGACCGTATGTAACACTTATGTAAATGGCACAAATTTTACCTAATGGTGTTATTACATAATGTGAACCGAATTACCACATCGGTATGGCTTTTGACGACAAAAAAAAAAACTGGCGTTTGTGATGACAGGTGTGACAGCCTGTACAAGTTTTTAGGAATCAGTAGAAACGAACCAAAGCGAGCTAGTTTTAATTGTGTGTTCTCCATTGTAGGTAAGTACTATAATTTTGACTCTCGAATGAAGAATGCTCTTTTGTTCGTCGATGGTTTTCCGTGTCCAAATGAGTCCACAAAGAACACGCCAAAGTAAGTGGCCCCGAATACAGTCCATAAAATGAAAAAAGAAGTTTAAATTGAATATTCATACACAGGAAGGTTACACCTACCGATGGCTGTGTGGCCGCCGACTTAGATGTTCAATGCAAGCTTCTAACGCACTCTATACCAATTTTTCTCTGAACCAATACTCGATAGCCCGGCTAACATCTGGTTGTGATCAAATGGTCAAAGTATAGACATAATAAAGCGCCATTCAAGTGATAAGGTGACATAATGATGTGAAAACAACAACGGCATTCATACAGGGAGGTCGCGACTCGCAGCGACCCGATAAGCTATCAAGTCATGTGACCGCTCGATCATCCGCATTAGGTACCTATTTAATTTGTTTTAGTCAGCTGATGGCTGTTAAAAATAATATGTGATTGGCAGTACATATTATACTAAAATTGGAACGATACAGAGAAGATTAGCGTGGCTCTTGCGGAAGATGACGCAAAATAGTTAAGCGTTCCACATTTCATGTATATGCACCTACCTATAGACCTGCTAACACAATAGAATCGTTACGGATGTAAGCGGGTTAACTACGAACCTATTTGTGTTGAAAGAACACCAACGTTCTGAATCCGTAATGATTGCTTAAACTACGATAGTTTTACAGTACTAAACTAAACAAAAAAATCGGTTCCTAAACTTTTTTGAAATATTGTTATAATTTTGTATTGGGAAGTCGAATAAATCTGTTATCTCTTCTTAGTACTACCTAGTTTATATCTTTCTTATACCTACTATTTTCAGAAATATATGGATGATACACATGATATACCCCTATTCTCTTCGAGAGAACTCCAACACACAAAACCCTCGAACTAAGGAAAAATCGAGAGACGATTCTAGAATCTTCTTGAAATATAGATCGCCGGGGTTATACTTGTCAAATTAGATCCGATTGGGCCCATACGCAGTCATAGTCGGACGGCGGTGCCGCCGGCGTTCATGTTTCGCCACTTCGGTCTAGGTTCGTCCTTCCATCTTTATTGTTCATAACATTAGGAAGTTATGTAAAATATTTACATATTTCAAATGATTGCAATAGCGTGTCTTTGCATTTAAATAAAATCAAAGCAAATAATTAAACATAACACGGTGGGTTTTACGTTTTGCTGCTAGCTATCTTATTTTGCCTAAGGTAGAACGAAATATGGCAAAAAAAATTTTACTTTTGAAGGAGCACAGTTTTATAACAAACTAAGTACCCGAAACATTGAAAAATGTAAGTTCATTTCATACTTTTAAAACTGAACTAGCTAGTTTTGTTAGGTATAATTATCCAAATTTACAAAATTGTGAAATCGTAGAGAGTGTAACTAAGCCTAAATTATTCGTAGTGTGTGAGGTATGTACAAAAACAATAAAAGGTAGACACATTTTATCGTTTTTGTACTTACCTACCTATCATATCCTATAGTTATGCAAAACTGTAATAACTACCTACAGACCGAACCACAACTTTACTTTACTTTTATAAATTGTTAACTCTAAGCTAAATTACTATTCTCATGTAAGTGACTGAGTCTTTTTTGAGAATGAATATCTTTAAACCATAATTGTAACGCAACAGAGGCCATTCATTGTATTAGTCCTGGAAGAACGTACCATATATATTTTATGCATAACTATATTTGACGACCTCTGTGGCGGGGTGGGCGAAGGTCTGCCTGCGACGCAGGAGGTTGCGGGTTCGATTCCCGCCTCGGGACAAATTTGTGTACGATCTGCAGAAATTTGCTCAGGGCGTTCTGGATGTTTTTCTATGTATAATAAAAAATATCTATCTAAGTAGTGTATTGTATTATGTCTATCAGTTATCTATTACCCATAACACAAGCTCTGCTTAGCTTGGGGCTAGATAATGCTGTGTGAATTGTCCAGCATTATTTATTTTATTTATTTATTTATTTATAAAGATATATTTATTATCTCGGTAGAGCTTTTATTTTAACGTTACTCTTATCTTATCGACGTTCTTGATAACATTAGTAAGTGAAACCCTTGTTGGTTCGATAGCATGAAGGACATTACAAATTGAAATTCCGATAACAGAAGCTTACTGCAGCGTATTCCTTTGTTTTCCACTGCTATTTATAGGAATCCAAAGTGCTTTCAAAGAGCTCATTATTCGTTGTAGCACTGTACTTTGAAATGGCGTCGTATTGGAATATAAGTAACAGTAGGTTAGTACTTGAAGCTTTATGTAGGTACAAGTTGCTGCCTGGGACTTCGCGTGACACTACTTTTGCCTAGAGGTAAAAATTTGCGTCAATGAAAAAAAACAATCAGTAATAATTAAATTTAAATAATTCAACATCTTAAAAAGCTCTGCTGGCTCTAGAAAGTGTCAATATCTTTTTCGCCTCTATCTTCACCTACTTAAAGGCTACCATTAAAACGTTTTTTTTTCCACACAGCATTATCTAGCCCCGTGACAAGCAGAGCTTGCGTTATTGGTTGACTGATTAACTTAATACAATATATTACATGGATATTTTTTAATTATTTATAAAAAATACCCAGCAATCCATAACAAATATTTGCGGATCGTTCAAACATTTGTCCCAAGGCGGGAATCAAACAACCTCGTTGCAGGCGGACCTTCGCCCGGCTCTACTTTACAATATTGTGATTGTGCGACATCGTCGTCAAATGTAGAGTAGAACCACAGTTAAGCATAAACCGATTATATTATAACAAGATTTTTATCCGGGAATAGCACACATCGCGGAATTTAGTATAATTAAATAGATAAGAATTACTGCATCGTTCTAGAGTTGTATGAATAACTAGCTGCGCCCCTCGGTTTCGCTCCCGCGGATTTTTTTATGTCACATCTCACGGGAACAGGATCCTATGTCCATCTCCTGGTTATAAGCTACCGCCTCACCAATTTCAGCCAAATCGGTTCAGCCGTTCTTGAGTTATAAATCAATATAATAGTGGAACTAACACGGCTTTGTTTTATTTAAATAGATCCTACTAATATTATAAACGCGAAAGTTCGTAAACATACCTGTATGTACATATGTTTGTTGCTCTTTCACGCATAAACTACTGAACGGATCGGTCTGAAATTTTGCATACAAGTAATTCTAGGCCTGGAATAACACAGGCTACATTTTATCCCATAAATCAGTTCCCGCGGGATAGGCGTGCGAAGACGCGGGGCGCAGCTAGTTTATAAATATTGTGATATCTACCTCTATTTCACACAGTCCGAGCATAACCCCAGTGTATCAGATATTCCAACCATCACTCTAGTTATTCATTTATCCGATCGGCTAGTATGTTCGAAATTGAAAGCTTTCGTGGAATACCGGCAGGATATTAGTATACAAATGTACATGTGTAACGAAGTCCGAATCAAACAGGAAACATAATTGTGTAGTTATGAGCCTTATAAGACTAGAGGGTTACTATTTGACGTTAACTAGTAACGAGACGTGCTGTAAAGTAAGTTAAGTTTAGTTTTTGTCTCATCTAAATAAACACCAGTGTCTACATCCAAATCAATTTAAAACACCGAGAACAACCAAAATACTTTCCTGAAAATGGATGATGCTCATTGAATTTTAAATTTTTACAGCGCTTCAACTTGCAGTTTTAGCATTGCATAATGATGTCAAACGAACCACTCGTTTGTTAAGGCCCGTATTATGAAAGCTTGCTCAGTCATAGAGCTATTCTTGAGTGAAGTTTATGCCATAGAAAAGCGTTTCTCAAGCATAGAATGATGGCTGAACAAGCTTTCATAATACGGGCCTAGGAGTTGTCAGTCATCTGATGCCTTTGTTATATATAGTTCATCGAAATATTACGAGTCCATAGTTAAATGCTCTTTTTTGTGCTGTGATTTTCGTGTGAGCAACAAGCAGAGTGGTCAAACTAGTTGATTTAATTTTTTGCGCCATCTAAATTGACTCCAATATCGACAATTTGTAATACATTGTAATACAAGGGATGAAAGTAACTCACCCTCAAACTAATAAAGCCCTCGCTGCGCTCGGGCGCCAATCCCCGTCTCGGGACTAAATAAGATTGTTTGCCCGAGGTAAACACTGTGCTTTTCATCACGAATACAAGGAAAGTAACAATAAATAATGGCTAAGTAATACCTAGGTTCATGATTATAATATGGTTACTTAAAAAAAAAAAGATTCATATCAATACCAGTCGGAAGCATTTTTTCCGATATCTGTTATTTTAAAGGAATAGTTGAAAGTAAATTATTATATGGTAATTTACTTAACCTTATGTTATTTCAATTTTACATCGCGCTATAATTGAGTGGCTGTATGAATTGCGCCAAACCAGACGCAGAAGCCATCTCACAAGAAGTTGAAGTTGAGTGGCTGTATAGAAAGTTCGAATGCATGGTGACGTGACAGCTGTCACTACTTATCAATGCATTTCGTCCCGACGAAAAGTATTACTTTCATCCCGTTTCCCAGGCAACTTCTGACCTACTTTCCGAGTATGAGTGATGAAAAATCAATTTAAAACAAAGAGAAACACCAAAACACTTTTACACGTTCCAAAAATGAACGTTGCTCATTGAATTGTAAATTCGAATTTTCACAGCAAGCGCTTCAAACTTACAATTTTAGAACTACATCGGAAAATCCGGTCTGATGCCTCTTCATAAAGAGTTTTGTTATAAAACAGGTTTTTCTTTGTGGCACGGGCATTGTGTAGTTTTGAGCCGATTATATTATGAAAGACTAGAGGAGGTCAGCCTATTTGCCGTTAACTAAGTAACGAGATGTAATCTAACGAGATGTGTCTTCTTTTCAGAATCAGAAATATATTCTTATTTTTAACTGTTGTACAAAAAAGATCTTAAGTTTAATATAGTGTGCAGTTTCAACAGCTCATCTTTAGAATAGACATACAATAACAGTTTTAGGTTTAGCCTTTAAAGCTAGATAATATATATTAAATGTATTAACATGCCAAGTTATTTATTTTATGAACTTAAATATTACATCATTTATCAATAAAAATCCTTGAGCGAATAGAAAGCATTTGATGGTTAGTACATTTTTGTAATTTGTTTCTAAATCATCTAATGTTTTAAGTTCTATAGGAAGATTATTGAATTTTTTTTAGGCTGTGATGAAAGTCCTTTTGTGATACATAGTGTTATTTACTTGAGGGATACAAATATTGAATTTATGCTTTTTCATCGCTCTCGCTCGAAAACAGTAACTTTGCTGCTCAAAAGCAGTGAGCAAAATATAATTTTGCTCACAAGTGGAATAATGATATTATTCAACAAGTTAAAATCAATGATTTTGGAATGTACTGCTTTTCTATGGTTTACTAGGCTCTAGCTAAAGGCTGTTGATACTTTATGGTCGGGACCGGAAAAAAAACTCATTGCCTTGTTCAAAAACTTATTTTGGCACGACAATGCTTCAGTTTATTGCTACCAATGTTTTATTATTTTTTCATAGAAAAGAAGTTTAAAAAAAACGAAGTTTTTAGTAAATTCGTTAAATTTGTATTTCGAATATATATGAGTATGTACTACAAAAAACTTTTATACTCTAGAAAATACTTTTTGGTAGCACCTAAATATCATGAGTGTTTGATCCTACCTTGACCTATCAAGTATTTGAACGCACCGTGCAACTAAAAAGTGACATGGACCTAATCATTTTCTCACTGATCGAGGTGAAAAGTTGTATGTTTAACTTGACAGCAAATATTTTTTGTTTCGTGCCTTTTAAATCCCTCGCTACCTCAGCAGTCTACTTTAGAGCCATTAGCTACACTCGTGACACTCTAGACTGCTTCGCTAGTTGGGGATTTAAAATCGGCATGTGAAACAAAAAACCGTTTTGCTCACTTGTTGAACAATTAACTATTTGTATAGGATTTGCGTGATTTCATGTCCACACGATAGAGTGGCTGTACCAAATTATATAGATGGATTATATGAAAACAAGAGACGTCTCGATCACGTCTCGTTACTAACGTCAAGTAGACTCACCCCTCAGATAATAAATTGCTATTTTGCTGTGGACAGAGTAACTTCAGATTGATTACTCGGCGGAATTAGGGAAACGGAGCAATTTTGTAAATTTCTTCGGGGTATTATTTGGATGCTCTGTCATTTGTTCAGCCTTCAATTTATTTGTGTATCTACAAGATCAGATCATGATTTGAATACCATCCTAAATTTAACAAACAAAAGTCAAAAGTTTGCATAATCTGTACGCGCACCGGATGGCAAGTGTGTCGATTGCATAGAGAAAATATATGTTGCCAGTCTACAATAATAAAATAACCCATAGAGGCACAGAGGAATTGTGTCGTGTTCAGGCATCAAATTTAAATTCCCTGGCGATACGCACTAGGTATTACTGGTATTACGCAAGATGGAGTAGTATCGTGACAACTAGACGTTTTCATGGAAATATCGTTCACAATTGTGTATGAAAACTTTGCTTGGAATCATACTGAGACTTGGTTTTATTATTAACTGACTTCAAAAAAAGGAAGAAGTTCTCAATTTGCGTGTTTTTTTGTTTTTTACCTCAGAACTTCTGACTGGGTGGTCCGATTTTCATGATTCTTTTTTTATATGATAGCTGGTGATTCTCTTTTTATTTGGTTCAGTTCTGACAATGGGATCCATGAAAATTCATGAAAAGCTATAAAAATTTAAGTCGGTTATAGTTTTTTAAACAAAATTTATTATATTGCTCCATAGTTCTAGTACAAAAACTAAAATTATTACATATATATAGTGCGTAAGCCCGCACACTCTGGTTAATCACACTAATATTATAAATGCGAAAGTTTGTATGGATGTATGGATGGATGGATGTTTGTTACCTCTTCACGCCAAAACGACTGAACGGGTCGGGCTGAAATTTTGCATACAAGTAATTCTAATCCTGGAATCAAACATAGGCTTTACTTTTTAACCCATAAATCAGTTCCCGTGGGATATAAATCTTTACATCTTTAAACGTTTTCATAGTACTTAATAACGCGTGCGAGGCCGCGGAGCGCAGCTAGTTTCTAATAAATGAAATAAAATTTACAATTTATTATTAAATATTATATTATTAACAAATTGGCAGATCGTAGAACCGAGGTTCATCCATCGGGCTTAAAAAAAGTACATAATTATATAATATCGTAAAAAGAGTAACTGGCGCACCGCATCAGCATTGCCATACAGCGGGGCAATGCAGCCAGCGTCTTGGCGACGCTGACGCCGACTAGTATTAATATGGATCAGTTGAGCTACCTGCAGATTGTTTCGCCCACAGCGGCACAAAGTTTGTCAATGTTATTGGAATTCGTAGTTCGAGTTCAAATCGTAGGTGTAAAAAGTAAAGAAAAGCCGTTCAGGTTGCATAAGCAGAAAATATGCAAAAGGTTAATAAAAACCACTAACGGTTTATGGAGCAATAAAATAAAACCTACACATCAAGGTTAAAATATAAATTGGATATTATAGCTTCTTTCGTATCGATAGAAAGTTTTCTTAAAACTATTATTTTCATTTAATAACTAGCTAGAACGTACATTTTATAATACTTTAATAGGTATAGATCCAAGAAACATGCATAGCATCATAGCATAAAATAATAGCATTCTCATCAGTAGTGCACTAATAGACATCCTAACAGTCTGTATTAGTCCACTGCTGGACGCAGGCCACCCCTTGATAAGCGCCTTATCGGCTTTTGACCATGGGGGGTAATTCCCATAATTCCCACGCTGGGCATGCGGGTTGGAGATCACAGTTAGATGGTAAAATGTTTTTGCAAGGAGCGCTGCTGCCCACCCCTTAATTCTAATTCTAATAGAGAGTTGGGGTGGTGCAAATTCTAAGCCGGCACCACATAACTTAATTAACTTTATTTCCTAGCTTCTTCCTATTTCATCCACTAGTGGCCGCACCTAAGCAAAGATATATATGGTTTTAGACGCTAAAAAAAACATAATTATAAGGAACTGTTTTTTCTCTGGTCTGTAGTCGACTCTTACGATTTCCACAGACGTATTTGTGGGGGTCAATTCTTCGTCAATACTAATAAATTCAGAACTCAAAGTGCTTTATTTCATTTAGATTAGACCTTACAGGATACTCGTCAGTAAGTTCAAGTCACGAAAAGTAAAAATAAGAAATAAAATGATTACTTACTTCTATGTTCACATTTTTTTTAAGGTAGAGCAATAAAGAAGAAACTTTAACTTTGTTAGCTAAAAAGTAGTTTAGATTTTTATCAAATAGATATTAGTGTAAATAAATACTGGCTAATATTGTTTTTTTTCTGTGTTTATGTATAAATTTCATAGTAATACAATACAATACTCTATAATTTAATACTTGTTAAAGTTGTTAAGCCTCCAATAAATGTGGGCCCAACGCGCCAACGTGTATAGAGGTCATTTGCAGTGACTTATCACCGCTCGCGGTCGCTCGCTGCCACTCGCGTCACTTCTTAGCCGTGTCCACATATTTGTGTAGTTTGTGGTGCAATAGTTTGCGTAGATTGACCAAACTAGACGGTGGCACTTGCCTTGTATCGATTTGCCTACGCTCGCATTGGCCTTAGCTCGGCCAACATGTATTGGGGCCTTTAGGTAATGAGCAACTTTTATCCCATTAAGCTCTTTCGAAACCGTGGGCAAGGGAAGCAAGTAATGTTATTTTATTCTTTTGTGACAGTTATTTTCTATTATTGTCCCACATAAGCCCTTATGTTGTTGTGTCTTTATACCACTCGCATGTATTGAATTCCTCCGAAGTCAGCTAATATGATGTGAGTCAACATGGCCGCTGTTTACCGACAATAGCCGCCGCCGTTATATTTGGACGATATGTTTCTACCTTCAAGTACAACCTACTTCTTAACTACCTGTAGGCTGGTAGATATGTATACAGGGTTATTATTCACTGAGACTGCGTGAAAGACATGTTCTGCCTATCATCACTAACACGTTCGTTGAAGATGCTAGGTCTTAATTGTTATTATTTTAAACGGACCTCAGGAACAGTTTCATTATATCGTTATATCTTTACGGATAAAATAATTATTTTGTTTTAAAAAACTATAAACCAACTTCAAATTTTATAGATTTTCATGAATTTTCATGGATACCACTGTCAGAACTGAACCAAATCAAAATGGGACCACACGGGAAGCACCAGCTTTCATATAAAAAAATACTCAGGAAAATCGGACCACCCAGTCAAAATTTCTGATGTAATAATAATAATAATAAGAACTCTTTTCTTGAACTCTTTTTTTGAAGTCGGTTAAAAAAAGCATTATATCCTTCTATTGGATATATTTTTCTGCCAAACTTCATTAAGATACAAAAAGTTTAGGTGTGAAAAATAACATGAAATGGGTACATTTGAATTTGTAATATTGATATAGATTTAAATCGCTATACCTAGTTACGGATACCCCTCACCCCTCTGTTTTAGATTAAGTTGAGCTCTTGTTACATCGAGTTCTTAGAATGTAAGTGCTTACTTGGCGCTACTCTGGTGGCCCATGCATCCTGTGACTGAGACAGAATAAAGATAGCCTCTAAATCGGCAGGACGTATTTTCATTCTTTTAATTAATTTCCTCAAGTTTTCTTCAAAAGATAGCCCTTAAACGTTCCCAAATCAAGAGTGGCGCAGCCGGCGCAGATTTCCCTCATTTTCTCAAGTTTTCCGCGATTTTCCAACTTAAAAATCAGTCAGAAAATTCGCAATACAAAATTGAAGAAATTACGGTCTTCTGTGTGAACCAAATAAATGTCTCTAAACGGGTATCGAAAAGTGAGTGCGGGAGTTGCAGTTGGTTGGTGAGTCAAAATTTTCGCCAAATCCTTCCTTAATCCTCTCCTGTATTTTCATGGATTTCTTAATTTTTTTCTTCATTTTTTTCCTAAATTTTATGCTTTTTATATTTGTCATTTTCACTGTATTTTTTGTTGTGTGTGCCATTTTAATTGTTGTGTCGTGTATTTTTCTTATATGATTGTGAAATAAGCAAGTGTATTCTCTGCAAAGTTATAGCTCTGTGTTTTCGGATTAAATTACGCGGTAGAGATGACGACCCAAACAGTGATTAATACAATTCCAAGAGAGATAGTTCAAATAATACCATATTTTACCGGTGATAAAAGACAATTAAATTTATTCTTGCGAAAATGTCAGTACATAATTGATTCCTATAGTAGTGTAAAAGAAGAACAAAATTTATACGTGTTCAATATTATCACGAGCAGGCTTACAGAGAATGCAGCTGCCCTTTTATCAGAAAGGGATGATATTGTGACGTGGTCCGCCCTTAAAGCCTTGCTTATCCAACATTTTGGAGACCCCCGTAGTGAAGCGTGTATTAACATCGAGTTAGAATCTTTAAAGATAAAATCGGGTGAGAATTATCTGGAGTTTTGCAATCGAATTCAAAGTGTACGATCATTATTAATTTCAAAAGTGAACGCCAATGTGGAAAGTGATTTAAAAAAGGCAAAATTAATTATTTATGACAATACGGCTCTGAATGTATTTTTGTACAATCTTCCGGAAAATTTGGTCAGAATAGTGAGGTTAAAAGCGCCCAGTACTCTAGAAGCGGCATTGAGTATTGTGCTTGAAGAAGTGAATTTTATTGAACAATATAATATGAGAAATCGTATTCACGGGAATACTCAAGGCTCAACCTTAGGGTCAAGGCCTTTGGTTAGTCAAGGTCAACCGATGGGTTATAAGCCTATGTTAGGTAGTAACAGTAATAACGTGACTCCGAAATTTAATTTTGGGATTCCCCAAAATGCGCAGATTAGGGCGCCTCAATTTCAAGGCCAAGGTCAAGGGAATTTCGTAACACGCCCACAGAGTTTTGGCTATCGGCCACAGTATGGTTTTCAGCCACAGCATTTCGGCCTTCCAAGATTTGGCCTTCAGCCACAACAAGCATTCGGGCATAGACCTCCGCAACAGTTTGGGTATAGAGTCCCACAGCCTTTTGGTTATAGGCCCCCACAACCATTTGGTTACAAACCAAATTTACCGACATTAGGACCACCAAATATTCCTCCTCAAGGACAAAAACCACAGTTGCAATCTGCCGACGTATCTATGAGGACAGCGCCTCAGAAGCCCTTACAAAATGGGTTTAGGTTAAACGAAATAACCATGAATGACTACGAATACGGCGACATCGGTATGCCTACGATGGCATTTTATAATGAAGACGCATATTACGATAGTAATTGTGATGGCTATGGCTATGACTATGCAAATGAAACGTACTATGGTTATGACGATCCTTCATCGTTATTGCCTCTACCACCGAGTGAAAAAAGTGTTACGGAGAGTATCAAAAAAACTGAAAGTAATGCTGAAAATCCTTCGGATTTTTGCATAACAGCCTCGGATATCAAGAAGTCCTAGAACTTAAACTAAATTGTGACCCAAATTTAAAACTTCCGTATATCTATTTGGAAGAGATAGACGCAAAAATGATGATTGATACCGGAAGTATGAGATCGTTCTTAAGTCCGCGAAAAGCTAATGAATATTTTCTCGAATTTATTCGTAAGGAACGGTTTCAAGTTGTTAGCACCCACGCATCTAGTATTCATGACGATGTAGTAGAGATCCCTCTATTCCCATCTTTTGTTAGCAACGATTGGCATAAATTTTATTTATATGACTTTGATACGCGTTATGATGGACTGATTGGTAATGATCTTCTGCAACAATTAGGCGCGGTTATTGATTTGAAAGAACGGCTCTTGAAGACAAGTACAACGCATATTCCAATAATTAATAATATTCTAAATTATTCGATCGATATTTCTCCGCGGTCAGAAAAAAGAGTTAAGCTACCGATAAATCAACACTCAGGCGATGCTATTATGGACTTTTACGAATTTACAGATGGTTTACGTATGCCTAGTGCAATAGTTAATTGCATAAACGGATATGCAACTACTGTGATCCAAAATACCTCAGATAAAACGAAACGCATCACATTTAATTCACCTCTATCAGTAACATCATTTAATCAGTCGGAAAGCAAATTAAACATTACAAAAGATTCATTGGATGTAGAGACAGACCATTTATTAGAAGAAAACTTGAGTAAACTCAGACTTGACCATACCAACGATGAAGAGCGTGAAAAAATTTACAAGCTTTGTTTTGACTATAAAGATATTTTCTACTGCGACCAAATTCCTTTGAGTTTTACAAACCAAATTAAACACAAGATTAGGACAAAGAACGAAGACCCTATATATGTAAAGCCATATAGACAGGCCCCCTTTGTACAAGAAGAAATTAACAGGCAAGTAGATAAATTACTGAAAGACAATGTAATCCAAGAGTCTCATTCACCTTGGAATGCCCCGGTACATTTAGTACCAAAAAAAATGGATGCATCTGGTGAAGTTAAGTATAGAATGGTAGTCGACTATAGGCGTCTGAACGAGATTACGATTGACGACAAATATCCCCTTCCAAATATCACAGATTTATTCGATAAATTAGGAAAGAGTAACTATTTTAGCACTATAGATCTTGCAAGTGGTTACCACCAAATTGAAGTTGAAAAAAATGATAGACAAAAAACTGCATTTTCCACAAATAACGGTGGCCATTTAGAATTTACTAGAATGCCATTCGGATTAAAAACCTGTCCAGCAACGTTCCAAAGGACAATGGACAATGTCCTACGTGGCCTGCAAGGACTACATTGTATGGTTTATCTAGACGACATAACAGTTTATTCAAAAAGCCTTGAAGAACACATCAGTAATTTAAAAACAATCTTCGACAGACTTAGGGAGACTAACTTAAAGATACAACTAGATAAATCAGAGTTTCTGCGTAAAGAAGTACTTTACCTAGGACACATGATTACGAAAGAAGGACTTAAACCTAATAATGATAAAATTGACGCTGTACTGAAATACCCTCTACCAAAAACGAAGACTGAAATTAAGAGCTTTCTCGGACTCGTAGGGTACTACAGACGCTTCATTAGAGACTTCGCTAAGGTAACACAACCGATGACAGCCTGCCTGAAAAAGCGTAATGAAATTATAATCGATCAAAATTATCATGACTCTTTTAACAAATGCAAAGAGCTTTTGACTCATGCCCCTCTGTTACAGTATCCTGATTTTGACAAACCTTTTATACTGACAACTGACGCGTCAAATGTAGCAGTCGGAGCTGTACTATCTCAGGGACAAATTGGAACTGACAAGCCTGTAGCGTATGCTAGTCGAACGCTAAGTGATACTGAATCACGTTATAGTACAATTAGGGCATCGGAACCGGGTTTTCCCGGTTCTGAAAGAACCGGGAATTCCCGGTTCTGGGGGCTATAATAAGAACCGGTTCTCAAAATATAAGGAACCGGGTTTTCGGTTATTTCGATTCTTTTTAAAAATTGTGAATACGGCAGATTGTGACAATGTTGTGACGGCAGTTGAGGCGCTATGTCGACGTGACGCCACATTACTCATAGCTGATGTTGCTGTAACATTCGGAATGAATAAACTAATCGAAATGAATACTCATCTCAGCAACAAATTGGCAAATGCGTTGCGAAAACAATATAATAAGCGACGTCTAACTCAAACATCAACTCTGAGATACTTGACCAATCCTGAGAAGTATTTTCAGAATATTGAAAACGAAGGTACGTTTGTGTTATCAAGTGAAGAAATGCTCCGCAAAATAGTGTCTCTTCTTCAGCACACAAACAGAACACAAACACTTAATGAGGGTATATCAGTATCAGAAACAAGGCAGGAACCTGAATCTCAAGAATGTTTAACAAATGAAGAGGAACTTAACAAACAATAGGGTATATGCATGTGATTTCAAAATGGCTAAAAAATATATTCGTATTCTCTATTGATATAGAAACATATATACATATTTATTTATGCATTTTGAGATGTTTTTATTGTAGAATTTAACCATTGAAAAATTGATATTTTAAATCTCAATCGCAAAATTTCAAAACGCTACGCCATTGACTAGAGCGGACGTAACATCACTGTGCACATTTTTTCTTTTTTTATTCTGCTTGCTGCACCATGATTTGACACTATTCTGCCCACTTGACATTTCGTATTGTCGATTATTTTCAGTTTTTTCGGAAAACCTCTTTCCTGAGATGATCACTACCGAGGTCGTCACAAAAGGTTTTAATCAAGTGTGTACGTCGACGTCACATAAACATGGCGCCAATATGGCAGCGTTTTTATCACCCGAAAATGATTGTAGTTTTGATTTGTTTTTTTTACCTTGTTAATGCAAAATTCAGTGAGCGTCTTATCATTCCTCGGTTAAATAATGACCTAAAAAATCGATTAAAACAATAAAAAAATCGATGCATATACCCTATTGAAAGAAGGTGCTACTGCGGGAACATCTACGCCAAATGATTTGTGTACTAGCGTGAGGGTAGAAATGGCACTGTCGCTGGCTTATCAGCATTTGATGACCATTCCACCTACCAGTGTGGGGCCGGAACGCATATTTTCATCTGCTGGTATAGTATGTAATAGACTGCGCTCGTCTTTGGGTGACAAACCCTAGATGCATTAATTTTTTTGGTAAGGCTAAAGTAAATTTTCCATTCAGATATCCATACAATATAGGATTATGTAAGAAGGCCCCGAAATACCGCTGATTTTCGCTCTCTCATACAGACGTAATTTGTTTTTCATTTCCAAATGGCAGGTTCGATTCAAATGAAATTTAACAGGTACTAAAATCGGATAGCGATATACCTAACTACCTAGAAAATTCATTTGAAACAGACTTGCTTTTTTGAAATGATCGACAAACTACATTTGTACGGGAAAGCAGTACGACAGGGCCTTTTTTTGTTTGGTGTTGTTGATTCCTTATTTACAATACTTTATTGTAGCGATTATTTCATATAATTGTGTGTAAAAACTACTATTTTTGTAGTGCGCGTGCATATTTGATTTATTGTTTGTTTTTGAGTTGACTAGCGGTACCTAGCTAAAAAGAGTACTATGAAAAAACTAATTGATACAAGACTGATTGTTTAAGAGATATAAATTATAGCGTAAACTTCTTATAAAACTTTATTAAAGTGATTATTTTATTTGATTATGTGTGTTAAAACTCCTATTTTTGTAGTGCTAATGTTTGATTTAGTTAGTTTGTTTTTCTGTTTGTAATATCTTATATTTGAATTGACTAGGTGTAGCCTACTATAAGTATAAATAAAAGTGATTGTTACAAGACTGATTGTTTAAGAAATAAAAATTATAGCTGTGATTGTAAATTCCCTGTTTGATTTTTGACCCTCTTGTAGAATTTTGTAAGATTCTAGTAAAAAAAAACTAGTAAATTATTAAAAACTCGAAAGGAACCGAAAGAACCGGGTACCCGGTTCTGTGTTGGAACTGGAATCGAAAGAACCGGTTCTTAAAATATGGCCGGTTCTCGATGCCCTAAGTACAATCGAACGCGAATTGCTTGCTATAATCTGGGCAGTAAAGCACTTTAGGCCTTACTTGTACGGACGAAAGTTCACCATTTATACAGATCATAGACCATTAGTTTGGCTTCGATCTCTTAAAGATCCGAGCAGTAAGCTCACGCGTTGGAGTTTACGGTTACAAGACTATGATTTTGAAGTCATATACAAAAATGGACAACAGAATACGAACGCTGATGCGTTATCTAGGATAAAAATAAACGCTCTAGGTTCCAATGATGATATTGAGTCAATGGAGGTTAACATCGATGAAAACGAGCATAAGGATAGAAACAACTTAGCAGCTGAAAAGAATAGAAAGCGAAAAGATTCTACATCAGACAAAAGTAGGACATTAACAGCTAGCCCTTTCTCTGATAAATTATCGAGATATGGTTCGGATCACGAACAAGTACCTGTGCCATCGGAATCTAATAAATCAGAAACCATTCATTCTCACGTAGAGTTAGAGTCTGTGGGAATGCCAATTTTACATGAAGCAGTTGACACAAAACCTAATCAGATCTTAGTATTTTCTTGGTCTAAAAACGAATTAAATGTAAAAGACTTATCTAGAGACAAACAAAAGGTTTTGGAAATTTTCTTACCTTTGACTAATTCAGAACTCGTTAAAGAATTTTTAAAACGCTACATCAAACCAAAAGTAAAATATTTCATCTATTTTGAGGAATTGGAACATCGTAGACTATTTGGTAATTTAATAATACAACTTTTTAAAAAAGGAATGGTAAATTTTTATGAATGCACAGAAAGAGTCCTTTATATTGAAGACGAGAGAGAACAAAGGGCAGTTATTGTTAAACATCACGAAGGAAAAACATGCCACCGTGGTATCAAGGAAACTTTAGTCAGGATTCGTAGAAATTACTATTGGGATAAAATGCAAGAAACAGTTGCAGCGGTTATAAATGCATGTGAAGCATGCCAAAAGATGAAATATGATAGGAAACCAATAAAACCAGTTTTGCAATTGACGCAAACTCACGACGCCCCTTTTCAAGAAATGTTCATAGATCTTTTTAGTATTGAAGGAAAAAGTTATTTGACCCTTATTGATGCCTTCAGCAAATTAGGACAGGCTATTGAAATTCAAGGTAGATCAACTCCTGAAGTAGTGAGAGCACTGATGAGCTATTTTTCTTACTATGGCATCCCCAAAAAGATTAGTTCGGATCCCGGAAGCGAATTTAACAACATGCTAATGAAAGAATTTTTGAGCTTACATAAAATAGAGCTTCACATTGGAACTCCCAATAACCCCAATTCAATGGGCCTTATTGAACGTTTCCATTCAACAATTATAGAAATATATAGATTAGCTAAATATGAAAAACGATGTACTGATGCCGCATCAACTATGACATATTCTGTTATGGCATATAATCACACCATCCATTCTGTCACTGAACTTACTCCTTTTGAAGTGGTATTTGGCCATACTGACTCCAGCAGCCCTTATGGCATTGAAATTGAAAAGTGTTATTTTCAAAAATTAATAAAAGATCATGCAAAGCGAACCAAGTTTTTATACGAATATTTGGCAGATAAGATGATTGCGCTAAAAAAAAATATTAGAGCAAAGAAAGGCGGCGAGGATAATATAGAGTCTGCTGATGATGAGACAATTTATGCTAAGGATGTTAATAAGCGTAAAAGTAAAGACAAACCGCGATACGTTAAAGCTAAAGTGGTTGGTAAAGCTGAAAGAAACGTTTTACCTATAAAGGTAGGGCAAAGGATAACCAAAGTTCCTATTAAAAATGTAAAACGTCCTCCGCAGGTGCAGCCTTCTGCTCGTACTGACGCCATCCCTGGCCCTTCATCTGCAAACACTTGAAGGAAACCCGGGAATACTTCCAGTCAAGGAAGGTCAAGCTTTCCTTCAAACCGATTATTGGACTAGTTAAGGTTATAAACTTGGACAGAATTAACCATGATTTAAGTTACGTAACGACCAACTTTGAGCAATTGTGTAGATTAATTGACTGGAATTCGTCATACTCTCAGGAATTTATAAGTGTTAAAATACATACAGAGTTCGTACGCGATTTAACTAAAGACAAGTTCAAACAGCTTGTTCCACAACAACGATTTAGAAGAGGGCTTGTAAATCCATTGGGTTCACTAATAAAAGTTATAACAGGAAATCTTGATCATGATGACGCGATTAAATTTGATAGAGTCACCTCGGAATTACAGCATGATCAAATTATTGTTTCAAAAAAGTTAACCTTGGTCTCTAAAATGTTTGACAGTTTCATAAATGTGACCGAGTTAATCAATCGGAACACTATCAATTCAGCTAACCGCATTAAGAAGGTAGAAGAAATGATTAGCGATTTGTCTAACAAAGAAAAGAGACAAGTATTTCATTCGTATGTTTTCGCATTGTTTAATGTTTACATAAGTAATTTCCGAACCATCTTTATCCGGTTAAGTGAAATTGAAACAGCTCTAGCATTAAGTAGAGTCTCTATATTACACCAATCTATTGTGAACTCCACCGAATTATTGTACCATTTGAAATTGATTTCGGAATCCGTAAGCTTAGTTTATTTTCCTAGTGAAAATAATTTGATAAAATTAGAGGAAACCATTGTTGTAAAATCCTTTACTAAGAATAACCTGGTTACATTTATTTTGGAAATTCCGATAACTGATAATTGTACTTATAACTACTATAAAGTGTATTCCTTACCAATTTTCCACCAGTCTGATAACAAAACTATCTCCATTTTTCCTAAGTATCCCTACCTTTTGGCGAAGCGTACTCAATACTTACCAATTGTTAAACCGTGCCGCCCGTTATCTGCTGGCGACCATTTCCTATGTTCCGAGGATAATCGAGCATTTTACCATGAGCTTACCTGTGTAGAGCAGCTAATGAAATTCGAAGATGACCCTGATCACTGCATGCAACATCAGGTAGAGATTGAAAGAGTTAAGGTTCAAAGAATCAGTGAAAACAGTTGGATAATATTCAGCAGAGTTCACATGCTGTTATCGAAGCATTGTGATGGCGAAATCAGCAAGCAGCCAGTACTGGGGACTTATCTGGCAACCATCGACGAACCCTGCGATTTGGAGATCAACGGAATTCGTATACTTCACCGGATCCTTAAGGAATCGGATGCTGTTGAGCCTATTCCGCCGATTGCCTTACCGCAGCTACGCGTTAAACCAACGCTATCCGGTAAACGTGTGCTTAATATGAAAGGAGTTAACTTAGATGAAGTGAAATACATGGCCTATTCTCTAAGGCACAGTGAAGTGATCGAAAGTGTTTTAAATAATAGAAAAGACTATAACTTCAGTGAAAATTTAGGATTCGCGACTCTAGGCTTAGTAACTTTTAGTTTTCTTTTAATTGTATTTTATGTCTTTCGGCTAAAATTGCTGAGTATTATTATGTGTAAGAAAAATTATCGGCACAAATCTCAAATCGATCCAACCGATAATTTTCCTCTTAGGGAGGGAGGAGTTACGGATACCCCTCACCCCTCTGTTTTAGATTAAGTTGAGCTCTTGTTACATCGAGTTCTTAGAATGTAAGTGCTTACTTGGCGCTACTCTGGTGGCCCATGCATCCTGTGACTGAGACAGAATAAAGATTGCCTCTAAATCGGCAGGACGTATTTTCATTCTTTTAATTAATTTCCTCAAGTTTTCTTCAAAAGATAGCCCTTAAACGTTCCCAAATCAAGAGTACCTACACAGAGTTGAGACTTGAAAGGTAAAACCTTAATAAGTTAATCATAATTATGCCGTCGTAGTTTTACCTAAAATAATTTGTAGTCTGGATGGACTCTTTGGTTTTGGCATAAAAGCTTTCGAAACTATGTAGTTATGTGCGGTGAAACCAGCTTTAAACCCCTGATAAAAAAGCAATGTTAGTTCTTCTTCCGCTAATGGACAAAAATTGAAGTGAATTAGAGTCAATCGCACCTTATTTCTTGTTTGATAGTAATAACTATTTATCAAGCTGTTTATACAGTAAAAATTTGACTTGTCTAAGTAAAGTAAGTGTGCTTATTTTGTAAGTCTAAAGAAATAAACGATTTGACTCTGACTCTGACTCTGTAAAATAAAATAGGAACCTATTTATGCCTGTGTCCATATCTACCTACTCTTTATGTACTCGTATAGAAGATGGTTCTTAATAATTTCTCCTTTGCCAGTATTTCGTTGAGAAAAATAACGAGTGAAAGAAACATGGAAAAGACTTTCTTTGTATGTGTCACGTTTCTTTTGATCATCTCAAGTATTGAAAATACGTTATTGCGAATAAATTGTCCTGTTAAACTTTTATATGTCGTCCTAGGTACCTACCACCAAGCATCATATTGTTATACTCAAGTTACGTAGAGGATAAATAATATTATTGCGCGCTCATCATTGACCCAGTGCCAATGACACTATTATTTTTTAAAGTTTTTATAAGTATGTTAGTCTCTAAGGTATTTATCATATGGGCCCTAGTTAAGTTACTTTGTAATTGTCTTGAAATGCCTTGAAATAAATGATGATTATTATGATTAATATTATCTTCTACGTCCGTTTATGGGACGGTTTCAAGTAATAAATAATACGAGTAGCAATCAGAATGATGTAGTCGCTCATGCTGTCCCGCTCAGATTGGATCCGAACTAAGCAGAACAGCATCAATACATCCCGATCTATAAGTACGCAGGTTGTACCTTAAATCTAATCAAAAACATAAATGTGAAACTAGCCATGTTTGCATTGCACAGATAGTGGCATCACTGATGAAAGAAAAACGGGCGACGCAATAGATCAGCCTAGTTTGGATAGAAACGTCGATGCTATTGAGTCGCATGATTCTTTCTGAACTTGGCTGAAGCTGAAGCACGCGTCTCAATCATCAGAAGGCTGTTTTAAAGGTGGAAAGGTAAAGTAGCTGATAAACAGTACGGCGTTTCTTTGAAAATTATCAAAAATCCTATGCTTTTCCTGCTGTTCTCGGAAATCGCATCATCATGTTGATAAATAACCATAAACTTACTGTAGTTAAAAATGATGTACCAATATAATCAATATCATCTTTTTCTTGATCCATAGCCGATCCTTAGACCTCTCTATCTGCCAAATGGTATGTTATTGAGGCCGTCGTCACAGTAAAACCACAGAATTACTATTATACCTACTGTTGTATAATGCCCCCCTAGTCGAATTTCGACCATGGAGTCGAAGACTTGTTAGGTGCGCAGGACAGATTATAATGCACAAGCGTGCGCGCAAACACAAATGCACTCTCTATTCCCTCACTCTCATAATCCGATGGGAGGGCAGACCGACACGGCCGGTATGAGGTTAGGCGCAGAACCAACAGCTTAACGTGCTTTCCGAGGCACGGGGGTGTAACACCGCCAACTTCCTGACTCCGGGCTGATACTGTGTCATTTTCCCCAATAACAACTATTGTCTCGACTCGGGATTTGAACCCAGGACCTTATAATCAGCGGTTGAACATGCTGACCGCTAGACCAACAAGGCAGTCTCACTACTGTATAACGCTAGTTTGTGTCCTAGAGATTACCAACAAAAAAACCCACTGACCTGATTCCGAGAGCAGCTTCCCCTTAAGCTCGACATCGGCCTCTGCGGAAGTAGCCCCGTAGTTCTTGAACGCCTTCCCGGAAGGCTCGTCGTGTTTCGTCACCTTAAATCGTTCTGACATCGTCACTTTTTACACCACTGAGTGTACGAATACTACTGAGTATACAATGCACTATACCCCTTCACCACTAAGTGTACGAATAGGTACCACTGCACTACTCGATTTTCTAAACACTACACTTTAGATTTTAATTGTTAAAGTTCAGCTATTTATTTTGACACTGAAGTTATTTTTACTGAAACATAATAATCTATTCGTACTTAGTTAATATTAGGTAGGCAATTGCGCCACATATTTTATACTTAATTAAAAGTGTTCTATGCTTTATCGGCAATGTTTTTGCTTAATTGGATCACCATGAACTTCTCACTGCTTGGCTACCCCGCTTCCATTTTCCAGCAATGTGCTTACGGAAAAATATTGCTTACTGTAAAGACAAGGTTGATGTATCTTAAAAATTAAGATTTTTTTTGCAATTATGCCTTTTCTACGATAGATAAAGTTTGCATAAGTCTATGCAAAAATAAGCGCCTCCTATAGACTACATTGAGCAATGTTGACTTGAAATTTTTGCAATTTTTAATTATTTCCTAGATACTACTGGCAACTTATGGAGTCGGAGGCCAAAATCCTCTTCAGGTCACTACACCAGACACGCCAGTGAGTAATTTCTCAGTGTTCGATAAAGACGTCAAATTATAAACAAAACTGCTTATATTAACAGGCATTGCCAAATTTCGGAGAGGATTCCGAGTCCCTTACACAAAATCCTTTCAGAAATTTGGCGAAGTAGTTAGGTAAACAGTGTTCAAAACGGAGCAGTTGTGGTAGAGTTTAGTGAATCTACCTCTTACATCAGAGCCTGCGGATTTCATTGGTTCCTTTCCTATACATTTTATATGCAAACGTGGGCGAGAACTTAATGCTTAGTATCCTTTGAACCTGATGAATTATCCTACATTGCATGAAAAGTTAGTAATTAGTAAATAACTTTTGACTAAACTTTTTGCCACGAAGCCAACCGACGACGGCCGCAAAACTGAGGTTCAAATGCATTAATATCCAATTAAATCCACGTTGTCTGGTATCAAGTGTGTAAATTTATTGAAAAACATACCTTTGGCTATGCATTTCTGTAAGTTTTATCCACTAAAACACAAACACGACAAAAACCGACTTTTTGGAAAACGAATGTTTTTGATGACAAACAGGGAGTAGACAGTCCGACCAAAAATCAAAGTGACCGATTGTATAGAGAGATCTATATAGATATATAGATAACTATCATAGATTCTTAAATAATTATTTAACCCTCTGAAAATACGGCCTCACTGAGGCCACCTAGAGACATGCCACTGGTCTGCCAAATGGTGCGCCCACATTGGCTTTTCACAAGTCAAAGGACTAAAGTGAAAACCGATCTCCTACTTCCACGACCATTTAAGTACCTATAGTATCAAATATAGCACCTACACACGTAATTAACGAATATTGAATGGAATGGGTTATTATATACCAATACCAATTTTAAGAATTAATGAGGAACGTTTTTGTGATAATCGAGTTTGTTTTAAAAAAGTTTAAACCGACTTCAATTATATGGTTTTCTCATGGATGCCACTGTTAGAACTGGACCAAATTGAAATGGGAACACAAAGGAAGAACCAGCTTTCAAATAAAAATTGAATCAATAAAATTCTAAGGAAACAAACATAAAAGCAGTTCACGCCCTGACAGTGCATTACTAATAACCCTGTATAGTCTGTCATCTCAGACAGACTATAAGACGCTTATTAAGGGGAGGTCTGCGTCCAGCAGTGGACTAATATAGGCTGTTGAGGTTGAGGTTGAGGCTATTGAGTCATTTTAGTTAATTCTTTCAGAATACTGAGTGAGTACTGCCATGCTGTACTACAACTAACAACTATTGTATAATCTGCTTAGTATATCATCGCCTTAGGGTTAAAAAAAACCAGAAATAACATAGATAAACAGTTATGATGTTATATTGTCTAAACAAATAAATAAATAAATACATAACTTGCGTTGCTTAATTTCTATGGAAATGTGACAGCGCTTAACTCCCGCTTAAACTACTTTTTAAACTTGGTGTTGGTTAGACATAGACATAGACAATCATTTATTTATTTGCTACTTACACAGTACACAGACATAAGAATAATACATAGTTAACTTATATTACGAGAAAACAACAATTACACAAAATATTAACTTAAAAGATAGACTGTACTGTGTTTTACAGCAGCAGTTTTAAAAGGCCTCGGTTTCGCCGTAAATGCCTGACCACTCAGGAGTAGAAAGGCGCTGATTTTCTGCCGAAACTATATTAGTCGGGTTACATAACTTTCACATTTCCATAGAAAATAGAGCACTGAAAACTTTGTAGTACAGTATGGCAGTTCAAACTCAGGATACAGAACTATTCAAGTAAATTTAAGTAGGTATATCCACTAATCTATTTCTTCTCTAACACTTAGTACGTAGCCAGCTTTGAGTTACTGTTGTAAATAAGTAATTTCATTTCTATTTCTATAGTCATAAAGGTCAAAGGCGATGTCTTTGACGGACCCTATACTGATTTCAGTTAATGAACAAATGCCGTGGAAATGGCATTAAACCTGCAGTCAACCGATGCAGGTATAACAATTACAATGCAGTCTGAAATTATTACTTTTTACTGTAATGGGTAAATAGTTTTAAAATATAAAACAGCGAAAATAGTCGGCTGAATTGTTTCAATTGTAAATACTAGATTTGTTTATTTTAATTGATAGTTGGTGTCTATTTAGATGTCGCCAAAACTAGACTAAGCTAATTTGACAAGGCTAAAAATTATGCCATTCTTATTATTTTGATCGTTAAGATGGGGACAGCGACATTTTTAGTATTGTCAAATTGGTTGAGTTCAGTTTTGGCGATCTCTGAAAGTGACAACTATTGCAGATCATTATAAATAAGGTAGGTAAGTACCTACCTAACTATTAGTTCGGCGAAAATGGCGAAACTTTGTCACCGGAGAGGTTTAAGTGGGTATTACTTCCTTCTTAGAGCGACCTGTCTATTCGTAAATGAATTTATTCGCAGAATAAAAAAGGTACCTACCTATTTAACTAACCATAAATGGATGATGCCTTTGCCCAGCTGCTGTAGGATGGTAATTAATACGACTGAAAGTAATATGACTTATAGAGACATACCTTTTCGAAAAATTATTGGTATATCTAATAATTTTCCAGATGGTATGTGTAATATCACATTTTTTATTTAGATCTAAGGATATAATATTAAATCTCTATTTAAATCAATCGAGCTATAAATATGCATTGTGTTGACTAGGTATATACCTACTCTATCGTCGCAGTGCTATAATGCCTTCCTAGAAATATAAAATCTAGGAACCTACTATGCATGGTAACCTAAGCTGGCCTAGACACCTACACTACTGGACTTCTGTGTCGGACTTATTATGTACATACATACATACATAACGACCTAACCGTAGAACAGAGTCCGATGTGATCATAGAGCAAAAATGAGTTATATAGCTAGACGGGATAAGGAGAACAAACACTACAGACGTACATTTATAGAATTTTTGTATCTTATTTAGTTTCTGAAATATGAAATCGAATAACGTTCTATCTGACATTAGCTCCGCAAAAAAACGCATGATGTGACCAAAAGACGCCGCGCGGGCCGCGAGTGCGCGGCCTGTTCATCCGTTCGGCCGTTGTTTGATGGAAGGAGGGCGTATTTGTCTCTGGAGCTTAGTTTTTTTTAGATTTGATGAAAAAACAATATGGTAAGGTTTTTTCATGAACAAATCATATGTTTAGAAATGTCATGAGCGCATAAAAGGTTAGAAATGCTTAGAAAAGATGCAGGGGAGTCTGAATTTAGTTCATCATTTTCTAATGTTTCTGTTGTTTGTATGAAGAAAAGTGTAAATGCTGGTAAGTTGACCATTTTTCGGTTGTACTATTTCGTAATACACGCTTTATTTAGTTTTGTAATTAATAAACATTAAAATTACCTATAATATTGCTTTATTTTCTCTGTAAACGGTTGCGGGCGATCGATGTTTATATAAGACACTTTTTGACGGAAAACTAAAGAGAAACGCGTTTAAGTACGAAAATACGATTGGCGTAGTGCAAACTCACAGTATAATAGTTTTTTAGTAATAATAATACATGAATAAATATAAGTCTTATGATATTTTAGGACCATTTTATGTGAAAACCATTGAACTTTTAAGGATTTCATGTGAATATCGGACGTTTTTCTCTGGTAAATGTCATACAATTTGTTGGTTCGATGTTGAGGTAGGACGTTGTTACTGGAATAAGGAAATCGTTTAGGACGTTGTTCGTTTTAAATTATCGATAAATAATGAGGGTTTTTCTTTAAAATTTGTCTAATCATTTGCTATCTACTTACATTGTTTTGCACTACTCATAAATATAAAAAGTATTTTATATATACCGGTTTTTTTCACTTTCAGATGTACATATTGATGAAAACTACATGTCATAATAAACGTCACCTTGCCTCCTGATTCAGACGAAATCACCCAAAAACTACATAATATATATAGGAAGAAATACTGTATGAAGATGGTAGGACTAAGAAAATTACCTGCAACAGCTCAATACCAAATTATCAAGTCTAATCTGTCGGCTGTGCGGGTTTGCAGCAATTAACCTAGTATATTTTCTTTGGAAATGCCTTCTAGTTGTAGATTAATACAGCTACTAAAGCAATTAATTAAACTCTTTAGTTAAATTAGTGGCTTCTGAAATTTTATCCAGGTTAAGAGCTCATGTACACGGACTGCAAGTTGCGGACTGCAAAACAACTGCACCCGTCGTTTGCATTTAACTGCAGTGAACGACTGCCGTCGACTGCTACCGGTGCAATTGTCTTGCAGTCGGTAACTTGCAGTCCATGTTTTTGAGACGTGCAGTCCGTGTATAAGAGCCCTAATGTTGAGCAAGGTTCCAAAGAGTTTCATCATTGGTCGGACAATAATTGTGCTGGCCAAAAGCTTAGTCGCAAAAAAGTTCAACATACGTATAACACACAGGTTCTTACAGAAGGGACACGTCCAAAATTAGGGGGGCCAGTGTCAGGTCTGTATCGAGAGAGCTTCTCAAACCAAAACTATATTACACCCCTCATAAGTGGCGTTTGTTACTAAGATGGGCCAAGAATGAAGGAGAGCCCATGTTGTTCACAGTGTAACCCAGATTGACGTGTTCGACTTGAAAGGTATTGTTGTATATGGTTATTGTTATGTTTTGGGTATTTTCTTTGTATAGTAAAAATATCTATCCATGTAATGTACCTATTGTATTAAGTAAAATAGTCATCTAGTACCCATAACACAAGCTCTGCTTAGCTTGGGGCTAGATGGTTCCGTGTGGATTGTCTAGCATTATTATTATTAGGTTTCGAGGGAAAGGTTTGTATGAGAGACATTTATAACTCTTGTCCTTGCTTCTTTCGCAACTGCGAAAGAAGCAAGGACAAGAAGATTACTTGGAGTAACATTTGAGAAGTTGATTTAGAGACGGTATTAACCCAAATAAATTGGTTTTTGAATATGATCTAATTCAACCTGACTATGATATTTTGGTGATTAGCAGTACACCAGGAACTCGGTATAAACTGAAGGTAAAGCTGCATTATGGTGAACCTATTATGGATTCTTGCTGCTAAATATTATGATATTATGGATATGTGCCGCTCAGAGAGCGCCGAGCGGTACAGAGCTTTAAGTTCAGTTTATACCGAGTTCCTGGTGAACGGCGAATCACTAAAATATAATAGCTTCTGAGCTTCTGATACTTCAGAAGATCGAATGATAAACTAAACATTACAGGTAACACTTGTTACCTGTAATGTTGCTGACCTAGCTACCATATTATAATATACCAATCAATTTCAATCAATTTTGTGTATTTTATCAATGTTTCTCTGAAATAAGCAAAAAAATAAATAAACATCATCCATTGCTATTTTAAATTTTAATTATAATACCACCGAGACAGTTTAAGTTAGTAGATTCTTATTAGTAAAATTGTAAAGATTGTGTTTTAATGTAATATAAAATTTTATATCAAATATGGTTTTGATGTAAAATAAACAATAAAAAATTATGTAACTGTTAGTTTATTAATTAAACTAATGCGTAGTTTAAATTTTCTTAATTGCGCGTCTCCTGCATTGTCCTAAAAGCATAATGATAAATTCTAATAAGCTTATTTTAAGTGACTTTTTGCTATTCAAAGTGATGCCATTTAATAGTCTTTATACCTAATTTGAGATGTTTTAAATTCATAAACAGTTTTAAATAATAACCTTAATTTAATAATTAATTTTAATGGAGGGTAGTTATAATATCACTAACATTATTTTAGGGTAAAAAAGCATATAGGACTCTAACGGGACATGTAATTTCAACAAAAAACGTCCCATGTTAACAAAGAACGTCAATTAACTAAGACGTTTCCGTAAAACAACGTTTAATGTTCACAACGGACCCCACTACTTCCGCCATAAAACGTCCTATATTAACATGGAACGCTCTATCTCCAGAAATAAAAGCATAATAAATATATACCGAAAAGCGTATATCTAAGCCGGGGCATTGTAACAACATACCAAAAATTCTCAATGAAAAGTCTCACCGTTTAAAAGTTACACAAGTCAACAACTTCTCTGACGTCTACTGAAAACTATCAACTCTACAGAACGGACTTTGTTCTACGGATGAGTCGATAAAGTTATGCAAGAATAGGAATGTAAGTAGACCTTAATAAGAAATTAACATTATGTATGCTGTTTGTGGTGATATAAAAGACGAATGACGCAGTCTATGAATAGAAGTGGAATAAATCATCTAGCGTAAATAATCACTTATCTGGTGGGTATAATACTGAAGTAAAATAAAACCCTGAATATAGAACCTGGGGTGTAGAAGATTAGGTACCTAGTATAAATAATATATATATAGGTACATATATTATAAATTATGTATAAGTATTCAACCTAGTATGTCAAATACTAGGTACAAACAGTGAATTCGTCAAATCTTCATAAGTACCTATGTCAAGAGAGGTTGTTTATACATTTTCCACAAAGGAAAACCTCATTCAACTAAAAAAACCGAAAATGGTCTCGAGAATAATAAAAGCATGCGGGGTTTAGGTGGTTTCGATGTTTATAAAAAATACGATATAATATTAATTTATTTAAGCAACAAAATGTATTATATTGTACATCAGTTTACTAGTACCCACAACATAAGATCTGTTTAGCGGCTAGATGATACTGTGTGAATATATTCAAAAATCTATCCAACAACAACCAAATCACTCGGCAAAATTATTAAAAAACAAAAGTTGTGAAGATATATTGATACATAAGTACATAAAATATATTGATACCTCCTCTTCCTTCCTCTTTTGCAAGTAATAAACATCAACCTCTCTTCGTCAGGCAAAATGATAAATGAGCAAAACGATGGGACAATTAAAATATTCGTGCTGTAATTAATTAAATTTCCGACGCGACAGACACTCTCCATGGAGTTCGCACCAGCGCAGCGCGACGTGTGAAAATAATGAAGTTGATGCGAGGAAAGAGAAGTGACTTTTGCAAAGACACGAAATAAAAGAAACTCTCGGAAATTATTATTGGTAATATATTTGATCTAAATCAGATCTAGAGCTAAAACTATCCAAAAATTCAGCCCTATTCTATCAATGCCCTATTCTATCTTGAGGTAAAAAGGAAAAAAAGCCCCTGGTACATCCAGATGTACCTACTATGAAGTGGACCACCCCGGTACCTACATACATACTTCTAGGTAGAACACTCTTACCAAGACCAAAACCGAAGAAAAAAAGTGTACTATTTCTGAGATAATTTAGCAAAATGTGTGCAAAAGAACTATTTTCAAAAAAATTTACTATCGAGTAAACTTTCACCAATCGTGTTTTTAAAACACGTAATTCAAAATAATAGATCAAAGTAATATTTCCTTAAATATGTAAGGTAGTGGTAGCTTTCACGAATTCTGAGATAAATAACAATTTTGAAGTAAATTACTTATAGCACACTCTTAAATTGAGAATAAACAGATTGTCCAAGCTAGGATTCTATAACGTAATAGACACCAAGCAATAGAAGCCGTAAAGTTCACATTGCACAATCAAGTCCTAGAGGAGTAGGGACGGGTAGAGTCGGGTAGAGAACTTATAGGTCGGTCAGTGGGGGTAAACACGTGCAAGACACGTTTAGAATTAATTTCTTTGTCTGTTTTTTGTTAAACGATAGTGAAGTGGAACCCTGATTGATGCGTAAAAAGTCTTTATTTATGCCGATTATTTGTTAAGGATTTGCTTCTCCCCATTTCTTTATGCATTTTCGAACTAAAAAAGCCTAAAATAGTTTTTTTTCCAAATCAAGAACTAATCAAATGGAAAGTTTACCTACCTACCTAACCCAAGGTCCAGCCGTTCAAATATTTTTACAAACCGTGAGACATTGTTTGGTCATGCTTAAGCCAATGCTTTGTGGAATTTCTAGATAGGTACTGAGACACCATAGACAAAGACCCCGCAAAGAATCACAATGCTCTACCAATACGAACGATTTTGAAACTGTTATTTGAACGAATTGGGAATATATATTTATTCATTTGAAGTTTTCTGATCGTAATTTACAGGCAATTCAAAACGAGAAATCTAAAAACAAAATTTGGTTCAAATCCCGTAAGAGTCTAAAAAACATGGTGTGGTTTATATTTTATTTCATTCGAATGAAATGACATTTAATATTGTAAAGGGGAAAGATAATATGCAATTTGTATTTTTGGATGTTTGTTAAAAATAAATTCAAAAACTACCGAACGATTTCAAAAATTATTTTACTATTAGAATGCTGCTGTATCCCTTAGTAATAAAGGCTATATTTATGTTTAAAAATTTAATATCCACCCATGCGAAGCCGGGGCGGGTCACTTGTGTTAAATAAATCAAAGATGAGTAGCATCCCTCCGTTAACAACCTCTTTAGTGTCCACTTTTACAAAATAAATTCGAAACAAACTGAAGACACATTCGATAGCTATCGAATTCAAATCGAGTGTCAATCAGCCAATACTGACACTATCCGGTATCGGTTAAATGACACCTAATTGCTATGTATTGAAAGCATGGAATTGAACGCCATGGTCGACTGACTCCGGCGCAGCTTGAGCTCTAGAATCAAAAGGGTCGACGAATTGATTTGCATTGCGTTTGTACCAATAACTATTGGGAGTTTAATTTATTGAGGTCATTGATACACAAACCATAACATGATAAGTGGACAATATGGTGCAAAACATTTCTTGAGACCTACATTATTCCACATAATTCGTGTGAACTCAATACTAACTCAAACGTATAGCAATAATCTAAGAGCAAAAAAAAAATTTCAGACCAGCTTGAAGATAAAAACGAGAACAAAACAGTTTGTGAAATCGATATTTTAAACGATACTTCTGCCCTGCCAAGTTTCTGTAACGGATCAGTTTCTTAGGAAATATCATGGAAGCTGTGTAAACTCGGGCTAATTTATTGCACAGAAGCTTTTCCTAGAAGTTTAGCCATGCACACATCCCGCTATCCACAAGGTACCACTACCCACCTACCCAGGAACAAAAATATTATTTCAGTTTCTGATTATCCAACAATACCAAGCTACCTACTACAGTCCAATTTTCATACAGTTTGAAGTTCCATTCTAGGTCAGTTGGTTTGGTTAGTTATTATAGTTTTGCTGAAAACTGATCTCTACTTTGTTCATTCTCCGTGTGCAGTACGAATTTCTAGTGTAGTGTACCTCGGTTATACTCGTATATTATCAATAGACTTTCGTTTGATCACAATCTTACTTAATTATTATATTATATAATTAGAATTAAAGGAAAGCGACGATGTGGCCTAACATATACCACAAAGTTCTAGAAGAAACGTACCAAAGAACCTAACCAAAGTGGTGGTATCTGTCATCATGATAGCCGCAAAATAATTGTATACAAATATGTGTACCCACGTACGTGATGAGCAATAGTCCCTTGATGTGATAAACATCCGTAAGTATACACACGAATACTATGAAAAATGAAAAATTTACTGCCACACACACACACCATTCATTTAACTCTTTAAGTAGAACGAGAGGTCCCATTGAAAAGCATATATAAATTTATGGATAAAAGTGAAAATGTAGAGAAAATATGGTACATAGTAACAGATGATTATGGTAACTAACTGGTGTTATTGTGGCTGGTCGAGAAGTTCTATAATGTTGAAGAATTTGTGCGGAAATTTAATGATATTTTAATTATTGATATATTTGTCACTATAACTTCTATTGATTGATATGATTTTTCTCTCATTTTATGTTAAAAATCATTTTAATATTATAATAATTCTAATAGTTGACCTGTATTACGTATTTTTACTAATTAATTAATTATTCCAGTGCCAAAAAAATCTCAGTTGACCCTAAGTTACCAACCGCCTTTTCTTTGATAGAGTTAATAAAAACAATTGAGTGCCTGCTTCTGAAGTCAAATTGTCTCTTGTTTTTCAGCGCCATGGAACATGGAACCAATTATTCCGTGACGAGGGTCAAAGAACAACTTTTATTTAGAAAATCAAAAAGTTTGAAACTCGGGCCGGCGAAACAAAACGAGATAAGTTTGTAGTTGCACTACAACCTTTGGTCCCGCGTACCTTTTGTGATAGCGGATAGGACTTTAATTTTATTCAATTGTTTTAGGTATTATTTTATTAAACAACAATAGTATCCTTTGTTTACTTTCAACAGTCGTTCAATTGTATTTTTATTCAGTATCCTCATGACTTAATGCAAAACTGTCTTAGTTTATTGTTATCGATAGGTACCTACGGTCGACCGCACACGCAGGCGTGACAATTTCAACGCTCATTAGCTAACAAATAATACTTTATCGAGATTCTGTAACGTTTTCAACAAAGTGAGACCATTTCCACCAACATTTTTATGATGCGGTCTAACAATACACCACATCATAAATACAGTTCTACAAAAATCATTTTACAACCAAAAGATAGTCATTTATCTTAATTGAGTTAGTTTTACGAGTCAAAGAGAGATACGGGCGTACAGTTGTAGCAAATAGTCATCGATACAGAGTCGGCCTTGAGTAAATTTGAAAAGCAACAATAACTTGGCATCTGTACATTCCGGTACGCCTTGCCGTTTGCCAGGCTTAGCATATCTAATCTAGTTAGCAATGCAACGTCACTGAAGCCGGTAGAAAAAAGTTCAACAAACTTAACCTTTATAGTAAACAATATTATTTCACTGCGCACTGCTGTTTTTGTACCTACACGCTCACATATGTTTGTTATTCACAGTACGGTGCAGTTTTTGTGTGATTGTTTTCGTTATTTCGAGTTGTTTTCGGATGCGATAGGGACGTGCGTAAACGTGCGCCCAGCTGGAGTCCGTACTCGCCACTGAAGTGAGAAGTCTGAATGTTTGAGTTGTGATGCTCGCGCTTGCTCAGTACGATACTGTGCAAGGTGCACCTTCTATGTTTACTACCAAGCAAGGATTTGCTCTGGAGAAATTATTGGTGCGCTACACAATTGCTTCGATGAACTCTGGCTATCAAAGATTGTAGAATGTACTCAGAGTCTATTTTCTGCTCTCGGTTATTGCTTTTTGTTAATGTTTACACAACTGCGGTGGAATCGTATAATCGACAGTCGTTTTTTATATATACATAATATGATAGAAAAAGTACCTTATTTAAAAGCGCGTGGTAGCTACAGGATAGTCTTAGATAAATAATATTATTATAGAGTCTGTTCTAAAAGAGAAGAGTCGTAACTTTACGGTGAACTAACACTTTTAGTCGTACTGCAATGACAGAGCAGTGTTGTCAACGCAACAAAAGTTGTCATATGGCACACGAGCGCCCTCGATTCCCACGACTCTTCTCTTTTTGAACAGACTCTAATAAAATTTTGATTTATAAGATAAAGTACAGACCTCATATTTACAATTCCAGCCTTGAGTGAGCGTATTCTTTCAATAAGATTAGTTAGAAGTGTGTGGGTTTCGAAATGTAGGAATAAAACAGTAAGCTCGAAGTTTTACTAAGGGTAGTTTCACTTACAAACTTTAAGTAATTACGGTCTTGTCGTACGTGGGCTTGAAGCCACTTGACCTGGGAATTGTACCGCATTATGGCACTGAATGGCCTGCCTTCCTATGTTTAAAGTTTCATGCTTAATTTAAAACTAGCTTTTTCCTGTCGCTTCGTATGTTGTATTTAATTACATGTCTATGGAAAACAGGCTTTAGCAAGAGCAGAGGTCGTAGGTAGGTTTTTACCTAGTTGCTTTATTCATATTTTTTTTCATTGTAATAAACGGATAAAAAAGCCTTTGTCTAATTATGATAACTTACCTAGATCGATCTATGCAGAATTGCTAGGTAGGTTAAAAAAACGTCGGCTAAGGAATGATTTAACTAGTTATAACTTTATTAGAGTTATTAAAAACAGTTGTTTGACACTGACGCTTATTAGTTATCTAAAATACTCTCGAGAGTAATATTATTAACTAATACAGTAGATTAATAATATTACTCTAAGTTATTTTGGTTTAGGGTGAGTTTATTTGACGTCAGTTACGAGACGTGACCGTACCGTCGTGAGTACGGGATTAACGTAGTTCCCTGTCCGTACCGTACGATATATAGGCGTTGTACCAAATTGTGATCCCCAACCCGCATGCCCAGCGTGGGGATTGTGGGCACTACCCCCCATTACATATGCTGTGCGGTGCTGACTTAGAATTTGCATCACCCCATCTCTTCCCGTGGGTGTTGTAGGAGGCGACTAAGGGATGAGGGCAGGTGTTCTGCAGGGGACGCTGCCCTATTATATACAATTCTAACACCGAACTGCGATTCCCAACCCGCATGCCCAGGGTGGGGATTATGGGCATTACCCCGCATTACATAAACGCCAACAAGGCGCTTATCATGGGGAGGCTTGCGTCCAGCAGTGGACCAATACAGGCTGTTGACGCTGAGACTTATCTCTAACTCTCAGTTGTTTTAGCGTACAGGAGTAACAAACTTTCTTTACAATGCATGTGCTCAAGAAAAGCGTTTTCTAAGGAGCCAAATCGTGCGGAAAGTGCTACTTTTCCGTTTTTTACTTTTCATTTTTTGTTTTTTTTTTATAGGATGTTTGGATGTTTGTTAGCTCTTCACACTAAAAATAGGACTGAAATTGCATACAGGTAGTTCTACGCCTGGAACAAAACAAAGGCTTTTTATCCTATAAATCAGTTACCATGAGAGAGAAATAACCTTTAATTGTTTCCATAGAAAAAACGCGTGCGAAGCCGCATGCAAAAACTAGTGCTACGAATATTTTTTTCACACGGAAACCTAATCTAGATAGATAAGGTGTGTACCTACCTTTTCTATATTCAACACATATTTTGCTTAGCATACAAACACTTGCATAAACACTTTATATACAAACGTGCGCGCATTCTATAAGCCCTAGGTTCAATCAAGTCACACTAATATTATAAACTAGCTGCGCCTTGCGGCTTCGCACGCGTTTTCCTATGGAAACATTAAAAGGTCATTTTCATCCCACGGGAACAGATTTATGGGATCAAAAGTAGCCCATGTTTTATTCCAGGATTATAATTACCTGTATGCAAAATTTCAGCCAGATCCGTCCATTAGTTTTGGCGTGAAGAAGTAACAAACATCCATCCATACATACATACATCCATACAAACTTTCGCCTTTGTAATATTATGTGATATGTGATGTGATGTGATATGTGATGTGATAGTGTGATGAGAAAGTTTGTATGGATATATGGATGTATGGATGCATGGATGTTTGTTACTTCTTCACGCCAAAACTACTGGACGGATCTGGCTGAAATTTCATACAAATAATTCTAATCCTGGAATCAAACATAGGCTACTTTTCCCCAAAAATCAGTTCCGTGGGATGGAAATCATCTTTTAACATTTCCATAGGAACCACGCGTGCAAAGCCGCGGGGCGCAGCTAGTTTATGCACAAAAATCTTGTATAATTAGACGACTACCGAGGCATAAACATCATCAACATCAAAAACATCGAAAAATAACAACTAACAGGCTAAAGGTTTCTTCGTCGTTTCTTTACTTTAGTCTACATACCGAAGCGATCGAAATCAAAAATACCACTTTATTTCCGTGTCAGTGTATTTTTTAATATGATTTGACCTTTTCTAAGTGTACATTTATTGTATTTATGGAAATAAAGCATTTTTGAGTTCGAGTTTGAGTTTGAGCATAGCAGATGAATAAAACGCAACATTCTCGTACATTAGCTGGTTTTACAAACTGTCTTGCAGTGGGAATCAAACCAGGTCCTCTTGAACTAACCAGGTAACTTGGTAACTCACTATGCTTTTGAAGTCGTATTCGAACTCAAGTAGTACGTGCTACGTAACAAGTGCAAATAAGCCTTTTTGTATTCAAGACCACTTTTCCGACCTAAACAGATAGGTCAGACTTAAGACTAGTTGGGAAAACTTTGTTATATTATTTTTTACTAGTTGCCGCCCATGGGTTTGCTCGAGATATTTAATAAACCATCCCTGCCAAATTCCATTGAGATCCGTTCAGCATGTTCAGCAGGCATGTAAAGGTAACAGGCAAACTTAAAGACACTTTAACACTTTTCAATTTATAATACTTATTAAGTAAGTACCTACCTACTCTTTACTACTTACTATTTACCTGTTTTCGTTTCTGAAATGTTTAATGAGCATTTAAATCCCAGGGAGACTGATTTACGGGATAAAAAGTACCTATGTTAGATTCCAACATATGAATTCCCTGTATGATAAATTTCAGCCTGATCCGTTCAGTAGTTTTTGCGTGACAGAGTAACAAACATTCATACATCTATACCTACATGCAAACTTTCGCGTTTATAACCCTTCAGTTTTCGCTTACTTATTGAAAATCACAACGCACTTGCCTACAATATAAGTATTTAAAATGCGGCAATATGGATTACTTCTGTGCGTGGTGCAAATATTTTTGCATCATGTTTGCACAAGGCAGAGAAGTTTGTAAGCCAAAGTAAATTCAGTAAAATTAGAACAGCAATCAGAAGAGTTACAATAAAAATAAATAAAATCCTATTTTCCATCATAATAACATAAAATAACATAAATAATCTATAAATAAGTTCTTCCAACACCAATAACGTTAGTAGTTCATTCGCTTACATTCGTAATAAATTCGTCAAACTACGATCAAAGTTATTAGTACCTGAGACACAGTGTGTCTACCATGAGTTTTGACAATCTATACTCGCTGGCGACTGTAGTTAAAAAATGTATGGAAACTTCTAAAGCGCCAATAGCCTATGGTAGTTACGCAAATACGCAGATAGTTAAAATAAACGGCTCATACTGCGCATTTTAGTAAATAACTATTCGCTAGAGGCGCTTTCAAAGTTTCCATACATTTTGTGAACTACACTCGATAGCGAGTATAGATCGTGGAAACTCATTCATGGTATGGTAGACACATGATCGACAAGTCAAAATAATATTAATAGATCCTTAGAAAATAGGTATGTACTGGGTATCAAATTACAGGTTCTAGGACAACGAATTACTTTAGCGCAGGAAAAGTCGACGCGGCATCGGCATTACGTGCTGAAAAGCAATTTGCATGAGCCTACTTTTATTTTAGCGTTTCATAAAAAAATATTCACAAAAAATACCTTCTATCCTTTGTAGCCTGACAAATTATCATAACAATACTTTTTTCGCTATCAGACGACAAACCTCCGTGGTCGTAAACAATGGCGGCTGAAATAAAATGACACTTTTTAAAAATAGAACCGAAAGAGCTCTGTCAAAATTTTAGTAGGCAAAAGTATAGTGGAGGAATTTTTATGATTTTATTTCCGTGTGTAGATTGAAGAAAACCCGATAGAAAATGGCGTCATCAGCAGGATCCACCACAGCTATAGACGAAATGGAAGACATAGAAATAACTTTAATGACACTTCGCAAGCCAACGGAGCTGAAGAAGATCATTGACTCGGTGCCGAAGCCTGAACGAGCAGTTCCGAAGTATGGGCTGCCGATGTGGTACCGCCTGGGCCTGGAGTGTAAATTGCCAGTGCCGAAAATGCCAAAGGGAAAGATTGTGTTTTCGCGGGGGAAAATCGGAGAAGACGTAAGTTATCAAAGTCCTTTTTCATCTGAATACTAGTTGTTTTGAAGGAACTCTGCAATCAGTTTAACCTTGCTAATAAGACACCTTATCAGTACTCACACGTCCACAGCTGAACGTGCGACCCCTCCTCCCTCCGTTGGGATGGCTACAAAACGGGGTTTTGTTATAAATCGTAATCACAACGCTTGGCTTCAGTTGTCTTAATATTCATGCACAATTTTTGAGAGATCTTAAGTTGAGTAGGAAAAGTAAACGGGCCAACATCGTCGACTCATTTCGTAATAAAAGGGCTAGTCAGTGGTAGGTACAGGCGTCTTTATACCGCCATTTTGTCCGGTCCACACACTTTTTTATGCTCGCGGTGCTCTATCTTATAAAGAGGAGGCCTAAAGAAGGTCTTAGCTCAGCAGAGGGTAGAACCTAGGGAGGTCTTGTTACTTGACTGTATTTTGAAAATTTAAATTCTTATCTCAAACTTTGTTAAGCAGTTCAAAGAAAACTTTTAAATTGTTTATGAAAGAGATTAAACACACAGCTTTCTCTTAACGAGCACAAACCTTTTCTATCTTAATATTAAGTGCCTACTTTGCATTAAATCCTTAGGTACATTAACGTCTAAAGCCAATGTCAACATATTTATAAAGGTACAGTGAGCGCTAAATCTTCAAAGTAAGCCTAAGGGAAAACCCGCGAGTAGTGAAGAAATTAATTATTTTCATTTAGCTCAGGTAATAATCTACACGGGTGTCTGATTAGTAAGCAGACAGCATAATCCACCAAGCATCCAAAGAGGTCAATCTTAATGTTGTTTCGTTAAGATTAACCTCTTTGTTAGTTTTAATAACCAAGATGGATTTATATTTTTTAGCCAGTAACTTTAAAGTGGTATCATAAACTGATTATACTGACGCTCAAAAATATAAATCCACCTTGGTTATTAAAACTAAAGTCATTTACAAATGGATATTTACCATAACTGACGCTATTGAATTATTTCCTTTTTTTTATTATCATATAGTATATGATAACAAAATTTGACGTTGATGTTACCTTCAAACTTTTGATTCCCCAAAGCTGGCTTTTAAATGTTTGTCATGCAAATACAGTTTGTTTGAGACGCGAGAATATTTGAAAGACTTAAAAGTAATGAATCAGGTGACTTTCTTTTGAAATAGCTCCCATTCTTCTGAAATAATACAAAAAATAATGGATACCTATCTCTCTTACACTTAGTACAATGAAAGCTTGAAAAGTAGAAGTAATTTTGTATTTTACTTTTCTGGAAAAGGTACAAAATTACAAACTAGGTCATGGGGTGTGGGAGAGGTTTTATTTCAGGTCTCAGAAGTAATACGACAATTAAATAAGAATAAGTACCTACTTGTTTACCTACCCTATTACTGGATGCTTAGGCCTTTTAAGTAGCTTATTAATTCCTTCCTTTCTTCTAATTAACGACATCTCGGACTTAATATGTCTAAAACATTATAGCGTAAGTCTCAGAAGAAGCTCATATCCATGTTAACGGGCGGTTAGTATATAACCCAAGGCATTCATAATATTTACGGAAAAAAGGCGTTTTTTTATTCATGCGGTCGCAAAACGCTTTAAATCCTTTTAAAGCCGTCGGCGTCTCATTATGCTAATGCTTGTATTCAGCCAATGAATGGGCGCGCGAAGCGTATACCTCGGGCTTTAGAGATAAATCTACTTACACACGTGTTTGAGCAAACATGACGTACAAAGAGTACTTACAGACAGACAAATCAGTCATAAGTATAACTAATGAAACCTCATGTAGCCTACAATGTTTATATTCAATACCTATCTATTTGTTTCTCTGGCTTCCAGATGTAGTTCTGCGATTTAGCCAGCATGCATTTGCAGGCAATTTTTTTGGGTAGGTACCTACCTATTGTAATTTGTTAGATAAAAAGGGTGTAGCTCAATTTAGTTTTGGCGGATTATGTTTAAGTTAGACTAAGTTTCATCTCGAACAAAATGAAGCTTCTTCTAGTGAACGGCCACAAAGCTCGTCGGTTTTTAAAATGTTCAACAAAGTTTTTTAAGTTTTCTTTTAACGGAGTTTCTTAGCTCCGCCATCGAATGGCATTATGCTCGATAGAGAGTTGCATTTACGATCTTTATTTAGATGATGATTTTGGTTTAGCAAAAAGTACCTATAAAACTGTTTTGGTGCTTTTGCATCCTTCTTATATTGTTTGCGTTCGCTAATAGTTCGCGTCGTTATGATGTTTGGGCGAAAACAACGCCAAAACAATTGAATGGATCATTGCGCTGAAATTCTGCACACATAATGTTCGGGACCTAGAATAACTAGGCTAGGGCAGAACTTATCTGTAGGCAGAACGTAGTTTTGCATTAATTCACTGTTCTGTGTCCGAGTACGTAAACAAGTCTGTGTGAGTGTGTACACATTTGATGGTCCGAGGTTCGAATTGATGGATTTTCGATTGCACTGCCGATGCCAGCAAGTCTATCAGGGCAGATGGATTTTCAATTACTCCGATGTAAGCAATTTGTTCGTTCCTTCTGAAGCAGTACTCCGTTTTCGTTCGAAAATGACTATACCAACACGAAACGATTCTAGGACACTGCATCGAAAGAATTTGCTAATTTACGAGGGCTTTGTCAATTTGATCTTGTTACAATTAATGAAATGCCACGGGATCAGGTACCAACCAACCGTACCGGCAGCATATCAAGAGCCCTTCCCACACTCTCTTAATGAAAAACAAAAGGTGCTGAACCTTTTTGATCAGACTCCTTTGTTGCTATTGTATGTCGAGAGAAACGTTGCGTCCTCAACAAAAGCAATAAGGCTCCCATGCTCGCTTAGGGCACTTGGGGTAATTTATATTCAAGAAAAAGCAAGGGTCTGTCACTGCTTCGTAGATATTATATGACAGCAATTTGAAAGCCATTTGTTGCTAGTCTTCGGAGTTGCAGAACCTTTTAGCGTTACTTAGCCTGCTTCCGCTGTGTATCTACTCTGTGGCCTTCTTCATAAACCTTCTGGGTCATAATAGGGTGTATTAAGTTACAACATTCCATGTTGTACAAAGGATGACAAGCTTGTTAAACAATGACAGCATTGTTCATCAGTTTTGATTTCCGACAATACACTGCTATACAGGTGGGGCAAATTTTTGGCCCCTTAAGGGTAGCAACCGTTTCTTTTTTAGTTAGGTTTTTCTTCTTAGAAACCTTCCTTATTGTATAATACTCTATTGTATATAAACCTAATTGTATTTTGAAGAAAAAATATTGTTATTTTTAGATTTTGGAAAAGTACCTACGGTTTGCCCAAAAATGACATTTGGTCAAAAAAACAAGTTGGTCTTAATCGACTCTATTACCAACCAGGAACACATTTCCCAAAGTAACATACCAAATCAAATCGTAAGTTTTGGCAATAATTACAGAAAACATTCCCTTAAACTTTTCTAAACCTAAAATCTACATTCTACTTTTAGAAACGTTATTTCAGAGATCGGCATAGATAGGGCAGCAACAGAAGTTAATATACAGGCCGTTAATTATATCAAAGGTCCAATAATGAAGCTATAAAATAATATGGGAGGGCACTGATTGAAATCTTGTCCTATAAGGCAGACTCGCAATAATTACCTACCCAGTATCGGTCCAGGCAGACACCTTGGATTTATTGGACGCTGTCCCTGATTTACTGTTATTGTTGATCCCAGGATATTGAAGCCTGTGGCGCACGTTGCTTTTCCTATTAGACCATCAGTATCAACATCATCATAGTTTAGAAGCTCGCTAGGGAATCGTTGGAAAGTCATGAGTAACTCCCAGAACATTCATTAAACTGCTACTGGCAATCTGAATATTATTTTGATAAATAATTTTACCTGCCTCTGCCTTATAATTTCTAGTACCTACATAACTAACTATATTTTAATTCACAAAATATTAAGAAAGATTTGGAAATAATAGATTTATTTTATTATTAATATATTCAGACTTTTTTGAAAAATTCATATTATTTGCCTATTTAATAAAAATATCTAGATAACAAAATAATAGGTTTCTTAAATTAGTTTAAATGAGGCTCATTATATAGAGCAAGCTTTATTTTTTCTCGCAATTCCTTTTCTCGATGATAATAATAGGTAAAAAGGTGTATACACATACACGGTATATTGTTTAAGTGTAGAAAACTACACTCTCGACTCTGCTAAAGCTGCTTTCGGTACACGTTGAACGCATACCGCACTGGAATTCTAAAAGCGTAGTTAAATTCTGCCGCTAGGACGGATTTATTCCAAAGGCTCCTTCCTACTATACGGCTCGTGACGCCTTTCCCGAAATACTTAAAAAAGCAACGGTTTTTGCTGTGGCTTTTATGAACGAAATAGGTACCTGAGTAAAACGATTAGGTATCGACAGTTACGCAGTTCATTTAAAATGAAAAATTTTGTGACACACAGCTTGATTAACCCTCAGGTGCTCCATCCATTATCGTCATTTAAATTCTCCTCAGTAATTCTTCATTACCGGTAGATTTACTTAAGAGCCTAAGCCTAATAAAATAAGCACGAGACGGTTTGCTTACAAATACCTAGCAGGCACCTGAAGTAAAAGCAGTAAGTTAAACCATCAAGAAACCAAAACAGACCTGTCTTGCTATGTGTTGGCATTCAGAATTCGAGATCTAGTGTGCGAGACTCGATGCTAGGGCAAAATCTCTTTTACCTGCTACAGTGCTAAACATATCTCCCTGAAGTCCCCGACAAAGTGGGCCTTGGCGCTTGGCAGGCGGATTATTAATCTCAGTGGTGGGGTTAAATATACACAAAGAAAACCTTCTGCCTTTCTGGTAGGTTCCCTTTATCAGCTGTTTCGACATTTACGGACTTAGTTGCATGGATCAATGGGGCAGTGTCCAAAAAAAATCCAATTATGTAGTCTGTCAATTAGATTATCTGATGATATTGAATACGTATTTTTGTCGATAAAAAACTATTAAGTAATATAATGTATAGACCGTTAAAATTCCACGTGACGTAACGACCTTGCAACACTTTTTATTAAGGCGTGACGTCACCATCCCCCACTCCCAAACTTTGATGCGCTTTATTTTTGTAATTTTGGTTTGAAGAAAAAATATGGGTCCAATATTTTCCGATAATCTAGCTAAATATTGTTTTTATCCAGTACACTACCCTATTCTTACACTGCAACCGACGACGCGGCCAAATAATCCAATATGTAGCAGGAATTTTCCAATTTCAGGTTCGCCGGATCGGCCTAGGCAAAGGGGGACCGCCCCCTAATTTCGATCTCACTGATCCCTACTGCAACAACGTTAGCTATGAATACGTGCCCATGCACGACCCCCACTTGGCACACCACTACGCTCAGAAGCCAGCCAGAAACAGGATGAAAAAACTCGGCTTCGTGACGAAGGATGGCCGCGCACAATGCTCCCTGAAAGAATTCAACCAGTACAGGAAGTATCTGTACAATCAGTTTATGGATAGAATTCATGTGGAGATGGGTAGAATCGTAAGTAAATGTTTTTATACCTACCTGCTTGTTTTTACAACTAGAAGCGCCTCGCGGGTTCAACCGCGTAGTTCCCATTCCCATTTCCGGGATAAAATATAGTCTATAGATGTCACTGCCTAAAAAGTAAGCTTCTTAATTTCCTACTAAGTAATATTATAAACGCGAAAGTTTGTAAACATCTAGGTATGTTTGTTGCTCTTTCACGCAAAAACTACTGAACGAATCGGGCTTTTTATCCCATTAATAGGATATTATATATATTTTATAGGAAAGTTCGTAAAAAGCCTAGTGTCCGACGGTAGAAAGATTTATTTACAAAACAAGGATTGTTATCAGGGCTGCGTTTGCTTATAGCAAAGACAAGCTGTTTTACCATAAATTGAACTTAATAGATTATATACTTAATAGATGGACACAGCCAGTGTCAGGTTGCTCGTTGAAATAAGTAAATTATACCATCCTGTTCTCCATTACATCTCTGCTTAGCTTGGGGCTAGATAATGCTGTATTCACACAGCACACAGCGGTTCAACATTATTTATTTATTATTTACTTTAATTACCTACTTGACTAATACGATAAATAAATAAAATAAATAAATAAATAAATAATGCTGGACAATTCACACAGCATTATCTAGCCCCAAGTTAAGCAGAGCTTGTGTTATGGGTACTCGATTACTGATTATACATAATACAATACATTACATAGATAGATATTTTTTATTATACATAGAAAAACATCCAGAGATAACAATAGATGACAATAGATTTTAACTCCTACCAGTCTACGCAATTTCGTCTGAAAACTTAATCTAACAATTAAACTAATTCCACGAACTCATTAGCATTACCTTTGTGACAAGTTATTTTGTATAAATTATTACCGCTGCGCTGACCGCTTATTGGACGAGAAGCGATTTGAACGAATTGCTTTTATACGAACTGCTAGCAAATCATTCCTTCTCGTATAGATCGGATCGAAAAAATAATTAATTTTGTTTTAAAAAACTATAAACCAACTTCAATTTTTACGGTTTTTTCATGAATTTTCATGGATCCCATTGTCAGAACTGAACAAAATTAAAATGGGACCACATGGGAAGCACCAGCTTTCATATAAAAAAAGAATCATGAAGATCGGACCACCCAGTCAAAAGTTCTGAGGTAACAAACAAAAAAAAAATATATATATACAGATGAATTGAGAACCTCCTCTTTTTTGAAGTCGGTTAATAAGAAGGTGTCGAGGATTGAGGGAATAGAGTATGTATGTAACAAAGACTTTTCTAGATGAGTTTTCCATGAAAAATTATTAAAAATCGTTTGCAATCATGGTTTATTAAAGTAAACCCAATCTTTCTTACTTTTATTACGGAAAAATGGATAACAGCTAATGCTGTGTGGACTGTCTTACTAAATAAGTAGTACTGAAAATAGTTGTTCGTTTTGCAAATAGCCGGTGCCGGCTTAGAATTTGCTATTTAACTCATCCCGCGGGTGACTAACGGATATCTACCAGGGGGGTGCACCGCCTCCTGCAGAACATTTATACCACCAAACTGCGATCCCCAACCTGCATGAATGAGATAACAGCCAATAAGGCGCTTATCACGTGGAGGCCTGTGTCCAGCAATGGACTAGGCTGTTGAGGTTGCAAATAATGTTTTACCTCTAATGTCTAGGATGAACGAGCAAGGGACGATTTGACCCTGAAACGAGTGGAGACCGACGTGGCACGGCGACAGCAAATTTTCACAAAAACGGAGAGAGCCAGGGAACATCTCGAGAAGGCATCACAGGCACAAGCCGATGAATTTTCTGAGAAAAAAAGATTGTAAGCTTTTGGATTTTAAGTAATTAATTTAAAATACATAGGTAATAGATTTACGCGTTACTTTCCGGAAATCTTGTAAATATAACAATACAATTATTTAGTACATAACAATTCCAGGGATAAACCTTCTCCGATAAGATCTTACAAATTATACAAAATAAAAAAACATCTATCAAAGTAAGTCGTCAATTAGTTTCATCTCTCCCCGATCTTGACACTGAGAGCGCCAAGCAACAACGGCAGAGTCCCACCAGAGATGTCACTCCGAGCTCCGCGCGCCAAGTGAAACATTCGCGGAAAAGTTAATAAATATTTAAATCCTCATAATTAATTTACAGTTTTGCTTTTTGTAAGTTTGGAGTCACCAAAGTTGCTAACGCCCTCGGCACATCTTGGTGGGGTTTATGGCGGCAACATTATTTTAATAGTGTCTGTAACAATAACAAACATTGCACGCTGACTTCTTACGTAATGACCGTGACAAATTAGATAGAAAGATAGAAAATACTTTAATTGCACACCTGTAGCATTCATAACATTTTTGGTAGGCAGGGTAATGCGACCGTAGTATTAAGACAATAGCATTCACGAACGCGTCCCGACATGTGCAAAGTACATTGGAGTTGGAGGCTGCGTTTTTTTATCTCCGCCAAGGGTCACTATGATCCTGCCAAGGAAGAAGCGTCGCGTCGTTGAGACAGTCGAGTGATAGCCCGTAGACAGCGCGAACGACGCGCTGAGTTTCATTAATAATTACTATCCTACCTTATGTAAATTACCGTGTACCTACTGTATTGCTACCTGTGTTTTGTATGTTTTTATATTATACTGTTAAATCGTGCGTGAATCCTTTGATTTAAAACCCCTGAGAACATTGCCCAAGAACTTAAAGATCATCAACGTAATATATACCATTACAAGTGACGCCCAACTTGCGGGCACGATTAACAGTGAACTCACAGTGAAAACATACCTATCGTAAATTTGTGAAAACACACTACAAGGCAGTCGTGTTTACCGATACAGAAGAAATACGCGGGAAGGAAACCCGCGGGCTAGTCCATTTTACCGCGCGTCGAAGGAGACCGTTGGTGCGAGCGAGCAAGCGAGTACACTGTGTGTTGTTATCCCACGTGTGTACCTGCGGCGCAGCGCGTCGCTTATTGGGTCGCCGCCAACGGGAAGCCCCAAGCCTTCGTCGTGCGAAGAGACGACCGCAATAAAATATCTTCCATTCATCCTGCCCATATTCCGTGTGCTCGGCGAGAAACAGTGGAATCTATACCTGTTACCATGCCGCCGACAACACGCGCCGGGAAGAGGGACGAGTCAGAGTCGGACACCGAGACTGAATGTTTAGACAGTACGGTCGTGCCTACTACAGCCACATCACCCAGCATTTCGATGACAGAGGACATGCTGAGGAATCTGGTTTTTAACATCACGCAAGGCCAAGCGGAAGCGAACAGAGCCTTAATCGAGAGCATTTTGGCGCGAGAACCAGCTGCGCCGCCGCGCGCGGAATCGCCAAGCTTTCCGACTACAAGCCAGGCCACGCGCCCCGGCAACCTTTCGAAGTGCACGTCGCGCTTCGACGGATCGACAAAGAACGCGGACGAGCTAGAGGCGTTCATCGACGCAGTCGAGGTGTACCGGGAGTGACTACCGATGCTGCTGGCCGGCGAGGCGGCTGTCTGGTGGCAAGGAGTGAAGGCATCCGTCGCGTCATGGCCCGACGCGCTGCGACATCTGCGCGGGATGTATGGTGTGCCGCGACCAGCATATAGGATCTTCCGGGACATTTTCTCGAGTGAACAAAATAGTGAGCGTGCCGATGTGTTTGTGAGCAAAGTGCGTGCTTTATTAGCCAAATTGCCATATGATGTGCCGAACATTATAAAATTAGATATAGTGTACGGGTTATTGGACCGTAGAATAAGAGAGCGTGTTTCTCGCGATACTGTGGACGGGCTGGAGGAGCTTATTGCGAAGGCCAGGTTCGTAGAAGAGTCCTTGGCGGAGGTAAGTGCATTAACAACTTCCAATTACGTAAGCTCCAACTCTAGTACCGATTGCACCAAAAGACGTAACAACGATAGTCGCGCGAAACCGGATTCGTGCGACTTTCCCGCTAAAAGTAACGACGCGGGCGGCGAAGGGTCGAAAAGCGGTCGACCTAAATGCAACTATTGCAAGCTTTTCGGCCATAAAACCGAGGACTGCCGCCGTGTCGAGAAAAAAGGTCGTAATAAAGAGGTCGGTAGGTCTAATGCAAATAACAGCGAGGGCGGCGCGCAGATACGTTGTTACGGGTGTGGTCAGCTGGGAGTGGTGCGTTCGAAGTGCGGAAAGTGCGCGTTAGGTAAGAGCGCCACTAGCGCGAATACACCGAGCACAAATAATTCCGAGTTTTGCACCGCACACGTGGCAGAGAACGACGATTCACGGCCCCTAGTAGAAATAGAGGTAGTGGGGCATACGGGTGTAGCCATCTTGGATACCGGGGCAACCCATTGTATAGCGGGACCATTGTTATACAGCTTTCTTCTAGGCGCGAACGTGGACTTTAAGAGTACTCCCCGTATGATAGGGTTGGCCGACGGTTCCCAACGAGTTTTTACCGCGCTGGAATGTAATGTCACTGTTACCTTGGCGGGCCGAGCTGTACCTACTACATTTTTAGTGTTGCCAGACGCGAAGACCCGAACCTTACTTGGTAGGGATTTTATTATGAGCGCGGGTGTTAGGTTGGACTTGCCGCGAAGCGTTTGGAGCGTCAACTATGCGCCTGAAACGTGGTATCCGTTTATAACGAGTTTCCGCCTACCCGCTGGTAGCCAGATGGGACTGATGAAGGCAGACATATCCGGTCTGACATTGCGTGACGATGAGGGCAGCAACCTGAGTCCTGACCAACGGACCCAACTGAACGCCCTGTTGGTAAAGAGAGCCGACCGCTTCGTGAAGGAGGGCCCGCCAATAGAGTATGCCACTCATCGATTGAAGATAGACGAGAAACAGGAACCGATCGCTTGCCCTCCTTACCGGATGTCTCCCGGAAAGAAAGCGATCTTGGAGCAGGAGCTGCAAAAACTATTGGATGCTGATGTGATAGAAGAGTGCGACTCGCCATGGGCGGCAAACGTGGTACTCGTGACGAAGAAGGACGGGGGAGTCCGGCTCTGTGTAGACTACAGGAAGCTGAACGCTGTGACCGAGCCCGACCGATACCCGCTCCCACGCATCGAAGACGTCCTACACGCAGCGAAGAAAACGAGCTTTATGACCACTTGCGACCTGCGATCAGGTTATTTCCAGATAGCTGTGGAACCAGGAGACAGAGACAAGACGGCCTTTGTTAGTCCTCTCGGATGTCATAGGTTCAAGCGGATGCCAATGGGGCTACGAAACTCTGGAGCCACATTCCAAAGGCTGATGGACCGTTTCAGGTCAGGGAAGGAGCTGGCCAACGTGTCCCTACTCACCTACCTGGACGACGTTATCGTCCTGTCAGAGTCTTTCCCTAAACACGTGGAGGACCTGAACGCTATGTTCAACAGGCTCGAGATGTACAACCTCAGGATAAACCGAGAGAAGAGCTGTTTCGCACGGGAATCTGTCAAGTTTTTGGGACATGTGATCGTTCCGGGTGGAATAAAGACGGACCCCGAGAAAACGACGGCCATAGCTAACATGTCCGCTCCGCAGAACGTCAAACATGTCAAGACCTTCTTGCAGACCTCCAGCTGGTTCCGGCGGTTCATACCCAACTACGCCGAGGTTTCCAAACCACTAACGGTCTTGCTCAAGAAGGATAGTCCCTGGACGTGGACCTTGAAGCAACAAGAAGCCTTTGACCACGTAAAACATCTGCTGGTTACTGCCCCGATACTGCGGCAGGCAGACGAGTCCAAACCATTCACGCTGAGGACAGATAGCAGTGGCTACTGCCTCGGAGCAGTGCCGATGCAGGGGGAGGGCCCCGAGGAACGACCGGTAGAGTATGCGAGTAGAATGCTGAACAGCGCAGAACGGAACTACAATACGACGGAAAGGGAAGCACTGGCAGTAGTGTGGGCTGTGACGAAGTTCCGCGTATATATCGAAGGATCAGAGGTTGTGATAAAAAGCGACCACCAACCTCTGCGATGGCTTATGACCTTGAAGTCTCCAAGCGGCCGCCTAGCCAGGTGGGTTATTATTATTATTATTATTATTATTATTATTATTAACGCTCCAAGAGTTCAATCTCCGCATCGAATATGTCCCCGGCAAGGCGAACGCCATCGCCGATACGCTATCGCGACCACCCTGTACAGACGAATCAGACTGCGACTTGTGCCTAGCAGAAGTCGATATCCCAACAAGAAGTCCCAAAGATGTTCGTGAGAATCAGCTTAAGGATCTCGACGTACGTAAGATAATCGAGGACCTCGAAGCCACCGACGATCCGTTTAGGGGGAGGAGTTGGTCTGACCGGGGATTCGTGTTATCGGATGGCGTATTATACAGATACGGACCAGATGAATGTGATGAGGAAACAGCGTGCCTGGTCGTACCGGAGCACGAGCGCAAGGATGTCCTTATGGACTACCACGACGCCCCAACGGCAGGTCATTTGGGGGTGGAGCGAACGCTAGACAGAATAAAGTCAAAGTACTACTGGTCCGGAATGCGACAAACCGTGATGGCTTACCTGAAGAAGTGTGTTGAATGCCAGAGATACAAAGCCGACAACAGAAAACCAGCTGGTTTATTGCAAACCCCCGCTACCAGCCGCCGCTTTGAAGTCGTCGCCGTGGACCTCTTCGGACCGCTCCCGGTGACAGCCGATAGGAACAAATGGATTCTTATCGTGGAAGATACTTGTTCTAGATGGGTAGAGCTGTTCGCTCTTCAGAACGCTACCAGGTCTGACTGTGCTAAAACCCTGATCACCGAGGTGTTTTTAAGATATGGAGTGCCCAGACGAGTCGTGAGCGACAACGGGGTGCAGTTTATCGGCGAGGTTATGCAACAGGCGTGCCATTCGTTTGGTATAACGCAATCACTATCGCCGGTGTATCACCCTCAAGCCAACCCGGTCGAAAGGAAAAACCGCGACCTGAAGCCCCAGCTAGCCATTCTCGTCGGAAAGGACCACGACACCTGGGATACCCACTTACCGGCGATCCGCTTCGCGATGAACTCCGCCGTGACCAGCAGTACTGGATACACACCAGCATACCTTACCTTCGGACGGGAGATCCGCGCACCTGCTGACGTTATTGCAGACATGCGCACCATAGTGGAAAGTGACAATGCCATAACGAGCCTAACCCCTTACCTCCGACGAATCTCCAGCGTGCTGTGTGAAGCCCGAGAAGTACATGAGAAGGCCCAAGCGAGTCAGAAGCGTTACGCTGATGCAGGACGCCGCCCGGCCCCGGACTACAATCCTGGCGATCTGGTTCTACTGAAGACCCAGGGTAGTAACGACACGGTTAGCGGCCAAACGCCTAAATTCATACCGCGTAGGGACGGGCCTTATCGCGTGCGATAAGCTGTTAGCTCCACCACATACGTGCTAGAGAGGGCTAGTAACGGGGAAACGCTGGGTAGGTACCATGTCTCCCAGCCGACCCCATTCGTGGGCGACGTGCAGCCGCCCGTCAACGAAAAGAGAAAGCGAGGTAGGCCGAAACGATCATAACCTATCTTGATTAGCTGACCTAGACGCGGGGGCGCTACGTCTTGGTCAGAGGGGGAGGATGTAGCATATTCATGACATTTTTGGTAGGCAGGGTAATGCGACCGTAGTATTAAGACAATAGCATTCACGAACGCGTCCCGACATGTGTAAAGTACATTGGAGTTGGAGGCTGCGTTTTTTTATCTCCGCCAAGGGTCACTATGATCCTGCCAAGGAAGAAGCGTCGCGTCGTTGAGACAGTCGAGTGATAGCCCGTAGACAGCGCGAACGACGCGCTGAGTTTCATTAATAATTACTATCCTACCTTATGTAAATTACCGTGTACCTACTGTATTGCTACCTGTGTTTTGTGTGTTTTTATATTATACTGTTAAATCGTGCGTGAATCCTTTGATTTAAAACCCCTGAGAACATTGCCCAAGAACTTAAAGATCATCAACGTAATATATACCATTACACACCTAATTTACATAAAAATAATTAAAACTAAGTAGTAATTAGCGATCTTATCGCTCAAGAGCAATCTCTGCCAGACAACCTGGTATGGATAGAAACGTCTGGTATACATTGGGTGAGGTCTGTGTGCATGTAATAATTATGGTACCTACTACTAAGTATAAATTATAACATGTACATACATACTTACAAAAATACAATACATACCTACTATAGAGGTTCAATTATCGACGGTGAAATTAATAATATTTCAATCGAAAAGAAAAGGAGACGTCAGGTCAGGTGAAATGACACTATTACCTATTTACCTACCGGTGAGTTACTAAATACATACATCAAAATTAATTTCCACAATGTCCCGCACAAAATCAGCTCTCAAAGTCAATCACCGATGCATTTGCATATAAGGACAATATGGCACAGCAGCTGATTAAACGCATGGCTTGCTTCGAGCTCGACACATGGTTCACGTAATAAACCAAATTCTGCTGACACAAATTCTATTGAAAATTCACAAATCGATGTTTCGGTTAGGGAGGGAACGTATGACAGGAATAATTGGACATTGTAGCAGTCAACCCTGTATTGGTCGATATATAAAGATAAAAAAACAGATGTATACAGATAAAAATAAGAGAGTAAGAAAGATACAAAATGGCATATCGACATTTTACGGCCCCTTTCCCACAAGTCAATAATATAGACGATTGATATAAGTATCAATCGTCTACAGCGACCCAGTTCGTTTAGATTATTGCAATTTAAGTGTTAATAATAATGAAGCAACTCATCTACTACACAAAAATGGCAAACTCAAATAAATTATAGCAAAAAACCCAAAAAAAAGCCTATTTTTTGGGTTTTTCGCCTCTAATTTATGTGCAAATAATTATATAGGCAAATAATAATCGGTAATTTCAGGATGATGGGCACTACAAGCCTTCCAGGATCTAGGTCGACTTAACCCTGTATACCTAGACCTACGTATACTACTAAAACGGATCCGGCAAAAAACAAGATGTTGCCTTGGGGAAGGGCAAAGTTAGCCTTTAGGTTCCACTTTGTTTTCTTTTCTCTAGATTGTACAGTCCCATGATCCTATCCATCCATGACATCCAGCTCTTGACTGATAAAACCTCCCATTGGCTTTTATTTTTAAGTTGTCTTGTTGTAAATCGTTTCTGTGTGCAATAAGTGTTTTCTATTCACGTCTCTGTCCGTGTAGTCAATGAAGGCATTCCTACATATCTATACCATTCTCAATTCTTATGCCTATACCTTCTAGCCCGACGATAGTGTTGTAAGGAAAAATAAATGGATAGCACCTACAAAACTAATAGAGTAATTTTCGCCGTACTTTTGTTCTCAGATGAAACTGTTACCAACATGTATGGTATGTAGGTACTGTCATGAATCAATTTTCTTTTATACAATAACCTAGACACAATGTTCATTATTGTCAGTACCTACCTACATGTTATACAATGTAATTTTAATAAGAATTTTGAAAACAGTTCATAAATTTTTGACGATTAAGTACTGTAAGTAGGTATCCGTATCCTACATTTGCTCGTCGCCTTCGATCACTCACAGTCAAGGATCAGCTCGAGAAATTCCAACTGGGTTGTATTTTATTACTTTTCCAATGGTTCTCAAACATTATAGATACTTGGGTAGTCAAGCGAGGCTCCAATTTGTCTTACAAAATCCTAAAAGATAATTAATAGCTAGAGTGTCTAGTCTAGATAATTGTGTGTTTTCATCGAGATTATAATTAGCATGTTTCATCAAAATCGGTGCAGTTACTCTCATGTTGTGATGATGAAATTCTTGTTTTGAATTGAATTTTTTGTCATTTAGGTCTATGTTCAACGTGTTCAACAAGAAAATAATTATTGCCTTTTTCGGAAACTTGCTTGTAAACATAGGATAGCGTTTAAAGCCCCAGCCTCGCAGGTCTGTTTCGGGCAGCCAGTAGAGTTTATTCCAGAACTATTTTACACCCTTATCAACATTGAGAAACATTTATCCCTGTAATGAGTATCGGTCGAGAATATTTAGGCGTGGAAAGGCCAAGCTGGCTTAACGGGGCTCACGCAGCGAATACGTGAGACCACAGCGGGTTGATTAATGGCGACACTTTGTTTTCATTTGGTTTCCTTTACCTTGCGAGGTAATTCGTTTAGCTGTTTTACTGCTGATTTTATTTAGTGTCGTTATTGGGATGGATTTGATGATTTTTTTATTGATGCTCCCACTTTTGGTTGCTCAAGGAAACGCATGCACACCAGAAACTAGTTACTGTTCGATATACGAGCTCCAAAAAATCCAAAACGAGTCAATATTTTTTTCTCTGATTGCACATAACCCGCTCAATTGCCGTCTTAAGAAAAGTAATAAATGCAAAGCATAAATGTAGTTTCTTATACAAGATGTCTGAGAATGAGGTCACAAAATGAAAAAAGCGTGGATTGAAACAAAAACTGCCGTGTTACATCTGACTGTAAATACTTATCAGCGGTTGCTGTGACCAAATATAGGATTTCGGTGTCGTTTTCATAAGAAGGTAAACTCGTGGTAAAGCTTATTGTCAATATGCTATTGAAGATACCCTATCCTAATAAAGATGGCCTACGGGGTAACGTAGACTACAACGAAGACAATAATGGCACTTGAAACAAGAGGGATTCAAGATTGCCAAACAGTCTTCTCATTGATATTCTTAGGAACAATGGCGACGCTTGGCTTCAGTGCCATTTATGTGTAAATTAATTAATCAGACACCTGTTTCTACAATCTTTAGTTTATCTACGGTAGAGATGTCGGAAGGTAGGTACCTAGGTACCTACTTTAAATTCAACTGCTTGAAGACGATCTGTAGGACGGTCAATTTAATACGTATGTATCTAGTTAAACCGTTTGAAGATGTAGATAGATGTATAATGTAGGTGCCTGTTTAACAAATTAATTTGTAGAGGATATTTGGTTAAAAAAAATATTAACACTGCAACATCAAATTAATTTAAGACATGCAAACATAGAATATTTTGATTTTAAATTCAAAAGATGCCAATCGCCAAACCTATTCATACATAATTAATGATTATATATCGTGTATTTATTGCGTACCTTTGTTTTTATTTGCCCAACGTAAAATAATCATAAAATCCCCGATAAATTATCACCAGTTTACAAATCGCGAAAGTTTTTAAAGTTTTATTCATACATACATACATAACCCTCCACATTTTGTTACATTAAACCCGAGTAGGCTATGAGTAGGTGTTTTATCCCTATAGAGGTATTTCAAATATTTGTCATACTTATAAACGAAACCTTCTTCTCTATTGAGATCCGCGTGTTTGGAAAACTCAAAACCACACAAATCAAAGTGAAATCCTGTTTGAAGCGACCCTGATTCAACGTTCTATTTGCATCAAGCCTGGGGTAGTTTGCATGAATTGCATGCACTAATAGTTACGCAAGCTTCGCGTATTGAACTCTCCTGAAGCTGTTTATTCACTGTACCATTCGAGCTAGAATGCAACTCGCTAACTTGACTTCAACGTTTGCTCACTCCACTTGCCTCTAGTTGAGAGCACTTGAATCCTAAGTCTAGTTTGCACTAGTCCAGCGCCAAACGAGGAATTTTACAGGCTAAGAACTGGATTGGAAACTCATGTCTGAACTTCCAATTCCGATAGATCTATCGTATCATTGGCGAATGGAGCTTTATGATGATTACCAGAATACATTTCAGATGGATCGCTCTGCAAACTTGGGAGATAGAGAAGGTCTACACTTCCACTTTTTTTAAATATTAGTTTGAAACTTAGAAAAAAATCAGAAAGAAGACAGGCAGTTAAATTTAAATATATAATGCCAAAACTACTTCTAGCGATTTACCTACTTGCACTTATAACCCAATACCAAATTCACAGAACCCGTAAATAATTATTATTACGAGTTCTGTGACTAAATTGTAAACTTATGTACGGAGCACAGAACATCCTGATTACATTGTTTCGCTATTTGCCAGAATGTAGATCGGTCTAAGTTTCTCAGAAATTAATATTCGTGAGATTTGGCCGCAGCTTAGTTTCTGGAGGGTTTGTTTGAGGATGTGGGAAGATACGAGTAGTAGATAAGTAGTAAATAGTTGATATAATAGTTACCATCGATGGATATAATAATTATTAGGTTGACGTTCCGTGCGGAATTCATATTAGTTTGACAACTACCTAGATATTATGTGCAATAGCAAAAAATATATATTTTTTGTAGACAGGAGTGGGGTCCGACTTTCGACAAAAAAATCGCGCCTGGCAAAGTTATAGGTATTGAAAACTGACAAAATTTTGTACTTCGCTGCCAATAGAAAACACGCCCTCCATTTCGCATGTTAAAATGAACATATTAGTGTAAAATGGAAAGGTACGTTATAAAACCAAAGTACTTCCCGTTACTCATAAATTAGATTTTCCTAGTCAAACCCTGACACAATTTTCATTTCTACCGTCGAAATTTCCTTGAAAAATTGTTTTCACAGTATGTAGCGCTCAGCAGTTTCCAAGCGCGGTTTTTAATTAAAAGAACCGCGAGAGTGCAGCGCCACATAGACCAACATTAAATGTCACACGATATGTTCGTAAATACAACCACGCACGTATGTACCTACGTCAAATCTACGAAAGCATGTAGTCTGATTATACCTGCTTTACAAACATGCGAATATATTAATGCGCACATGTTTCTCACGGTCTTGCATATAGAGTGAACCTAATGCGTTTATTTACCTACAACAGGAGTCGGGACGTATTTACCTTTTATCTCACGTTGGATGTCGGGACTCTATAAAACACGTTTACTTTTCCGTTGTTTGACGGGACGACTGTTATTTTTGTTTTGTTTTATGAAACAATGGAATGATTGTCACTTTTATTCCATTTTCACTTGGTTAAATACGAATGAAATTCGCACGCACGTCGTCGGTGGATTTATTTTGGTAGTCTACAATTTTTCAGAAAGTTACGACACTTTACTACGTTCCGCGTTGTTGGATCCTATTGTCAACTTGTTTGTAAAATCACACTAATTTATAAATGCGAAAGTTTGATGGATGTTTGTTACCTCTTCTGGCCTACTACTGAACGGTTCGGGCTGAAATTTTGCATCCAGGTAATTCTAATCCTGGAATCAAACAAAGGCTATCTGTTTTAATTTCTTCCACTTAAGTATATCCTCGACATCATCTTCATCTTTCTTGCTAGCAAAAACAGCTTCCATTGAAAAATATGTTTATTTTCAGGGCAAAAGAACGAGAGGCTAAGATCAAAGCTCGTATAAGGTATTTGGCAGAGTTCAACGAACACAACCGGAAGGAGAGAGCATCGAAAGCTCGTGAGAAACAGAACCGGATCAAGCAGAGGGTCCAGGCAGCGGCTGAGATGGAACTCCGGAGGAAGATAACCATGGTGCGGACGTGGAGATCGAACGAGAAGAAACGAATTGCCAGAGAGAAGTTTGAAAGGGAATTAAAAGCAAAAACTAAAGAAACGGACGTAAGTTAGTTATTTCTATAGTTAACAACCAGTATCAAAAAAAAGCAACAGGTTGCACACCGGGAGTGCCGGCAGAAGTGAAGACTTCACGCACACTCTTCCGATGTACTAAGGCAACACAAGTGGCAATTTTGTTCTTTGCGATAATAAATACTTTGAACGGCGTCATCAGTTAGCCTGCGGCGACACTTCTCTACTATTGTGTAATCGTACTCAACTGACGCTATGTATTGCCCCCGGAACTAGCGACATCTTCTTTCAACTTACTGAACAATTTACACTGGTAGCTGTAACTTTTAAACTTTTGAAAGCTCGTCTTAGTAGGCTGCTAGCTTTCTTTAAATCTTTGAATTTGGCGTTCACATTTTAGTGGCTTCTAAACTTTGACACGTGTGAGCTAGCTACTTTTACTGACACACTTAAGTACTAACGTTAAAAAGTAAAAACAAACGTTGCACATTCATCTCTTCATATAATCTTAGTTGCACAGGGAATGTGGATGGTTATTTACCGATTTTCATTGCCTGTACCTGGAACGCATATTTTTCTGCATTATTCTTATTCAAATGTTTGAAGTTTTGATTGTATTTTAAGAAAAACACTTCAGGCCGAGAACAAATGGATGGCGCGAGTCCAGAGCCAGACTCAGAAGCTTCAAGAGCAAGCTCTTCTCCTGAAGCTCTACAGCGAGGATATGTCAGCTGGCGCAAACAGGAGAGAGAAGTTAGATGTCTTCTAAAGTTTTACCCCCTTATTCATAATGGTCTGCTAACATAAAACACCTGCTAAGTAGAGTTATTTCTCAGTCTGACTTATGTCAATAGAAGAAGACAGAGCGAGATTTAGCAGTGTGCTAAGTTAGCAGACTATTATGAATAAGGGGGTTAGATTATTTTTTACACTGTGGGTAATTTGTAAGGAATCAAATAATATCCTGAAAAAAAAATTACTGCGTCGGAACTCCAGTCCGTACAAAAGTCACAGAGATTTTCGACTCCCACGGTACCCAACTTCGTGGTGTAGTGATTATGACATCCCCGTACTTGAAGGGAGGACGTGGGTTCGAGTCCCGTCGAAGTAAACATTTTTTGGGATATCATTTGATTTCTATGATATCATTGACTAATCGAAAAGTATAATTTAAAAAAATGTCTGTATACGTATAAGGTCCCTCAAAATTAGTTTATTAACTAAATTCGTGGAGTGTAAACAGGTTAAGCTTAAGTTACTTTAAATATACACAAGATACAATACAAGAATTTGATGTAGAATTTCAAACATTATTTAAACTCATTATGAATGTAAGCGGGTTAACTACGAACCTTGTTTGTGTTGGAAGAACACCAATTACTTAAGCTAACTTAGAAATCACGAGGTTCTAAGGTTCTAAATCGTTTTTGTGGTACCTGCTATGATAAACATAGCTACATAATTTTGTCGTCTGTTTTGTCGTGCATTTGTTTCCTACTCGAACAAAAAATGGCGAGACAAAACATTCTACGAATTTGGTCGCATCGCGAATCATACTCACATAGGCTAGCTGGCTTGCCGGGTCGAACCCATATCCACAGGTTGGAAACAGATTTAGACGTCGTTATCTAGACAAGACATCGAAATCGCAGCCTTCAGAATACACGATCACTACGCTCCAAGAAGGCTCTAAAGCCAATCACTAAATCTAAAGCTGACACATAAAAAGAGGCCTTTAAATTTACAGCATCTAAATTCCTTTTTCATAGTTTACGAACTTTGTGGCAACAGATGTGCGACTAAAACAATGCTAAACTAAACCTGATTTATGTAGAGACTATGCCGCTTTTTATTACAATGGATTAACTAAAATTTAAGATACCTAATCCTAAACCCTTAATGAAACGAAGAGGTGGTACCTCTTTCTATATTATCGTACTCTTTACGTCATCTTACTTCGAAATTGTCGTAAAACTATGATGGAATTATGAATTCTTTCCTAGCAATTGCTATAGCTACAGACTGTCATAGTTATGAAATACTCGCAGAGAGATAGGTAATGTGTTGTAAAGCATTCCATACCATTCGAATGTGATAACATTTGCAGTGTCATCTATCGCTATTGAGTACCGAGTATCTTCAGTAAAATTGAGGACCTTGGTGTGTTTAATTGATTTCAAAATTTGCTCACTATTTCCACAGAAAAGCTGAAGTATACGCGTACAATACGGATTTGCAGCTGCAACGCATCCGACTGGCTAACTGGAAGCTCATGCACGGAGGACATGCCAAGTCGAAAAAGCTGGTCTGGAAGATGGGCCACGAGTTTGAGAAGGTATGTAAGGGTTGGTCAGATTTCATCTGCAACATTCGTGTCCTTATTTGTTTTGCCAAAGACGCAAACAGGATATTGTCAAATCCTAATTTATCTTATTGAAATTGAAAATGTTTAGATTATTATTACGTTTAACTCAGGATTTTTTTTTCTTTCAATAAAAAAATCGGTTCATCCCTTTGGGGGTTAAGATCAAATGACAAATGGCGCATAAGCGAGCCAATGTGTTGTCGCCACCTATATTATATTATTTTTACGTTAACACAGGAAATTTTAATACTATCCATCGTACAGTTTGTGGTATAGTATATTATAAGCTATTTTTAAATAATATAATATAGGTAGCGGCGACCCCTTAAAAGGCGCATCACGAGTGAAAGTGTCGCCGCCACCTATCTCATCACTATCTTATTACTAGCTTTTGCCCGCGGCTTCGCACGCTCTATTCAAGTAGCTATGTCCGTCCCCGGGATACCGTTTACCTCCCTGCCAAATTTCATTAAGATTCGTTCAGCCGGGAACGAAATAAAAACCTATGTCCGTCTCCTGGTTCTAAGCTACCTCCCCACCAATTTTCAGCCAAATCGGTTCAGCCGTTCTTGAATTATAAATAGTGTAACTAACACAACTTTCTTCTATATATATCTAGATTATGTTAAACTTTTTTTGAGATTAAGTTGTAATGAACCGGCGGCGGCCAGAAGACTTGTAAAGTGGCTCTAAGAGTTTTTTGAAATTCCAGTCTAAACGCGGTGCCAAGGGAATGAGTGCAGAAATAGCGCAGGCAATGGCGCGGGAAGCCATGGCCAACGCGATGTCGACGCAGGGAGACACCCTCATGAGCCTCGGCCAGGCGCGCTATCAGATGGACATCCAGACTATAATGCCTCCAGCGCCGATAAAGCTTCTTGACGAGGTTTGTACACTCTGTTACTTGAGGCTACATGCGCACTGAAAGCGTGCTAAGCGCCTTAAACCCTTTTTTTAAAGTTTTTATTTAACTTGCAATGTATGTATGTATGTATGTATGTAGTTGCAAGATTCCACCCGAACAAACTACATACATATGTACATATGTATGTAGTTTGTTCGGGTGGAATCTTGCAACTCAATCAGATACCTTCAACCGATTGAGCTAAAATTTTATTTATGTGATATCAGTGACAATGCAATGTCATGTTACCATCGAGATGCTCTGATGATGGAGGCAGATAGGTGGCCATTTTATTTATTTTATTTTATTTTTATCTCTTAGGGATAACAAACAATCATACTTAAATATTAACAGTTAATAGTTAAGAAACTAAGTACTAAAAGTATGACCAGCCCCGTTATCCGCAAGTTACAGTAGAGGGGTGGTGTTAGTGAGTTAACATAGTAGTCTAGTTAATCTAGAATTATATTAAGCAAGTTAGTAAATAAAGTTGAATAAAGATGCTATTAATAAACAGTTAAACATCATTTAGCTTGTTATTTGTCTTTCTTTATCTGATGCTGTTTCCGACCAACAAACCCTGCGCACACGCCTCAGTGCCCTCCATAGTAGTAGCTCATGGTCTACCTTGTCGAAGGCTTTACAGAAGTCAGTATAAATAGAGTCAACTTGAATCCGATTATCCATGCAGTGAAAAATATAATTTGTATAGAGTAGTAGATTACTAACAGTTGACCGCTTTTTGACAAAACCATGTTGTTCTGATATTATTATTTTATGTAGGCTAGGATATATTTTGTTGTGAATTAGGCGTTCCAAAACCTTCGACAAAGTGGACAACAGCGAGATAGGTCTATAGTTGGTGACATCATTTTTACTACCTTGTTTAAAAACAGGAGTGACTTGTGCAGTTTTCCAGAGATTAGGAACTGTGCCTTCTTGAAGACTCCGGTTATATAAAATATGTAGTGGAATAACAATAGTTTCTGCAGTGTGTTTAAAGAAGAATGGAGGCAAGCCGTCAGGTCCAGGCCCTTTAGTAATATCTAACAATTTAAATTCCTTTAAAATGTCATCTCTAGAGAAGTGCAAGTTGTGAAAAGAAAAATCACAGTTACTATTAGATGCAGAGGTCTCAAGGTCGACTCCTTCATCGCTGCTGGGCTCATAGACAGAGCTGAAGAAATCTGAGAAGAGTTCACAGATTTCCTCAGGTCTGTCCGACTCAACATTACTGTATCTCATGGAGGATGGTATACCAGATTTTTTACTACTTTTTTTTACATATGACCAGAACGCCCTAACATCAACCTTCAATCTTTCTTCAATAGTTCCAATGTATGAGTTAAAGCAAATTTTACCTATTGATTTAAAACTTTTTCTTAAAATTGAATAACATTCATAGTGTTCTGTAGTCTTGTATTTTTTCCAATTTATCCAAGCTTTTTCTTTGTTTTTAAATATGTGAATCAATGGGCGAGAAAACCATGAAGGAAAACCTTTATTTTTTGTGGGCCGCAGTGGTACGTATAACTTTATTAATTCAAAGATTTTTTCATAAAAATCATTTACTGCATCCTCCAAGGGTAACTCAGAAAGAAAGTTCCAGTCTATGTTTTTTATCTGTTCATTAATTAAGGAATAATTAGCTTCCATGTAGCAATATCTAGGTGCAGAGGAAGTTTTCATAAGATTATGTGACCATAACTTAAAATTAACAAGAACACAGAACGGTGGATGTAAACTATCTGTGGGTACCAGCGGGTTCAGTGGAGGTTGGCAGGTACATGGGCCAGCATTAGTTATAAAGAGATCTAAAGTTCGGTCCATATTATTATTTATAAGGTTGAATTGTTTACTGTTTGTATATTGCATGAAATCAAATAAGCATTTCCTAATAAAAAAGCTATTATCAATAGTCTGACTTGATAGTGAATCTGAGATACTGTTATGCCAGTCTATAGTTGGAATGTTGAAATCACCAGTTATGTAGAAGGATTCTACATGGATATCGCTCAGTTCATATTGTAATAAGTTTAGAAAAGTTGAATAAGTAGAAAAGTTTTGATTTGGCGGTATGTACAGGCCACACACAACATGATACTTACTTTTTGTGTGGATTTTTAATAGGACGTAGTCGATAGATGGAGATACAGAATTACCTTCATCGCAGCAGTCACGAAGGTCCGGGCGTAGTGCTACACGCTCAGCATGCAGTTCACGCCGTATATATGAATATGAACTTTATACAAAAATGTTCAAGTATCACGTCACGGTTCGGGTGCATAGCGTTGCGTTAAGAAATTTTGCGGTTGAGATTTGAAATACTACTTTTCAATGACTAAATTTCACATATATATAAACAGATATATTTCTATATCAAAATAGAATAAGTAAAAAATGAGTAGCTAATTACCCTAATAATTCGATCAACAACAAGTCGACGAGCGACGACGCCGACCGACGGTAGATATGATTTTCGTAAGTATAAAAAACACAATATTGGGGCTGCGTTAGCCAATACCATTAAAAGTCGTGAAAACAGCTAAAGATCTGATCTTTTACGAACTTTTCTCTTCTTTTACAAAGCATATTTTTTCGTATTACACCGCCATTCTTAAAATAATTATAATTTATGTAGGCTCACTTTGGAGCCGTGTGTTGGGGAGGGGTCTTATTATTTTGACCCCTCGGCAATAAGCTGCCTTTGTTGCTTATTTTAAAGGATCTATCTTTCTGGGTAATATGGGATTGTGTCGATAAAGATGACTCTGGGGAATTTATTCAAAGTGTTTCAAGCAGGTAGTACCTAGTTGTATGAAGGTCACTTATGTTACTGAATACGGTATCTACCTATAAAATAGGCCTTTAACTGTAAAAATTCTGTTATGTATGGAGAATTTGAAGAAGACTCATTTAAATAGGTTTTATTTATTTTTGTTCACAGCTATTACGGTAAATTTTAACAATTATGCGTCGCTTTAATGTCTAAAAAATCTATAAAACACAACAAATTTAAGCATTGAACTTATTTTTTTACAATTGTTTACGTTCCGAAAATAAATTAATTTTGTATTTAACTGTTAAATTAAAATAACTACTTACGTACTTAGGTACACTTGACTGGGCTCAGGGTCTAGAGTTCGATGAGCTCCACAGCTGGACATAGAGCGCGAGCATCTGCCTCCAGTCTTTCGTAGATCGTCAAATGCAATGCCTATGCATCAATGTAGCATCCTATATAATATGTATAATTAAGCTCATAAATTTATAAATCAATTTATATTTACGTAGATGTTGGAGCAAGTGGTGATAGAGTTCGCCAGAAGACGGGTCCACATCTTGCTGAGCGACCTCGAGAAAGCCGTGTTCGATCGGGCGGGGATACTGTTCTTCCAGAACTTTAGGCCAGCGCCTGGCAAGAAAAGGTAAGTTAAAGCTAAAAGTAAGTTAAGTTATTAAGTACCAACCCAATACTTAGGTAGGTACTTACGTGTTGGTTTTAGCTTCTTAATAATATATGCATCGATTTTTTTAATCGATTCTTTAGGTCATTATTTAACCGAGAAATGATAAGACGCTTACTGAATTTCGCATTAACAAGGTAAACAAAACAAATCATAACTACAATCATTTTCGGGTGATAAAAACGCTGCCATATTGGCGCCATGTTTATTTGACGTCGACGTTCACACTCGATTAAAACCTTTTGTGACGACCTCAGTAGTGATCATCTCAGGAAAGAGGTTTTCCGAAAAATCTGAAAATAACCAGATTTCAGATTTTCAGATTTTTATTTATTGACCATTTTATAACTATGACTGTTATACTAGGTAAGTCTAAATACATTTATATTACATTTTTAAATTATATCTTATTAAATAATTATAAATAATACATTAAACCTACATTGAATCTAAAACAATCATTATATAAAAAAAAATACTTATCTATATTTTCCTACAATACAAAATTACAAAAAAAAACTATACTAATGTTTTTATTATGTGCTATTTCCTATTTGTCTAGTTTTTATAAATGATCATCCGTATCCAAAAATGAGGATTCCTGCATGGTGCTATTTAGAAATTCATTGAGGCTATAAAAAGCATTTTTTTCAAAATAACATTTTATATATTTTTTAAATTTATTGAAATTGTCTATGTTGGTGATTTTTGTAGGAAGCTTGTTAAACATTTGTAGTTTTAGGTAGTCTCCTTGTTTTTTAACTTTTTGTAACCTAACTTGCGGTACATGTAGTTTGTCACTGTTCCTTAAATTATAATTGTGCATGTCCTTTCTTTTAGTATAATTCAATTTATTTTTGTATATTTCTAATAAGCTCTTATATATATAAACTGATATAACTGTCATTATCTTAAGTTTTACGAAAAAAGGTTTTGCTGAGGTTCTTTGACTTAAGCCAACAATACGAAGTGTGAAGTGGGCAGAATAGTGTCAAATCATGGTGCAGCAAGCAGAATAAAAAAAAGAAGAAATGTGAACAGTGATGTCACATCCGCTCTAGCCAATGGCGTAGCGTTTTGAAATTTTGCGAATGAGATTTAAAATATCAATTTTTCAATGGTTAAATTCTACAATAAAAAAATATTAAAATGCTAGAATAAATATGTAGATATGCTTCTCTATCAATATATGTTTCTATATCTATACGTATATATTTTTTTACCCATTTTGAAATCACATGCATATACCCTATTGTTCACTATTTTTGTTCGTGTTCCTAAGAAGTAGTCGTTTATTTTGTTTGTAGTGTAGCGTTTCTTTCTTTCTTTCCAAGTTTTATATATATCACACTAAAACCACCGTACCACACACATACACGTTTTTTTTTCAGTGTATTAGCGAGAAAAGAAGGAAAGAAAATGTAATTATTGGTTCACTTCACGAAATACAACTAGCAACTATAATAATATACCTAAATGAAAACATACACACAAACAACAAAAATAAACTAGATAATTAAAACAGCAGAAAGTGGTGTCTATGCAGATTTTGCCGAAACTAGACTAAACTACTAAACTAGACTCAAACTAATCTAACAGGACTTAAAATGATGCCATCCTTATTATTTTGATTGTTATGACAGGGACAGCCTCGAAGCGAAACAAAAGGTCCCCGTCACAGCAAAATATCGCTCCACAAAAATTAGAGTAACGCTGGTTTTCTGACGGAACCTTTATCAGATGTTTCCAAGTTGATAAAACACTGTCAGCAAGCCGCAATATACACCGAATATTATATTGACACAAGCGCCCATAGTAACTCGCACCGGCTGTGATGGCGTTAGCGGGTACCGACGTATGGGGTCCATGGTGTATTTTTGAGATTGGATAGTAATGATTGGATAACTGCAAGCGTAATCTGCATCCTCCTGAACGAATAAAACGTTAAAATCATTAATGTTAAAAAAAAATACTGTTTTTTTATCCTCTATTCTGAAAACCACTTATATTCGTTTTCTGCATCAATAAGTTATAAATAGTTAAAAATCACACTATTACGCATAACTACACATTATAAATGCGAAAGTTTGGATGTAAGTTTGTATGGAAGTATGGATGGATGTTTGTTACCTCTTCACGCCAATACCAGAAAACGGATTGGACTGAAATTTTACATACAGGCAATTCTAATCCTCGAATCAAACATAGGCTTACTTTTTATCCCCTAAGTCAGTTCCCGTGGGATATAAATCATCTTGAAACCATGGACTGGACTCCAGGAACAAGGCGTTCGAAGCCGCGAGCCTGCCAGCAGGGCATGCTTGCTCTATAATACTCAAAAACAACTCAAATTTACCTCTATAGCAACTCGGAAGGTCCGACTTGTTTCAGCTACAAGAATGAGGAATTTAGTTTCTTGTACACGTAGATGCGCGCTGTCGTAATAGGCGACTAAGGAATATCCACCTGGGGTTGAGCAGGAGCGCCCCCTGCAGAAGAAATCTTCCACCAAACTGCGATCCCCAAGCCGCATGCCCAGCGTGGGGATTATGGGCATTACCTCCCTAGAGATAATCCCTGACAGGCTGTTAGGGTAAGGTAATATGCGCATGCGCGTTGAAGTTTTTTGTATGCTACGCCGACGCCGGTCCGTAGCACCGTAGCACGCTCTACGAAGATGTACGGTACAAATGCTTATCTTCATGGAGGAAAGGGGATATTTCAGTTAATAGAGAGAGTAAAGTGACGAGAAAAAAGAGGAGACCAAATCAGTTAGTATATCAGTTAGTATAGGACCTAAATCTACCAAACAAATGATGAAAACTGATGAGACGTCTATTTCCAGAGATAGTAGAGTATTTTTTTGAGATTTTTTTGCAAATGTTAATCGTGCAACAATTGCACCCACCAAACTCTTGCGTAAATATCCTTCGCACCTATTAAGAATCTGTGTAATTAGATTGTCTAAGAATCTGTGTAAGCCACCTTCATATTTAGATTTAGGCTTCACGATTGGTGAGAGTATCTCGGTAGTACATTTTGTTGAAAAATAGATGTTTTGCACACATTTTGCTATTTATCTCGGGAACAGCACACATTTTTTCTTCTGTTTTTGTTTTGCTAACAAACTTAAAAGTATTTCTTTAGTTGTTTCATCAACTTGTAATCAGGTAAAAACAGTTTTAGCGCATAGAAAATTCGTTGCACATCTCTGCTCTATACTTCTCACTCACGAAAAAACCATATCTTGTCATCCCACTCGAAATCTTTTGTAGCGGCGTTATTGCACACTCCTAATAAATAACCTTTGCAGGAAGAAGGTCCCGCGCTGGTCCGTGCAAGTAGCCTCAGAGATCGCCAAGCAGTACGTCAACATGCACGAGATCGGTTTCGGCGAGGTCATCAGTCACGACAATGAGGATGCGACTGATATCGACATGAAGAGCTGCAGGGACCGACCTCCGACTCCTGTGGTTGGTTGACTTTAACTTTTCTTCTCGCTGCTGACTCTCGTTTCCTCGAGCAACTACAGCTAGGAGCCATGTTCTACTAATGTTATCGCTTCATTATGACTATGATATATTTTTGGATGTAAGCGGGTTAACTACGAACCTTATTTGTGTTGGAAGAACACCAACGTTGGTGTTATTCCAATACAAATAAGGTTCGTATTGACCCACTTACATCCGTATTGAATTCGTCAAACTACGATAGTTTTTAAAGACACTCGTCACATAATTACACGTTTTGGCATTTTACCTTAGATAAAAGAAACTATTATATAAGTAATATTTTAATTAACAAATAAATAATACTGGACCATCCACATATCACCATCTAGCCCCGAGCTCGTGTTATGGGTACTAGATGACTGATATATGTACATAAGACAATACATTACATAGATATTCATTTTATATTTTGTCAGCTATATAAAAAAATTAGTTTATTTACACTTCTTGACTCTCGCTTTAGTAGATTGAAGGGAACAAAAACGAAGTCTTTGTCAAATCTGTGTGTACGGTTTAGTCTCTACAAAAACAATAACCAACATTCTTTTTAGCCAAAATTCAAGCTTTTTATTTTTCGTCAGAGATCTTAGGTACAACTTGTTACGCTTTCTTTTTAAGTCGTTGTATTTTCTGAGAAATATTTTTTATTATTTCCTAAGCCGTCGCGCACGAAACTTGCTGAAGTGACATTCAGTGAAAAAGCGGAAGACCTGCCAGATCCTGTGGCCATTGCAACGAACTTGCCCGAAAGAAGGAAAGTACTTGAGGTAGGTACCAATCTAATATAGCTTCATCTACAGACTCGCTAAGAGACTGTAAAAGCCACTCTAGAACAATGCTATTTGTACGTTAGTATATTAGGTCTGACAACTAAAAAATTCTAATTAGACCGTGTCCGTTCAGAAGTTATTATTTAGACACGTATTTTTTTGTTTTGTCGATAAAACAAAAAAATATGCAGATGTAGTGTAGGTATGGCTTGAGACACGACACGACAGAGACAGAGACAAGACAGTCTTTCCTCCTTTGAAGTTTGCGCATCTTCATAATTTTAGTATAGTAGTAGTTTTAAAATTACCGTGACTCAAGTCTCCGCTCAGCCTTACAAAAAGTTAACATAGCCAATTCAATACGATTAAATATTTACAAGTTTAATATTGCTTGCAGGCACTAAATATAAAGCATCCAATACATGTTGGCCCAACGTTGCCGAGTGAAAGCCAATACCAACGTGTAGACGGCACTTTTGCATTGCCTTGCCATCGCTTGTTATCGCTCGCGGCTATCTGTTGCGGACACTCGCCGCACATCGGAACCGTGTCGGTTTTTCTGCACAAATCAAAAACTCTTACCTGCGCTCGGCAAATCGTGTCCATATGTTTGTGTAGTTTGTGGTGCAATAGTTTGCGTAGACTTGCCAAGGTACGATCTGCAAAAACTGCTCCTCACCACGTTTGCACCCACCACTAAGGTGATTTTTCTGTGAAGTAACAACCCACCCCCGGCTTGCTTGATTTCTTTTGTTTTTAACGCAAAGCAAAATAGTTTCAATAGGAATTCCGTTTGGTGATGATACCTATCGATTTGCTACGCTTGCGTTGGCCTTAGCTCGGCCAACATGTATGGGAGTTTCACATTTAATAATTTCTTATTACAGTCTAACATTTCTCAACACGATACAGATGGTGAACGCCGCAGCCAAACTGTTGTCCCGCACCGTGAGTCAGCGCGTCCAGAAGGGGATGGACCTCACCATCGGACAGGTCACCCTGCCCAATATGAGACATCCAAGTAAGCTTGGACCGCTTTTTTATCCATGGCGCAAAGAGGCGTGATAAATGATTAATTATGGAATGAATGAACCGATTTTAACTAAGTTTTGGTTTGGTTTATAAATGGAGATGGAAATACATCATCTGTGAAAAAATTTACAGTCTCAAGCCCCGTATTCAATATAAACATTTTGTAGCACAACTGTTGCTTACCACAACTGTTGCTTACCACCATTGTTTCTCAACATCAAAGTTACTGGTAACATCTGCATGAAAATGTGACATTTTATCTACTTCATTATTTTATTATTGGTCCATACTACTGTCATGTTTAAAACTGTTTATAAATATGTCCAGTCCACATATGTCAAAATTTGTTAATATTTTTGTTATTAATTTGTTTATAAACCTATGTTTACGCTCGCCGGGTGGCAACTCCGACCTACCTCCGAACAAGTAAAACACAAGACTTAAGTATTGCCCGCAACGTGTTTACAGAAACTCAGCAACATTTTTATGCAACCATATTTATAAACAAATGTTAACAATAAATACGGGGCTTTACTAGCACGGTTCATGAGAAATAGCCTGATGACAGACGGACAGACAGTCAGACAGACAGGCGGACGGGCGAACGGACAGCGGAGTTTTAGTAAAAGGGTTCCGTTTTACCCTTTGGGTCCAAACCCTAATAAAAAATATTAACTATCTATGTATTGTAATAAGTATATCAGTTATCAAGTACCCATATCGCAAGCTCTGCATAGCTTGGGGCTAGATAATGTTGTGAATTTTCCAACATTATTTATTTATTTTGTATTGCTGGTTTCCGATTTAATAAAAATAAAGAATACTTATAATTTTTTTTGTACATTTACATGGTATACAGCTTAGGTCTTATTGTATGTTTAGGTCAATAGTATATGTATGTACCCTGTAGGGCACTGCAAAATAATATTTACATTTAAAATGGCAGAATAAAATAAGATAGGATAGGTAGATTAGCTAATCATTTCACTTTATATTATTAAACTCCGTCAAGTTAATAACCAGATAAGGTAGTATTAAGTTACACACAACGCTTTTTGATTGCTCCAGTGGATTGGGGCGAGGCAGTGGAAGGGCTATCGGAAGCGGTGGTGAACAACCGGATCCACACCGACTGCGCCGACGTGAGGCGCGCCAGCGAATTCCTCTCGCATCGCATACTGCGCTCGCTGCGAGCTGAAATGAAGCAGGAAAAACAACGAATTGTAAGTAAATAATGCCTACCCCTATCAACTGTGTGGTGCTGGCTTAGAATTGCACCACCGCAACTCTTCCCACGGGTGTTGTAAGAGGCGACTGAGGGATATCCACCGGCGGGCAGCAGTGCCCCAGCAGAACAATTATACCACCAAACTGAGATCGCCAACCAGCATGCCCAGCGTGGGGATTATGGGCATTACCCATTAGATAAACGCCAATAAGGCACTTATCAGGGGGAGGCCTGCGTCCAGCAGTGGACCAATACAGGCTGTTGAAGTTGAGGTTGAGGTAAGTGCCTATCAGGGTATCAGCACCACTGAGTTCACATCAAAATCAAAATCTAATATTCTTTAATAAATGTACCTACTTAGAAAAGTTTAAATTATAAAATGAAAATATAAGGAACAAGCAGAGGCTCACCTGATGTTAAGTGATATATCCATAGCCTAAAACAATGTAACACCTCGTAAGGTGTGCCGCTAGGAGCATGCCTCTCAATGCACTACCCTGTGTCCATCACCCTGACATAGCTATAAAGCCTCGTGTGTGTTTCCTGTAATTCAGATACAAATTAACGCCATTTCAGCGTTGATCCACAATGACTGCGGCAATTAATAGGGGGGCTTGTTTTGAAGCTTATAAAGCCTCATTTACCTGTAATTTTATTATCGATGACAGATTGAGGCCATTTCGGCGTTGATCCACAGTTCCACACCGACTACGGCAATTAATAGGACGCTTTTTAGAAGCTTATAAACCCTCATTTCCTGTAATTCTATTATCGATGCCAGATTGAGGCCATTTCGGCGTTGATCCACACCGACTGCGGCAATTAATAGGACGCTTTTTAGAAGCTTAGCCTCGTGTGCCTGTAATTCTAGTATCGATACAGATTACCGCTATTTCGGCATTGATCCTCAAAGACTGCGGCAATTAATAGGGCGCTTGTTTTGAAGCTTATAAAGCCTCATTTACCTGGAACTCCTGTAATTCTAGTATCGATGACAGATTGAGGCCATTTCGGCGTTGATCCACACCGACTGCGGCAGTTAATAGGGCGCTTGTTTTGAATCTTAGAACAGAATTACAGTAACAGTCGTAGGTATTTATTTAAGTCTGTTTTTTAATCGTCAGATAACTTTTAAAGATAGGCTTTTTGTATAGTGCGTAAGCCCTCGCAACTAGGGGTTATTTAAAACTAAGTTCTGTAAGTTTTTAATTAAGTAATGGCATTTTAGTAACCGACTTCAGAAATGGAGGTTCTCAATTTATCGCGTATGTTTTTTATGTATGTATGTTACTTGATATCTCCGCCCATGGTTAACCGATTTTGCGAATTCTTTCACTATTGTACAGAGAATGACCCCGAGATGGTCCCATAAGAATTTATTTCCGAGTTATTAGTATATTTTTAAAATTGTCAAAATAAAAGCCAATTTGAAGTCGGTTTATAGTTTTTTAAAACACGCCAAATTATTTAAATTACAATTAAGGAGACGTCTCATTGTAATAAAATTAACTCGTTTCTGTTCGATCTTTCACAGAAAGAGATGCTAAAACAGATTCCCGAAGACAAAGATTTCTACAACCCAGAAGACGTAGAGGACCCTGGAAAGTCTGAACGTACCAATTCGCCAGAAGTTACCGTGAACTGAATTCACACAAACCTCAGTGACTGATGGATGTGTTTTAGTTTATAGAGAGTTTGATTTGGAATCGGTGTGTCTACCATGAGTTTTGACAATCTATACTCGCTAGCGACTGTAGTAAAAAAATGTATGAAAACTTCTAAAGCGCCTCTAGTGGATAGTTGGGAACTAAAATGCGCCGTATGAGTCGCGTAGGCGTATTTACGTTACTACTGTAGTAACGTCAGGCGATCTAACTGTGACAACTCATGGTAAACATACTGATACTTGTTGGTTTATGGGCCGTTGATTGTTTTTCTAAATAACTAGTTGTTCCTTTTTTCTAATTTTAATGCTTTGATCTCTTTTGTCATTATTTAAATCCGAGTATTTTATAAAATAATTAAAAATATCTTCTACTGAAATTGTCTTTTTTGTTGCGTTTTTATGTAAGCAGACCCGGTTTCAGTTAAAAAGGTAAACAAAAGTATGACCAAAACTTTTGTTTTACCTTTCTAACTGAAGTGTAATTTTTGCACTATTTACGAAGAAATTATGTGCGTGTGGAGCTGACTTCTGAAATCCTTGCAAGTCGACTTGAAAAAAATCAAGACATTTAGATAAAATAATGTTAGCATGAAGCAAAGGTCCATCATTTTGTTAAACTTAAAGAAAAAGCCGGTAACGCACATTAGAAAAGAGGCAGGTTTAGACAAACCTCAAGTAGGAGGGTAGTTTACTCTCGCCCATTATTTCTGCCCAAACCGGGTTCCAGTGCTGGTTGGGCGCAGATTCCAATCCGGTAGACGCACGCACAGCTGGCTACAGTATGTTATCCTTATTCCTTGGTACTTTAATTTAACTATATTCTTATTTACACAAGTAAATACACATTATAAACTATATTATCTATTTACTTGTTGTAAGATATCGATGCAGGGGAGCTCAGGGACAGGAGTGAAACGACCGCTGGTTGGTAACACACTAGTTTATTGTACTGAGGTGACGCGGCTGGTGCAGGCACGCACACATACGTAGACACTTATAACTACATACGTAACATTCCTCCCCTAGTACAATAATACTAATAAACGATTAAGTAAGTACTAAAAAAACTTCTTATAAGAGATAGCGGGACGACTACGCATCGATCTTGCTTGAAGAGCTGAGTCTGTATTCTCAATCGGTTGAGGTTCTTCAAAGTTCTGGTCAGCATCCTCAGCTACAGACTTATCTGTGCTCGCCTCATAATCAGTCTCACTTTGAGATTCATTCGCGTCATAGAATTCCTCTCTCCTTCCCGGAGTAGAACAACTAGGCAACATTGATTGACCTCTTCCTTGCTGAGTGTGTGCTTCTGTCTCCACCGATGAGTAAGTAGACGTGGATGGGAGATGCGATTGTTGGGTCGGCATCGTCGGTGGCGAACAAGGTGGCGATGTTGGAGACGGCGGCGATGCTGACGAAGGTGGCGGCGGAGGTGACGGTGATGAACGCGAAAACGAGGGTAGATGTGGCCTATATACAGGTATATTTACATTCATTGTATCTTCTAGATTGATGGTAGTCCCTTTATATTTAACTAACTGATTAATATGTCTTTTAAAACTTTCTGTGCTTTCTAAATCTTTAACTAAATACACAACTTTTCCTATCTTCTTTGTGATTATTCCTTTACACCATGTATAAGTTGTTTTGTTTACACATCTTTTGTATAAGACCATTTCGTTTATATCTAAATCTTGAATTTCCTTTTTCACATTGTGATTAGTTTGCAAACACTGTTGATTTTGTACACGGTTAAGAACAGTTGACGAGGGTGATGATGATGACGATGATCTAGGGTTAATGATGTCTAAACGTGACCTTAACTTGTGACCGTATACCATTTCAGCAGGAGACATACCCGTGGTGGTGTGTACTGAGTTTCTGTAGTCCATAAGATATCTTAATAATTTTAAATCAGTACTACCTTTCACAGTTTTATCATACGACGAAAGGCAAGACTTTATTCCCCTTTTTACAATCTTAACAAAACTTTCCGCCTGGCCGTTGCTAGGCGGGTGGTACACCGGCGAAGTCACATGACTGATTCCATTTGTTGAGCAAAACAATTTAAACTCACGTGAACAGAAAGATGTACCGTTATCACTAACAATTGTGTTCGGAATTCCAAATCTTGAAAAAAAATCACAAAGCTTTCCAATTACCGCAGCTGATGACGTAGTAGAATTCATAGGATATACCTCTACCCACTTTGTATGTGCATCAACCACTACTAAGTACATGCAACTCTTTATCGGCCCTAAAAAATCAACGTGTATTCTATAGAACGCAGTAGTCGGGTATTCCCAACGAGCCAGAGGGGCGCGCGGGGGCGAGGGGCGCAGCTGGATGCATACATCACATGAACTGATCATGGATTCTATCGCCTGATCGATACCGGGAAACCAGAATCTTGAGCGAGCCTCGGCCTTAGTCTTAACAATACCTAAATGCGATTGATGTAGTTCCGATAACACAGTTTTATATAAGGTAGTAGGTATAACGACCTTGTGTCCTCGCATAATGCACCCATTCTCAACTGATAACTGTGATCTACACAAATGATAAGCTTTTATTCTTACATCAGTTAATTTCGGCGGCCATCCCTTAATGACATAACCTTTTACTAATTTCAATAATTGATCATTATCAGTTTCGGCGCGTAACTGGTCTAACGTTATCGGCATACTGCCGTCCATCACAAAACATACATAGGTAGCCCGGTCATAGGCTACCTCACAGTCGCAGCACTGGCAGCGTTCGGTGCAAGCGCACTCGTGCACCGCGCGTTGAAGGCTAGCGCGGGACAGGTAGTCTGCGCTGTTATCAGCGCTGCGTACGTACTCTATTGTATAATTATAACTAGGTACTTAAAAATAATGCATAGCGTTGAAGTCTATTTGCGGACATTTCCGGTATTCCTTTATTAGGGCCAAATATAGATAACAGAGGTTTGTGGTCTGTTCGTAAAACAAACGGTACAGACCTGCCATATAAATACTGGTGAAAACGACGAACGCCGTAAATGATAGCTGTCGCTTCCTTTTGTATTTGAGAGTAACGAGTCTCCGCGGTGTTTAATGTACTGGATAACGGTACATCTTTGAACTTGCTTTTGTAATAGCTCTCTGGAATTACGGTAACTGCCGACCCACTATCTATTTCAAATTTTAATGTCAATTTGTTAATCAAAATACTTTCCACCATAGGTTCTCCTCTGAAAGATCGGATATAATATAACTTACCATCATCACCGGCATCGTCCTCACCCTTGTCACTGCATTCCAACTCAACGTAGTTCACTTTCTTAGTACACATTCTACGCAGGTGGCCCTTTTCGTGACACTTTTTGCAATCATAGTTGGCGAACCGGCACTCCGATGATTTGTGGTTCGAATAACCACATACACTACATTTAGCTTTTCCTACAGTTGCATTTTTTACGTCCTTGGATATCTTGAATAGCTGGCTGTCGGCGGCTGCGTGCGCGGCGCTGGCCGCGGCCGCTCGTGCGCAGCTCATGTTCTCCGCCATCTTGACGACTTCTGCCATGCTGAGAGTAACCAAATCTTTGGTGTACAGCTTCTCTTTCTCTTGTCCCGGCAGCATGCCCATGAGAAATCTGTCGCGAAGTGCTTCTTCAATATTACAAAAGCCACACTTCTCTGTAAGTCCTCGTAGACGCGCCGCCCACTGTGAGTGTGTTTCGCCCGTTTGTTGAGTTGCCGCGTAGAAATTATGACGCTCAGCAAATCCGATACGTTTTGGGGTGAAATGCGCGTCAAGGATATTCAGGAGATCCGCGTAGGGCACGTCTTCAAGACTTTTTGGCAGTACCAAGTCCGCCGCTAACTTGTAGGTTCCTTCTGTGAATGCGCTCAGCAGGATCGCTTTCCGTTTGCTGCCCGTTGAATCCGTCGAAGCAGTGATATCATTGGCAAGAAAATACTGCGCGATCCGGCCTCTATACGTTTTCCACGTTTGTAAATTATGGTCAAACGTATTTAAAATTCCGAATTGCGCAGAATTCGCCATCTTTTTGCACTTGCGGGTAGATCGGCGCCACTGTAAGATATCGATGCAGGGGAGCTCAGGGACAGGAGTGAAACGACCGCTGGTTGGTAACACACTAGTTTATTGTACTGAGGTGACGCGGCTGGTGCAGGCACGCACACATACGTAGACACTTATAACTACATACGTAACACTTGTGAAAATAACGTACACAGTATCTATATTAAGACGAAATTAATAACTTTAATTTGTTTTTTCTTCACAAGTAAATACACGGTATACACTAGTATCTTTTTCAATGGTACTAAGGACACTGACATCCGGTTTCTCGAACGCTTATTATTATGACAAATTGTTGACAATTTGTCAGGCTGTACACGCACTTCTTTTATTACTCGCGTGGTTTTTTTTGCAGAATTCTGTAACTTAAGGCATACCCGAGCCAATCTGACAGCAATTCCTATTTTATCATATTTTTACGTTTATCATAGGATTTTTTATAAATCCTACGTTCAGTTTGTGGTATCTATTATAAGCTATTTTTTAATACCTCTTTTATAATTTTATCTCATATAGTTTAGGAGGAGATGCAAAAATAGAGTTTGGTGGCCAAAAAGCGCAACTTCGTATCTCTTCCTAAGCTTTACAAAATGAAACTATTACAGAGGCATTAATAAATAGCTTATAATAGATACCACAAACTGAACGTAGGATTTTTAAAAATTCCTGCGTTTAACGTAATAATAAGATAAAATAGTTGGGGGCGCCACTTTCGCTGGTGTATGGGCCTTAATGGAAGTTCACTAGCGGAAAAATATGAATCTTTGGAGATCTATAAAGTTGTAGGTAGCTAAAATAGCAAGGAATTTTGTTCGTCGTACATGTAAGTTAAGTTAAGTACGCAGGTTATATTCCGCGAGATTAAAATTCACGCTGTGAGATTCCGCAGTGCGTACCTATATATAACAAGCCGTTGACTATCCATTCAATGTGACAAGCGTTCGAGAAACCGGCGGTTAGTATAGTAATATCACTTGTACCACTGATGGTACAAATCAATGGTACTATATACACAAGAGGGTACGACGGCGGTAGGAATCAGAAGTTCTGAGTTGAACTTTTCGGAACTAGGAGGGCCTCAGACGCTCCTAGTGTCAATCAAGTGCGCTCTACTCTATTTGGGGCCTGTGATGCTGCGTGCATAGTCCAGTAATGCCCGAATCAAAGATTAGCCGTTTAACAACTAGCCTAGACAGCAGTGGAATTACGATGCACTTGCAATTGTATGGCGGAACATTGAAATGGCTTTCAAGGCCATCAAAAGGGCTTTCAAATGTAAAGTTTTTTTTTTGACTGGACAATTCACAGCTTTATCTAGCCCCAAGCTACGCAGAGCTTGTGTTATGGATGTATATACAGGGTGTCCCAGAAATGGTGGATAATCCTGCACGTGCGTGTGTCTACGAGTCTACAGTCTACGACATTTTTTGTTTTGTAATGAAACGCCTACTTTTACACATAAGCAGCTATAGCTCAGTAATTTTACTATTAAAGTAGATAATTATGGTACTGTTTTAGAATCCTTATGATGTAGGTAATTTTTTTATGTGGTTGGCTACACAACTCCAATACATTTTTTTTACACCACATGTGGTCAAACTTAGCAGTAAAATGAATTTCAGAAATAAAATTTGTTTAGGGACTACTAGTTAACTACTATTCTAAGTAGTTGAGTTTTTTAAAGGTAAGGTAAGATAAGTTTTTTTTTTGTGGGATTGTGGGTTCCCCCGCACACGCACGTGCAGGATTATCCACCATTTCTGGGACACCCTCTATATACATATATATATAGGTATTGAAATAATTATGTTGGATGGATGGGAGATTTTACCGTAATCATTCTGCAGAACGGCACCACCCCCGCCCACGGTACATGCAAGAATCCGTTTTCAGGGGCTTAGACATAGAGTTAGGATAGGTACAAGCCAAAATCGAAATGCTAAATGAGTGATTTCGTCCGTCCATAACCTATTTTATCTATAACTTTCAGTAGTAACTCGTTGACAACAAGGTACCACAAAAAATATTTGAAATTGGAAACGAAGCACAGTTACGTCAGTGTCAAAATTTCAGTTAAAAATGTGAACACTGAAAAAAAATACCACACTCAAACTCCACAATATTTGACCATTTCTGAACAATAAAACCATTCCAACTACGTGATGCAGCTCCTACACGAGAACAAGACATATCTGATGACGGTCCGGGACCACAATATGAGTGACAGCATCAACATGAACATGAAGGTACCTATAGTAAGAACTAGCAGCGCCTCGCGGAATAACCCGCGTGCGTAGTTCCCGTTCCCGTGGGAATTCTGGGATAAAATATAGCCTATGGCACTTCCTGAAAAGTAAGCTTTTTAATGATGAAAGAATTTTTAATCGATCTAGTAGTTTCGGAGCCTATTCAATAGATAACAAACAATCGATCTATTTCCTCTTTATAATATTACCTAGTATAAACAATGCATAAAGCAGTTTTCTCACCGCTGTTGATGAACGAGATGCGAGTAAAGCGAGAAACTAGAAACGAGTTGGCGAGCAGCGTGAAGCGAGTGTTTAGTTTCGATAGTTTTGTCACTCGGTTATAAGTGAGCATTGCTGAGCGAGTATCGTTGAGCGGCTAAGCGAGTATTATCTTTGAAAGCTTTTGTCGCAAGTGAGTCCTCGCTGGCGCGCGGTAAACAGTCAGCGGTCAACTATTATTAATATAAATAATGCATCTCTTTTATACACGAAATGTATTTCTAATGTTTCTAGTGTCCGTTTCTTGAGCGAGAAAATAGCCGATAGTCGCTTACTCGCGGGCCTAAATATCAATGTCCTCTTCAGACTCGTTGCGTGGAAGAGATCACTTTCAGCGATAAGACCGCCGATTGTACCGTCTGTTTTTTTTTATGTTTGTTACCTTAGAACTTTTGACTTGGTGGTCCGATTTGCATGATTCTTTTTTTATATTAAAGCTGGTGCTTCCCGTGTGGTCCCATTTTAATTTTGTTCAGTTCTGACAATGGGATCCATATAAATTCATGAAAAAACTGTAAAAATTAAAGTCGGTTTATAGTTTTTTAAAACAAAATTAATTATTGTAGTAAAACTTTAAAATGTATCGAATTTCTTCATTAGATTCACTCATCTTAACAGTACGAAAAACAAAAAAATTACACATATAATTAATTTGAATTTGGAACTATGTTCTTTAAAAATTTAACTTTTAATGATACCAAAACCAGCTAGATACAATTAATATAGCCAAAGATATTTTATTACAAGTTCATACATACTATAATGCGAAAATACTTTTTTCCCAACCTAATATGTATCTAATATGTCTCATAATATGTATGACCTATCTGTTCAGGATACCGCGTCCAGCCTTGATGTGAAAGAAAAGGTTTCCTCAAATGCGTCCCTACTGCTCATGAACCCAGTAGCAAGCGGAGACAACGTCGCCACCTGCCTTAACTCCGCTCATAGGCTGAAAGAGGAGCTTCCTCCGCTTGTGCCGTGCTGTGAAGGCAAAGAGCTTCAGGTACGAGCAAAAAATACATAGATAATCATAGCTAACGGCTCTACAGCCCGATAAAAGAACCAGAGATTTTCGACTTCACGGTACTCGAGTTCCTGGTTGTTATCACATTCCCATACTGGTTTATGGGAGGACAACATTACATATTATACTATATGAATATAATAAAAATAAAGTAGGCTAAGTAAAAGTTAATAGAATTAGTTTTATTTAATTTAATATGTAAAATGTGCTCTAGACGTGTGTTACACACTAGGTATTTGTTTGCTGTAGGTAGGTATCGTATGTACCTATGTAGTAATCGTCCAATTTCCTAAGTAATCACGTTTTTAAGAAATGTTTTTCCAGCTTTGTGCAACCACACCAGCACCTGTCAGAAAATCAGCGCCCCCATAGCTTCGGCTTGTAGCGGCATAATGCTGAGACAGGAACCTTTTTACTTAGGGGGTCTAACCGATATCTTGCAACTTTTGCAGATAAATGAAGACTTGGTGCGCAGTGGGCTGTCGGCGATATCCGTGAAACACGACTCGTGCTTGGTGCAGTGCCTCAGCATGTCGCAGGCATTCGAGATGGTGCAATTTCCACAACTGCAGGGTCTAGTTAAGGTAGAGATTAACCATTCTTAAAGTGAACTCGTATTCACAGAATTATACTAGTACTTTTAGTGTTCTAAAAAACTCTAAAACGGACTTCAAATACCTAGATAGTTTTTTCATGGATCCCACTGTCAGAACTGGACCAAATTAAAATGGGACTCGCAGGAAGCACCAGCTTTCATATACAAATCGAATTCATGAAAATCGGACGACCCAGTCAAAAGTTTTGAGGTAAAAACAATAAAAATAACAGTCGAATTAAAAACCTACTCCTTATTTTGAAGTCGGATAAAAAGTCTGCTTGCTTGGTAGTATACACAGAACTGGAGAGGTTTTGATATATTTATCTATGATGATTATCGAATCGTCGAAAGTTTAGTTTAATTCGGTTGTCGACAGCATCGCAACTCGTTTCGTAGTCTGCACCGCCCGGACCTGAAAAGAGTTCCCTACTTGCGAAGAATGACTCCGCATGAACTGGAAACACTGTTTCGAGGCTATGCAGACTTCCCCAGGCTCGATAAGAAAGGTAAGTTCTTATCTATAAGGTTGGTAGGTACCTATCTACCGCAGGGGTGGCAAACCTTTTTGAATAAACATGCCATTTTTTCCAAATAACAACACTGTGATTTTAGGTGATGATCTTTCCTTTTATTTTCTAGAACACAAATACAAACTAGATGATATGACAAAACAAGCAATGCCGTCAAACGACATGCAAGTCATGCAACATCAAGAAGTTTTGAACAAAGAAGGTAAGAAGTTCAACTGAGTATAGAGTCTGTTCAAAAAGAGAAGAGTCGTGGGAAGCCTTTTGGCGACTTAGGTCTATCAGGAAAAATGAATACCTATGTATAAAAATGTCGAATTTATTAAATTAAATTGTCGAAGGCTATTTATGCCGAGATATTAGTTCACCGTTTCGCCACGACTCTTCTCTTTTTGAACAGACTCTACCTAGGTAGGTTTGCTGCTGAGCCGAAAATAGGAGTACTTATGGAGTACCTATGGCAAAGATTTAAATCGTTAGATGGGCCCTTTCCGTAGTGACACCACGTCGTGATGTTGCAAAGCGAAATGAGTTAGGTCGTTCATTTGTTAACAGCTAGTTGCCTATTGTGTTTTTTCACAAAAATCCTGCAATATGATTACACAATAAAAATGGTAATAAATCAGTAGGTAAGGAAACAATTCAACACAATTTGCGTCTTAAATGGCTGCCACTTTTGAGAAGCCAGGCTGCCACTTTTGATTTATCTCCCCTTTTTACATCGATGGCTGCTTGTATGCATGTCGGAAAAGCTGATTCCCTAAAAATCAACTTAATGCGCAAATATCGGCTTGAGTCGATTCAATTGCACACGAGTGTAGAAGATGTAGTTGCCAGCTTGAAGCAGTCGATAGAGTCGATACAACTATGTATTTTTATTCTTAGACACGAAAGCTCTCCATGCCATCTTGGAGACCCGTTCAGGCGCCGAAGACGTGCCTGCCGGCATGAGACTGCACGGCGCCCGCGCGAGGCTCTACACTTCAGTGCTGGCGGGGGCCAATACTGGCAATCAGCTGGAGTAAGTAAGCAGCATTAGTTACTGAAGTTTGTTATTATAGACTACAATAACAAAAAACTGAGCCGCCAACCATTGTCTCCCGCTTCTGCTACAGAGTGAACTTGTGCGGTGTTACCACCTGTAAAATAAGTAGATGGGTAGGTATCTACTTTACTTTACTACTTTTTATCGTATCGCCCCGGATCAGGGGAGGCCTGCGTCCAGCCGTGGACCAAATACAGGCTGTTGAGGTTGAGGTTACCAAAGGCAGAAGCGTAACCTTCTGCATCTTTTCCAGGGTAAACCATATAAATGAAGAATACGACACCCGAGTACCGGACGTGGTACTCCCAGAAGACGAAGTCCAATTACACGAAGAACTGCAAATCATTCTCCCGCCGAGATGCGATGACGTCACAGCAGACTCTTCGATAACCGCTGCTTCTACAGACACCTTCAGTTAATAATAACTACAAAAAACACCCCAAGTACGGATCTATGAAGGGTAATAAAACCCATTTGAACATTGGCCTTAAAACTCGGAAAAACATCCAAAGGCTCGCTCGGTTCTCGAAAAAGAAATTATGCAGGATATTTATGTATATAAGTTGGATATTGGATGACCTCTAATAAAGTTAACTATTTTAAACTTTGGTGTTTTCTGATCTGAGAGCCCTAGTTGTACCTATATCTCTTTAACACCGTTTTCTAGCAAGTTGGAAACTTCTGAATGGCTTGACTTATCAGAATCCTAAAATACATTAATTTCTGAGATATGCGCTATGCCTATTATTCAAGCGTGTGGACTAAGAGCTTTACTCAGGGTTATACCGACTTGGATTTAAGATTAACTATATAAATGATAGACCTTCGCTCCGGTTTTACATTATTACATAACTGAATCTGTTTTTTTTTTCAAGTCGATTTGCAAGGATTTCGAAAGTGAGCTAGTACACACGCAAATAAAATACCCCTGCTGGACGTATGAAAAGGCACTAGCTTCACAAAGAGAATACAATAACTTCGTAAGATAGTGTAGCTTCAGTTGAGTCTTTTCAAAAAAAGCGTGGGAATTGAGGGCGCTCGTGTGCTAATTTAAAACTTTTGTTACACTGCTCTGTCATTGCAGTACGACTAAAAGTGATAGTTCACCGTAACGCCACAACGCGACGCTTCTCTTTTTGAACAGACTCTACTGATTTTTGTTAAGGCCCATACACCACCGAAAGTGGCGCCCCCCAACTATTATATCTTATTATTACGTTGAACGCAGGAATTTTCAAAAATCCTACGTTCAGTTTGTGGTATCTATTATAAGCTATTTATAAATGCCTCTGTAATAGTTTCATTTTGTAAAGCTTAGGAAGAGATACGAAGTTGCGCTTTTTGGCCACCAAACTCTATTTTTGCATCTCCTCCTAAACTATATGAGATAAAATTATAAAAGAGGTATTAAAAAATAGCTTAGAATAGATACCACAAACTGAACGTAGGATTTTTAAAAATTCCTATGATAAACGTAAAAATATGATAAAATAGGAATTGCTGTCAGATTGGCTCGGGTATGCGCCTTAATGCTGATTGTGAGTATAAGAAAATATGAAAGTTATTTAAACTTCCCCCTTGGAGCGCTGTGTTCGACATCGCCATAGAAAAATAAAGTTGACGCAAACTTGGCAATAAACGTACAAGGTACTTGGCAATGGAAGTTTACCGAGGAGCTTGTACTATATAATCTCTATGCCTATGCACATTGCCATAGAAAAATAAAGTAGACGCAAACTTCATAAAAACCGTATGGGAGTACAGTCAGCATGCTGAAGTCTTAAAGGAAACAAGTTACTTCGAGGGTGAATTTATATTGAAATAACCTTTCTACAATATAATACAGCATACTGTAATCCGCTTTTCACACGCACCATACATTACATACCATATTTATAATTATTTATACAAATCGGTGCGTAATACTTTTAAATTTAATTGCACTTTACAAAATCCGATAAAGCGTTTAGGAAATACGAGTACATAACATAACTAGTGCTATTCTTTTAGCCCCAATTGTTTAAATAAATAAATCGTTCGAAAATCAGTTTTATCTGCATAATAATAGTGATTGAAATCAGAATTTCTAGGCAAATTTACCCGGTTAAGCATCAAGGGAGGTAGCATTTATTCATGTCGATTGAGATCGATTCAATCGATCGATCTCAATCGTCAAATTGGGACTACTCAAAGCTTAAAGCTCAGAGAAATTGATTGTCTAATACACAACCCTTAAATAATTGATTTCTATTATACGGTAAACTTAATTTAACTCTAAGCTTTGAGCTTTGCTTCGAGTTATCAATCCTAAGCTACGTAATTAATGTTACAGAATGGTTTTTACATCCAAATGAAATGTCATTTACAATAATTATAAGATAGAGAAACATAAACTTCAATCGTAAGAAACATTCCAAAAATAAAGTATACATTTGAAAGTGTCTAACATAATTTTATATCACAAAGAACAGGTGAGATTAACAGAAAATAAAGTATTATAATAGCTAACATATTAATGTCAATAGTTAAAGAAATCGATCCAGGTGAGTTTAACAATATTTTGAATGGTCCCCTATCAAAATAACATAAGAATTCGCTTATAAACGTGATTCGTAGGCCTTTTGGATTTATTAAAAAACCCACTAACCTGATAAGTACTTACAGCAACATAAGGAATAAATAGTATTACAGTAGGAAGTTCCACATTGCTTTCTTGGCAACACTGCTTTGATTAAGTTTCGAATACAGACAACTGTCTTTGTAGGTACAAGTGGCGCGAACTGTATTTCAAGCGAAAACTAGATGCCATGTAATACTTGTAGTAAAATTGCAGACTTCAAACTGAAATTGCAGTGGTTCCATTTATTATTACTACACCTCGCAGGTTATAACTTAGAAAACGACCTTTAGCTTGAATTACAGTATTTTCCTAAGCGAAGCCAATACGGAATGATTATGTACCTATCTTACCAGTTTTACCCTAAATCAGTTCTCTAACTACCTCTAAAACTAAAAAGGCAATTTTATTGTTTTGGAAGATGTAAATCAAGATCCAAAATGTAAAAAAATCTTCCTATTTTAGCCTACGAATATCCTAAAAGGACTATTTACATAGAAAACTGGTTAATACCTACCCTTTTAAAAACATGACAGTGAGTTTGAATTGTACAAAATTTTGTGACGATTTCTATGAGTGCAATCAGTTTTTCGTCGTTCCTAAACCAGTTTTCCATGTAAATGCAGTTACATTGAGGGTAGTTATAAAATCGCAACACTGTCACCTACAGAATCACATCGAAAGCGGAAAGCACAATACAGAGTCCCTATAAACCTACAAAATAAATCAATAAATCATCCTAATTTGAGTATGAGAAGACAACATAATGGAAAAGAATACAAAAGTCTCATTATGTACAAGAAACTTCAATATTATGTACACTTTGATTTGTAACATATGACGGTTGCATACATTTCGACGATATAACAAAACAAGTAAAGTTCACCCTGATGTGCCTCGTTAAGGTATGAAACATTGGTGTTCTTCCAACACAAATAAGGTTCGTAGTTAACCCGCTTACATCCATGAAGTAAAGTTCAGTACAGATTTGAGGCAAACATTAGTAATAAATGAGTATCTATCTATTTATTGTCCTATTAATAGACAGCCTTTTTAAGTATTCATTGCTTTTTTGTTATGATTTATCGTAGAACAAATATCACGCAACATTAAAGCTATTTCACCAAGTATAAGTAGATGCCCTAGACATGAGCTACAGGACAGATATATGTTACAGTAGCTATTTCTAACTATTTATATATAAAAAGATAAAACTGCAAACATAGTTGAGTGAAGACACTACAGAACCCACTCAACGCAACGTATGCGACGAAATATAGGAAACGTCAGATAAATGTGTCCCTAGGCCATCTGTTTTCATATAATTCAGGCGCCTAAGGGTTCGTTTTCGCTGTCGTGCAAAACTAACTCTTATGTCGCTTGCATAAGATTAGCGTTTGCACGAAAATAAATCAGAAATATCGATTTCGTTTTTAACGGGCCCAGATTTCATCAAGCGTAGCGTTGCGTGACGTAGGCCAAGTCTATTTCTTGCTTGATTTGTTACACACCTCCAAATGTACACAATCGTCAAAACTCAATAATAATTTATTCTAGATCCAGCGCAAGCGTGCATCTATACAAAACTACTTTGTATACATTTTTAAAAGCCGCCGCGATTATCTTTTGTTTTTTCATTAAAAAAACAAACACGCTGACGTCATAAAACCAGACTTTCCAGTATACGAAAAACAAAAGGGGATCGCGCAAGCTTTTAAAAATTCCCCTACACCTTTGTAACATTTCAATGCTTTTACTTCAAGCTACCTAAGTTGGGTTTACACTACATTGGACTTTTGAAATTGTACGGAAACGTATTACATAATTGATTTTAAAGTAGATTGGCATCAAAATATAGACGTTTAAATTAATAACAAGTATGTATATATACCTACTCTGTCCTCGCTTTTTCACTGTTTTTCACCAAATTGAAGGCCTACAAAATGGCAAAGAACCACATCACAAGGAGATTATCTTGATACCTTATTTATCAAATTCGTTTTAGCCCTTTTGATGCTTGGCAGTAATAAAGGAAGTCCGCCAATCACCTAGAAACACTCGAAAACTGCGAGACTATTCGGTCATTCTACTATTCACAGAAAACCGCAAATATTCATGGTCCGGTTGGAAAAGTGGTTCGTTTCCACTCGTACCATAACAGTTCCATGATGGAACTACTGATGTTTTTTTTTTATCTTGTGTATATGGAAATTCGCTGACCGAAACGCATTAGATTAGGAAATTATAGCCTGTATTAACCATTCCCTAAAGCGATTTTGGCACGTTGTCGATTTTACCAATCTCGTCATGGATTTGTAGTTTAGTAAAACTGTTTTGAATTGATCGATAGTGGTGACGATGCAGCTGTCGCCAAAAAAAAAACTATTTTGACAGCGCTAACACTGATGCTATCCTTTTCATTCCGACCGTTTTGAGAGTAACGGAGAGGGACAGAAACAATTTTGGTGATGTTAAATACAGTACAATTGGACTGAACTAGATTACAGTAGCAGTGGAGTAAAAAGTAAAGTTTTGGCGTTATCGGAATTGAAACCAGTGTAAACCCACCTTAACTACAAATATGGAGGTAAACATTAACTAATAAATCGAAAAAAAAACATTATACTATGTAATTTTAAATAAACATAAAAAAATCAAAATTTCAATTACAACAAATCTAAATTTCGAATTAAATAATGGAATTGATTAATTTGTTGTGACGCAAGTCCACCGTTAGCTATCTAAAGACGAGAAGTCCGAACGCGCGTATTGTCTTGGAATAACGACACTGGTTCACATATAACTTGTTCTGACACGGGCGCAGCTTAAAATTAAATGGCATCGAAATCCTCACCTGGAACAAGAGAAAAAACATTCAAATCATGTGTTCATATCATATAGCATTCAAAAATCGTATCTTTCTTAACTGTGATACAGCTAAGAAGATTAAAGCACAAATAATATATTAGTTACCACTTTAATAACAAACATAAAGCACATCCAATCAACCATGGTTGGAAGAAAACACAAAAATAATAATAATTAATAACTCTGCACTCTACTACCCGACATCAAATACAAAACTACTAAGATTATTTTTATGCACAATTATATATTACATAATTTTGACAATTAATACCTAACTTAACCTCCAGTTTGAATAAATAAATAGAAATACGGAACCTAAAAGATAACACAATTAACTATAAATCGCCTAACTAATTAATAACCCTGCACTCTACTACAGGACATAAAATGCATAAGCTAAACCTGACACATCCAGTCGCTACTGATCTATGTAACCCGAACCGCTTATTGTTCTGAACATGCTGTCGACTGTTGCATTGTGTCGGTCTCGTCAACATTTATTTAGAAACTACCCACTTTTAATTTTCTTTCTGTCTCTATCATTTTGTTTATTTGTATAAACAAAATGATAGAGTAGTATTTTGGGGGGCTTTACTACTCGCGTCCGTAGGTGGTTACCCTCAGTGACCCTACACGTGTCCCCTGGGTGGTGCTAAAAGAGTAGTTCTGGTGGTAGGCTTCGGCCGCGGCTTGTCACCACCCACCGTACTAAGCCGTGCCGCCAAACGACCTCGCGGTCGTGTTCCGGTGCGTGGTTCGGTGTAGCCATGAACCAACCTAGTGAGTACGGGTCAGGGCAGTTATGCACATCTTGGTCGGTGAAAATATTTGTCTGACGACGTTGCACCTGCACCAGGCGATCAGTCGTGGAGGGTAGCGGGATCCGAAGCACGGTTCTCCGCTGGCCGACCGCAGGTTGTAGGGGGCCCAAGTAGCGTGCCAGCCACACGTGAAAGGCTGCCCCGCCGCCTCGCGAAAAATCCCGGAGTGCTCCATCGTGCCGGTTGGCGACCGGACGAGAGGACCAGGTGGCCACTTCCGGGGGGGTTCGGGCGTCCCCGCAGTCTCCACGACTGATATCCTGTACTGTGTGGGCTGCTATCTTAAGACTGCGTCACCGTAAAGTAGTGCCTCGCCCTACTGCCGTACTCCTAATCAAACCCCTCTCTCCTCATGACCAAGATAAGAAATAGCAGAAACGTTAAACAGCGGAAGCACGTCCTCTCACTTCAAGTGCACCTCATTAACATCCGAGGATTGCACTCTAATATTGTTGCAGTCCACCACCACCTCGAAACTGCTAAACCACATCTGCTATTCCTCACGGAGACTCAAATCAGATGTCCTGCTGACGCGACTTACCTTACTTACCCCGGTTATGTGCTTGAACATAAGTTTAAGCAAAAAGCGGGCGTGTGCTTGTTTGCTCGCGAAGACATCTGTTTTCGACGTCTAAGATATCTTGAGGACTCCAAATATTCCACTCTCTGGATTATGGTTGACACTGGCACTGAGAAGATTGTTTACGCTATTGTATATCGATCTCACACCAAAGACTCGGAGACAACATCCTTTTTTCAACACCTTAGCGCTGGCACTGATAAGGCCCTGCAAAAGGTCCCTGGAGCCCAACTGGTGTTCTTGGGAGACTTCAATGCCCACCACCAGGATTGGCTACACCCGTCTAAGGGCATTGACCATGCTGGGAGAGAAGCTCGGAGTTTTGCGCTGACTTTTAACCTCTCTCAGCTGGTTAATGATGCAACTAGGGTACCTGACGTTAGTGGCCAAGCAACAAATTGCCTAGACCTCCTTTTGACTACGGACCCTGACAGATACAATGTGTCGGTATCATCACCCCTTGGTAGTTCCGACCATTGCCTTGTTAAGTCCGTCTCATCCCATTCTCCGCCCGATTCTAGCCCCATAGGCAGCCGGCGAGTGTGGAGATATAGGTCCGCTAATTGGGATGAAATGCGCCACTTTTTTGCATCTTTTCCCTGGCAGCCTCTTTGTTTTTCTTCAGGTGACTCTTCATCTTGTGCGAATGCCATTGTTGATGTGGTGCGTCAGGGTATGGAGTTCTACATACCGTTCTCCGACAAACCACTATCTACTAGAGTAGACTCCTGGTTCGATGTTGACTGCCGACGTGCTGACGCGCTAAAGCATGAAGCCTATCTTGCCTGGGTGTCTGCTCGTAAGAACAAGACTGCAGATTTAGAGTCTAAGAAGAAGGCCTACAACAGTGCTGCCAGGTCATGCAAAAAGGTATTGATGAGGGCAAGGTTCAACCATATCAGCAAGATTGGAACTAAGCTAGCTGCGCACCCACCTGGCAGTAAAGCGTTTTGGTCCCTAGCTAAAGCAGTTGAATCCAACTTCTGTCGACCTTCTCTACCTCCGATGCAGAAACCCGACGGATCGCTGGCCCACACCGCTGAAGAGAAAGCAAACTTGTTTGCTACTCTCTTTGCCGAGTCTTCGCGTCTTGATACTACAAATGAGATACCTCCAACCATACCCAGATGTGGTTCATTGATGCCTGAAGTTCGCATCAGGCAGAAGGAGGTACTTAAAGTATTGCTCTCACTAGACGTGAATAAAGCCAGTGGTCCTGACGGGATCCCGGCGATTGTGCTGAAGAGGTGCGCACCCGAACTGTCTCCGATTCTCACACGCCTGTTCCGCCTTTCTCTTGATACTGGTACGGTGCCAACATCATGGAAGCTTGCTAATGTTCAACCTGTTCCCAAAAAAGGTAGTAGGTCTGACCCCACCAACTACCGGCCAATCTCTATCACCTCCATCCTCTGTAAGACCATGGAGCGTGTTCTCAACTCCAAACTCCTAGCATACCTAGAGAATAATGATCTCCTAAGTGATAGTCAATACGGCTTTCGCCGTAAACGATCCACGGGTGATCTTCTAGCGTATGCTACTCACATCTGGAGTGAAGCCATGGAAAAACACGGCGAGGCTCTTGCGGTTTCTCTGGACATTTCCAAGGCTTTCGATAGAGTTTGGCATAAAGGTCTTATAAGCAAGCTTTCCTCTTATGGTCTACCGTCCAATCTAATCAAGTGGATTTCTGACTTCTTGAGGGAACGATCGCTTCGGGTCGTCGTAAATGGCTGCTCCTCCGATCTAATGGCTATAAATGCTGGGGTACCTCAAGGGTCAGTTCTATCGGCAACCCTATTCTTGCTGCACATCAACGACCTGCTGAAACCCGGTATTTTTGGGTATGCAGATGATAGCACAGTTGCTGATAGATATTTTGCCAGTCCACGTGATAGTGCGGACAAAATTCAAAAACTCCGTAGCGAGATGGTGGAGCGTTTGAACAGCAAACTGAAGTTGGTGTCTGAATGGGGTGACGCCAACCTTGTGCGGTTCAACGCATCCAAAACCCAGGCGTGTGTGTTCACAGCTAAGAAGACTCAATTCATTCCTGTGCCTAGTTTCTGTGATGCTGCGCTTCAGCTCACCGACAGTCTGAACCTTTTGGGCGTTGAGCTTAGCTCGAATTTAAACTTTGGCCACCATATCGAGTCGAAGGCCAAATTTGCTGCGATGAAGCTGGGCATCCTGGCTAAGGTTCGGCGGTACTTCACACCGGGACAGCTCCTCTGTTTATATAAGGCGCAGGTCCGAACCTGCATGGAGTATTGCTGCCACCTTTGGGACGGCTCGGCTAAATACCAACTTGAAGCTCTCGACTCGATTGAAAGACGCGCTGTTAGACTTGTTGATGATGTCTCGCTTACAGAGTCTGGCTTACAAAGCCTTGATCACAGGCGGCGCGTCGCCAGACTGTCAGTGTTCTACAAGTACCACTTTGGTGATTGTGCGCAAGCATTGCACGACCTTATCCCGTCTTCTCCCTTCTATCATAGGACCAGCAGACGCACAAATTCATACCACCCATTCCTGGTCGACATACCACAGTGTCGAACCAAAAAATTCTGCGCTACTTTCATAATATCCACAGCCAAAGAGTGGAATGACCTTCCTGCATCTGTCTTCCCATTAGAGTACAATCTTGGAGTCTTCAAATCTAGGGTAAATAAGTTCCTTCTGGAAAAGCGTGTTCCATCTTAGGCTACATCTTCGCTTTCTTAAAGTGAGTTGGTAGCCAAACGCTAATCCATCAGCAATAAAAAAAAAAAAAAAAAAAAATATAAAGTGCTTGAATGTAGGTATAATACTTAGGTACTAATTTAGACACAGTGACGTACTATTTCTGTTACCTTTAGTATATGTAGCACGCTCGTCACCCAAATGTAATAAACATAAATAGCAATAACTAGCCCTAAGTTCTCATTTTAAGTGAATTTATAATTCTTATGAGAATAAAGTTTCTTAAACCATAATAAGATAGTGTAAGAAGTGCTGTGAGCCCATACGCCCCCGGCCCCCTCCTAACCCCCTCCCCTATCCATGAATAGCTGTGATACAGTTAAGAAGATGCACAGTTGTAAACGTAAATGGAGAAACGTTAGAAATTATAAAGTACCGTATAAAATGGGTCCCAGAGAATCCCTACGTGATAAATTCAAAGAAATAAATATAATGACAGTATCAAGTCAATATATTTATGAAAACTTGTTGTATACTCATAAAAATATCAATAGTTTCCCAAAGAATAGCATATAAATAATTTAAATACTAGAAATAAACATAAACTCGCTGTACCCACAACTAGGCTGCATACAATTAATGTATCTATTAAAGGGCAATGTATACGCTTCTACAACAAAACCCCTACTGAGCTGCAAAAATTATCAGTAAAAAAATTCAAACAAACTGTCCAAACTTTACTAAGCAAAAAGGCTTACTATAAAATTTATCTAGGGGATAAAAAAGCTTGGGTCGGATTTTACTCCAACTCGAAAAATAACAACTAACAGGCTAAAGGTTTCTTCGTCGTTTCTTTACTTTAGTCTACATACCGAAGCGATCGAAATCAAAAATACCACTTTATTTCCGTGTCAGTGTATTTTTTAATATGATTTGTCCTTTTCTAAGGGTAGGTACATTTATTGTATTTATGAAAATAAAGCAAGTTTGAGTTTGAGTTACCATTAGGTGATCAAATGCTTTGACATACACATGTAAAAAAAATATGTGAGTTGGTTCGGTGTTGCCCATAAGCTAAGCTAACTTAGTTTTGGTTTTGGTCTCATAGCTAACGCTTACTCATATCACATAACTTGTTTAAACCAAAGATTTAAAACGTTAGATAGGCCCTTTCCGTATTGAGATAGTAGTGTTTGTTGCCAAATGAAGTTTGTGAGCTCAGGCATGAAAGCGCATCGCAGCCAGGCTTTAAAAGATTTACGTCGATTAGTTGTGTCAGTGACGATCACACCATGTAAGCGAACGGCGCGGCTCCTGGAAGTGAACTCGCGGGTGCTATCTGACCGGCATATGCCGATGATTCGGTGTCGCATTTGCAACTAGACCAACGCGGGGGAAAATATAAATATATGTTGCCAAAAAAAAAAATTGGTATAAGAATATGAAAGAAAGGGCAAAAAAGAGCGTTTTTGCCTTAACCCAAAGATAGGGAGAACTCGAGGGGTGACGACCCCACGGGGGTCAAGGTCGACCAAGCCTCGAAGCCCCCCTCCGTGTCCCCACAGGGTCGGGAAAGAAGGTCAGTGTCTATCGAAGTCATACCCCTCGAACAGTCGCCCGAGTGATGGTTCATACGTAACACTCATATCGTATCGTGCGCGCGTTTATAAATCTGGCTGCCTACACCGCAACTTTTGCCGCAATAGGGTATATGCATGGGTTTTTTTTTTTTTTTTAAACGATTATTTAGGTTAATACATAACCGAAAAAAAATATAACGCCCAAAAAAAATTAAATTATTGAGGTAAAAAACTAAAAGTAAAACTACACTCAGTTTCGGGTGATAAAAACGCTGCCATGTTAGACATTGCATTTCATGACGTCACGGATCATCGAGTCTCCTATGTAAACTCAAAGTTAAAACTTCATACCGATACAAAAATGTTCAAGTATGACGTCGTCGCTTCACGTGCCAATAGCGTTGCGTTTAGACATTTTGTTGTTGAGACCTAAAATATCTACTTTTCAATGATTAAATTTCACAATAAAAACATCATAAAATACAAAAATAAATATACAGATATATTTCTATATCAATAGAGCATTCGTAAAAAAATATTAGCTTTTTTGAAGTCACATGCATATATCCTATTGACAATATTTGTATGTTTATTGGGCAAGTACAGGGGAGGGAGGAGGGAGTTTGCGGTCTTGGAGGGGGTAAAACACGTACCGTGCGCGGGCGGCTGCGGGGCCGCCTACTCCGCAGCTCATAACTTGTGGTTAGAGGTGAGCCAGGTTAGCCCCTCGTACAGTCCGTCGCCCGAGGTGGCACACGACGGCTGCACGTACCAGTTGCGGTCACGGATCCTGGTCAGACCGAGCTTCTCTTGTATCTCGTGTGGCTTCATCGCTGGAATACAGAAAGAGAATATGGTTAAAGAAAATTTTACCCTTGGGCGTCTACTACCGCTGACCATGTTTCAAAATTAAAATGCAAAGGTTTACGGTTTTCTTTTTACGTATATTTTTGTATTTTCTTTATTTTTTGTTTAGTTGGCTATGAATAAATTCTAGTTTCTTATCTTATTACTTAAAGATTATCTGAGATCTGTGTACAGCAGTAGACAGCTTTCAGTTACTTCCATAGTGTTATGTCTTATGGTATTTTGCTTTGGGGACAGGCAGCTGACATCCAGACTATCTTTGTTATTCAGAAAAGGGCGGTACGCCCTATTTATATATTAAATCCACGTGACTCTCTGAGGGAATTATTTAAAGAAATAAATATTTTAACAGTAATATCGCAATACATCTATGAAAATCTAATGTATACACACAAAAACAGAGATAACTTTATGAAAAGGTGTGATGTTCACAATAAAAATACACGAAACAAGAACAAATTACACATCCCATCATATAGATTACGAAAGGTAGGGAAATCATTTGTGGGCAATTGCGTAAGATTCTATAATAAGCTTCCATCTGAAGCAAGTGAGCTCTCTATTCGTAAATTTAAACTGTACATAAAACGAAATCTTAACAAGAAAGCCTATTACTCCGTAGATGACTACGTCTATGATGTTAATGCTTGGCCGGATGTCGCCCAGTTCCACACAGACAATAGTATGTAAGACCAGTTAGACTTAGTTATCCTAAGATTGTATTAGTTGATAAGCGATAAACTTGCTAGTGGTTTCTTTTTCACTTCTTCCGCTAGTGGACAAAAAATTGAAGTGAATTGGAGTCAATTGCAGCTTATTTCTTGTTTGATAGTAATAGCTGTTTATCAAGCTGTTTATATAGTAAAAATTTGACTTGTCTAAGTACTTATTTTGTAAGTCTAAAGAAATAAACGATTTGACTCTGACTCTGACTCTATTTTCAACCAGGAACACTTTTCCCAAAGTAACATTTCTTGTTTGATATAGTATATAGTAAAAATTTGACTTGTCTAAGTACTTATTTTGTAAGTCTAAAGAAATAAACGATTTGACTCTGACTCTGAGCTAAAAACTCGTCACCGTGCCACCGTGTTGCAGCGTTTTTTGGTAGTTTTAGGACGTTCCGTTTTTGTGTGGAATTTGTTGTTGTTCGTAGTTTTATGTTGGCATGCGCTGTATCAAACCTCTTACACAAATAGAATAGCGGCCTTTATACGTACGCTCTATCGCGCGCGAAAGATCGAGTAAAGATGTTGGAAAAGGAAGAAAAAAAAACGCGCGACTGTTGTCGTTAATCGTGCGCGCAATCTTGACAAGGCGCAGTTTTCCCGCCGATATCTTGTCGTATCAGTGTAAGACGTTGAATTGGTCATAGAGCATAACCCCCTGTGTAAACGCGCTGCTTAAACAGCATCAAACGAATGTGTGTACAAGATTGTGAACCCTACTCTAGTATAAATAGGGTATACAAATCTTACCTTCTGGCAAGTCCTGCTTGTTTGCGAATATGAGTATGATAGCGTCGCGCATTTCTCTGTCGTTGATAATTCTGTGGAGTTCTTGCCGCGCCTCGTCTATGCGATCGCGGTCTGCGCAGTCCACTACGAATATTAGACCTTGTGTACCTGGAATAGAGCATAAACTAGATTAGCTGATATTCTAGCCTGGAACCCATCCATAATATATGATAATACCTTCCGAAACCTAGGGGAGAATATAAAAAAATTACGTCACTTTGCCGAGAATGTGTAAAATGTTTGAAATTCATTCCGTCAACTTCAATAATTTACGCAATGTATAATAATAATAAGATTAATATTTTTTTCAAAAACAACTATGGGCTAAATGGATAACGAAAGAGTCAATAATATCTAATATAAAGGTATAAAATAATACATGTGCCTGAACTAGGTTAAACCTGTATCTCAGGCAGAAAGTGTTTACAACGAAAAAATAATAATCATTATAATCACAGTATGACGAAGCGATGTCATTTATGTTTACCTATAATCCCGAGACAAAAATCTCCGTGCTAGGCCGCCGGCTGTACAGATTTATCGAACTAGTAAGAATGCGGAAAAATGCGGAAAATGTCATTAGCACGTTCTTTACGTAAGCATGTATTTTAGTTGGTTCTAGCTTAAACAACAATTCAACCAGTGGCGGATTATATAGTAGTTATGGCAAATGCTACGGGCGCGGGCCTAGGGGGGCCCTTCGCTTGTGTTCAAGCTAAGACCTATTTTATTTGTTGTCGGCTCACCCAAAGAACTTCTCACCAACTATTTCCAATCGCTCTGGCCTTCCTTTGTTTTGTGTTTATTTGTTTATTTATTTATTTAAAGAACACAAACATCATATTATATATTATGTCTATATCTAACAAAATCTTAATGGTAGGTATTTATTCTAATACATATGACAATTTTTTGCGTACATAACTTGTTTTATAGAGAATGCGCTCAGTGAAATTACATATTTTTGAAATATTTTGAATAGTCGAAATAATACCCATTATTCCCCTTGTTAAATTTACCTTTATTCTAAATTTGAAACATTAATGCGATTCAAGGGCTCACATGTATGTATAATAACAAATGACTATCTATGTTGTTTATTATATGTATTATATATATCGTATATCAGTTATCTAGTACCCATAACACAAGCTCAGCTTAGCTTGGGACTAGGTAATGCTGAGTGAATCGTTCAGCATTATTATGTTTACTGCCTAACAGCATCATTATTTTGCTTTGGACTAAGTTGAGAAACAGTTAATCTCTGATTCACCCTCCAATCCTTGCTTACCCTTTTACCAATCTAATTCATTAAACAGACCATTGTAACCCTATCAGACATTGTATTTTTCACAAAGGACAACAAAGCACCCCTTCCTTTGTCAAACCTTTCTCCACAAAAATAAAGAAGATATAGCGACTCACCTGTATAGTAATGCCTCCATAATGGCCTGATTTTGTCCTGCCCCCCGACGTCCCAAACGTTGAATTTCACGTTTTTGTATGTAACCGTTTCCACGTTGAAACCTACTGTCGGTATCGTTGTGACTGACTGACCTAATTTTAACTTATATAAAATAGCTGAGAGGATATGTTCAGGAAAATTATACAAGAATTCAATTGATATAAGAATGTGGTGTGTTTGTGTATATGTAACGGTTTTTCACGCGTCTTTAATGGCGATTCTGCGGGCTGTTACATGAATGGTCAAATCGTCCGATTTGATTCTTAACCTCCACAACAGCCTACATTGGTCCACCGCTGGATGCAGGATCGCAATTTAGTGGTAGAATTGTTCTGCGGGGCGCTGCTTCCCGCCCCCGGCGGATATCTCTTAGCCGCCTCTTACGATTCCCGCAATAAAAGTGGGGGTGGTGCCAATTCAAAGCCACACAGCACTGATTTGATCATTTGAATGACTTTCCTAACTACGGCTAATATCATTTTAGAAACGATCGTTGTCGTGATACAGTTATCATTTTGATAATTACTTGTTGTCTTCAAAAAGAGTCCGTGCCATACATAGTAATGTTATCATGCAATTTTATGACATAGCTGTATCGATCTATCCTAAACTCAGTAAAACAAGAACGTGATTATGTGAGTGCTGTTAGCTGACTTACGTTGGTGTTCTTCAAACACAAAGTTCAAGAAAATGTACGTCGTTAAACCACTTATATTCATGATGGGTAAATAGTTTTAAAATATAAAACAGTGAAAAAAGTCGGCATAAATGTTTCAATTGTAAATACTAGATTTGTTTATTTTAATTGATAGTTGGTGTCTATTCAGATATTGCCAAAACTAGAAAAAAAAACTAATCTGACAGGACTTAAAATTATGCTATCCCATTATTTGGAACGTTCTGACAGGGACAGCGACATTTTTGGTACTGTCGAATTAGTTTAGTTTAGTTTTAACGACGACGTCTGAATAGACACCATTTTTTTTTTATATCAAGTGCACATTGATTAGTTACTTCTAAAGAATGAGCCCTAGTATGATTACAATCTAGCCACAACGTGGGCTAATGAGTAATTTGAAATTAACCTAAATTGCTAGCGTAGCTTATTCTAAGAACGTGTTCATTAACACCTTTCTTATTGTCTCTATATATGTATAAGATTTATGGGAAGACACTTTGTTCTTGTGTTGTTTAGTTTGTTGCACTTAATTTCACTAGTATAAATTTATTACACTACACTAACTCAAAGGGTTTTTTCCTTTTGAGCCTTATAGACACCAGTGAGTGCCCAAAATCCTAACTGGGTAGCAAATAATCAGTGAGTGCCTAACTGGGTAGCAAATAATCAGTGAGTGCCTGACTGGGTAGCAAATAATCAGTGAGTGCCTAACTGGGTAGCAAATAATCAGTGAGTGCCTAACTGGGTAGCAAATAATCAGTGAGTGCCTAACTGGGTAGCAAATAATCAGTGAGTGCCTAACTGGGTAGCAAATAATCAGTGAGTGCCTGACTGGGTAGCAAATAATCAGTGAGTGCCTAACTGGGTAGCAAATAATCAGTGAGTGCCTAACTGGGTAGCAAATAATCAGTGAGTGCCTAACTGGGTAGCAAATAATCAGTGAGTGCCTAACTGGGTAGCAAATAATCAGTGAGTGCCTGACTGGGTAGCAAATAATCAGTGAGTGCCTAACTGGGTAGCAAATAATCAGTGAGTGCCTGACTGGGTAGCAAATAATCAGTGAGTGCCTAACTGGGTAGCAAATAATCAGTGAGTGCCTGACTGGGTAGCAAATAATCAGTGAGTGCCTAACTGGGTAGCAAATAATCAGTGAGTGCCTAACTGGGTAGCAAATAATCAGTGAGTGCCTAACTGGGTAGCAAATAATCAGTGAGTGCCTAACTGGGTAGCAAATAACGCCGTATGATGACGATGGTTTAAAGTAGTGTTGTCGTAAAGGATACTAGTCTTGCCGGCAGCGTCTAGGCCCAGCATCAATATCCGCATCTCCTTGTTGCCAAAGATCTTTGACAGCAGTTTCCCCATCCTGATGAGCAACCCTCAACCGCACAACTGGAAACAAAGAAAGAAATATGTTAACCTCTATGAATTACATTTATCTATTTACAGAAGAAACCTATCACATCACACTAATATTATAAATGAGAAAGGATGTATGGTTGTATGGATGGATGCATGTATGGATGGATGGATGTTTGTTACCTCTTCACGCCAAAACTACTGGACGGATCTGGCTGAAATTTTGCATACAGGTAATTCTAATACTGGAATAAAACATAGGCTACTTTTTATCCCGTAAATCTGTTCCCGTGGGACAAAAATCACCTTTAAACGTTTCCATAGGAACAACGCGTGCGAAGCCGCGGGGCGCAGCTAGTAATATTATAAATTCGAAAGTAACCCAGTCAGTCTGTGCTTTTCTTTCACGCCTAAAGTGCTGAACGGATAATAATGAAATTGAGAGGCCCTGGGTCTATGTTACAGAGCCCTATTTTCTACTGACATTTGGTTAAGTAATGATGAGTAATGAGTAAAAAATTTACTTGTCTAAGTGCTTATTTTGTAAGTCTCAAGAAATAAACGATTTGACTCTGACTATAATATCCAATTTTGCCCACAGGTGAGACATAAAGCGCCTACTCCATTGAATAAATATCTTCCTCTTAAGACAATCAGTAAATACCTATTCGATAGCAAGAATATCAGACTTAAAAGCAACCAAAGGGCCTGTAATACTTCTGTCTGTTTTTATTAGGTTTTTGCATGTATATTGTAAAGCAATTTGCAAAACCAATACCAGTAATGGAACCAATCAACTCGAGGCGCATTTATAACAGAAGCTCATGACATAAAAGGGAAAGTCGTTAAGGGACAATCTAAGTTTGTACAAAAGGTATGAAGGATTCGATGTACTGAAGTTGATCTAAAAGGTTTAAATGAACAATCATCAAACATGTTCGAAGAATATTTTTAGATTTGGTTCATTCATTATGTACCCAGATACATAACGTCGAGCTCTCTTTTATAGGGAAATAAACTCTCTTTTATAGGGAAAATTTGGTTCATTCATTATGTACCCAGATACACAACGTCGAGCTCTCTTTTATAGGGAAATAAACTCTCTTTTATAGGGAAAATTTGGTTCATTCATTATGTACCCAGATACACAACGTCGAGCTCTCTTTTATAGGGAAATAAACTGTCTTTTATAGGGAAATAAACTCTTTTTTATAGGGAAATAAACTCTCTTTTATAGGAAAATAAACTCTCTTTTATGGGGAAATAAAATCATATATGTTACTGAGATAATCAGAATGTAATATTTAGCACGCGCAGATAAACTCACCTGCTTTCATCCTAAACTCAACCTTTAAAAGTCCGATCAGCACGAAAAACTTATTTCATTAAACTTTGCCACAACGAGCGACATTTCAAATTGGGCAATACCGCTTTCAAGAAAATTCTAGTTGCCACCCAGCAACTTTCTATTTCCGTGTTGCGGTAAGACATGAAGGAAAATAGCCATTTCTAACAGTAACTAGTGGTTACTTGCACAAGCTGTTATTAAAAACCACGGTTCAAATTGCTAAGATGATAATTATCTTTACAACTTTAGAGATTGAAATAATTGAAGATTTCTCGCGACGTACTAAAATGCAGTGTGCTTCTTTTTGGGCCCTTATGAGAAAGGAGCATGATGGATGGAATGTGTGAAAGAGTACGTGGCTAAAAAAGGTTTTAGAACAGAGATGACGGCTAATTGAGGAGAGTAGAAGAAAAATACACGTTGTGCCGACTCTACCTAGCGTGGAACATGGACCGGAAGATGATAATGGTGAATATTTGTCGCCATAACTAAACTAAACTACTTTCACAGTACTTACTAAAAATGTCGCTGTCCCTGTCATGACGATCAAAATAATACGGACCGCATCTGTGATCGCATCATTTTAGTCAGCTTAGTTTAGTCTAGTTTTGGCAACATAGCTGCCAGCTAGTTTCAAACTACACGCACAACTTCGCTATGTTAGAAAAGAGCTCTTGTGGTAGATAGGCTATCGATGCCAATGAAAATTGTCAATAAATGTAGTTCAAAATCCATGAGCCATGAGGCCATCAATCAATCTCGAATGACAGTCGCGGATCGTCCATCATGTCAGAACCAAACTACTAAACGTTTCGACAAAGTAGAGGGTAGCTGAAGGTAAAGCTGAACTTTCAGTCCATTGAACTGTTAATTGACTAACTGTAGGTCAGTGCTGTATATGTTAATGAGTGTTGGCGTTTGGCACACTAGTGGACAGCTCTTTGACGGCTATTTATGGTCTATCCGATGGCAATTCGATAGCCGGCATTTCATTACAAACTTATTTACATTATGGATTTAACAAACATGAGCTCTGCTACACATTTTCGTGCTTTTCCATGTGTTCCACCAGGTTTATTTCACCGGTAGAACGAATGTTTTAAGCCCACTTCATTGAATTGTTAAAATAATTGATTTTGTTAAAAAAATTATAAACCGATTTAAATTATATATATAGTTTTTTCATGGGTCTTATTGTCAGAACTGGACCAAATTAGAATGGTGATCCCGGATCCTGAAGAAGAAGAGAATCATGAAAATCGGACCACCCAGTCAAAAGTTCTGAGGTAACAAACATAAAAAAATACAGTCGAATTGAGAACCTATTCCTTTTTTAACAGACTTAAAAACAAAAAGATACAGCCGCATTGAGAATCCATTTTTTGAAGTCAGTTAATAAGGAGGAGGTTCTCAATTTGATTGTATTTTTTTTTTTTTATTTAACACATTTCACGTGGCTGTAGTAGGTACGAGTTTATAATGAATAAATAGTTTTTATTCAAAATTAATAAATAGTATTTATGTAGTAGTTCTATCTGTAAGTACTAATATTACAAACAGGAAAGATTTGTTTGTATTGAATAGGTTTCGAAAGTACTGGACTGATTTAAAAAATTCTTTCATCATTCAAAAACTTACTTTTCAGGGAGTGACATAGGCCATTTTAAACCGCGAGGCGCGGCTAGTTTTAATGACAGAACCTAATTATCCCGAGAATTTGTTCTAACATCGGATGTACTAAATAGATAATAACCATCGTAACTAGGAAACCTGCGATCAGTGCGTTCCACCTACACACACGCCGATGACCTAGATTTGGTCTAAATATAGACGAACAAGGACCCCTTACTCGGATATCTATTATGTGCTTGATTTGGCAATATCTTCGAATTTAACCTACGTAGATGCATGCAATCGAAAATAACTTTGTCTCGATTATCTCTAAGCCAAAGGTAGTGGGAATCCAAGGCATCTTGGCACTTACGAGAAAACGCATCACGTTTCTCTGTAAAGCCCAATATGCCGTGACGATTTTTGTTTCTATCCCCCTTTGTATCAAATATTTTTTTTATAATCAATATTGACAAAAAAAACTCGACGTAGAATGTTTGTAAACGAACCACGATAAGTAATAACCAGATAATTAACTAAAACTCACTTGCTTGGTCGGGTTGAGTGATGTATATTCAGCAAAAATTGCGCCTTACCACCACTAGGGTGATTTTTCTGTGAAGTGAATAGTTGCCAACCTCGGCTTGCTCGATATCTTTTGTTTTAAACGCAAAGCAAAATAGTTTTAACTGCATAGGCATTACGTTTGGCGATGGTACTTCAGTCAGATACAGTTGAGGTAAACAATATTTTTTAAAGGATCTTAATTCGACAAGTAATGTAAATATGCTAATAAAAATACGCAGCAACAGTGAATTTAGGTTAAGTATTTGCGGTTTGTTTACAAAAATCCTACATCGAGTACGGCTAGTGTATAGCTAGGTGATTTCAGTAGAGAATTTACAGTTTGAAGGATGAAGAGGTTCGTTAAACTTTGTCTGTTCTAACCTTTTCCGTCAGACAAGCCCAAGCACCAGTTTGACAAATTAAATTCTTAGGTCAGGCACTATATTTATTTTATAGATACTCGACCTTAAGAAGAGCCGGAAAGCGCTGTCGAATTTTCTTTTTTATCCTAATTATAAGCCATGTGGTATTTCAAAGTTAGTCAGAGTCAGTCTGAAATCGGACTTTTTATATACATAATTAAACAATGATCATAAACAAATTGTTTTTAAGGGCTTGTGCATACGGCACCCGTCAACTGCAGGCATTGGCAGTTGATTCGACGGCAGCTGTCGACTGCAATCAACTGCAGTCGATGACAGCCGTCGCCTGCTGTTGACGGGAGCCGCCGGTGAGCGCTAAGCAAGCAAAGACACAAAATTAAGCATGTTGTATCTATGAGATCCTATGTTATTACTTATTAGGTAATAAGAACCTCAACCTTAACATAATAAGCGCTTCATTGGCGTTTATCCCATGGGGGTGACCATAAACCCCACGCGGGACATGCGGGTTGGGGATCGCAGATCTATGGTAGAATTGTTCTGCAGGGGACGCTGCTGCCAGCCTCTTGGTGGATATACTCTATTTGCCTCTTACGACACCCGTAGGAAGAGTTGGTGTGGTGCAAATTCTGAGCCACCACCACATATCACAGCTAAGAACATGACTGTGACAAAATGTCATAATAATAAGTATGAATGTGTTACTGTTAGTAAATAACGGCAAGTTATTGCTGAAATGTATCGCTGTTGTTATTAGTACGAAAACCTTATGACATTGTAGTGCCATGGTAGAGCACCTTCCAAGTGTCTAGTGGACAAAAATCGAGTTAATTAGCACCTTATTTCTTATTTTGATAGTAATTACTATCTGCTTATATAGTAAAAAATGTGCCTTGTCTAAGTGCTTATTTTGTAAGACTAAAGAAAAAAGACGTGTGGCACTCGGGGACTGCCGCGGTAAAGCTATTGCATAGCATTTCGTATCAACTTATGCAATTATAATTTTATTTATTTATTTTATTCATGCAGTATTGCTTTTTCTTTGATATTAATTCAAGTTACACTTTTTGAGCGTGGTGACCCTATACACCTATATACTTTCTCATAAACAGCTGCTTATGTATTCGTCCGATTTCGGAGCAGCTCGTCTCGATTCGTGCGAGTTTCGTAGAGTCGTACAATACGTCTAATCGCACGCACACAACGCCGTGTCGAAGACTGCCGAACTGAAACGACGTTAGACGATGCACGGCCTTCAAGCCACACCTCCTTGCCCGGCGGAGTGGGGAGCGTGAGGTTTTTTCGTTACGGAATTTCTGGATTTGGTCCCCGCGCTCAAGGCCCGCGATAGAAGCTATGCAATAGCTTAATAAACGATTTGGCTCTAACTCCAAACTCTGAAATAACAAGCATTGAAAAACCCCGTACTAGCAATAAATATTATTTATGTAGTGGAATATGGAAAAACACTAAATGATGCAAGACGGTGTGAACGGTGGAAGACATGCAATAAATCTTGGTGATATTAATACTACTGATGAAAACTGTGATCTCTTTAATCGATGACACAAGGGACATATTGCCACCAACATTACCTATACATCCGAGAATGTATTTGTTCGATAAACAGCAAAGGTTTTACGGCGTGCCATACGGTCGTAAAACCAAAGGTATGTCAGGTTGCACGGAACGAAGCCCTAATTTGGGTCGGTGCCGTCAGATCTTATAATGTCAGTTTCGTCAGAGGTCGAGTTCAAAGAATGGATACCGAAGGTGAGGAGGGCTTAATGGCTGCTTGAACGTGCTCATCATTTGCTTTCAAACAAAAAATCCTTTGAACAAAATACTGTTTCATTTGGTTATCTATGTTAATATAGAGAAATAATGAAAAAGGTAGGATAATAAAACGAGTTTATGTTATAAGAGATTATGAAGCCATAAACGTGCACAGCACACTCTAAGGCCCGTATTATGAAAGCTTGCTCAGTCGTAGAGCTATGCTTGAGTGACGTTTATGCCATAGAAAAGAGTTGTTCAAGCAGTTGTTCATCATAATACGGGCCTAAGAAACTAACAAAAATTCCCTTAGAATAGTGTGGTGTTTCCTTTTCACTTTGCTTCTCAAGAACCGTTTCACTTTCCAAAGGCCAGTTCGAACGGATCTTAATCTTTTCTCTATCAATGGTAACTGGGTGGAACTAGGCACTTTACTTGAGAGCATCAAGATGAATTCTTGATACGTTGCTGAATAACCAAGATCACGAATCCGAAATAGAATCGGGCTGTGCTGTCTTAAATAATCCAGGGACACTTTAAAAGCGGTCAGATAAAGTGAAAGTTGGGCACATGTTAGGTCTATCTACACTGCAAATAAGGGTTTCGGGTTATGTGAGGGTAGGTCAAACGATACGGAAAACTGTCAGGAACAGTGAGTGTAAAGGATAATTGGATAGATTTCATTTTATTTCATATGTCATTAGATTTTACATAATAATTGTATTTAATATGTGATCGCGTCTCCATTGCTATTGAAGATTTAGTCAGTCTCGCTTTGAGTTGGATATATACGTATAAATTAAAATACGTATCAGACAACGTATGTATTCCTTAAATTACATAAATATCCCAACAACATACAGTATAATCTTTTACAATACACAGAATAATCTTTGAAGATGTATGGTAAGATTAATCATTAAAAAATGAAGGAAAACGTCGCTCGTTCAGTCTCTCTAATTTGAATATAATCCAGATTAATACCCGAAGATTATAAGATTACTTATCTAAAGTTTTGAGGAGGATAAAACTGAAATATTCATACGCTGGGAAAGCGGATATATAAGTCAGATAATAATCACACTAATATTATAAACGCGAAAGTTTGTATGGATGTATGGATGGATGTTTGTTACCTCTTCACGTCAAAACTACTGAACAGATCTGGCTGAAATTTTGCATACAGGTAATTCTAATACTGGAATAAAACATAGGCTACTTTTTATCCCGCAATCAGTTCCCGTGGGATAAAAATCATCTTTAAGCGTTTCCATAGGAACAACGCGTGCGAAGCCGCGGAGCGCAGCTAGTAGAATATATTTTCTCAACTTTGAAGTTGAAGTCGACGACGGTAGAAGATTTAGTAGCTGAGGCAATTAATCCGAATGCATCATTGGATTGGTGCGATGAAGGAAATGGCTTGGAAATGGTGAACACCCCCGGCGATGACCTGACGGAAATAGAAGGGTCGCCAGGGAGGACTGCGGTGACGCCCTCAGCTTATTGGCGTTCTAATACGTTTGATTATTGAGCCACAGAAACCAACTCATGAAAAATGTATCCTATAAATGCGTGATTTTCGACGCTTTTTCGGTGCCTGTGTAAATAAAGTAAATAATTAATTTAGTTTTAAAAAACTATAACCAACTTAAATTTTTATAGTTTTTTCATGAATTTTCATAGATCTCATCGTCAGAACTGAATCAAATTAAAATGGGACCACAAGGGAAGCATCAGCTCATAGCTTCATATAAAAAAGAATCATGAAGATCGGACCACCCAGTACAAAGTTCTGAGGTAACAAACATAACAAAATAATGACTAAATTAAAAGCAATTTTGAGTAAAATTTAAATATGGAGGTAACCTTTGCGCAACGTTATGGGACGCGTAGGTTTAACAAAAATTAAAGGCGCGCATATAATAGAAAAATCACGTACTCTGGGGTTTATTGCGGGGCTATCTATGTAGGTATATATACACTCGAGAGCAATTAATCCGGGTCACTTAAAGAATCCTAAAAATCGTAAATTGGAGTATTGAAGATTGGTCAAAAGTTATGTTCTCCGACGAATCAAAATTTATGCTCTACAAGCACGATGGAAGACACAGAGTGTATCGAAGACCAGGGGAAAGATTCAAGCAAGCATGCATCGAAGAAAAAGTAGCCTACGGTGGTGGGTCTGTACTTGTGTGGGCCGGAATTTCTTCTGAAAGTCGCACAGAGCTGGTGATCATAGAAAACGGCTCTTTAACTAGCGTAAGATATGTGGAAGAAATCCTCAATGATCACGTTGGTCCATTTATGGTCAATTTAGGTGAGGATGCTATATTTATGCATGACAATGCCCGACCTCATACAGGTAGGATTGTGAATGACTACCTTCAAGAGATGAACATTACTCGTATGGAGTGGCCAGCGCGCAGCCCGGATATCAACCCGATCGAGCATGCTTGGGACGAGCTAGGCAGATGCGTAAAACAACGAAACCCTCCCCCAATCACGCTTCGTGAGCTCAAAATTGCTCTCACAGAGGAATGGGAGAATATTCCCCAAAATCGTATAAGGAACTTGGTGTACAGCATGCCAAACCGCGTAAACGCAGTAATGGAAGCACGAGGAGGCAATACGAAGTATTAAAATTCAAGAAAATCATAATAAAGTTCAAAAATTTCATGTTTCCTATTTTTGTTTTAAGGAGAGATCAGCAGTTTTTTTCTTTATGTAATTTTGTGTTAATAAAATGTATGGTGACTCATATTTTTTTTACTTTCATTTAAGGAGTATTACATTGTCTATTAAATACAATTTATTGCATTAACCTATCATTTTTAGTTTCCGAGATTTTTAACATTCTTTAAGTGACCCGGATTCATTGCTCTCGAGTGTAGATCACGCAGCGCCACGCGCCACCCCGCAAACGTTGGGCACTTGCCAATTACGCAGGATATTATAGTATCAGAGCTATATACAGAACAGAGCCTTTTATCAACCAGCCTTGTCGCTGGCTGGATATAGATTCGGTTCTTAAAATAGTTCTGAACGTCTGATGATCGAGACCGGACGTCCAAGATGGACCGACGATATCACTAACGTGGGGCGAATCTGGGTGAAATTAGCGCAGGACTATGTGGAGTGGTCTAAGAGTTTGGTGGCCTATTACGCAGCAGTGGGTGAAGTCGGGTTGCGGATGATAATGATGGTAGTTAGAGGTAAAATACAGAACATTGCCCGGGGATCCTAGGTAGCGCCACGTTGGTCTTATAAATCTACGGTAAATATCATACCTAAATGAAGTAGCGGATGCAAACAATAACTCTCCTCGCATCTATACGTAGAAAATCTCGTAACGACCAAAACTGTGCCAAGCTCCCGCTTTCCAAAAAAACTTACTTGTTTTAATTGCTGATAGTAAACGTAAGATAATTAAAAACTTTATTTCAATAGTTTTCGAGATATAACGCGACAAATGCCTTATGACACATCTTGGTAATTTAATTTTGTTAAACTTAACACGCTTGTGCTATTAGGTAGGTACTTTACACAATTTCTGTCAAGAATTATTTGAACATTAAAAGCATAAAGTTAGGTATTTATTAGTCGAGAGTGAATTCAAGTCGAAAACCGGCAAATAACAGATCGACAAGCCAGTACACGATTCCTTAGTAGGTTAGTAGAAAAAAAACATTAAAGAAGCCATGACCGTCGCTGGCCGGTTCGATAACGGTATAAAATCCGAAGCTTGTTAGACACAGACAGTGCAATCGCGAACCTTGGTGGCACGGTTGAATGAAGACGATACGTCATGCTCACCGGAAGACAAATGACTTTCGTCGGATAGGAGGGTTTAGTAACGTGTACATACGAATACGAAAGCATGGCTATGTTCGTATTACGATAAAGGACAATTAAGCACTAATCAAAAATGAAGAGCCAAGACCTAGCATGATGGTAAGAATTAGAAAATTGGGGGCTTGCCTATCAAAGCTTGAATGAACCACTCAAAACAGACTCAAATTACAGAAACAACTAAAAGCAAACTGAAATGCCGCAAATTAAACAACAGTCGAACGAACTATTGCCAAAACTCTGAAACTGTTGACAGTATGAAATTAGTTTGTGGTAAAAACCGCAATCTAGTGCAGGTTTTGTGGCAAAAAGATAATAACGAGCGCGAAAAAATATCAGAACAACCGATTCTAGCAAATTTAGAGCAGTGATTCTTCGACTAATATTCCAGATGAATATTTTAAACAATCTGTCTGGCCCGCCGCTGTCACGTCATACCGATCTAACCCACATTTAGGTAGGATTTATTCGTAGAAGTCGAAAATAAACCAAAGGTTGGAATAACAGACAGATGTTGCACGTCGTTTGGAATTCACGAACCGAAACAGACAAACAAAGCCTCGGTCCGTTCGCACTACAGCGTATCGAATTTTTCTGCTGAAACATTGCCAGAGGACCGGTTAAATGTCCTTTGGCGTTCACCGTTTTATTTTAGACGGTTCAACGAGAACAGTTGCTAAATCGAATTTGTTAAGATTAATACGCGCTCGTAGCTTAGGTAATTCGATTTAATCTTAACAATGTTATCACATTGTTTAGAACTACGAGTAACAGTGATATATTCAGTAATTGAAATGGGAGACATTTTTTACTCCTTCATCAGATCGATCAGTAAATATTCAGAGGCAGTTGGTAGCAATAAAGACATACTGACGTTCAAACCGAATGCATCGCAATAACCAGATGGTTTGAAACTAGACGTATGGTAACATTATGCTAAATTGTAAGCACTTGCACAACTTCAGACATGTTAACCGCTGAAGCAAATCAGACAGCTTAATATAACTGAGTAAGCTTAGAGTTCAAAATCGCGACTCAAATGGAAAATTTTGTCATAGGAATAAAATGATACCGTAGAGAGTAGGACGTAACACTCAAACTATTTATGAATCACTCCGTAATACGAGGGGTAAACAGTGTAAACACACCTCAATTGCGCTGTACGCGCAAACAGCATCGATTAAAGGGGTGATATTGTTAGTTATTATGAATGCCACAAAACATGTTAATGATATTATAGCTAACAAAGGAATAAACAGGGTGTAAACCGCTATCATTTAAATAGTCTCAAAGTATATTTGAATGATAAAATGGCGACAGTCTGGCTAGCCGCACGATCGGAAGTTTTAAACCGAGCTTCAGTGAAGTTATTGCATTGTAAAGCTCACGAGCTATGAATGGATTAGATACGAGAATTGGATCACGAGAATATCAAACTTATTATGTATTGATATGGAAAACTTGTACATTATAATATAACATCAATAATATCACAATGTAGTTGTGTCTGCGGTTACAAAGACAATGATGAGGCGTTTCAATACAAGATTATGTCCGAGCTAATCAAAACATGGACTCTCGTATCGTTTCTGTTTTTTGAGTGACCTTAAAATTCCCAAACCCATGTCGTGGTAGGTAATTAGCGTTAGAACCTATAACATTCACTAGCAGCGCGCCTCGCAGTTTCACCAGCGTCAGTTCCCGTTCCCGTGGGAATTCCGGGATAAAATATAGCCTATGTCACTCCCTGAAAAGTAAGCTTTTTAATGATGAAATATTTGTTTTAATCGGTCCAGTAGTTTCGGAGCCTATTCAATGCAAACAAACTATCAAATCTTTCCTCTTTATAATATAAGGATAGATGTAATAAAATAAATGATAGCAATTCGTTCATGTATAATTTTTTTATCATTTCAATTTGTAAAGACTGACCAGTCAATACATCTTACTAATATTATAAATGCGAAAGTTTGTATGGATGTATGGATGGATGGATCGATGCTTGTTACCTCTTCACGTCAAAACTACTGGACGGATCTGGCTGAAATTTTGCATACAGGTAATTCTAATCCCGGAATCAAACATAGGCTTTTTATCCCATAAATCAGTTCCCGTGGGATGAAAATCACCTTTTAACGTTTTCTTAGAAACAACGCGTGCAAAGCCGCGGGGCGCAGCTAGTTACTCATATATTTCTATCAGTCTTTAATCCCTATCATCTGCGAGTCAATTAATAGCTTATTCAATAGTCTACACGTGTATGCTCTGAATTTACATTCTCTGAATTTCCACGCTTGCTCGTGTATAGCATCACGAGCGTCCATTCCCGAGTAAATTCAATAAACCGTGATGGCGTCCGGCTTTCAGGAACAATTTCGTAACTGTTAGTGCAATGGCAAATTTTCCTTTAAATCGGCTTACCGTGAGAGCGAATAATTCATTAATCACGAGTGTTTATTTTTATCAACTGGCATGCGTTTTTGTACGAACTGCATCAATTTGGCAGCTATATAGAGCAGTTTTTACATCAGTTTATAACGAACACAAAAAACAGGTTTTTTTATCCTTTTTGTAAAATACAATATAGAAAGTATTGTATTTGTGCACTTGAACAATAGTTCTGAACGAGCAAATGTTTGAATTTACTCTCGAAAATTTAGTAAGAATGTTTGGAATAAAATTTTATGTTACAGTTGTACTTAGAATACCTTGTACAAAGATAAAACAGCAGAGATAAATAACGATGGATCGTCAATAAAACCATCTTACAAGTTCTTTAGCTATTATGCAGGGGTGGTGTACTCGAGCAACGTTTTACGAGTCGGAGGCGTCGTCATAACGACTAAGATTACGCGGTGCCAAGATAACCGCATTGAATATTAGAACCGATAGAACCGCGTCATACCTAAGTCTGTTTGATTATGTATACTCAGAATGAATGAATTTCAGTTCATGACTTTATCATGTAAAATTTACTGTTGTGTGTGTACGTACGTATCGAAGGAAATAGGTATTGCAAACGCAAAAAAATGTTATCAACTTTATCTCATACTATGCAGCCGGGTGATGCTTTGTGGTGCTAAGTTACTGTTGGTATACGATACCTATCGAAGAAATTACTGACAACGCAAAAAAATCATCTACTTCTACATAATCTACCGGGTGTGGCAGCATATATCGTATATCAGCAACCTTTCATAACAATTCTACCACCGAACTGTGATTCCCAACCCGCTTATCCTCCAGCAGCGTGGGGATTATGGGATCACAGGATGGTGAGGTGAGGATGCAGCGTGATTGTAAGAGAGGTTTCAGGCCTTTCGTATGTTGTGCCACATACTACGGCGGACTTTCCTTTTCGATCGATCAATTTATTTACACAGCATTTTTAGTGGCTGTCTAAGCAAAACTATAGGTGTACCTTCGATCAATACAGATTGGACACAATAGCTTCTATATTTAGACAGACCCGCTTTTTATCGTTACCAAGTGAAAAGCTGTCGTTTCAAGTAAAACTGAACTGAAAAACAGTTTACTTCGAAACTGTGGTGGAGCGTAGAACTATGAATATCATCATAACCATAACACAAGAACGGCTGCACCGATCTGCATAATGCTAAGAACATTCACACACAGATCAGCTTTCCTTTAAAGAAATACAATGAAATCTATCCACTTGTTTCGGATCTAGGTACGAGGTAAATTACTAAGCCCATGTAATGCTCGTAAATAAATAAGTAAAATGTTTACTTTAACACATTATATCATTGTATACGCAACAAATAATAGAATTACACTTTATGAAGACATAGACAGACATACCTAACACAGCCGTCGTAATTTTGAACAATCTTACAATTTTCTCAACCTTTGAAGAACTGTGTTCAAGACAAAAAATACAAACAAACGAAACCTATACACAACAATCTACATACCTAATTAATGGTTATAGTGGACGTGAGGCCATCCCAAGCATCGTCGCCCCGCGGTTTAAATGGAGGATATCAGTTAACTATATGACGACTTGCTTCTTACTCGATAGGTATTGTATTAGGTACCTACATATATTTTAAATCTCAGTGTACACTAACTACCATACACAGACGAAACTCTACGTGATCTATGAAAAGCTCAGAAGCTTACTACTAGAATTTTAGAACAAACTACAACACCGCTTCTGTTGGTTTAAACCCCAAAGTTTTAAGCAATTTGCGTCTGTAGTCTGTGATAACTGGGGATTATTATTGTAGGCTAAACCACTGAGATTATTTCGGGTTATCCTTGAGGTTGCCATGTTTAAGCAAATGAAGCTATGCAGACACGATAAGCCTATTCATTTATGTAAAATGTAGCCGTGCTGAAATAGACTGTGTTATAACTTGAAGCATGTTATCCAATAAATATTCGGTATCCTACGTTGTGATTTCATGAAAGTCGCGTTACAGCATTTTTCAAATCCAACCCTTTTTTGGCAAGGCCCTAAAAGCCTGTTTTCTTTGATATATGGGAACGTTTTATTCTCATCTGTGAGCGGGATACATTTGTTTTGAGCTTGATTCAGGAGCTATCTACCAGAGAAAAGGCGACAAAAGAAATTACTCCCATTTAAGAGGCAGAGCATAACGCATGACCTTCATGATAAGCTATGATTCTTTGAACTCGGAGAACATACCTTATCGAAAGAAGGTGACAGCCGCGTTTTGCTAATTCACAGTAAACTGTTAATCCCGTGCGAAGTATATTTGTTAACCGCAATAAAAACAGATCGGTCTGTAGGTACTGTACTCGCATTAAAGCATTAACCCTTAACCTCCCTCACCCTTTTTATTCAACAAATCGGTTATGGTTCACGCTACATAAGCACTAACGTAAGGAACGTTATCCTCAGCCTTCCCTCAGTCCCTTATGGCTAGAGTTGTAAGCTTCGAAACGACAGAACTGTCCGGAGAAGATTTATTGAACTAAGGGAGAATATTGGAGGGCGACACTAAAACAAGTCCGTGCTTAAGTGATCTGTAAATCAGGGGTTGGATGGTGCATAAGGTTAGAGCCCTTGAGATAATATACCCCAAGTTGGACAGATTGCGAACAGGGATTTATTGGAACATGAAGATGAAGCTTAGAACATACGATCTGCAAGCGAGAAGCTAGAGAAAAGCAAAATAGCAGTGTTGTATTCAGAAAGGGACGCCGTAAAAATATCGAGTGATCGTTATAGTTCGATTCCGATACCGTAATTGATAGTAACAGCTTGTTTCGCATCATAAAAAGTTAATGCTTTGGAGGGTTCATAGGTGAATAGGATTTTATACGAGGGTTTGGAGAATAGTTACAAAACGTGAACAAGTCATGTGCGTCAAGGCATTGAATTAGAAGAAAGAATCGATAAAACGAATGAATCGAATCAACAATAAAGATGCATATTATGAATACCTACGGATTTCAAGAAATGCGAATTACATTACTTGAATAGAATGTATGTGCAGAGCTGGCATTAGTAATTTTAAATACGCTATCCATCTTAGATTTTTTACTCCATTAAAATGTTAATGCTTGCGTGCCACTCGAGTCTAGATTTACGATTCGGCTTGGTTGCAAGGCGGAAGACTTAGCTTCCTTACTACCAGTGCAGTCTGTGGACTGTGATAACGCTCACGAAGATGGCTTATGTAATCATAATCATTGCAGAAACTCGGTCAACGAGCAATTTACTGAAGAGTACCACGCTCCTGATCTTTCTCGTGACTTGATGATTCATCATTATTACCTATTGTGATGAGATGACCCTTTTGCGACCATTATGGGATGATAAAATGAACATTATTGGGATGATACCTTTATTTCGTTGTTATTGACAAAGAGGACTTTTACATAAATAAATAAGAGGTCTAAGAGAAAACGAGGTACCTATGCTGATTTCATTTTACATGAGATTGCTGGCAAGAAGGAAGGTAATTGCTTAGCATTAGACTTTGAGTGCCTCGCTATTTAAGATGTATCTTTTGATCTTTGATATACCTAATTAGAACTGTTTATTCCCTAATGGTTTTGATGGTATATTCCACGTATATTCAGAATTTGGTCTAATAATTGTATACTCCGTTTACTTCATAATCATAACGCAAACATTTCTTTTACCAACAAAAACTGTTTAGCTTGAGATGCTTGAGATCTTTTATTGGTCGGTCGGATTCACGAACATTATCAATTTAGTATTCCAAGAATAGGGAGGTAAAATGTAAGAACTTCCTATTGAAACAGCGATATTACTTGCTATTTCGGTTAAGTATTTCTCTGATAAAGAAAACTAGATACATTTTTCAAATAACTATATCAAAATAGACTGGTTATCGATGAGTCAAGAAACTGGTTGAAATAGCGCTTATGTATGTTTTGAATACATGACTCAAGCTTTACTAATGAAGCTATCTAGAACTTATATATCCTCAAGATTGCCTTAGAGAAGCTTAACGCTTAATGAAGCGTAATTAAGCGTATTACGTGAATTACGATAAGATGGATCGGTTATTCTTGGATATGTAATTCAATAGTTAGGTACTGAAAGTATTTAGGAAAAACACGCTGCTATTAGAGTCATTCAACAATTTTGTTTATTTTGTAACCAAAAAACAATTATATGTGTGAGTTGACAGTGCTTACACACACACCCAAGCGCACGTATACGAATAGAAAATTGTGACTCATTTGTCGCATGTTTGGTAACACCTCGTTTGTCTACTATATTTAAAAGTAAAGTAATATTTTTCATGGATATTTTTCCTCAAGGGGGCTTAGGAATTAAAAATCAAAAGAATTATGGACCTCTGGGAATAAGGCCAAGCAGGGGTATTTTAATTCGTCGGAAATGCCGTTGGATTCGATATCGGAAACCTTTGCCAAATCAAAATAAGATCACAAAGTTCCGTCGGAATATAATTCAAATTCGAATCCGACGTTTTCGCTTCGGAAACGAATCGGATGAATTAAAATACCCCTGCTGGCGCTCAGAGAATAAGCTGAAAGCATTTTCTATGCTGGAAGTCATACTACGGACTCCTAATAGTCCTAATACAATACCTACGTTTAGGCATAGCAAAACGTATTTATTTTATAATGAAACTCCTACGAAGCCCGTTCGGACACATAATCAGATTATAAGAATTGTGTCACACTACACTTGTCGACACTTTTATAGACGGACAGTCTCAATGTCAATCATATGGGCGACGTGAACAAAACAGGTAGTACGATAATACAAACATTCTGTAGGTACCTATGTAGGTACCTATCTATCGTATAAACTTATCAACACTATGATACAATACAATAACGCCTGCACCCATTGATTTATTAAAAACGAAGATGAGGCACTGGTTGCTCGAAAGTGGCAACCTCAAATTGTGTAAAATTGTGTTCTCCCACATCAGTCACCGTCTGACCGGCGGCGGCACGGGCGGTCGTGATTCGCGTGAAATATTGTTGTCTCAGTCTCACTTCGGTCCTAGATACGTCTTTCCGTCTTTGTTCTTCTTTGTATTGCACAGGACTGGAAATATAACTGTGGGCGTATGTGTTTGCGTGTAGTTGTAACACATGCCAATTTTTGAGTAAGCGCTGGGAGAACGTAACCTATCTTCCCTTTTTAAATCAATGCCTGCACCTGACAATATCAATATGTCTATACATTCTTGAAAACTTGTTGCTATACAAATCTAAACAATAATTGGGTTTGTTTTAAAAAATCTATAAAGACTTCAATTTTATTGTTTTCTCGTGGATGCCATTGTCAGAACTGGACCGAATTTAAATGGGATCACATGGGAAGCACGAGCTTTCAAATAAAAAAGAATCATCAAAATCGAATCACCCAGTTAAAAGTTCTGAGGTAACAAACATAAAAAACTGTCTTCAAACACAAAGGTTTGTAGTTAACCCGCTTACATTCATAATGAAAAACTGTCTTATTCAGAACCTCCTCCTTTTTTGAAGTCGGTTAAAAACACAAAACAGTGCAGAGATTTAAAGATAAACAAATTTTGGCAGCTTCAAATCTACAATGCACGTCATCAGCTGGCTTCGATATTCAATCGATACTGCGTATTCACAAATACCAAAACTAGATGAAGAAAATCTTTGCCATGAATGAAAAGATCCGATAACATCAAATTCGTTTATGATAAATTGATAACGAACATGCGAAACGAAATAAGCATTATTATTATAACAATTTCAGACCATTGAGGAAAACATTCCAAATACCCAACTTAGAACATTACAGCATCATTTCAACCTTGAGGGCATACGACCGTGAATGCGGCTTCGTGATAACGGCAGCGAAATGACCAGACAAGCAAGAAATAATTGTTTCTAAATGACTAATGAATGAATAAAATGACCGTATAAAAGGGGGGAGAGCATGAAAACCAGACACCACAGAAGTCATAACTGTGTGTACATTGTATACTGTAGGTTTAATGCAAAAATATTTTTTTGCATGGATTTTACAATGTCCATGTCCGGGGAGATAACCCCGAACCGACAACAGTCATGTCATGCGTTGATAACCCCTAGCCGCGTGGGTGGGTGAGAAAACGGGTAATCAAATCACCAACATTTAGGATATCTATTAAAATATTATTCATTCGGATGATCTTCTTTGCAATGCCATAGTTAAATCATGTCATTTTAATTCTTTGCAACGTATGATCGGAAAACAATGAAGAATAACGATGATGATTGCTATAGGAATATCCATTTTAGTAGAAATCCGATGTCGGATTCGCTAACCGAGGTATTATCGGGTTTCTAATGGCATCCGACCATCATAGGTAGCGGTAAATGCAAATAGAGGAAAACCACCGAACTAGAATTACCAAACTTGCGAGGCCTGTTCATTTAAAGATATAAACACAAGAGTAGCAGCCGGCACACATTTTTAGACCTTCAACGGGGTCGGTCTCACGTACAGAACTTAACGCATACAGAAGCCAAACTTTTAATCAATGCCATGGTCAATTCAGAGGTCAAGATCATTGACACTTGGTATGACACAGCTACTTTGACATTGGTATTCAAAATTGTATTACATTGAAAGGCTTCTGGCATGTGAATCTTCGGAATGTCTGACATTATGTAAAACATCGTGATTCGTGATATGACTCGGTCATACGAACTGTTAGGGTGCAAGCGAACGTTAAGCAGAGTCAAGCGAGTCTAACATTTTATTAAGCAGTAAATAAAATACCTACAGAATACTAATTGGATTTCGTATGCTTGTATTCACAACTCGTTCCACAATCCGAGTATTTCCATGACTGTTGACAATGTAATAGGATTTTGCGTTGGTATATATATGCGTTGGCCAGAATGTGGAACCCGTGTTTTTGGTTCCTTTTCGCCTGTATTATTATTATATTATGTGAACCTAAACCCATTAATACTACCCAGCGGCGGATCGAGATGAATCGTTTTTCAAAAAATAATAAGACGCCTCTTCTCGGAAAATAAAAATCTGAGTGTGTTACCTAGGCAACTATTGAAGGTTCATATTTCAATCCTTATGAAAAGGAAAAGGATCCCAAGAAATTGTATAAGTTCTTTGTTTTGTCTGAGATATTGTAGATTTAGTTCTGAGTATTTTTACCGAAGCAGAGAATTAACATTTTAGTAGCCGAAGATGGGAGCACGTAGGGACCTTGAATTAGGTGGGTCTGCTGTCGATTTTAACAATTCATGTCTGAACTCTGAGCTCAATTTCTTGTACGCATAGGACACCTACTGCATGAAAATATTTTTAGACGCTATTAAGCCGAGGAGAAAATACAACATAAGAAATTAAGAACAGCAAGATAAATTCCCAGATTTATTTGAATCGATTTCAAGCATGGTGCAGCATCGCCTTGCTGAATGAAAGGTTTGGATGGCCTGGAAAGTAGATGAAGGTAATTATAAACCACATTATCTACTTTCCAGCCATCCTAAAGTGCTTGTCTTTTGATGATCCACGACTCCTGCAGGAGACGGTAACATAATATCTGTTCTCAATATTCCTCGACCATAATAAAAGTCGTGTGACGTGTCGCCGCCTTTCTACCAAGTTAATTACCTCTTGTTCTGTTTTCTCGAGTGTGACAGATTGTTGTCACCGCAATTAGTCAACCGTCCGTTATTGAGCGTCGGAACCATTAGAATCCCATTATGAACACAAAAGCAACAATCGCGAGGCATTCCCAGGGTCAGGGGTAAAACAGCACAGATTCGTCTACAATAATACGATAATTCGAAGAGGACGTTAGTAAAATTTGCGCAAAACCTAATGAGCTCTCAAAGTGGTCCTTCTGATAAGTCCAGGGTAAGGACCTACGAGGAACATAATAATTGGCGACCATTAAACCAGAAATAACAACAAGTTCCCAATTCATAAATATATCCCAATTTGTTGTATTCTTGTGTAGGAACTCTTATAAGGTTTTAATTTGAGCGAATTAAATTCTATATTGATGCCGAGTTTATCGAAGGTCTAAATCCGGATCTCTCAACTCAGAATATTTTATACTCAGGGCTTTCTCAATAAAACGAAGAACTTGTTACACCCTTTATAAAGATTTAGTGAATGCTGAATGTGAATGTGAAGCTAGGCGCCGGCTATTGGCTTGTTACGGACCCTTTTAGCCACTAGATTTCTATTTTGATCGTCGACCAATTTCATTATAACATCGTTATTAATAATCCTGACGTCATAACATAAGCGATCGAAGCACTTTACCCGGCAAATTCCCCACGCTGATGGACATTTAATTAGGCTTTAGGCTTGCCCATATAAATGTTATCTTTAGTCATGTTTATTTTGCTTTCGCATCTATAAATGGATGTTTATGAGGCGAAAGAGTCCCATCATAAGGCCGGGCAAACTCACTAGTTTCAGGGGACGGTTTAAGTAAAGTTTGTTCACCCCACACGCATGCCGAAGCAATAGGATATTGCAATAGTATGGCGTTTTCAGTAGACACGATCTTCTATCTAATAGCTCCTATATGTATTTGGGTAAGCCAGCTAACTGCATAATTATCATATTATGATCCCCGGGATGTCCACCGGCAGGCGGGTAGCAGCGCCACCTGCAGAACAATTGTACCACCAAACTGCGATCCCCAACCCGCATACCCAGCGTGGGGATTATGGGCATTACCTTTCATGAGATAAACGCCAATAAAGCGCTTATCAGGAGGCCTGCGTCCAGCAGTCGGTCAATACTGCATTGGACTACTTTTTGACTCGAACGTGGACAAAAAAAATTGTGCTTCGAGATTTAAACAAGTATTTGCTTTTCCGAGGCCAAAACTTTTTACAGATTCTCCATATCTTACGTAGTAAATAACCAGATGAGGTATTGTTCAAGACTAACGAGGATAATTAAGGATTACAGATTAGTTCAGCAAATCAGTCACCAAATTCTCACAGTAATTAGTTAGGACGTAGACAGATTGTCGAAGTTGCAGAGATGGCGTTATATTTATAATTTAATAACTTATCAAGTTTTATTGTTCTGGAGCGGCCCTCTAAGGTTTAGTATTATGGTAATATTACGCGAGTAAGTATTATTAAATTATTATTTGACAAAACTAGCCGCATGAAAGGAAGTTTTCAATGAAAGGACGAATTGCGTGAATCCGAGGAAAGAGAAAGTCGTTGGGTATAGTGAAAATAGACCGACAAACAGCCCTGGACTAGACAGGGTAAACAAGACAGTACAATATCATATAATTTGTAAAAACCTTGTTTTACAAAGCGTCTGGTATCTAACGGGCAGCGTTCAATCGAATATTTATTTGATTATGAAACGTATACTCATACAGTTCAATTTGGCTGCAAAAAGAACGCCGCAGTCTCGTTCAGGATACGGAATACAGTTATTATTCAAAGATTATAATTTATTCAACGAATGTAGGCAGCCAGTTGGGGTGCCTGAATGTAAAATGAGCAGGTAATTGGCCTTGATTAATTTATTTACGACCAATAACAATGTAATCGATCGCGACAGTAGTTTAAATAGATTTCTTTAACACCCCTTCGACTAGCAACGCTTACGTAGTATGTACCAACCGCGAAACATGTTAGGATCTAAAAGATTGACCATTATTTTTAAATTATTATGAATCTTTTTCCGGTCCTACAAACATTTGTGAAATTTGATAGGGAATCAAACCACCTTTTGCGGTTTTGCGTGTCAGGAAGACCTTTGGCCACTGCGCCATTGAGGTCGTCATTTGAGGAAAAAGCATCGAAACGATTAATCAAGTTATCTCCAGTCACGATTCCCACTTGATTCTATTTCGGAACGGTTCTCGAACACGAAATAAGGCTTTTCACGTTTCAAGAACTTCTTTCAAAAGAGCTCTCGATAATAATCTCACAAATTACCGATGAAATCGATTTTCTAACGAGGATTTTTAGCCTTTATTTGACCTAAAATAGTCTTTCGTGCACCCACATATTTTGTAAATGGGTAATGGTCGGTGTTGCGGAGCGTAAAGCACCATTCGCAGTGAGCATGGAACGACGAATTCAGTCTCGTTGTTCATTGCAAGCGCCTCTGTAATGTACGCTCGCTGTGCACTTTACATTACACCCCGTAACACCGGTCAGTTACGGCATTATGGGTTTAGAAGTCGTTGACACTACAAACATACTAAGATCAAGTTTTTTTTATTTATTACAAATAAAGGGACTTTGTCGCTTAGCGACCACATCGCCCTATGAAGTTATCATGAAATTACCTAACACACTTACGTATATAATACTAATAATAATGCTCTGAAGTAATTAAACAATAATTTACCTAACAATAAAGAAAAATAGGAGATGAACAGGAACTAAACAAAATATGAATTTCTTAATTTAAAACAATATTCAGCCAGGTCATAAAGCTGTGCTGATTTGTCTGACAGGCGACGCCAATATAGCGTTGCACTGTCCGAAGATCAAGATTTAGTTACCTAAGCTTTAGTTTCCAACAAAAACGAATCCGCAAATGAAGTGGAATCCGCGAGAACACACTTATCAATCAACATAAAGTGATGACTCAGTTACTCACGTGAAAAACAAAGCGCCAACAAGCCGGAACCATTCCACAACGCCGGTTGCCTATAGCACGGTTGCTTGCAGTCGGTTGCCTACCGCGTCCACGATTATATAACACGCGCGCATAACCTGCAACAATACAGTGAATATTGGATCAAAGAATAAAACAACACGCCTTCACGCCTTCACTTTCCAGTTTTCATATATCTAGATGTGGGTGCGTAAGTGCTTGGCCCTTCGATGCCTTGCAATGATGAGAGGCGCTCTTCATCAAGGTCTCTTCATTTTTTAGAAAGGTTTTATTGGCGATTATGGTAAAAAACCTCTTGTGGTTGGCGGTGACATGTTCAACAGTGGCTGTGGTGATGCTTCCAATCGTCTAGTTTCAAAATAAAGTATTTACATCAATCTTTGATTCCGCTAGTGACGCCAAAGCTAACAAAACCATCTTTAGCCAGGAGAACTAAATTATTTCATTACAAAACAGTTTATTTTCGTGAAACCTATTTTCGTCTCATCAAAACAGATCAAACCCTTGATTTAATTATCAACAAATGAGAGAATTATTGAAGGACGGACACATGACATGTGTTAGGTAGGTAAGGTACAGTCACCAGCATAAATATATGACTATGGGCAGCGCTGCAAAAATATCTGATTATCCATTGATGGTATAATTATGTGACGATACGTAGCCGGTAAAAATATGTGATGATTTACACCCGGCATAATAATCGTTTGCCTTGTAACAGCATAAATATCGGATCGGACGGGAAATCAAAATTATGTGACATTTCAGCAGCGTAAATATCTATCTACTGTAAAAGCATAATTATTGGATCACATAAACTGCAATAATATCTGACACAACTAACAGTCAAAAATATCTCAACGAATGAACTTTATGTGCCTCAACATAGAGGCGTAATTTGAGCGAAACTGTATGACGCTTCTCGAAAAGAGTATCAACCTGTCATTGGATATCACTGTCTCACGTTTTATGGCATGATTTTAGCATTTTAGCATTTTAGATTTTAGTCGTCGGCGGTCAGTGTTATATTATGTATCTACCTAAGATCCGAATGCGTAGTAAACTGGTGATATCAAGTGTGTCAAAAAATAATTAAAATTATTTAATTTTATTTTATTTAATTTTCTTTCTTAGGTTTACCAATAGTTTTATACACAGTTTCTTACATCTTGAAATCTTATACAAAATACTAACATACACGAAAATGTAGAGTTACAAAATAGAGACATTATAGGTAACTATAAATTATTGCTATGTGCACAAACCGCTTGTGTAAACACATTATAACGGATTGTTATAAAAAACGATGGTATAAATCCAATCTTTCACATTTATCTATATTTTTATATATCTAGTCTTAACCCTAAAAACCAAACTTATTAATAAGTGCAGTACCACATCACGTATCATATATGAAGGACTGGACAAATCGTTAAATAACATGAATTTTCAACCTATCATAGACACCCTAGACACCGACACGGCCACTGATCTATTTATTAATTACTTAGCCGCAGCAATTCAGGAAAATACACAAACAGGTAAAAGACCTACTCGCCAACTAATATGCAAGCCATGGATCACGAAGGGACTACTGAAGTGTATGACAAACAGAGATAATCTTCACAAGAAACTTAAAAAAAATCCTAAGAATGAGGTCCTTAAAATTACATACAAAAACTACAGGAATTTCTGCAATGCCCAACTAAAAAAAGCAAAGAAAAACTACGAAAAGCATGAGATCTTGTTGGCTAAAAATAATAACAGGAAACTTTGGGAGGTTATTTTGGAAATAAGCGGCAAAAACAAGAAGATAGATCACTCTTATAACTTGCTTAAAGACAATAATAAAGTTGCAATAAATGAAGTTAATGCCTACTTTGCGAACATTGGCAAAACTCTTGCAGAAAAATCTTTCGCCTCTAATGTTTCTGATATCTCACTGGACCCCTTCTCCCCTATCCCCCCCTTAAACTCATTTATGCTGCTACCTACGGACGAAGATGAGGTGAATTCGTTAATAGCGGGACTGAGGAACAAATGTGCAGTCGGCCTAGACCAAATTTCAGGGACAATCCTTAAAAGATATGCCCGACTGCTCTCTAGACCGATCGCTCATATATGCAACCTAGCGTTAACAAATGGTGTATTCCCTCGCGCATTTAAAACAGCCCTCATCAAGCCTATCCACAAGAACGGTGAACGAGATCGCGTTGACAATTATAGGCCGATCTCGATATTACCTAGTCTCTCTAAAATCCTCGAGAAAATTATGAACACGAGACTAACGAGATTTTTGGAGTCAAACAACCTTTTATCTCCCTCCCAATACGGTTTTCGCGCAAAAATATCCACCAATGACGCTGTGTTGGAACTAACAAACAACATAGTTACCTACATAGACGATAAGAAAAAGTGCCTAGCCGTTTTTCTGGATCTGGCCAAGGCTTTCGATACAGTCTCCATCCCAACCCTAGTGACGAAGCTAGAACTGAGTGGCATTCGGGGAACCCCTCTAAAACTATTTAGCGATTACCTCACGAACCGAAACCATCGAGTTAAAATTGGCCAACTTATCAGTGAGGAACAGCCAGTCACTTACGGAGTCCCTCGGGGTAGCATACTTGGTCCCTCGCTGTTTTTAGTTTATATAAATAGTCTCTGCAACCTTAGGCTTCACAAAGGTAAAATATTCACCTTTGCTGACGACACGGCTCTCCTCTTCAATGGCGAATCCTGGGAAGAAGTCTTCAAAAGCGCCCAACAGGGTCTCGATTTAGCCTGCTCGTGGCTTCGCTCTAACGCCCTAACCGTAAACGTCTCTAAAACGACCTACATGGCCTTCTCTCAGAGAATAAACAACTTACCGCCAACATCGCTAGAGATTACAATACACAAATGCGATCCTAATACTAGCACCAACGCTGACTGCTCATGTGCCCCGCTACAACGTAAAGACACCACAAAATACCTGGGTGTCCTTATCGACAACACACTAACCTTCAAGTCCCACATCGGCACCTTGGTAAAAAGACTGAGAAAATTGATGTACGTTTTCAAGACACTTAAGAATGTAGCGGACCGTAATATTAAAAAAATGGTCTATCTAGCACTCTCTCAGCCTATTTTTGGATACTGCATTACTTCGTAGGGTGGTACAGCCAAAACGCACCTGTTAGAGCTGGAAAGAGCCCAGAGAGCTGTGCTAAAGGTGGCCGCTGGTTTGCCCTTTCGCTTCCCGACAACTGAATTATATACCACTTGGGGAGTCTTAACAGTAAGACAATACTACATACTTCAGATTATACTGCACAAACACTCACAGATGACCTACGATCTGGAACTAGTGAAGGACAGAAAAAGGAAGGGTAAGGTCTGCAGCTCTCTTCAGTTTCGATCTAAACTTCCCAACAGATTCTATACCTTCCTAGGCCCCTATATATACAACCTTATTAACTCTAAATTATCCATCTACTCCCCTCCCAAAAGCTAAATGCAAAACTACTGCTACCTTTTGGCTCAAAACACTTACCTATGCAGATACTGAAAATCTACTTATCCCGCTGTCCTAGATACTAAATACTAATTACTAAAACGAAAACCCAAAACGACCAATCGAACACAACACTCACCTCACACACCCACACACACACACACACACACACACCCACTCATACACACACGCACCCACGCACGCATTCACTAACACCTCACAACGCGCACCCTGGATACTACCTGCGCCAGATAGAGTGAGTGATTTTAGATTTAATTAATATTAAATTAGCTTTATTTTCAAAATCTCTGTCGTAAGCTTCTTTCTTTAAACAACCTGCATTGTCTGTAAGCATGAGCTACTTATTGTCTATGTCTACCAATTCCTATTTCCGCGGAGTGAAGGGACTGGTGACCTGTACCACAGGTTTGAAAAGACCTATCTCAGGCACCAGTCTCTCACAACATAGGTCATAGTCTTACAATAGTGTTTACATACTCTTAGTTACTTAAGACCTTTGTGAGAGACAAATAAACGTTTTTATTATTATTATTATTATTATTATTTATTGATTCCTTCTTGTAAACGTAATATTCAATTTCGTCTCTAGGGACGAAAAGTATAACTTTCATCCCGCTGCGACATGTGTTAATTAATGACGACTAATGACATGTACAAAACAAATGACTGCTGTCACCTCACTTTTTTCTTGAACCATGCATTCTACCTTTCAATACAGCCACTCAACTTCAACTTCTTGTGAGATGGCTTATGCGTCTGGTTTGACGCAATTCATAGGGCCATTCAATTACAGCGTAATGTAAAATTAAAATAAATTAGATGTACCATTATTATAATTTACTTTCAACTATTTCTTTAAAATAACATAGATTTCGGAAAAATATTTACCATTTTTAAATAATAAAAATTAAAGGTAGAATAGTTCTCGCATTCTACCATGTCTATTCAACTGTGGTAGAATAGCGAAAGCTACCATGGCTATATTCTGTCATCTCTAAAGAGGATTTTCTATGCCTAAGAAAAAACAGCGGAAATACGTAAATCCTATCTTTGTATCATTTTTTGAGTTGTTCAATTTTGTGTGATTGTTACGACATTGATAAGTTCAGACATTGATATAGGCATCGATTTTACGCCTGATTTTATAAAAGAAGAGGCTAACGTATTAGTGGAAAACCTTTTATCACCTAAATCAAAATAAACGGACAACGTTTTTTTAATAAGTATATTTTAACGAATTCTCAAAGACTTACCAAGCTTCAACATTATGGAGCGTGTATTCTATGTTAAAGACAATACACAGTAAACATTTAAAGGATTTCGAGAGACTAACATCGTTTCTTAAGAGACAAAATGATTGTGATTGTATTATGTAAAATAAATACAATTTTTTTTCATAAGCTCATTCATATTTTTATTTTTACTTTCCTTGTATTCGTAATGAAAAGCACAGTGTTTACCTCGGGTGAAAGTAACATTTAGTCCCTCGAACTAGTAGCACCCTCGTTACGCTTGGCCGCTAAACCCCGTCTCGGGACTAAATAAGTTACTTTCATCCCTTGGGTAACAATGTACTATTATTCTTCTTCTTTATTCTTCTTTATTAGGGATGACATTGTTTTCGTTATAGCGGGTATTATTCATTCTCCACAATAAGACTCGACCATCCGCTCTTGATTGGAAAACGTTTTTATCAAGAAACGCGACATTCTAAATTCAAAATTCATGTATTGACTGTTAATTGTTTCAGATATTATTGCAGTTTGTGTGATCTGATAATTATGCTTTTACAGTAGATAGATATTTATGCTGTTACAAGGCAAACGATTATTATGCCGGGTGTAAATCATCACATATTTATACCGGCTACGTATCGTCACATAATTATACCATCAATGGATAATCAGATATTTTTGCAGCGCTGCCCATAGTCATATATTTATGCTGGTGACTGTACATGATAAATAAAAGTTAAAACGAGTAGCATTGATTTGTGTCTGTACGGAAAACTTTAGATAGAACCATTGATTTATTAAAAAGGGAAGATAGGTTACGTTCTCCCAGCTCGCTTACTCAAAAATCGGCATGTGTTACAACTACACGCAAACACATACGCTCACAGTTATATTTCCAGTCCTGTGCAATACAAAGAACAACAAAGACGGAAAGACGTACCTAAGACCGAAGTGAGACCGAGACAACAACAATATTTGTCGCAAGTACGACGGTCAGACGGTGACTGAGGTGGGAGCACAGAATTTTACACAATTTGAGGTTGCCACTTTCGAGAAACCAGTACCTCATCTTCCCTTTTTAATAAATCAATGGATAGAACTGCATATTATTTAAATATTATCAAGTACCTAACCCAGAAGGAATTTTATATTATCTAGAACCAACTCATTAAAATTTAAATTGGAAATTCTTGAAGGATAAAAGAAATTAAGATATTCAATAAAAGTCCAGCTGCTTTTCATCTACCACTTTACGCCGCTAGTTTTATTGTTTTTTTTGTATTTTACGTGAAATCGTGTTCTGCTCCAATCAATCTCCTAACAGCTGTGCAAGTAGCTTTGACTTCACGTAGTAACTAAACTACCTTCTTCATTATGTTGAGTAGGTAGGTTAGATAAAGACACGTGCCAGTAATTGAAGACTTAATATATATATATAGATAACATAAGATATATATAAACATAGTCCATACACAGAAAAAGGTGGCGTACCGGAAAAGGGATCCTGATTCGTTATCGTGCAAACCTCTCTCTCTCTCTCTCTCTCATGACGCTCACACGCTTGCATAAGATTAGCATTTGCTTGAAAACTAATCAGAAACTTCGATTTTCGTTTTCAGTGTAGGCTCTGAAAACGAAAATCGAAGTTTGACGTAGGTCGGTGCAATACTGGTTTGATAAGAGAATCAGCAGCATATTTGAAAATTAACGTAGGTATAAACTAAAACCGGTCTCCTAGCACCCAATGAAAGCAAAAGAGAAATCACTAAAGGTAGCTAACTGATGAATGAATAAGCCTAAGGAATTCCATCCAAGGTCAAAAGATCAATTTACTCTCACACTTAGCATTGTGTCCGTTGCTGAATCGACTGTATAACTATTGTAGCATGATCTACTTCCCTTTGACTGGCACCCAGTCCCACGCACTTGATTATGCGAATACCTCTCTGGGGAAACAATTGACTTACGGAAAGGAACGCTACGCATGTGTAAACGGGACACAAAGACGTTCCATTTGTCACAGAACTGTTTCGGAGATTCAAATCACTGGAACGGAAGGGGTGTCGACACATACAATCATACATATCCTTTAAGAGCGCAATTGGTTTAATTAAGTATCGTGTGAGGTGTTGGGTTGGGTGTTAGTTATAAAATAACTTAGAATTTATTGGATTGTTCGAGGTGCAAATGGTATATTGCTGAATGATTTGAAAATATCAAAGGTCAAATCAATTTTATTACAAACAAGCTACAGAGGTACACGGGCTTTTAAAGTAGCCTGTCAGTCCCGTAGATGTTGGTTAGCGATTTTTTTAAAGATCCTTTTGGCCGTTTTGGCATGAAATGTAACCGACATGGAGAGAGAGTTACATTCGCTTTTATCATATAGACAAGCTTAGAAGAGTCAGACAAGTGATATAAGTGAAACAATGTCTTATCTGACGGATTACTTTAAGTCAATATTGAAAATATATAGGTATTTTAAACATTTAATACGTGCAACTTCACTTATTGTTAAGGGGAATGCCTGATAAGTACAAACAAAAGCAACATATTTCTCAAAGAGAGAATACCTATCGATATAGATCACAGAGGGAAAGTCATGATAGTAAAGAAAATGCAGGAAATTTTATATGAGCTGATGACAAAAAGGAGAATTAAATTATTTCCGTCGGTTGGGTTGACAGTTGACACAAGGCACCGATCATCCCAAAATAGAAGGTTCCCAGATCCCACGTTACAAGAATTCGTGTCAAGAACACGAAAAATATTCAAATTTTATCCTTTCTAAGCGATGTAGGATGAAATATTTCTTTGAATATTGTTTTAATAAAAATATTTTGATTCTTCGGTATCATCGAGGGAAATCTGAAGATGGTATTTTGTTAAGCTATTGATGTATAAAAACAGCTTGAATTAATATCAAAGGAGATGAATTTGAATAATAATTACGAAACAAGATCAATAACTAATGACTTTAGTTTAGTTTTTTCGTAATTAAGTATCTTGTATATACTTACGTATACGTTAATACAAGTATATTCTATCTTTTCTAAAAGTGGATATCGAGTTCAAAATTAAACGCTTTCGTGATTAATTCAACATTTTCCCCCGTCTATAATCGATAACAGTTTGGAATGAGTTGGCGTAACAGCAAACCAGTATAAATAACATACCCAGTTAAGAATAACTCGATTAGACCAACTAAGTCAAGTTATTTAGACCTTCAATCTCTCTTACTTTAAGTACCGCAGCAAACCACAATTTCTCAACCACGAGTAGTAACTACATGTACATAACTGCCATTAGTTATCGAAAGTATCTGCCTAATTGAACCTTAAAGGAACTAAGGTGTGCTGGTCATTCCAATAGTGTTACAAACAGCTTCCCCTTTACAAAACAGTCAACCAATGTTTTGATCGATTGCTAGGTCAGTTTTCTTCACAGTTTTGTTACTACAAGTAATACCTAACTTCATGGTGTAGCTGTCATTATCTTTCGAAAGTACCCGCCTAATTAAACCTCAAAGGAACTAAGGTCTGCTTATTGGAATGACAAAGAGCTTCCTATAAACTTTACAACTTTCTACACAAAGCTAGGAGTAGGAAGGTATAAACAAATCCTACCGCCAACGCTCGTGCTCGTTTCCGACAGTTTCCGTCCCAATTATCAAATCACAATCACAGCACACACTTCCGGGCTCACACAGCAATCCAACATTTTGCACACAGTTAATCGAGTCAACAGTCAACCAATGATTTGATCGATTGCTAGCTCAATTTTCTTCACAGTTTATTAACGAAACTGGTCTCTATTTGCAGGGGATTTATGGTTATGCGCGAGAGCACGCAAGGCTTCCGCTCGTAACGCCCGCTGCTTCGGTACTGACTGGCAAACGGGTGGAGACATGACAGCAATTTGTTCACTTGGAGTTGTTGGGGTGTTTGTGTCGACTGTCGGATGTTGGCTGTTTTTGACATGGTTTTGACTAGATTGTAATAAACTTTTGCATTATATATATATTTTCTTAGGTCATCCAAAATACAAATCGGTAGTCCATCGATTCGTACGATCCTAAAACGACACCCGTAACTTCGTTTGCGTGTTTCATGGTAGTTCGTGCGATGAAACGCCTGTAACTTCATTATCGTGTTTCATAGCAGACCGCCAGGTTATTCAATATAATATCCAGTGACGATACACGTTTCCTCTTGACCTATTAGTTTCAACTGATGCGTTATTATTGCCCCATTATAGATGTGTAGAAACTACAACAAGGCCTGTCAGAAGCGATTCTAAGAAACCGGGTCTAAGGTCAAACTGTAATGATGCCAGAAACTAATGCCAAGTAAGATTTTAGACAAACACTAGTTGGCCGAACGTTTTGTCCTGTAACTATAAGTTTAAAGAAACTCATTTTTAAAAAATTACTTTATATATACTACATACTGTTTTTCACAGTTACGTGAAAAATCAGCTAAATCAGTACCTACCAGTTCCTTTCCTACCATATTTATTTATACTCTGAAAATCTAACGTAACTAAGTATGTTTTTAGATTTTCCCATAAAGTCTAAATCATTGTCAACCATAGATGTATATCGTTATTGCATCAAACTAAACGGCAGCTAATGGATCGTATTGGGCTTGCATCCAGCCCGGGGTCCGATATACCTATCAGCCGATCATAGCTCATCATCGTAATCGTACCTATTAGCAATGAATTTTCGAGAAAATTACTTTGGGTTGGCTGGTTGGTTGTAATGTCGAACTTTTACTATGAGTTACGCATCTGGAATCCAAGATCTTTTTTGTAAACAAAGACATTTTGAATTTGATATCTATCTTAACAAAACCTGATAATGCTAGCAATTGGTCCATCGTCCCGGATGATAGACAAATGCTGTCATCGCTGTCTAAAACAAAAAAATATACACTTCTGCAATTCGATTCGATGATACCAGTGTGTTAAAAATATTTCCATTTAGGTATTTAAAAAATATATTGGATTCTACGGTTTTTGTTTTAAGACTGCGTAAGCCTTCACCACACCGGTAAGTATACTTCTAAGAAATCAAATAACATTCAAGTCGAAAATGTTTGGAATTTTAAGTAATTATTAATATTAAGTAATTATTACTTGTTGGATTCTAGTTCATTTATAGTTGTTGGTACACATAGTACCTACTATAGTAACTAAGTAGGTAAGTACTAAGTGCAGTAAGTACTTGGATCGGATGGCGTTCGGTTGCCATCCGCTTGAGTCGCTGTCGCGCATGATAAGCGAGAGCGAAACCCTTCACGGACGTAGTATCTGCCAGGCGAAAATGAGGCTTAGGAAAATGCTACAAATGGACCGGAAATGACAATTGAGCCGAATATTAAGATATGGGGATTGAAGATGATGCGCAATGACTGATGTTTGGTTGATAAAATAGTAAGTAGGTACATTGCAAATCTAGGGGAGAAAGAACCCAGTTCCTATCGAGTGTGTCACTTTAACACACGAGGTAGGAATCGCACTTTCTCCCGGGTGATCATAGTGCTTTATGTTGCTGCTGCGTGCTGTTACTACTATAATGTTTTAGAATCGTCAAAATCGCTCGAGTAAATTCAAATTGTAAACTCCATTATAATATAATATAAGGGGTTGACATGACATAGCCGCTAGACCACGAAGACGAGTTCCGTCGAATCCGAATTTTTTTGGGAAATTATTTGATTTCTTAGAAATTACTCGGAGTGTGGGGGCCTTACGCATTATAATATCCTTATTCTTAATCGAGTTTGGGTAATGTATACCTAGTAAGTAACAAGAATATTTACATGCGCCATCGGTTACTGCCAATATAATTGTAGGTACCTATTAGACTTGCAAAAAAAAATTAATAAAAATTACGACTCAGGCGGGGCTTGGATCCGTCCGTAGTAGCCTTTGCACTCAGGGGGCCTACTCAAAAAAGGAAAATCGAAGTTTCTTTTCGTCGTTCCAAACCCACACGCTCGCATAAGTTTGCAAGAAAACGAATCAAAATTCGATTTAGTTTTTAACAGTTCGTACTTTAAGTAACAAATACCCGTTTATTTTGTTTTTCCATTCCGTTCAACAACTAACAGGCTAAAGGTTTCTTCGTCGTTTCTTTACTTTAGTCTACATACCGAAGCGATCGAAATCAAAAATACCACTTTATTTCCGTGTCAGTGTATTTTTTAATATGATTTGACCTTTTCTAAGTGTACATTTATTGTATTTATTATGGAAATAAAGCATGTTTGAGTTTGAGTTGCATTGGAAGTGTGCCCAATTCGAAATGCATTGATAAAATTCTGCACGAAAGAAGTGTGCTGTGTCCTCCAACTTATCATTGTTGACCTCTTTGTTTTTCTTATAAATAATATCTCTAGCTCCAGGGACCGGCAACTTTCTTTCGAGTGCAAACTTTGGTCATGAAATAATTTTGCAAAAAAAAGTTCCATCCACGAGAGATTTGCGAGGATGCGAAAACTGCCATTCATACATTCTTCCATTCCATTTAAATAACAATAATGCGAAAGTGTATTAGTAAGTTTATGTAATGTTTGTTTATAATATACTAGCAGCACCTCGCGATTTCACCCCCGTAGTTCCCTTTCCCGTGGTAATTCCAGGATAAAATACAGCCTGTGTCACCCTGAAAAGTGAGCTTTTCAATGATGAAATCTTTTTTTCAAATCGGTCCAGTAGTTTCGGAGCCTATTCAATTCAAACAAACAAACAAAAAATCAAATTTTTCTTTTTATAATATTAGTATAGAAAATACCCAGAGCACCAGGAACAAATATTTGCAGATTGTGCTAACATTTTTACCAAGGCCGGAATAGAATCCACAACCGCAACCTCCGCACCACACCGGTTGTCTACTTTAGGTACCATCCCTAAGGCCGGTAATAGTTTAAAAGTGAGTACAATTTCTTAAATAACAAGTTGGTATGTCGTTTGTATAACCAAACCATGAATGAATGGTATGATTTATATGGGCAAATATAAAAGGTGGCCCTTACCCACCCCTTTCGTTTAGTTATGCATGAACGGTTTTTTACCAGAACTTACAAAAATTACAATGACTACCTTTAACACTATATATTTTAAACATGCGTCTCACTGCATGGCAAGATCCTAAGTTTATATTTTTTTACATTATTTCAATTAGTTATTATTAAAATACACTTCTATGCCTAATGTCTTCAAAAAATTACATATTCCTGTCTTTGGATAGTCTGATTGTTAGTCAAAGAATCAAGAAAATCTTTTCCAACAGATAAGACAAAGTATTGTCAGGGTCATTCATTTTACTATGTATGTATAGATTACGTACCATTTTACAAAACTTATCTCTTACTAAGACAAGGTGTAAGATAGTGTAAAATTATCTTTAGTTAATAAAGAAAATGTTATTTTATCAGTTTTATGACCTTAGTAAGAAACTGATTTATATTGTTACCTATTTATTAATTTAGTTCATGATGGATCATACATTAAACGGAATCAAACTGAAGGATATTCAAGATCAGTAAAAAATATTAAACCTTCTGAACTGAACCTGCTGAAAAACAGGTAGGTAAATTAAATAAACGTGATTGATAAATAGCATTTAACTAGTTTCAGTCAGCGAATTTGCACGCATTGTATCTATGGAAACATTTAAAGGTAGTTTCTATCCCATGGGAACTGGGATACATGATACAACATTTATGGGATAAAACATAGCCTATGTTTCATTCCAGGCCTGGAAGTACAGTAAATCTATGCAAAATTTTAGCTTGCATCTTAGCGTCTATTCTGTAGTTATAGGTGTCAAGAAGTAACAATCAGCCATCCAAATATTCACATTCATAATATTAGTATGATCAAAGTGATGTGACCGTGATGAACGATGATTTTACTGACGCAGACAATTGTCTACATGAGTGATTTTTTTTTATTTGTTCTATCTTTTTACTGTATGTGTGCAAAGTTTGGGTAAGTCACAAAGTGGTAGCATGCGAATTTGTGTGAATGCTATTGTTTAAGATTTGTTGATGATAAAATTTGCCTATCAAATGATAAAAAAATAGAAATTGCATTTACACACTCCATAAAACACCTGTCTATAGGTAGTAGTACTATACCATAACCACCAAGCAAGTAGAATCGTAGTAAACAAACCACAACACAAATAACAAAAACCCACTTGTTTGGCGTCAAGATCAGATGTAATTGTAAGCACTATTTATTGAAGGAAGGATCTCTTATCTACCAGTAATATAAATTACGTACTTAGGGACGCGCCAACAAAGTGATTTTAAGCTTAAGATTCAGATTCAGATTTCTTTATTGTCATAAATCAAACATATTAAAAAGTGTACAATAAAAAGGTACCTTAATTAAATGCTGAGTCTACGACTCGTCAAAAGTATATAAAGATGGGTAGTTTGTTTACTAACATTCTACATGCTTTATAGATAGGGTATAGGTACCTATATTATTGCTGCCTAAAATTAGGCCATTTGAGCCAGTTGTTCTTAGAGAGGCTAATTGGTGTCAATTAGTACCTACTTCAATGGCCATGAATGGTGTCTATGATTGGTAACTGATAACAATAACCTTCCAGTATGGTAGGAACTGAGTGCATCATCTGATCATCTACCACTCCTCAAAAGTTATACATTTATGTTTAAGTATGATTCTACCACCTAACTACAGTCTAATAGATTCCATTCATAGGAATGCCATTCATACATTCATATTTTTAGTTCAATGCATAAGTATTCAATACTTTATGGATGAGAGAATGAAAAGCATTAATTTTACAATTTATTCTTGTGAGATAGCAATTAGAATTAATTGAATAGCTAGCTAATTAATAAGTCACACAATCCAACTAGATATTATTTTCTATGTTTTAGCAGCACAATATTACAAATATATAAGTGCAGTACCTACGTAGCTAGAAGATTTAGTCAATTATTAGGTAGGTTAGAACAAAAATTCATACTAAGCTACAGATGCACGAAAAGAACTATGAGAGTATTGGAAAAGAACAATGTAAGCTCTGCTCAGATGATGTACCTTTAAGTAATAATTAGGGAATAAATAACACAGAGATTTAAATGGGAAACCCTTCATCTAATTACTTCCTGGGTGCATGTTTTAAAGTTTAGTAGAATAACAACCTAACAACACACATAAACCTAGTAAAATGACAGTAATAACTTTTCTAGGAAATACTCCTGCCAAGCAATTGTCAACCTTAGAACACTGAGGAGTAAGGAGCACCCTAACATCAAAGTAACTTCAACTTACATCAACAGTGAATCATCGCAGAAAGCCTGCAAGCATAGGCACCACTTAGGCAAACTGGTTACGTTTGAGGGATTTTTGCCTGGTAACGGTCACCATAAATAAATTGTCTGTTTCAGTTTACAGAAAAAGTTGTGCCAAGTTTGGAAGAACTGTGGCCGTAAGTCACGTTTTGGAGCTAGGCGGAGCCGACTGCCAGACAAGCTCGCTCGCGCCGCCGTGCCGCCGCCGCGCTCGCTGTAGGTACGTACGATGGCGGGTCAACGAAAACTGGCCACAGCCAACGCAAATATGTAATGTTTTACCTTACTTTTATAGCAGGTAATTCAAAATATAGAAAGGAAACACTAGGACTTACCACATCACAGCGTAAAATAGCCCAAGTTCTCTATAATTCACTCAACACACAACACAAAAACACATACATCCACGATTCACAAATTCACAATAAATTTTTGACAGAAAACGTACGCAAGCAACGGACTGAATGAAATGAACTGACGTCAAAGTCATTTCTTTCATTTCAATATAAACTGAGGAGAAGAACTGACTGCCTGACAAGTTGACAACTTGACCGGTTTTATTTTGAGTTGCCAGCTATCAAACCACAATAAAATATAATCCCAAAGATTTCAGTAGCATACGATCCCTAAGAATAACACCGCGCTGTATTTTGGATGCATTGTTTATTATTGTAGTAACACTTTGTTTAGCCAGCATCTCAGCGAAATTGAATTGAATAATGGATCGTTGAGCTCTCGGTAGACTGACTACCTAGCAAGTAGGAATTCTAGACGCGAACTCTGTCATGTTAGGTCTGGTCACAGAGCACATACCTACCCAGTAGAGAGGAAATGTCATATATATTTTGTCTACAAACCATTCCGCCAAATCACTGAGGCGTCCGCTGCGCTCCGATTGGCCGACTCAAGTTCAAGCATCACACTAGAGTTGGACAAGCAAATATTTTTATCGATATCGATAGTTGTGGAAATGTTAAACTAAAATATGAGCGAAAATTATTTCGTCAACGATAGTGAATTTATGATTTTTTTAAGCATATAAATCTAATACTTATATTACATGCGCATAACAATGGCACATGCGTGCCATTGTTATATTAGATAGGAATAATCAATTATAAATCAATATATCATCTTTTTCAGGCAACCTTGGGATGGGACAGGATTTTTAATTAAAAAAGAAAAAATCTAAAGATCAAACTACATTTAATAATATAACGACCGAGATGTGGCACGGTGGGCGAAGGTCCGCCTGCGACGCAGGAGGTTGCGGGTTCGATTCCCGCCTCGGGACAAATATTTGTACGATCTGCAGATATTTGTTCATGGCGTTCTGGTCGTTTACTATGTATAAAAAAATCTATTTATGTACTCGTATTGTATTATGTATATCAGTTATTTAGTACCCATAACACAAGCTCTGCTTAGCTTGGGGCTAGATGATGCTGTGTGAATTGTCCAGCCTTATTTATTTATTTATTTATATAATAATAATAATGTTTTTTTCAGATAACCCATAAATTACAATTCAAAATTCTTCGGCCTGTATTAGACATTTCTTCTCTAATTCCTTTATTATGAATTTCAAAGATGCCACTCTCTTTTTGTAGTAACGCACTTTGTCTCGTAAGTCTTTAATTGTTTTATTTTTCTGATTTACTTTCTTTGATAATTCTAAAACCCGTCTACAGACACGTTTCTTGGTCGGTGAATGAAACTGTGAAGGAGTTTCAGGATCGCTAGCTTTTCGTTTAGTAGCTTTTGGTGTAATTGATATCGACTCATTTTGAGATGACGTTGGCAGTATCGGATTTAGATCTTCGGGAGCGCAGTCAGAAGTTACTGCTGTGATACTCTGCAAAGGAAAATAAAAATATTTAGAACGATAAAATTGATTTAAGTAAGTTACTTTATTTCACTGGAACATATCACTTACCACTACAGGCAAATGCATTGTAGGAATTGTGGTACCAAATAAGCGACGTCCATTTTTAATCGTATAAAAACAGTCTTCTGTGAAATGTTGGGAGCAAATGACGCTGTAATTAGTCGGAAACCAGTTTTCCCTTTTTGTACAAGCAATCCATTTTTCTTTAATACCTGCTTCCTGAGGAAATCTATAAAGAACAAAACAAATAATAAAATAAAAAAAATAATCGATGGAACAGGAACAATAATTGCTGATTATTCAGGGTTAATAATGAATATGTATATGAATATAATAATGAATTAATGGTTTAATAACAATAACTTAATCAAATATAGACGGCGTGTGACTAGGGTGTCCATGAAGTCACGTACGATAGCGGTGAAATAAATTATGAGAATCCATCGAAACTAATGGACTATTATTTTTGATAATCACTTGTATTATTTTATTTTAGGGTAACACATTCGTGGTTTAAGTAATGACAGTGTTCAAACTTACACCCTGTATTACTTCTTGTTCTATCGGGAGTATCGATACATTATTTTATTCCCTAGTCTGTACAACACTAGTATGATAGAATGAGATGACGTTATACGCGTTGCAGCTAGGTGAAAACGAACGCATAGCTAAGCGACACATCTGCGTCTATTGTTTCGTTTCAATTGACCAGTTTTACTTGAGCCGTGCTAAAATTATTGTAAATTTAAAAATTGCATATTTACTAGGACCTACTTACCGATGAAATGTGATTCCGTCTGTTTTGTAGTTCGATTTCTTGCTGTTTTTCCCACACCACCGCATAGAACAACAAGCCATTTTTAAAGTATTTGTATTTAAACTGAATATATATTTCGTAATTAGACGGAGCAGTACACAGGTCAGCTGTTGGCGCTGTACTGTCTTAGCGCGAGCGAGGGTTGACCTTTCTCAGTGACAAATCACTTAGTAGTTTCGAAATTCGAATGACCATGTTGCCCCTCAACTGGGTATATTGTGCTCTGTGGGTCTGGTAAACGAATTAAATTGTTTGCAACAGTCTGCAGTTACCGAACTTAATTGTTTTAATTGTTGATACGAGTTTTAAATCGAATATGAAAAAGATTTTAGACAAAAAGTTACTTGCTACCATTCCCTGAAGAGGTATAGGTATACAAACCAATACATGTATGTATATTCTATGGTAGGGGGAGGTGGGGTGCATTGATACAAGGGGCACATTGATACTGTGGCCAACTTTAAAACGTTCGGAAAAACTTCCGAACGCATCCATTGTAACCGCACCGACCGCCTGTCAAGGGCCGGACTTGTGCGTAGACGTGTTTTGAGCACTCATAAGTAAATTCTAACGCAATATGTGTAAGTGTTTCGACGCACTTCGATAACATCTAACGAGGATCTTTACATACCAAAAGTAAGTTAAACTATCAATTGTTATGATTTTTGTTAATTTTGCATAGTTAGTTTTATTATGATAATTTGAGTGTTGTAAAATGTCGTTTGGGGCACTATGATACAACAAAGTGCGGGGCACATTGATGTTTATATTTTTTTAATTTTAACAAGAAATAAATTGACTGTTATTTTACTGTCCTCAGAAAATGGTGCGCACGTACAAGGCTAAGTCCGAGTATATTTTTTCACTTCTTCAGCAAGTGAACTACAAATTGAAGTGAATTAGAGTCAATTGCACGTTATTTCTTATTTGATAGTAATTACTATTCATCAAGCTGTTTATATAGTAAAAATTTGACTTGTCCAAGTGCTTATTTTGTAAGTCTAAAGAAATAAACAATTTGACTCTTGATTCTTAAGAACGGAACGGATACCTTTATCCCCCATACAAACGTACTTTCCATTTCATTTGGAAACTACGTTTCCGATCGTATTGAAATTTTCCATACATGATCGGATTACAAATAGCTATGTTTAGTGTTTTGGTTTTTTAAAAAACATTATCTTCTTTGAATGAGAGTGAAATTAATTTACCATATTTTGACCACCAAATCGAGTCATTTTCAAGCTATTTTTTATGCATGTTAGACTTAGACACCTTTATTCGAAAATCTGTCATACTGCAAACATCCTAAATATATTCACCATTAGAAATAAACAAAAATATTTCTTAAATCAGTCGTTTATTCAAAATGAATCGCAATTTACAAAAAAAACTAAAAAAATGAGAAATTCCTTTAAATTTCTGCATACACTCGTTCAAACGCGGGGGGCGATACGACACAGGGAGCACAATTCCAAAATAAGGCGAATGCCGCGGAATGGCCAACACGATGCGATTCTACGTGAAACAACAACAAATTCGCTCGGGCCGGCCGCTGAGATTTGGGAGAGGTTCGTAGCCTTCTTAAGGTGTTATACTTGAAAAAAAAATACCACTTCTTACATTTTTGTCTATGCAGATGTCGAAGACAAAGCAAGTGTTGACATTGGAGATGTTGTTTTACACCTGCCTATACCAAATTTTACGAAAGGCACAACTCGAACCTCATTGATGTACTTATACTTTTTCTAATAATTTGAGTGCATTTAATGTGCAATAAAAGAAAAAAAAGATTTATATTGCTTTTCTTAATTATATAAAGTTTGATAGTTTGATTTATCGATGGTTGTAACTTATATTATAAGGCTGATTATGATCTCATCACAATAAACAAGTAGAATCAATGTAAAAGTTTTTTAATTTGACCATTTTATAGATTTTCCACCGTGCCCAGTGCCCTACGTGGTGTATCAAAGTACCCCGCTATTGGGGCAGATTGATACAAAAGCCATTTTTTACTAAACGTCATTTATTTCTTTTCTTTGATAACTTAATTTTTGTGTATCAAATTATCAATGCACCCTACCTCTCCCTATGTATTACCACAATGTTAAAATTTTGGGGAAATTGTACCTAATTCACGTCGCTAGTTACAGTAACTAGCTACGCGGCATGTAACCGAAAAACTACTTTCGAGTCACATGACAAGTACCTAGTGATTTTTGTAATGCTCTAATATACTCTGCTTTGTGCTTTTCATTTCAATCACAACGTGCTACCAGCCCCGGCTGAGCGAACGAAATAGCTGATCGGAAGTTCCGGAGTAATATATTAGCGGCCTTTACACGTAAGGTTAGAACCGCGCATCTGGGACTGCGGTCCAAACCGCGGATGGATCTGTGCAGTTTGGACTGAGGATCAAACTGTCGTGCTAATTACGATCAAAAGCATTTCCCCGGTGTGGAACGCCGCCGGAAAATCTTTCATATATTGACAATCCCAACTGTGCGTGTAAATTGCAAGAGTTTTGACTGTAGTATAGACTGGATTTAGATTTGTAGTCAGTAGGTACAAGAAACTGACAAAAAGTATAGACTGGATTTAGATTTGTAGTCAGTAGGTACAAGAAACTGACAAAAATTGAAAATGTGATTTTTTATGTACGTTAACCTCAGAACTTTTGATTGGGTGATCCGATTTGATGATTCTTTTTTTATTAGAAAGCTACTGCTTTCTGTATTTCAAATTTTCAATTTGGTTCAGTTCTGACAATGGCATCCATGAGAACACATATTCGGAAAGCAGGTTTGAAGTTGCCTGATAAGCGGGATGAAAGTAATACTTTTCTAGTAATACCGTCTTTTTGTGTTTCTATTATGTGTTATATGGATTAGTTGAGCTACCTCTATGATGTTTGCGCTTCCGACAGGTATTGATATGGATCAATTAGGTAAGCTGTAGATTGTTTACGCTTAGTGACGGCGCATCGACAAGCTTATCATCAAGCATCGTAATAGATTTGACGATGACGACGCTCCAATCCAGCAGTTCTGTGTTTAACGTTCACAAGAGATGCGCGCACGAACTGCCAGATCGAACGGTCAGCCTCGCGCATCTATAAGTACATTTCGGATCGCGGGATGGTACGGTGCGTGCGATTTCCCGCGGTTCGAACTTTACGTGTGCAGGGCGCTATTATACCATGCATGGGTACCTAAAATCCATCTCTGTGTAGGACACGGTGGACACTGGACTGGGCTGGGGTGACTGACTGTCATGCATTGCATGTCATTTTGGTATGATATACATCACAGTCAGTCAGTCCGGCCAGGTCAAATCTTGAATAAATCCGTCGTTGGCAACACTGTCTGT